>OY756945.1:1322500-2062500 GCA_963580275.1 Crataegus laevigata
CGCAGGAGCCGCAGATCCCTTCCCGGCAAGATCGGCGGAAGGTGAGAGAGGGATCCATCTCGTTCTTTATCTTGATGAGGGCGTCCAGCACCATGGGCCCGCACTCCTTGAGGTCGATCTCGTACTCCTTGAGCTCCGGCTTCTTCGGGTTATCCGGGTTCCACCGGTAGATTGAGAAGGTTTTGATGTCCGTTTTGTCCTGGGCCTTGAGGTCCACTTGCTGGGCCTGAGCCTCCGACGCCATGGTCCGGACGCACACGTAACGAAACGACGCCGCCGAAGCAATGGCCCTCCGTATCAACCCCGTCGCCATTGTTGCGTTCTGAGCTCAGAGAAAGAAATTGGGAGAGAGGGGCAGTGGGAGACGATGATGGAGACGACAGGCGTATTTATGAAAAGACGGAAAAGCCAGAATTGGTTATAAAAGAGATGCCTCGATTTTACAAGGGCTTATCTGTAATTGCATATGAAACTAGAGGATTAGCTCGATTCCGTGTCGTGATTGCCTGCGCCCCCCGGGGTTTCAGCGGTGACGTGTCCGATTAAGAGCCGTTTGTATTTGGGTGCGAGCGTGGTTCGATTGTATAACAGTCGTTTGATTTTAGGCGCGGGTGCGCCACGCAACCACCGCTTGATGATTGCCACGTGGAAAAAGTGATTGATTCATTGCCCACGCCTCGTGGTTGTGGCCCAAGCTCTTGTTCATCGGCCTTCTCTGAGGCCCAACTTTGATGCTTCAAGCGCAAAGAGAATTTTTCTGATCTAATTACAATATACACCTTGAAGTTTGGAATAATTTTCAAAAAGGAACAGAATCTTTCGGGGTTTTCACCTAACTACCAAAAGTATTAAGCTATTAGCAATTTAAGCCACTCTTTTTCTATCTTTTTGTGGCCCATTAGACGCATAGACCCAAAAAAAATTTGGAAACTTTAACAAAACACTTCCAGTATTCTTCACTTTTAACAAAAAAAATCACATTTTTACATTTTTTTGGTACTATTCACTGTATCTTTAAAAATGACTTTTCATTAAAAAAAAGAAGTTTTTTTTTACTTTTCATTAGTTTTCTTAAAAAATTTAATTCAATGAGACGCAAGGACGATTTGAATTTTAAAAATTTTAGTACTTCAAGTAGCGAAGTGAAAAAATAGAAATATTGTGTTAATTTTTTAAATTGACTCCGAATCTCATGGGTGTATTTTGTAATTAGCTTTTTTTTCTTTTCATGAAGTCACCCAATCTGAAAATTAGGGTTTAGCATGGGAGGTGGATGAAAATGTTAAAAGGCTAAAAATAGTGGGAGCGGATATTAATTCTAGAATAGATAACTATCAGTCACGTGATGTGAGAGATAAAAGAACGGCATATACTCCCGAACATAGCCGAGAATCTCCCAACGTTGTTAGGGAAGATTATGTTAGTATAAGGGGGCCGTGTCATTTGACTTTATTGTTAAGAATTTGCAACAAACGGACAGAAAAACTACATGCTAACTACTAACTACTCACGTCGCAATTTATGCCATCCATTTGCATTGGTTCAAGCCTTAGCTACGATCTCCTTTTCTTCCTCCCTTTTCATATACAACTCACGCCTCCTCTCTCTCGTCTTTCTTCTTCTCTTCCAGTCTCGTCTTCCTCCGAATCTCCACGTTTGCGCGCCGCACCTCCTGCGAATGGCCTCGGTGAGTTTGCAATCCACATAACCTATGCATCTGCGTTTCATTTCTGAGTTTATATGTTTTGGCCTCGATTTTGTCTCTCTCAACACAACGCGTGTTGCTAAGACGGACAAACACATGAATGTATACAACTGGTGACACTTAATAATTTTTCGTGTGTGTGTTTTGTGCAGCAGGAAATGGGACGGCCCTTGCCTAAATTTGGAGAGTGGGATGTGAACAACCCAGCATCAGCTGAAGGGTTTACTATGATATTTACCAGAGCTAGAGACCAGAAGATGACCAATGGGCCGGCTGACAATGGGACTCCGGCTCCCTCTTCAACCAAACCAATAAACAATCAATATCCCCAAGAGGTAATTAACTTAACAACATTATTCAATCTCAATATGTTGAAGGGCTGGTTTGGTATTGCTGTGAAAAACTGTTTTTGATGTGCTGTGAGAATAAGCTCATTTTTGTTGCTTCACATTTTCAGCTTTTTTTCGTCCAAAACTACAAAAATAAGCTGTTTTTAAGTGTTTATCAAACATTTTATTAGTTCAGCTTTTTTTTATATCCACTTTTTATAAAAGCACCTCAGTACCAAACCAGTACGAATTATACTCTAGTTTCCCGCCCTAACCAACTCGTCTAATCTACGTCAGCCACAAAATTGGTTACTTTAATTGTATTTCGTATTCGTTCCTCTCTCGGGGGTTTCGTATCAATGGTTGCTTCTTATTTGAATGCAGAAAAAATGGTTTTGCTGTTTGTGAAGATCTCCACGCTTTGGTGTTTCAGAGAATCTGTAATGTTATTATATGAGTATAATTGAATTATCTCTAGCTTTTGATGATAATCCTTGTTTAAAGTTTAAACACTTAATTTTCCATGTCCCCCATACTTCTGTGTAGATTAATACATATTTAAATTGTAGGAAGAAAGGTGGCAAAGTAATTTCAATGAGAAGTCTGTTTCTTTTTTATACTTTAATTTCTTCTATTTGATCATAAAATAAGAGGGCGTTGGTTCAACGGAAAGGTTGTTACTTTGTGATTGAAAAATAACAGGTTTGAGTCAATGGAAACAACTCTTTGCCAAGCAAGGTAAGACTGCATACGATAGATGTTCCCCAATCCTTACAAAACAAGAGAAGTTTTGTTGGCTTGAGGTCGCCTGAATTATGTCACAAATTAAACAAAAGGTAGTGATCAAAGAAAACAGAAGATATGCGTACGCATTTAACGAAAATTAACATAGTTAAAATCCTAATTAATCAACATCCAAGACCCTACCAATTAACAACCCTAACCAGTAATCAACAATTCAACATCCTAATTAACATTCCACAACTTAACCAATCAAACTAGAACATAACAGAAGCAACGACATATGAAATAACAAACGGAACAAGGACATGCTTGAAGACTCCAACTGAGGAAACTGCAGCACCGGAAGATCTTTTGGCGTCGCCACCGGACGGAGAGTCCTCCTCCTCCGCCGCCATCACCTTAACTATCATGCGCTGTCCCCGCTCACAGTGTCCAGCTGCTCCACTGATAAAGTAGAAGGAGCCCGAGTGGTCGAACGTGTAAACGGTGTTTCCAGTGTTGGAGAAGAAGCTGGGGCGAGTCGAGTTGCACTTCTTGTACTCCGCCTCCGTCACCTCCATCACCGAATCCTTCTTGTAGTGAAAGCCTGCAAAACCAACAAAAAAAAATCGTGACAGGGAAATATTCTCAATTTCTCTAATATATTAGGAGGAAGATTCATGTTTTCTTGTGTACTGAAAAGTTAATTGAAACCTACAAAACCAAAACAATGTAACAACAAAGCAAAAATGATATTCTAAGCTACACTAATATACTAGAAGGAAGTTTCGACTTGCGTTTCATTGTGTACATAAAGCCCGCAGAACAAAACAAAAGTGATATTCTAAACTAGTCTGACGTAGTGGGAGTGGATTTTTATGCACGCAATGACGTTTGTACTTACGGATGGTGTCGCCGACTTGGAAACGGTTTTCGGAGGCCCAGTCGTTGTAGATTTTGGTGTCGTTGGCAGGAGGGACAACCCAGTCTTTGTTTCCACCAACCTGGAACTCGAAGGCGGAGGCCGAGAAATGACCGAACCAGAAGAAAACCATCACCAGAGAAAACAGATAAACCATGTTGCAGTTGGAGTTAGCCATTTGGGAAGTGCTTTTTTCAGAAGCTCTTTTAGCTCTCGAGGAGATAAATTGTTTATGCGAGCAAAAACTGGCTGCAACGTGTGAGATGGTGTGAGGTGAGAAGGGTGGTTAATATAGAAGTGGGGAGGAGTTAGTTACTGCACTAGCACTTAGTGGGAGGTTTACGTGGGATGAAAGCCGGGCACTTGGTTTGACTCGGTCAAATTTTTAATGCAATTAGCACGTTCAGAATGATGGTGGTGGAATATAGGAGACATGGAGGATGAATTCGAACACGAAGTTTTGGTTCCTCGTCTCAAAATGCTTTTAAAATGACTGAAAGTGTTTATAGTGAAAAAGCTTCTGGAACCAAACTCTAGTAAAAACGCAAGTGAATCCTGAAAATGCACCACTTATGTGCTTTTTCAGAAAGCACTTCACCTGTTTTTGGAACCCAAAAACATTTTCTCAAAAACCGCTTTCAGTCATTTTAAAAGCACTTCCAAATGATAGTACATTGAAAAATACATTTGTATATGTATACGTACACTCGAAAATAAGTTCATTAAGAAGGTAAATCTTTGCAGAATGAACAAGGAGATCTCTAAAAACAAAACTACTTATAACACAATATTCACTATGTGATTGTCACGTCTCTTACAACTAGCTGTGACTCTGGATCAGTCCCATGGTTGCTTGAATTACTAAAACTAGAGGATTTCTGGCTGAAGAGCTGGGCAAAGGCGCTCTTTGACCTCGGAACTGTTCTAGGTCCACTGCTCGATTTGCTGCTACCGTTACTATTCTCTGCAAGATCATCGGAGATGGCATTGACAAGATTCTCGAATCGGCGCCTGAAAGTTGGATACCTCGAGATAGATTTAGTGATACCTTGGAGTCTGCATGACAGGATAAGTTGGACAAATCATAAAAGTGAAATGGGAAAAATCAGATCCTGTTATACAAGAAAAAATGCATCAGTACCTTCGAGCCAATGCATCAAGTTCAGCCTGTTTACGCTCTGATTCCGGTGGTGTGCCAATGTTCGATTGTTTCAACCTCAAAGGATCCCCAGTCAGCAGAACTAATTTGCAAAGGTAAGCCTCTTCTGCTTCGGAAAGGTTTTCTGCTTTTATCTGGTCCTTGATGATCAACAGCGGATTGAAAAACCAATCAAAAAACGTTTCTTTTGGTCTGTTCGTGCTAGTTATCTCGGTAACATTGTCACCTGCATCAATCACATATAAAAACTAACAGTAAGTATATCAAATAAAGTGTTTATTTGGTCTGTTACGTTAACTGGCGAGGGAAAAAAGAATTCGACTTACTTAACAATATTCCTGGTGAATTGGCTTTTGTGGATCGCAGGAGTGTCTGAAGAAGGCAATATGCCGGTAAGCCAATGCTAATGACTCTGCTACCTTGACTGGACTTGGCGTCTTCAAGGTCTTGAAGCGTAATAGTTCCGTCAGCAACCAATATTTCCCCATGATGTTTGCACTCCTTAAATAAGCTATCCATGAACTACACAGGCCAAGAAAGTTGTTCAATGAGCGCCGAAACCATGAACTAAATAGGATGTTCTTTCAGAACTCAAAACTGTATACTTTAGCCCACGCATCATCAAACGCATCCAGATAATGTACACACAGTACCTCAAGGGGCTTCAATTCAATGATAGGACCAGTGAATGAAGCTGAGCGGGAGGGACCATTTTGAAAAGAGCCGGGTCTTGAGAAAGGGGCTGTGAGAGAGTTGGTCCCGAGCAATTCAGCCTTCTTTCGGTACTTTGGCCTGTCATTACAAGAAATCTATTACATAATGTCAAAGTACAAGACACCCCCATATCAGAACTTTAGAGTATAGAGTGCTGAGTAGAACCTTGGAAAGCAGGATCCTTCTGGCATGTCAAGGATGTCATTGCTGTGTTCATCATATATGGCCAGCGATGCAACGATATAGCAAAGCCCCGACCAAATTGAGGATTCCTGTAACACAAAGGTTATAAAATATCTTAATACTTGCAATTTACGTGACAAGGACATAAGAAAAATCTCCGCTTCTGAATCGGCATCAAGATCCTGTTATCTGATATGCATAGTTATTGTGTTTCCAAGGGGGGAAATGTTGATATATTTTCTCCAGTTTCAAAAGTGTCTGACTCCAGCTATACTTACGAACAACATAATCAATCAATCTAAACACATTTCATGTCCTAACCACAAAAAAAAAAAAAAATCTGAATATACGCAAGTTACATCAACTAAGTATGTCAGAGAAAAAAATGAGCAATGAATAACCTGATAAACGATCACTCCAGCGTAAGCACCAAGAAAGATACTAGCCACCATAGATCCCAACACTGCCCCAACAACAGCCAACGGCCAGAGTAGGATGGCAAGACCCGCAAATGGAACACATATTGTTTCCAAGAAAGGGCCTTCGCGACCTATAAGGTCATGAAACAAACGGTGCCACCCCTTGAAGAGCATGTACGGGCATTTGCATAGGGCAATAAATGAGATCACTGGCATATCAACCATGAAACCAAGGACTGCTAATATAACAGCCCCAGGAAGATATAGCAGCCTGCAAGAAAGTTGAAAAACTTCCTGGTCAGACGAAAAGAAGGATCATGATGAATAGGTCTAACAAAAAGATAAACCGCTGGACCACAAGAGCAAAAATCAATGAAACTGAACTGTTAAGGACACTTATCACGTATTCTTTCTTCATCGCTAACTTGACTGATTGATATTCTAATATAAACATGAATAAGCAAGCAGTAGTTTTTGGGCAGAACAAGATAACATACCTAATCTCATAATATTTTGTGACCCGAGGACCTCCGCGCTGCAGGTCATCCATAATTGAGAAGTAAGTGTAGTAACATATATCCCTGGTATCCCTCACGATAGTGAAGCACCCTTTGACAGTGCTCCAAGTTCCATCCTGAAAAATGTTGTAAAGATGAATCTCTATTACGGAGGCAACAAGAACAGAATGATCGGCAAGGAACAAGAACAAAGTAATTATGAGACAACATGAAAATTGGAGACATACATAAAAGCAGTGGTACAATTGATCGGTCTTCCCTTCTCCAACAGCTTGAAAAGTTTCCATTATCGGAGAAAAAAGGCCAAATGCTGCTCCACCCACAATACTACTAACAATCCCGACCACTGGCCACAAGATCAAGACTGTAGGTAGTACACATGAGCAGATGACAATCTTCAGTACTGGCCCTAATTTCTTAGATCTGAAAAAATATATATACAGATATATAAAACGAAGAATCGCGAGGAAGTTATTCTTATTGTTTTATTGCTTTAAACGCAACATGAGAATGACATTCGAGAGAGGGAGACAAGTATGAAATACAGAAATTTGAAGATAGAGGCCAAGGGACGCACCTCAAAACGCAGAAATAGGTCCACACAAAGTGTATTGACCAAAGACCGAGTATGATACCAGTGTTTCCGACTGTCATGATAAGGCATATCAACGGGCATAAAACGATACCTGAAACAATATTTGGATATTAGGTTTGAAATGCCTTCCTTATATCACTCTTTCAAGCAATGCCTCTTAACTAATCAATCAACTCCTCATATCAACATTAACAAACAAACCATTTCAAGATTGAAGCCGATTCAAATTTTTCAAAGCAACATTCGAAAAGTATCCACAAGGCCTCGAGTTTTTATTGCAATGGATTCAAAACAGCCAAACAACTGCCAAGCACTGTTCTAAAAATCCCCGCCTAGACGCTACGCGGCTGGTCACTACCCCGATTAATGTCTAGGCGTTTGAAAATTAAGAAAGGGCGCCTAAACCTACTGAGGCATCCGCCTAGACTGCCCAAACCCGCCTAGGCACCCGCCTAGATTGCAACTCACTTAAACAGAAAATAGATAACTTTTATTTTGAATTTTATTTTTTTTCAATAAATTGTAAGAAACTTGTTGAATATTTAAATGAACACACATTATAGGCTTGTTCCCCATATTTTCATTATGTTTCAATATTTAATAATATATATGTCATTTTATTTTGTAGTTTATGATGAAATTATATATATTTTAAGTATAAACAAATAATTATTTACATGAAAAATAATAGATTTACTTAAATTTGTCTAAGATGCCGCCTAGGCGCTAGGCCCCAACCTGCCACTCGACTAGTATCTAGCGTTTTAGAACCTTGCTGCCAAGCCCGGAACCAGCAGAAAACATCGATTCGACAAATGGGAAATTAAAATCAAGAACCAAGCTGTAAACTTTCATGAAAATAACAACATAAAAGTTTCAAGAGTTATCAATTTCCCATTAAAACTCAGAATTAATACATAAAACAACCATACAATCAGTTTTTGAGTTACCTTTAATGTTGCCAAGGATCAGAAGGCCAATGAAGTAAGGAAGAAAGCAGATGAAGTTCCACAAAGTAGCCAAAACCCCCTTTGGAGGCTCCATCGTCCTCCTTACTCCTCAGTCCTCACAAAACCAGATCTTCAAACATCAACAAAAACCCATCTCACACTCCCATTCCAACCTGCAGGCGGAAAAAAATAAAATTCCAGTCTTACTGACAGAAACAGTGAAAAAACACCAATAAACCAGTAAACCACACACCCAGTTCACCAAAAGTGAAAAGTTGAAACCCCATATCAGAAACTTACTCAAAATCTGTGATTTACCCTTCTTCTGGCTTCAAGTTTGAATTTTTGAACGTTGGAGTTCAAAAATATGAACTTTAAACGACAAACAATCACATGGGGTCTGTAATTTGTGAAACGATATGAAGGCGGTTGAGAAACGTTTCGGAGTGGGGGGAGGATTGTGAATGGTGTCCAGGAATCAGGAGGAGGAGCGGAAGGAGGAGGATGCTTTAGCCATATTTTACTTTCGAGATTTTTGTTCACTTGTAACCAAAGCAAGTTGAGGTTCCCTTCGTATTATTATTTGGGACAAACAAAACTCATTACAACAAAGAAAAATGAACACACTCGCTCGGACAACTCAACTCAGTTGGATGTTACCTTAAGTAACTGACGAATTGGCACTATTTTATCAAATTGTATTTTTTTTTCCCTTTCCTTATTTAATACAATGTGAGCGATATTAGAAAAGTAGATAATTGAATTCAAAACGGTATAAATTGAAAGTTTTTAACCGAGCTACAAGTCTCGTGCCATCATTACATCAATATCATCTTGATAAGTTGTTCATATTGTTAGAGTTATATTTATACCACAAATATATTTCGCTAAAATATAGACAACTCAAATAGTTAAAAATACATTACGAAATAAACTTTATAAAAATGTGCATAAAAAATTATATATAAAAATTGGTTTTACAAATTTGCCCTATAATATATTTGAGAACATTTTCCGACTTAATTAATTTTGAAATAATAAAAAATAAAATCATTAGTTTTGAGGTTCCCTTCGTATCGTATTGGATATTTGGGACAAACATAAACTCATTACACCAAAGAAAAATGTACAAACACACTAACTAGGACACCTCAGTTGGATATCACCTTAAGTAATTGACAAATTGGCACTATTTTATCAAATTGTATTTTTTTTCTCTTTCTTTATTAACACAAGCGGAGCGATATTAGAAAAGTAGATAATCGAATTCAAAACAGTATGAATTGAAAGTTTTTAACCGAGTTACAAGTCTCGTGCCACCCACTATTCTAAAAATCCCCGTCTAGGCGTTAGGTAGTTGATCACCGTCCCGATTAATGCCTAGACATTTGAAAATTAAGAAATGACGCCTAGACCAGCTGAGGTGCCCACCTAGGCACCTGCGTAAGTTGCGACTCACTTAAATAGAAAATAGATAACTTTCAATTTGCATTTAATTTTTTTTCAATAAATTGTAACAGACTTATTGAATACTTAAATTAGCACACATTATATGCTTGTTCCCCATGTTTTCATTATGTTTCAATACTTCATAATACATATGTCATTCTGTTTTGTAGTTTATGATGAAATTATATATATTTTAAATATAAATAGACACTTATTTACACAAAATATAATAAATTTACTTAAATTCTCTTAGTCTGCCTAGACCGCCTAGCAGCCTAGGCAATAGGCCACAGCCCACCGCCCGACTAGCGTCTAGCATCTTTTAGAACCCTGGTGCCACCATTACATCAATATCATCTTGATAATTGCTCATATTGTTGAGTTATATTCATAGCACAAATATATCGCGCTAAAATATAAATAGCTCGAATAGTTAAAAATAAATTATGGAATAAAACTCTACAAAAACGTGCATAAAAAATTTGGTTTCACAAATTCGCTCCATAATATATTTGAGAACATTTTCCGACTTAATTAATTTTGAAATAATAAAAAATAAAAACAATATTTTTATAGATTTGATCAATTTTTTCAGACAGCCTCCAATCTACAGGCTCCACAAACTCAAAAACATGCGATGTGTCCACTACAAGAATTTCCCTTGCAGTTCAGTACTCTTTCGAGCTCTCTCATAACCAAGTGTCTCTTGTCGACACTGCCGACTGGGGATCCCATTCAATTGAGAGATAAACTTTTCATTGTGACGGAAACACGGATGGTACACCACCTGTTTTACCTTTCTTCTGGCTTCAAGTTTGGATTTTTGAACGGTGGAGTTCAAAAATATGAACTTTAAACAACAAACAATCGCATGGGGTCTGTAATTTGTGAATCGATATGAAGGCGGTTGAGAAACGCTTCGGAGTGGCGGGAGGATTGTGAATGGTGTCCAGGAATCAGGATGAGGAGCTGAAGGAGGAGGATGCTTTGGACATATTTTACTTTCGAGATTTTTGTTCACTTGTAACCAAGGCAAGTTGAAATTCCCTTCGTATCGTATTGGATATTTGGGACAAACATAACTCATTACACCAAAGAAAAATGAACAAACACAGTAACTCGGGACAACTCAGTTGTATATCACCTTAAGTAATTGACAAATTAGCACTATTTTATCAAATTGTATTTTTTTTTCTCTCTTTTTTTATTTAATACAAGCAGAGCGATACTAAAAAAAAAGGGTAAAAGACATTTTACTACCCTAATGTTTGGTGGTTTTCAACATTTAGTACATCAATTTTTTTTCATCCCAGAGTCATACCTAAAGTGTAAATTTTGGGACAGTTTCATACATCTGTTAGTCAAACTGTTAGTTTTCCCGTTAAGTGATGACGTGGCTCCCTGATTGAGTGCCACGTGTCATTAAAAATATTTAAAAAAATTTAAATAAAAAAATATTTAAAATTAGTATTTAAATAATAATAATAATTGATGTACTAAATGTTGAAAACCACCAAACATCAGGGTAGTAAAATGTCTTTTATCCAAAAAAATTTATTCTTCTCTCCTTCTTCTTCTTCTTCTTCTTCTTCTGGGTTTCGTTTCTGTGTCTTCTTTTTTTTTTTTTTTTTGTTCCTTCTCCTCCTCTCCTCTGCAACTCCCACCCACCCTCCCTCTCTTCTCTCCTCTGCAACTCACATCACCCACCCTCCCTCATCTCCTCTGCAACCCGCACCAAATTTAGCAAAACAAAACTAAAAAAAAATCGAAGGGAAGGTTTGGGTTGGGGGGACACGGGTCGACGGGAAGATCTGGGTGTGGGTGGGAGGGTGGGCACGGGGGATTGGGGAAGGAAGAGGGAAGAAGAAGAGGGAAGAAGAAAACGGAAGAAGAAGGAAGAAGAATAAGAAAAAAAAGAAAAAAAAAAACGAAATATGGGTAGAAGAAGAAGAAGAAGAAGAGGAAGGAAGAGGGAAGAAGAAGAGGGAAGAAGAAAAATGAAGAAGAAGGAAGAAGAATAAGAAGAGAAAAAAAAACGAAATCTGGGCAGAAGAAGAAGAAGAGGAAGGAAGAGGGAAGAAGAAGAGGGAAGAAGAAGAGGAAAAGAAAAAAAAAAAAAACAAGCAAACGAAATCTGGGCAACAGAAAAAGAAGAGGAAGGAAGGAAGAGGGAAGAAGAAAAAATAGGAGGGGGAGAAGAAGAAATTTTTAAATATTTTTAATGACACGTGGCACTCAATCAGGGTGCCACGTCATCACTTAACGGGAGAACTAACAGTTTGACTAACGGATGTATGAGACTGTCCCAAAATTTACACTTTAGGTATGACTCTGGAATGAAAAAAAATTGATGTACTAAATGTTGAAAACCACCAAATATTAGGGTAGTAAAATGTCTTTTATCCTATTTTTTTATTTAAATACTAATTTTTAAATATTTTTTTATTTAAATAATTTTTAAATATTTTTAATGACACGTGGCACTCAATCAGGGCGCCACGTCATCACTTAACGGGAGAACTAACAGTTTGACTAACGGATGTATGAGACTGTCCCAAAATTTACACTTTAGGTATGACTCTGGGATGAAAAAAAATTGATGTACTAAATGTTGAAAACCACCAAACATTAGGGTAGTAAAATGTCTTTTACCCTAAAAAAAAAAGAGTAGATAATCGAATTCAAAGCTGTGTAAAATGAAAGTTATTAACCGAGCTAAAAGTCCCAAGCCACCATTACATAAATATCATCTTGACAAGTTGCTCATATTGTTGAGTTATATTTATAGCACAAATATATCACGCTAAAATATAGACAGTTCAAATAATTAAAAGTACATTACAAAATAAATTCTATCAAAACGTGCATAAAAAATTATATTAAAAAATCAGTTTCACAATTTCGCTCCATAATATATTTGAGAACATTTTCCGACTTAAATAATTTTGAAATAATCAAAATCAAAACAATACTTTTATATATTTGATCAATCTTTTTGGACAGCCTCCAATCTACCAGGCTCCACACACTCAAAAGGATGTGATCAGATGTGTCCACTTCAAGAATTTTCCTTACAATTAAGTACTCTTAGCTCTCTCATAATCAAGTGTCTCTTGTCGACGGATGGGGATTGTCTGCCATCCCACTTCCAATTTTCTTCACATATCCTCCTATTTGTGCGATAAGGGTTAAACTACGTCAACATTTTATATTGATTTTTTATACGAATAATAAAACAAAAAGTAATAGGAAAATAAAATGTTGACGTGGTTTAACAGTGACCGCACAAATAAGAGGGGATGAGAAGTGGGAGGGCAGACAATCCCCCTCCCTTGTCGACACTCCAACTTTCAATTGGAGGAGAAATTTTTTATTGTGACGAAAATACGAATAATACACTACGTGTTTTTATGTAAGTGGTGAAATTTTTTATTTTTTTAAGTTATTAACTTTTTAATACACGTATCCCACCATTTATATAATAACACATAATGTAGTACAAGTCACATTAAAAAATCTTTCTAATTGGATACCCCAGTTGCGACATCCAATAAAATAACGAGTACAGAGGCTTAGACATGACAACACGCGTCTATCAATATGTCAGTTGCTTTTGCGTTCCAACATAGGAAGGTGTTTTTCCTAGGTCGTTGGTTGTTGCCAACCTAGGAGTTTAGATGACATGGACTTATCTGCAGATTGCTTAATTCTCAAGTGTCCAATTCTTACTACTTCCTATAACTGTGCAAACATCTTGATTCTGGGAAAAACAACTTGCTTAATGAAGAAATTCTTTGGTCCACCAGGTGGATTATGGTACCCATCCAATCACACGTACAAAGAGGCAGGTTTCGTATTGGAAACCTACCGGTTACTATGACGTTATGACATGATTCATCGGCCGAATCAAAAAATTTCTTCACTTGGTAGCATTTGTTTACGATGCAATAAAAATAAAAAAGTTTATAACTAACTTTAATATGAACAATAATTTACAACAATTTATCTAAACTAGATGGAGTTAGACTCGAATTTGAGTATAAATAAAATAAAATAAAAAAGAGAATGTTGTCAGGAGCGGATGGAAATAGGGACCAAGGTGCTCTTAGGACCACTCGAGTCTGGAAAATAAATTTGTAAAGGTTTTTTCAGGACCTGCTGAATGATTGGTATGGGTCTTTTGTGTGCCTACTAAATGTTTGATATAATACATACTAGACATATCTTGACATGTTACGTCGACAACACTAGACAAATTCTTTTTATATCACTTATCAGATTGTTTCGGCATATGTGTGTCTGTTGACATCTGCACAACAAGCTCGTCAAGTGAATAAACTGATTTTTATTTTTTGTGCAGTTCGCACTCTGTTCCTATCTAAAATATAAAAAAAATTGTATTTAACACTGAGATCTCTGAAATTCAAATCCTAGATCTGCAACTGAATATTATTCTAATTGCCAAGTTAGATTAATTCTTATTTCTTATAAAGAATAAGGATAAAGTTGGTTAAAAGACATAGTAATTTAAAGCAATTTGCCAACGAGAAAAATAAAATAAGCCGCTTGAATTATATAAGAATCATTATCACATAATCAAATGCAAGATGTCGCTTTACCAAAATGAAACGTCAGGTTCTGCTTTAAGGAAAGCCAAAGGAAGGGAGGCAGCATAATAGTGAGGTGGGATACACCAAATTAGTGGACAAACATGATTCCTACCTTATACCTCAAGGAAGAGGATCCCTCCGAATCCTTTTTATAGGGGTTATGGGGATTCTCGAATTTTGTGCGTTCATCGTTTATCGTGCAGTCAGAAATTATTTTAAATATATGTATTTAATATTAAACATAAACAGTATCTGACAAAAACTAACCGCACGATGAATAATGAACGATAAACGTACCAAATTCAAGGATCCCCATGATCCCCACAAAGAGGATCCAGGGGATCCTCTTCCATACCTTAAAAGATAAGGTTTAGATGAGTTGAGATCCCTTTCAGATTTCATTGTTCAAAGTCCACGAATCAGCAAACCGGATCACTTTTTGACGGCCTTATTAACTCACTTTAATGGCCCCTCCCACAAACCAATGACCTGAATCTCTTTCTCTTGAACGGTCCAGATTTGCAGGATCTCAACTCTAGTTCAAATGATCCAGCATTGTATACAAAATATTATCTTTTTTGTATTCTGTTTACTTTAAATACAATGGAATCCAGATATTAATCTTCTAATTAACTTCCACCACATATTCCTGGAAAGGTTGTAAAGGTTTCCACCATATATTCCTCCTGGCACTTCAAGATGATGATTAATTAGCATCTAATCTGTATTGCCATATTCAAATCTCTAATTTGCTGCACGCAAAATGCTAGCGAGACCATGTTTACCAATGTCATCTCTCTAGCGTTACAGTTTTCGACACAAGGAAGAAGTTTATCAGCGTTGTAAGTAGAAAACGAACTGAATTTTTTACGAGTTGGGTGTATTTGTTGCAATGCAATCATGGGAAGTATACAGAAACGAATGAACAAAAAGCAACAGAAACTTCATACTTCGTACTAACGAATACCTCGTTGTTTTGTGTCCTTACAGCGTATATTTCCTCGCTACAGATGTTTTTGCATCTCTTGGGAGTTGTGAAACTTCTGAACCCTTAAGAAACTTGGCTGGAAGTGTTTCTACCTTGCACATTCCCCTTTCTTTCTGGTGGCCGTTCGCCTAAGAGTCTTGCATCAATGTTAGCTCCGGATTCCAGTGAGGACTGAACCACTGTGTCATAGGCTTTTGAAGAGAGGGCAAGGCGCTGAGTTCGAGCACTCAAATATAGCTCATATGCAAGTCTCGGCTTCCCTTCATTTGCCAGAGCCTCAATCATCATTTCGTATGTGACATGGTTTGGAGGGATGTTCTGAGCTTTCATGCGGTCAAACCATTCGTATGCAGCACTGCTAAAACCGTTTCTTGCAAACCCACTGATAATGGCATTGTATGTGACAACAGTTGGCTCGATGCCTGCTGAAACCATGTCATTGATGATGGTTTCTACCATGTTAGGTTTTCCATGGCCACTGAAAATTGAAGCCATAGTTGTGTAGGCGTACAAGTTTGGTTTCAGACCAACCTTAAGCATATGTTCCCACACCTGACGGGCCTCATCATATCGCTTTCCCTTCTCAAGGGCACTAAGCAATGCCCCGTAAGAAAGGATTGTGGGTTTCTGACCTTGCTCCACCATTCTCTTGAAAATTTTGATAGCAGCAGAAGTTTCAGCCGCCTTGGAACAGGCAACAAGAACTGCATTCCATTCCTTACTTCTCGGTTTAAGTCCTTTCTCTTCCATCTTGTTAAGCAACCTGACACCCCATTTCCAAATTGCTCTTTTTCTAGCTGCACTTAGAAGAACATTAAAGTGAGATACTATCAATTCATACGACATGTTATTTGGCTGCGGCCCCTTGTCCAACATATCCTCATAAATCTCCAAAGCTGCCCACCATTTCTTAGCCTTCCCCATCAACCAAATTGTATGGTTACACACGGCTAAACTTATGTCAGAATGATTTTCTCTTATCCTACTATACAAATCTTTAGCTACAATATAATGTTCTTCACGGGTACAAGCCCACAAAAGGCGCTCGTGCTCTGCCCTACCAAGTGGAACCTCAGCAATATCCATCTCTGTTAGCAGTTTTAGCACATTGCTTGTTAAGTTATCATCCCTCACAAGCCACCGCCGCATCACTTGGTAGCAAACGCGTTTTGTAAAGTTCTCAAGCTTCACAAACTCTTGTTCCCAGTCTACATCAGCATCTTTACCTATATGACCTTTACAATACTTTTCTCTAAAATCAACAAAGAACTTTAAAGCTCCATTCCCATCTTGCGTTCTTTGATAAGCCAACAATGCTGTGGAATACGATACGGGAGATGGAGTCATACCTTTTTCTTGAATCTCCTCAAGAACATTAAGGGCCTCCGTACTTAGTCCTCGTTCAATGTAAATCGCCATTTTAGTGTTGTAAGTTACAACATTCGGTACCACCCCTTCCTTAGTCATATCATTCAAGACTCTTCCCATTTCTCCGAATTGTCCAGATTGCTTCACTGCGCCCAAAAGACTGTTATATATGAATAAGTTTGGGGCAATAAAACCATTAGTTTCTTCCTTCTTCCTCTTAAGCCATTCAACAGTAGCAAAAGCAGAATCCATCAGTCTGTCTCTTCCGAAACCCCTAATGATCGATGAGAAAACTTGAAGGGGCAAATCACCCTTGTCCTTAAGAACCTCTTCAACATCATCAGCTGTTTTCGCAAACTGTAAGCTCAGCGCCAGTGCACGCACGTCAATCTTTTCACTTCTCTGTTCCCAATCACCTCCTTGACCTCCTACCCCTACTTCATCACCATCATTACCATCACCGCCTTTTCGATGATCAACACCACCCTCACTCTCCCATTCACCTGACAACCTATGTTCCGAGGTCGATTCCTCCACAACAACCTCATTCCCAATTGCTTGCTCCTCCAATGCCCATGCTACCACAAAAGAACCGCCAAATGAACACTTGTTCGGCTCACAAAACCGAGCAAGTTTAAGTCTGGAGTGCCCAGAGAAGCAACCACGTCCGAAACCAAATTTCCGGCTTCCATTGAAACCCTCACTCCCAAGTAAAACATCAGCATTTCCTCCATTACAAACAGGAAAACCAACAACTCCAATCTTTTTTCTCCTACTCCTAGTTGTAAATTTACAAGAAGGACCAAATTCAAATCCCACCTGGGGTACTTCCCAAGTGATTAAAGCTTGCATTTTTCCAGATATTTACAAGAAACTATAACAACCCAGGATTGAAATTCCTCTGAAATTATATAATTTCCAGCAAATTTTGCATTTTTACAGAATTCCCAGCTACTGCAAGAGATGGGGACATACCTGAACTCCAGATTGAAAAGTAGAGCCAGATAAATTTGTGTGCTTTTGGAGCTTTTAGTGGAAGTGCTTATTAAAAGCCGGTGAATTTCTGAAGTGGGTTTGATTTCATTTCGCAGTGGTGCTGTGGTTTTCTCACAACCATTCAATTGAAATGCAATCAGTGGTTAGCTAGAGAAATCAGTCAAAAATACAACAGGAATTGGTTGGGGGAATATTATTTATTGGGCCTAATGTTTTTCAGAAAGTGGCCCAATATTTTTGTATTTGAAATTGGGCCTAATCTTTCTATGATATTGGGCCTATTATAAAACATTTGATAAATATCATCTCAGTAAATATCACTAAACTATGAGATCGTTTAGTCATATCAAATTATACAAAACTAATAAATGGATTCGCCAAAAGAATTACAAACCACCAATCTATTTAATATAATTAATTAACTAAGTGACCTTATTTTTAATCGATTTTTTGTAAATATGATATTTACAGAGTTATTTATAATATGAATAGCTCAATAATAAGCGAAGTTCTGTAAATCAACCACAATGTATCTTGAGGAGGAGCTCCTTCTCAATCTTAAGGAATAAAGGCTCTCTTTCAAAAGATGAGTTTTTTTTTTATATTTTTTTTACGAAGTGTAAACATTTACATAAATGCTTTTATATGGCGGTCACTCAAATAATTGCAATTTAATATCAAAATCATCATGAAAATAAAGCATCCTCACATCCGTGTAAGTCAACCTGAGACTTCATCAAACTAATTAGAAACCAAGTGCCAAAGATAGAGTTTTCCTTTTTCTTTTTCTTTTTTTTTTCTTTTTTTTTCTTTCTAAAGATCCAAAGATAGAGTTGAATAGCTGCAAAAATGATGGTGCATTGATCATTTCATAAACTATATGTATGAACTTGAGACCTAACCCATACGCCAATTTTCTTATGGTTCTTTTCTCTTCTGTTCCTTTATATACTTTTCAATTATATTCTTCCCAAAATTTTGTTTAAATACTTTTGATCTGATAGAAAAGGGGCCACCTCGTCCGCCTTCTATGAGGTTCTAGATCACCACTGTGTGATACATCATCTTCAAAAGTTGAATATAAAATATATCGTGTGAAATACGAGTTTATAATTCATCCTAACTATTGGGTCATTCGATAATGATTAAAAAAGTAAGACTAGTTGAGGATATTATTCATGGGAAGCAAAATAAAATATGGATTAATAATGTGCATATGGTCCTAACAAAACAAAGGCACCTTTTTTTTACTGTTAAAATATGTTAATAATGCAAGAACAAGAAGGGGAGGTGTCAGTGATTGTATGATAATGTTTGGAAAAATAAATAATATTAAATAGCAAGCAACCCATGCCAATTGCCATGCATGGAAGCTGGGAAGAAACTGATCTTTAATTATGCGCTAATTGGATTTTTTTTCTTTTTTCATTTAAAAAAAAATATTATCTACATTAAAAAAAAATTACACCTAACATAACAATGAACTAATAATAATATATAATAATTAGAATTAAATCACCTTGATCGATGCGCATACAATCTCTTAGCTATATCTTCCCATCGGCATGCCAAACAAGAAGAAAATCTGATGGGGTGCGTGAAAGAATCAATCTTGTGCTACACATCACTTTTTGTATTTTTGCATGAGCATGCATGTATAGCTTGCTCGATTTCACAGCTATATATATATATATATATAGAGAGAGAGCTTAAGGGGAGGGATTTTCATTTTTTCAAAAAAAATGAGGACACGCTCCCCACTGTTAGATTGACTTTAATAAAATTGTGTGGTTGAGATTAAAATACAGGCCACACAATTTCATTAAAGTTGAATCCAACGGTGGGGAGCGTGTCCCTATTTTTTTTTAAATGGGGATCCCCCCTTAAGCAATTCCTATATGTGTGTGTGTGTACACACATCTACATACATAAATAAGGGTATATAAGCTCTCAAAATCTTTATCATTTCAATTTGTACTATTAAGGAATATATGATTGTTTGTTAAATCGATCACATAATAGTATCAATTAACGTAATATTATTGTAAATTGCACATTTTAGTGCAACAAAGTTGGCTGAAACAATGTTTTTTTCTTTTTCACGTAAGTTTTAATCTCCGTTTTCGTTATATATTAGATTTAAAATATCACTCAATTAAAAGAAAACATCATTGTGATTAGTGAACAAATCATATACCAAAAAGAAGAATACATCAGATTGTGCTATGTAAAAATTTAATGAGTGATGATTATAGCATGACATTACTAAATATTAATTCACATGTTTAAATATAACTCGTGTTGTTATATGAGAGTGAACTGAGTACCGTAACACTGTGAGGTTTGACTTCTGATAATTAATAGACATTTGAAAAAGCAAAGATACAAATCATGGCCAAATGGTCACTTGAAACGGTGCCTTTTAGCCCATACGAGGATGCTACAAATTCATGGTACGTATATATTTGCATGATTTGATGGTTATCTAAAGTCCAAAACCTATGAGTTTCATGTAATATATTTCTTCTTCCACGATCAACATGTGGAGTGTCAAACCTTATGCATGCAAATTTGTTTCTCTTATCCGACGTCCACCATGTGATAGTATGGACACCAGTTTGTCACTTTCGTGAATGCTCAAAAAATTTAATAATGATTATCAAAGTTGATTAGAAAATTACAAAAACAATAAGCTTAATTAGCAACTCCATAACCATGCACTGCAGCTAACAGTTGGCTCACACGGTAACGAAGTAAGTTATCGATGATTAATTAGCAAATCTTCGTTTTGTTAGGGCTACTTATCCATTAGTTTAGGAAGATTAAAAAAATTAGGTTTAGCAGCAGCGACGGATGTACATTAGGACTAAGGTGGTCACAAGACCACCCGAAGTTTGAAAAATATACATGTGAAGGTCTTTCGAGGACCCTTTGAATGTTTGGTAGGTTTTTTTTTTGTGTCTACCAAGTATTTCATGTAATATATGCTAGTCATATATTGACAAGTTGTGTCAAAAAACTCTCTCGATATCACTCATCAATTGCTTCCACATAAGCTGATATTTGTTGACATGTACTAAACATGGTTTGGCTAACGGCAACAAATCCACCAAATGTTCGACAAAATGCCTCAATAAATAAACTGAATTTCTTTCCGGGCTTCACGCTTTGTTATAAAAAATAAAAAATTGAAAAAAAACTTGTACCTTAACACTAAGACCCTGGAAAGTTCAAATCTTGAATTCATCACCTGTGAGCAGTATATTCTGAATTTGACGATGAAGTATTCTAAATTCAACACATCTAAACATGGTGAAAAGAAAAGGAAAGGAGAGAATATACGTATTGTTTAAGCTCTCTCCCATGTGGTTTGATGCCCTAGAGAGATAGCCAACCACCCATAAGAAAAATGTAAACCCAAAAGAAAGCTTAAGCACCAACCTAACCTAACTGATCTAAACATAAAAACCTAACAAAATCACAAATTACGGATGAAGACAAAGAAGCTAGCTTTACACATATTTAATTTAATCGAACATATATTCCACATGCCACATTAATTTGATATCTATTTTTCTTTTTTAAGAGATCTATTAATTGAATTTTGACATGCTAAACCGTATATTGGATGCTGATTTTTAATTTAGATCGTATATAGCTCTGAATAAATCATGAATTTAATTAGTCAGAACCGTCTAAAAAGTACTTACACAAGAAGTTTTTCTGCTTTTAAAAGCTTTTGTACAAAAGTTGAATATGTAGAACTCTTCTAAGAACAAGGTCAAACAAGCCATTATTTATAGAAACGAGGTCTCATGTACTCATACAACAACTCGTGACACTTTTATAAATCATGATCAGATTTCTATAACTCTAATATTTTTTTTGTCAATCATTTTTCCATAAAATCTCCCTCACACCGTCCAGGTTCTCGAAAAATACCACAAAATTATTTCTAAACTATCAAAGGTTCATATATAAATATTTCTTGAAAGACAAATTAATTGAGCAATTGATTTTGTATTTGGCCCGCCAATTAAGCAACCGTGTTCCTAAGCACCCACCCCCATGTGCACTTGGCCTTCCATAAAATATGCAAAGAGAGGCCATGCCCATATTGTCCCCCTTGTGGCACCCTATCATTGGCCGACCAGTCTTACTTTTTGCAACACTCCTTCGGGTGGCTTGTATTTTATTGATGTCGTTATTATATTTTGCCCTAGTTAATATAATACACATTTGCCTAATTATTACTTATATATATTAAGTAGCCAACTCCAACACTCTCAACTCCTCATTTCCTCTAATTTCTCCTGAGCAGTTTGAGTAGTTGAGAGAAAAAGCACAAGAGAAGTGCTTGTAGAAAAACAGAGAAAATTTGAAAGATGATTAAGCTGAGGTCAAACAGGTTTTGCAGAAGCTTTAGCAGTTGCAAGCTCATCAGCAGCAGCAATAGTAAAAGCAAGAGTAAAGCTGCTGATCAAAAGGAGTTTGGAGGAGGCAATATTATTAGCAATGGTGAAATCAAATGGGAGCGTCGACCGGGAGGCATGCTTGTTCAGACGAGGGAGACTGCGGCCGAAAGCAGTGCCGGAGAAGGCATGATCACGGTTCGAGTGTCAACTGTGTCTCATTTCCATGACATCTCCATTGAAGCCACTTCCACATTTGGTAATTAAGCCTTCTTTCACATTCTTTAGCGAAACTTACCTTTACGGGATATCACTGTAGTCTAGTGGTAGTCACTGTCGTATATATTTTAAATTTTTATATAGCAGTACGTGATTGACTTAAAATACTGTTACAATGACATCACTAGGACTGTTCTTTTCTTTATTTATGAGCCATAAATGCAAAAAATAAAGTCCTAATTGGCTTTGGTTCATTTGTGCTCTGCAGGCGAATTAAAGATGATATTGTCACTGGTGACTGGTATGGAGGCAAGAGAGCAAAGACTTCTTTACAAAGGAAAACAAAAAGAGGATGGGGAATATTTACACATGGTTGGAGTTAGAGACAAGGAGAAAGTGCTTCTGCTCCAAGATCCAGCTATCAAGGAAATGAAGCTTCTTCATGGAACTGGAACTCCTACGACTTGTCGTTCGATTCGTGTTTAAGAAATTGAGAATCATGAGATTATCTTTAATTAATCTCTATTCATTACTAACCAAAAAAGTTTACTATGCCTTCCTCTCATGGAGATAAATGACAAAGAGGGCAGCTGCACACTTAATTAATGGGACCAAAATGTAAGGATGTCTCGTGTTTTTGTGTGATGTGTCTTATGATTGACGTGATTGACGTTCCTTCTTAAGTTTTTCTTCCTCTGAGAACTTTGCTAGCTAGATTATCTAGGGACTTTAATTTCATGTCTCATTTTGTGTCGGTTGGAGCTTTCTGCAACTAATTGCTGAATGCTGATGCATGTCCTTGTAAGCTTTGTAATGACTGAGGGCATAAACTCTCTGCTATGTTTATAGAAAAAATGATATGTTGATTCCATTTTCTTTCTTTTCCTCATTGTAAAAATGTAGAATATTGGTCCATTTGGTCTTACCAAAGGACGATCAAAGGTTTCAAAACTGTCATGCTTTCTATATTTCAACTGTCAATTGCATTGTATATTCACCCACGCGTGCAAGCCGGCACAAAAGCTAAAGCTAAGCTAAAATGTGCTGCTAAAAATGAGAAATGCTAAGGAGATTCTTTAAAAAAAAATGACTCTTTATGAATTCTCGGTCATCGCAAATTAATTCTCGTGTCAAGATTATAAAACATTGTGCTAAAAAGATGAGGAGCAGAGAGTCCCACTTTTAAAAGTCTCCTTAGCATTTCTCTCTAAAAATGACTGTATATGAACTCTCTGTATGACCTCAATATTGAAAGAGTTATTCTTTGTGAGTAGCTGGATGGACGACGTGGTTCGTTTGTTTAAACTTAAGGGGTGTGATATCCACACATCCCATTTTACTTTTCACATACCCTTTTAATTTTCGACCGTCAGATCGGATGAATTAAAAAAGATCAACGGACATAAATTAACAAGGGGTGTGTGAGACACACCCCTAAACTTAATAATTGTAAAGCAAAGCAAAGCAATTAAGAAAGGATTTGCATAAAACTAGAATATCCTCATAGCTTCTCAAACCTATCATGTATTACCATGCAATAAAATTAGAACCCATATGAGTTTGGAATGCCAAAGTGTCGGTAATCGTTTTTTTATCGCAGTCTACCTCCACAAATTGAGATATTTAACTGTAACAACTAAAAAGTAAAAAGTAGTACTAGAAATATTAAATTTTATAAACTAAATGACATGAAAATTAATGATTAAATTATACTTAAGTGTTGATTAACATGTTTATTTTTATTTGATATATATAATTAATTTAATAATTTAATCTACAAATTTAATTTACCTAACATTACTTAAAAGTAAAAGCTGGCATCCTATCTATCTACATACTTAATTAGTCAGTATTGGTGGAGCTAAAAGCTAGCTCCGTTTAATGTCTCAAAAGCATGGCAAGTGCCTTTTTGTGAAATAGTTTGAAATTATTATAATAATTTAAAAAATAAAAGAGTTTTGAACTTGGATAAAAACCAATCCCTTATTCATTAAAATATCACACCACATGCAGACGCTTAAGTACTTAATTAAATGGAGTTTAATTACAGATCAAATAAGTGAGTGCACGAGTACAACGTACACTAAAAGTTCAATTAACAAAATGCAGGGCAACTAATTGGTCCCATGCCACTGTGACTGTCGTTAGGCCGAATTCTTCAAAGACATTCTGTTTGTGCCACAACTGAGGCCCCGTTTGGGGTTGAGGTGATTATTAAAAAAGCTCCATGAAAAAAAGCTGGGACTCGTTTTATTGTTTGGTAAACTAAAAAAAAGGGCTTATTTTGGAAGCTGCTGTGAGAATAAGCTGAAATCAAAGGAAAAAGCTGAAGCACCTATTTGTAGCTTTGGAAAACTGGCTTTTTTTCAAAGCACACGGAGCTACAGTACTCCTTTAATGAAAAGATCCACTATCAGACTGCTTTTTTTTCCAAAAGCACTTTTACAAAAATGTTTACCAAACACTCAGCTGATTTATTTCACAGCCGCTTATTCTCACAGCACAGCCGTTTATTCTCACAGCAACTTTTTTTCAAAGCACAGCAATACCAAACTAGCCCTGAATAGAGAAACAACTTCATAGGCTTTTGGCTTTTGGCTTTTGGCAAGTGGCCGGCAGCAACAGCACAATGATTTTCTAAACCAAACTTGTTCAAATGTTGTATTTGAATTTAAAACCTTTTGTTTACTTTCTTTTAGACGGGATTATTGTTTAGACAAATCCCTTATGGTTTGCTCCATCCATGTCCCAACGCTTTAACTCAACCAGAAACATAAACCCTAAATAATTGATTCCAAGGTTTGATTTATATTCGATATAAACACAGCAATTAAACATGCACAAACTATTACATTTTATTAAAACCACACATAATACACAGACTTAAACGTAGCCAAGTTCGCTAAAACAGTAAGACTTCTCTCTCTGAATTAAAATTCAACCGAAAACAAGAAAACCACGCTTACCATGCACGAAACATTTTATTATCACACATTATCACACGATTATTTGTGAAACTATCGTTTAATTAATTTCCTTCAATCTGAATAACCTTCTTTGGAGGTTTTTGAACTTCATGCTTGGGAATAGTGACCTTTAGAACGCCATTCTCCATAGATGCCTTAACTTCATCTGTCTTGGCATTTTCCGGCAGCCGGAACCTCCTTAGGAACTTGCCCCGGAAACGTTCGACACGGTGAAATCTATCTTTACGATCCTTGTTCTTGTCATCTTTTTCTTCTTCATTCCTCTCCCCACTTATTTGGAGCACTCTTCCATCAGTAACCTCCACCTTGACCTCCTCCTTCTTCAGCCCCGGAAGGTCGAAAACAAACACATGGGCGTCTAGGGTTTCCTTCCAGTCAGTTGGGGTGTTGAGGACAGGACACTTGTTGATCATGGAGAGAAATGGGTCGAATATTTCATCGCCAAACACTTGGGAGATGAGTGACATTTTGTATGATTAGCAAAGGCTAAGATCGATGATTAGGAACAGATTAGTTTGCTGGTGTTGCTGATTAATTTGTTTGCAAGAGAGATTTATATATATGGAGTTATGGAGTTGGATGGATGCGTCTTGAACTTTCTAATTACTAGTATATAGTTATCCTAATTTCGGATTTTATTAAAGATAACATGTTCTACGATGTTCGATCAATGAGTAGGTGAATTGCTTGAACATTCTATCGGCTACTAGAACATGCATGAACGTCACTTTCTAAATGTTGGGCTCTAACGATATCATTGGGCTGAAAGAAAAAAAAAGAGAAAAGGCCCACATTTTGGGGGTGACATTTGTTTTACAAGACGGTATCCTTTTTTTTTTCCCTCTTTTTCTTTGATACAAAGATATAATTAGACGAAGACCTAAGAAATAAATTGGTTTTCAATTCACGATCTATGAGATTCGAACATAAGACTTTCTCTTTATAAGTGAAGATGAATATCACTGACCATAATTCTATATGACCATTAGACGGTATTTTAAATTATTTTAATTTATAAAAGATTTCAAACTTAAAAGAAAGAGAACGAACATACTATGTGAGCCAATTGATGGAATTCACGTTTGGAGTGACTTTAAAAGGCGGTAGTTGGTAGTTGCACGTGATTGATCTAAAGTAGTGGGGAAAAGGCATTGTTGTACTGTTGGAGATGCATTTTGCTAGGTGAGTGAATGATGAACATGTTTCAAAACATGGGGGCATACTAGAGGGTTGCAGGAGTACTATTTTCTGGTGCCACTATAGCAGCCTCACCATGTTTCCTCCAAAGATATATATATATATATATCCTAAATCAAAACCATTCATCTCTAAGATCATCTCCAATCCTTAAGTTAAAACCTAACATTTTTAATCCAAAAAATTTAGGTTTTAGCTTTTTTGCTCCAACTCTTCTGGCCTAAATTTTTTAACTCGAAATTATTAAAGAATAAATTTAGACTAATTTTTTCTTTTAAAGTAAAAAAAATAAAATTATGTACACTATCATAATTTAATTTTATGAACATTTTAACTTAAAAATATTTAAATTCCGATAAATATTGAAAAATCACTAAATTTGGGTGAATTTTGAGTTAAATAATTGTTTTAATTATTTTAGCCGTTGGATTTAAATTTGGGCCGTTAGATCTTTTTTTTACCGTTAGATTTGATTATATTTGATCTCAGCCGTTAGATTTAATAAATTTTGAGAGACATGCCCATGTTGGTGGGGTCCCACGGGTGGTACCCAAACTATTTTCTGAGCTAAATTCTGGAGAAAATTTGACTTTTAGTTTTTAGCCCACACATTTAGCATGGGTAGGGTTGAGTTTGGAGGGAGAATATTTAGCCCAGGTTGGGTTCGGTCTAAATCAAACGTTACAAATTGAACCCGAAAAACAGAAGAGGAGGGGGGAGGGTATATGGAACATGCCCAGCAACCTCTTGAATTGAATGTATAAATTATTTGAGCAAGCTAGCTCCATATTAAACGATCGATGGTCTTCTTGTTGCTGACAGAAGATAGAGAGTACAAATGAACATACTCAAGAAAACGCTCGTGTTGCTGAGTTTTGTGCTCTCTTTTCTTCTGTCAACTTATGATCTTCTACTTCCAGTTCCAGCTGATAAAATTCTACACTACTATTGGTCATCTTATTCTTATAAATATCCACACCAATTAAGGTAAGGAACCCATCTTCTAAAGTTCACTATTTCGCCCCTTTTTTGCTTCAGAACACGAAGGTCCTATGCTGTAAATACATGGCCCTTGCGCGAGCCATATCATCTCATTGTTTCTTCAGTACAACGAAATTCCTGCTAAGAAGGAGCTCGTAGTCATGGTTCGCGGAATATTTGAGAAATTATCCATCTCACAAACACAGCTACACAAAACTGCAATATTTACATGTTAATTAACGTCTGAGTGATTCTCATATATGTCATCTTTTTGTGTATGTGATTTGTGAATGTACTTTTACGCAAGAAGCATACTACTTATCATTCCCTCTTCCCAGTAACGTGAGTGACTAGCAAAGCAAGAAAGAAATTAGGAAAATTTAACGAAAAGTTTCCGGTACTGTTTACTTTAACGAAAAAACACATTTTTACACTAAAAAATCAATCCTGATACTATTCACTTTAGCCTTTATTTTGTTCTTATCGTTAAAACTCAAAGTTTTCAAACCTTTTTCATTAGTTGGGAAACAAAAACATCTGCATGCACTGGATATCTAACTCGAAACACCAAAAACCATGCCTATCTCCATCCTCTTGGTAAGTTATGCACGTCAGATCGAAACCAAACGTTCAAAACGCGCATTAATTCAATTTCTCTTGACGAATCGACCCTGCAACATAGATATATGGAACGATTAATACGAAATTATTCATCTGGATTAATTACAGAACATTTATAACACACTTGGTTGTGATGAGAGACTAAGAGTACCTTCATACGGGGTCGTTTTTCGGCGTTGAGCTTTCGGACTTGGTATCGGATCCGCTTGGAGTAGAGCCGGTTATGCCTCTTTTCCTTATATCTCAACACACTGGCCAGTCTTTGCTCCATCTTCATTTTCAAGCTGCAGTCCTCTTCCGGGACTCTCCATAACTTCCCACCTGACCCCTGTACAAGTCCCATGCATTTCAGGTTACAACCCAACAGATGGAACTTCAATATTTAATTAAGGCTTAATTGGATTATCAGTCACCGTGGTGATAGAGTAATCTAAAGATAGCCCCTGTGGTAAAAACAATTAGGACATTGGCGAAGTCAGTTAGGTTTTGGACCCAAAAATTGAAAATTTCGTAAACTCTCCTTTAATTATTAGTAAGTTAGACTAAAAAGATAAAGTTAGCATCACATGTGAGCCTCACGTGCTAACAATTAACCGAGAGGTACGTTTTACTCTCACATGTTTGGCTTACATGCTAATAATTAACAATGAATTGACAGAACTTTTAATTTTAGACCAAAATCCTAACGGACATCACTACAGGGGTTTAAATCCTAATTATTTTTTACCACAGGGTTATCTTTCAACTATGCTACCACGATGGGAACTATTAATACAGTTAGGCCTTTAATTAATTTATAATTTAATCAAAACAAATATTTAATTCACTACCAAGACAATATAACGTTTATTTTTAACAGAAGCGATTGAGTGTTTCATTACCAAGAACATCTATATACAAGAAATGTCAAATGGGTAATAATTAACAGTGAGTTGATAGAACTTTTAATTTTGGACCAAAATCTTAACGGACATCACTACCGGGGTTTAAATCTTAATTGTTTTTTACCACATAGGTTATCTTTCAACTATACCACCACAATGGGAACTATTAATACAGTTAGGCCTTTAATTAATTTGTAATTTGATCAAAACAAATATTTAATTCACTACCAAGACAATATAACGTTTATTTTTAACGGAAGCGATTGAGTGCTTCATTACTAAGAACATCTAAATACAAGAAATGTCAAATGGATACATTTTTCTCCCGTGACCAATTCCTTGATCTAAAGATATTTCGCACAAAATACAAATGGTAACATTCAAATATAATGTTCTAGATGCCACTTAGTACTACGGCCTAATGGTATTCTTCACTAGTAAGTGAGAGATCTTAAGTTTGATTCTCACCAAAGGCAAATTTGAACCATATTATTACTAGCTCATTATGAAGCTAAACTCATTCCCCTCCCTTTTAACGTAGATAATATCGATTATTAATATATATATATATATATATATATATATAATGTTCTAGATGAGACCGACAATATTGATTTCACATATACAATTTTTAATTGATGATTTAAAAAAATAAACCGTTACGATTATGACATTTGCATTATTAAACTAAAGTCAATCACAATTTATAATTCACATGAAATTAATTTGAAGGTGAAATTACACAAAGTTAAACGAAATGAATGTAGTGATCAACGAAAAAGGGCAAGAAGTCAAAAAATTTGGATTATCAGTTGCCGTGGTGATAGAGTAATCTAAAGTTAGCCCCAGTGGTAAAAACAATTAGGACATTGTGGTGAAGTCTGTTAGGTTTTGAATCCAAAATTGAAAATTTCATCAATTCTCTTTTAATTATTAGTAAGTTAGCCTCACATGTGTGACTAAAAAGATAAAGTTAGTATCACATGTGAACCTCACGTGCTAACAATTAATCGAGAGTTACGTTTTACTCTCACATGTATGGCTTACATGCTAATAATTAACAGTGAGTTGACAGAACTTTTAATTTTGGACCAAAATCCTAACAAACATCACTATAGGGGTTTAAACCTAATTGTTTTTTACCACATGGATTATCTTTACTATACTACCACAATGGGAACTATTGATATAGTTAGGCCTTTAATTAATAGGAAAACTAACGAAAAGTCTAACAAAAATTCCTTTTAATGAAAAATCATTTTAAAGATATAGTGAATAGTTCCAGAAAAAGGTAAAAATGTCGTTTTTTTCATTAAAAATGAACAATACCGAGAGTGTTTTTGTTAAAACTCCCTTAATTAATTTGCAATTTGATCAAAACAAATATTTAATTCACTACCAAGACAATATAATGTTTATTTTTAACAGGAGCGATTGAGTGTTCCATTATTAAGAACATCTAAATACAAGAAATGTCAAGTGGGTACATTTTTCTCCCGTAACCAATTCCTTGATCTAAAGATATTTCACACAAAATACAAATGGTAACATTCAAATACAATGTTCTAGATGCCACTTAATACTAAGGCATAGTAGTATTCTTTACTTGTAAATGAGAGATCTTAAGTTCGATTCTCGCAAAAAACAATTTTAAACCATAATATTGCTAACCTATTATAAAGCTAAACTCATTCCCCTTTTCTTTTAAGGTAGATAATATCGATTATTCAAAAAAATATATATATATATATAATGTTCTAGATGAGACCGACAATATTGATTTCACATTTAATTGATGATTTAAAAAATAAACCGTTACGATTATGACATTTGCATTATTAAACTAAAGTCAATCACAAAATTTCACAAACATAATCAATGAAATTAATTTGAAGGTGAAATTACGCATAAAGTTAAACAAAATGAATGCAGTGATCAACGACAAAGGGCAAGAAGTCAAAAAATTTCTTACTTCGGGAGTACTGCTGTTATCTTTGAGCTGAAAAAGCTGATGATCCTGCTGATGCATCAAGTCAGGTACAGTTTGTGGGGAATCTCCTCCATCAATGTACAGTGGTCCCTTGTCGGACCAAGCATTCAATATCTCCTCATAATCCAGCTTCAACGCCAACGACAGCCCCTTTCCGCCGCAGCTCCACCGTCGATGACCAACATCCCGAACATCTTCCCCGCTGCGTGTACCAGTAGTACTCGTCGTCGAGCTAGCCAAGCAGTCCTCCTCCCTCTTCCCCTCCACCAACTCCGAGAAACACACCCACTTCTCCACGCTTGTCTCCCTCTCTCTGCTCCTCATCGCCGTCCGTACAATGTCACACTCTGTTTCTTCTCTATACTCATCCCGTCCCCTGTAGTAGGAAAAGGACTCTGCTTCCTCCAGATCGGATGACATTGTCGACGTGGTGGCGGTGGCGGTGGTGGCGGTGGAAGTTAGGAGGCCGTTGAGAGTGGCGCCGCCGTCAGACTCGAACAGCAAGGCCACGTTCTCGTCCTGTTGCATGTACCCTTTATCTTCAAAATCATTCTCGACCCGATTTTCCGGGTGCAGCGGAAAAAGGTTGAGTTGGGGGCGGAGGCGGCGGCGGCAGCGGCGTTGGCGTTGGCGGGTCTTGGCCGTCGTTGATGTAACTTTGTTGGGTACCCTGTAACTTTGTCCGTTATCTTCGGAGATGAGCTGAGATCGGAGACTTAAAAACTTCGGTTTTCTGATTTTTGTTCTGGATTTCCGAGCTGCTAAATGTTTAATCAGTTCGTCTTCTTCTTCATCATCTTCTTCTTTCTTGATCATCTCATCAATCATGGAGCTCCTCTGCACATGATCGTCGTGACCAGAAGGACTCTTCTTGTTGCACATCTCTCTCTCTCTCTCTCTCTCAAGTATCTTGCTTTCTCTGTTCACTGATAAATCGATCTCTCAAGTATCTTGCTTTCTCTGTTCACCGATAAACCGATTAAATTAATGGCGAAAAGGTGAGAAAAAGAAATTGGAAAGTGTGTTTTGGGGAGAGGCAGGGGAAGCGGAGGAAGAGCTCAGATTTTGACTCATTGGGAAATTGTACTATTCATCATCAGTCCCGTAGTGCTGATGATGCTGATGCATTAGCTTTATGACACGTGGGAGGTGGTGATTGGGTGGAGGGGTGGATTGTGCTTTGTTATCCGGATTTCGTTTTGCTGTAGCAGATGATGTGACAATGACTGAGCTTTGATAATTCAATGATGGATCGGGTTGTGCCAAATTCTGCCCCAATGTGTTCAATTAGTACTTGTTTAGTTTTACCGCCACACAGTCACGTAGTATTAAAATTATTTGTAATATATTAGTATTTTCGCACAAAAGTAGGTCAACCAAATCACATCATTTGTTAACAGACAACCTTTTTATTAGGATATCTCTATTCGTAGAGAACCTCTCACAAGCTTATATCTTGCAATTGAGTTTTACTGAAGTTTTACAAATGATGTGGTCAAGTTGATCAATTGAGTTTATCCTATTCTTTACGAATGATGTGGTTAGGCTGATCAATTGAGTTTATCCTATTCTTTACGAATGAAGTTTATCCTATTCTTTACGAATGATGTGGTTAGGCTGATATGTTGAAATTTTCTCATGCCATACACTTATATAACACATGAGTTAGTAAAACTAAATGACGTTTAATTTCGCACTCACAATAAAATTTATTTCCACTGTAAGATTGATGTTGGGGACCAAATGTCATCCATAAGACCATAGCAGATTGAATAATGGGGCACTATGTAGTGGTCTTGCTAGGGAGAGATTTTTTAATATGACTGTCACATGAAGTGGTACATCACGTGTTCCCGTATAAATGATATGATATGTGTGTTAAAAGGTTAATAACTTAAATATTAAAAAAAATTATTACTTAAATAAAAACATGTGGTGTACCATCCGTGTTCCCGTCACAACTAAAACTTTCTCTTTCCTAGGCTCTTTCATGTGCCTTTGATCAATGCTATAGTCTAGTACTCATGGGATAGTTAATGCCTTGTGCCATCATCTTTATAGTTTCAAGAGCCCACAAGTCCAATCAACATTGAGCCAAAATTCAAGTATCATTCAACTGATCATTGGTAAAGTGTCGATAACTAATTAAAAAGTGTTGATATAATAGTGTTATTTAGGCAGACAAATCGCAATAATGATAATTTCTAATAAACATGAGTTTCGCATACAATGTTGTTGATTCAGTCTCAACCATTGATTAATTTGAACTAGTATTCGACTTTGGTTTAGACTAGATAACAAGAAACTATAATTCTATGATTAAAGATTGTTGTTATTGGCGCTCTAAAACTTTCATGATGCGCTTTTTCTAGATAAAATTTTTGTTGTGTTTTTATAAATGTGGATTGCATAATGATTTTTTAGTGCCAATAATAGCTTATTGATTAAATTGTTCAATCAAATTAAACTCTGAAGGAGTGTCGATGTGATATATGATTAATATTATGTTATTTGGACATACAAAACTAATTATATTGTTGATTGCCTCTGTAATACAAATAAGTCGCACATTCAGTAATAGGACTCACTTGTATTAGAGATACAATCAATAATATGGCCAATTTTGCATATCCAAATGACCTTATCTCACATTATTTTTGTGGAATAATGATTTTTTCTAAGCCAGAATAAGGCGGATTGAAATAAAATTACCTTAAAAGTCTGGTCATAGACGCAATGGCTCCAATCAGACTAAGTTGCCTAAATGGACCGACAATGCTACCACATCTTGTTGGACTCCACAATGGTAGGCGAGGCTCGCAGTCCTGGTTGAGATTGATCGTGCTTGCTCCACAAGTAATCAGAATTCTGAAAGTAAGCAATATCTTATATTAGTTATCCTATATGATTCTTCTGCAACTTACCACGAGAAAGTGCTAAAATCTGAGCTGTGGCAGGCCCCTCTGGCCTCTGGTCTCTGGAAAAGCTTTTGCATTGTTTTTGTGGGTGGGGCCTCTCACTGAAAAAAGTGTTTGCACAAACACACGTGTATAGTCTGCTCCCAATTTTCACAACAAGAAACATCACGAGGGATTTTTTTAAGTGTAATATTATAATAAGTTGAAAATTTTAATCTTTTTATAGATTTTTAGTGTGCCGGTAACAAGATCCAGTATACCAAATAAAACAACACAATCGATTTAAAAATATAAAAAATTCAACCACTTATACTATTTATGTTTGATATATCATACCGTATATCCGGCACACAAAATAATTTCTCAAATGTCGCATCACCATCACAACCCAAAACCCTCGTATGATTCCTTATCTTGAAATTGCAATTTTGGGTTCGGGTAATATCACGTCATCAGAGTGTCGGTGGGAATGGGATTCCCGTTTTGGTATTTTCATTTTTTTTTTTTTTTTGCTTTATATTTTGCTATTTTTGTTTGGGCTTGTGATTTAATGTAGATAAGGCACCAAATGGATTCTTCTTTTGGGTCACTTCTAATGAAACTTTACATTTTTATTTCTTACGGGTCCAACCCAAATTTGTAAACCAAACAATCATTTTTTTTTAGGATAAATTACATCATACCCCCTTAGACCATCTCCAACCCTTGGGCTAAAAGCCAAATTTTTTAGCCCGAAAAATTTAGCTTTTAGCCCAGAAACAATTTTTCTGCTCAAACCCTTTCTAGACTAAAATTTTAACCCGGAATTATTAAAGAATAAACTTAGGCTATTTTTTTTCTTAAATTAATTTTTTTTTAAAAATAAATATGTAGACTATCGTAAATTAATTTTATGAACATTTTAATAATTTTTTTTTTTAATTTCGATAAATATTTTCATTCAGTTTGGTGGAGCCCACACCGATTTCTGGGCTAAATTCTGGGGGGAATCTGGCCTTGGTTTAGCATTTAGCATTTAGCCCGAATTTTTCCCTTGGGTTGGAGTGAGTTTGGGGGGAAATTTTGGGAGGTAATTTGGCTTTTAGCCCAGGGTTGGCTCCATACAACATCTTTAAAACATTTCACTTTCATACATCCAGTATCATTTTATTTCAAAATAACACATCTGTTAGATTTTCTATCCATTAGTCTGTTAAATGTTGACGTGGCTGCCATATAACTTTTTATACATTAACAATATTATAATATTAACCTTTTTTTTAAATAAAAAAGCCCCTAGAATACGCAGGGGCACCTCCCTCCCTCCCTCCCCCTCCCCCTCCTCCTCCTCCTCCTCCTCCTCCTCCTCCTCTCTTCCCCCCCATCTTCATCTTCTTTCCCCTACCTATGACCCAAAAAACCCTTCAGTTCATCTTCCACCTCCTCCGTCCTCTATCTTATCTCCCATCTTCATTTTCTTCCCCCGACCCCCTACCTACAACATAAAATAAAATAAAAAACTCAGATCTCGGTTTGGGCGCGAGGAACCCGTGTGGGAAGGAAGGGTGCAGTCGAGCCTGCCGGGGGGGAGGGTCCAGTCGCGCGGCCAGGGGGGAGGGGGTTGCGGCTCTGTCTTCTCCTTCTGCTTCTTCTCTTTCTTCTTATTCTTCTTCCTTCTTCCTTCTTCTTCTTCGGGTTTTGGATTTTTCTGTTTTTTTTTATATTTTAAATAGGGTTAATATTATAATATTGTTAATGTATAAATAAAACAAAAATGCCACGTGGCAGCCACATTAGCACAAATGTGGCAGCCACGTCAACATTTAACAGACTAATGGATGGAAAATCTAACGGAGGTGTTATTTTGAAATAAAATGGTATTGGATGTATGAAAGTGAAATGTTTTAAAGATGTTGTATAGAGTTGTAATGGACCTCAAACTTGAGGGGTGTCGTGTAATTTACCTTTTTTTTATTAAAAAAAATATAGAAAACTAACGAAAAGTCTAAAAAAAACTTTAGTTTTAATGAAAAAAGACAAATAAAGGTGTAGTAAATGGTACCAAAAAAAGGTTAAAATGTGGTTTTTCGTTAAAAGTGAACAGTACCGGGTGTGTTTCGTTAAAACTCCCTATTTTTCAGAAGTAAACAAGTAAGAGTGATCAAATGTGTTATCATCTGAGTATTTAAGTTCGAATTTAGTACGCGTAATGATCCAGTAGCCAAGTAGTCCATGGATTAGGTTAAATTTCTATTAATTTCCTTTCTATGAGTTACTTCTTGATCATTGGTGGATTTGTTATGTTGGGCAGCCATAAAGAACTAGTAGCATCCCGTAACCTATAACCTTTGGGTCTCATATTTATCCTATATACCATGTTCGTATGGTGGCACGATGTTCTACGTGAATCCACGTTGGAAAGACATCATACCAAAGTTGTTCAACTAGAACTTTGATATGGTTTTATTCCGTTCATCGTATCAGAGGTTAAATGAATCCAATGATTGATCCATTTGTTTAAACTGTGTTTAATGGATATCTTTAAATTATTATTCAATTTTCATAAAAATTCTAAAATGCTTTTCCAATTTTAAAATTTTCAACGACAATTTCTTACTCCAATTTCTTAACCTTAAATGCATGGATAAATATTTTTGATTATTACTGAGCTACAAGCGTCGCAGCCGGTGATCAAGATATGTAACCATATTTAATCATCCTGAACAGCATCAGATAAAAAACATATACGTTTGTTTTTCAGAGACTTTTCTACCATCCATGCATGCACGAGTTCCCTAACGTAAATTATTAAGCTAGGTTTCGAATTCTTTTTCCGTCGTGGAATAATTAACCCATGCAAAACAAGACTAATAGAGGGAGGCCCTAATATTTAATGCAAATGTCCTTTCATTAATTATCTGAAAAAAGGGAAGTGAACGAATGAAACAGGACAAATATGGAATCACTCGACGTTACGAACAGTTATACGACTACGTAGGATCCAACATCGAATTAATTAGGGCGTAATATGACATGCACATGCAAGTACTCATGGGGTGACTACTAGCGAATTAAAGCTTGCTTAATTAAAAGGCAAAGAAGGAGGCGGCTGCGAGCACGACAGCACCAGCGGTGGAGGCAGTAGAGAAGAAGGCGGGGAGGGCGGCGGTTTTAGAGGGAGTCTCAGCGGGAGAGAGTGTGTCCGCAGTCACAACGTCAGAGGGAGCCTCTGTAGTAGTGTCACGAGTAGGGGCAGGAGGGGATGCTGAGTCATCGGGGGAAGGGGCGGAGGCGCTGGAAGAGGAGTCGGAAGATGGAGCAGAGCTACTGTCGTCCTTGTCCTTGTTTTTTGATGACTTGGGGGAAGAAGCCGGACTGCTGCTACTGTCGTCCTTGGAGCTTGAAGACGGTGAGGACTTGGGAGAGCTGGCGGAAGAGGAGGAAGACTTAGGCGACGGAGATGAACTGTCTTTACCTTTGTCTTTGCCGCTGTCCTTGCTGGAGTCGGGCGAGCTTGGGGAGGATTTAGGTGACTTAGATGAGCTGTCTTTGTCACTGCCCTTGCTTGGAGTCGGAGCAGATGATGACTTGTCCTTGTCTGATGACTTACTATCGTCGGATGACTTGGGGGACGGTGCCGATGGGCTTGGGGCGGATGAGGACTTATCCTTGTCCTTGTCCTTGTCCGATGATTTGTCCTTGTCCGACGATGACTTATCCTTGTCCGATGATGATGAGGGGGCATCCGATGAACTGTCCTTATCTGATGATGATGAACTGTCTTTATCTGATGATGAAGATGAACTGTCCGAGTCTTTTTTGTCGTCTTTCTTGGGCGATTCCGATGGCGAAGGACTACTGCTCGAATCTGCTGCCATTGCAACTCCGACAATGGCAACCAAGATCAGAGCAATGAGAATCAATTCGCGACGTGCCATTTTCTTCTCGCTCTTCTTCTTCCTTTTGTTTTTGTAGTAATAAAATTAGGGTTTGATGTGGCTTATAACCTGTTGCGTTAATTCGTTTACTTGCCGAGTAAGGTAGGTTTTTCTCTTGTGTTGAGATGATTAATGAATGGTTATTGCAGTTGTTTGTCTCTAAATATATATTTATAGTTGTAAAATATAGAGAAACACTGCGCAACCAAAGGACGTATGTGGATCATAACATGGTTGGAAGGAAATGAGATTTATAAGACTTAGCGTGGAAGGGAGACAGCGTAGGAAATCTGTGGAGGATAAGACACCAGAGTTTTTATTTTTTTGAACAAAATAAGACACAGAAGTTAGTTTCTTCTGTTATGACCTAATGGCTACTATTAATTAATTAATTAGCTTGTGTTTTAGAAGTAATGTGGTTTATTGGCTGAGCGGGCTTAACGAATCATGGTTAATGTCAAATTTGTACCACATCTTTAATAGAGGTAGGGTTCACCAGCATATGTGAATCTCATTTCTAATAGAGAAGTGGTACAATTGTGCTATGAAAATTGTGTTAACAATAACGTTTTTGTGGTTCGATAATTACAAGGATCTTGAATTTCCATCAAACATTCAGATTTGTCTGTATTTCTACTCATGATTTTGTAAGAACAAACTATAATTAGAAATTTAGAAAGAAAGATGACAAGGAACTTAATTCCCTTTGTGGTAAGATTTGGTTTTGGCCTTTATGATATGTTCTTCGTTTCTCCTTTTGCGCTTTCATTTACTATTCATATCAGTAAATAGATGTTGATTATAATTAACCAAGAGGTTATGTGAGATGTCAGAAGTGTCATAAAGTTTTCAAGTATAAGGCTAAGGAATCATGAAATAACAATCTATGCGTAACAACAATTTATCTAGTTATTGGGTCGAAGGCAACTAAGTATAAGGGTTCCAAATATCAACAATTTATATATCATTGCATTCATGTAAGTTAAATTTCGTTTCAACAATACAACTGCTACTAAATTAAAGAATATTAGTTGGTCATTTAGTCGATATAGGCGTTGGGGAGAGATAAACTAATTAACTTACAATAACGAAATCGTTGTGGTAATATTTCAAACCAATCACGCATTGACATGTGTAACAAAAATTTAAAACATGTACCATCTTTGTGGTTAGCTGCCATAAAATAGAGAGTATGAGAATGTATACGTGACAAGAACATACACACTGTATGACTAAAGAACAATGTTGGCTAGGTCTGAGAAAGTATTTGCATACTGCCATTATGGAACAGATTCGTGCTAACCATCTAAGTGGCGATTGCCACTACAAACAACTCGAACTGAACAAGAGATTCTCTCTTTTAGAGAAATTCATTAACACTTCTTCCATTGATTTCAGTTGTCGGGTTTCAATATTGGAATAGTGTATTCAGCACATACCCAACAATATGCTCGCTCCAGCTATCAATCTTTCTTTCATCTTTTGATGAAGATTCTGGGTTTAGTTTAGGTTTTGTTATATCTGTAAAATCCCTCCCCGAAACTTCCATATAATTCTGCAATATCCCTCAAAGTTTATAAAACTTTTCATTTTGGTCCCCTATCCTAATCCAATCCGGACCTTCCTTTTAGATTCTCTTTCTCTCTCCGTTTGCCACATGGCATCACCCCAACTCTTTCCCTATCTCTCTCCCCTTTCCCGAGTCTCTCTCGGGTCTCTCACTCTCTCAGCTCACTATTCTCTCCATCCACTTTCTATCTATCTCTGGGACTCCCTTTCTCGATCTACACCCACTCACGCACCCATATACACACCCACACTACCGATGACACACCACCACCACCACCCTCACCCTCGTGAGAACCTCCCCTCCCTCTTCACTGTCTTCGTGAAGCTCGAGGGCACCCAGAGGACACCTAACCTAGGTCTGGCAAACCGTGGGTGTGCGAGCACAAATCCGGCCACCTCCGGCCTTTTCTCGGTGAAACAAAGATAACAAACCTCTCTTCCTCATTTCACTCTTCGTTTTGGTGCTTAGATCAGACCCTAGAGTGGTATGCCACTGTCGACCGGAGTTGGGGAAGCTCCGGTGTCCTTTTCCCTTGTCGAAACCAGGCCATTGGGCCGGCTCACCCAACACCCAATCAAACCAGGCCCATTTGGGCCGTGTATAGGACTCGGGCCTTAGGCCCGTTAGCCGTTAGACCTAAAAGCCCAACCCATTTAGTTTTTTATTTTAATTAGTTATTTCTCTTTCAAAACCCCAAAAGAACTGGGCCGGGCCTTTAAACCCAAGCCTATGTATACCCTTAACCCAAGACCAATGGCTTTGACCCGTGAGCTTTAAACCCAACCCAAAACCTTAGAACCTAAACCCTTTGGTTTGAGGCCTTTGGGCCATTCACCTAGGGCCTCCGGCCCGAGTAACCCAAAACCCAAAACCCAGTTAACCTCAAGACCCAAACCCTTTAGGCCCAACCCAGTTCGAACCCAAGCCCAAACCGGATGACCAGACCCAGACCGTTGACTTTGACCACACTCGGTCAACGTTAACTCTTTTTTTTTTCGAGTTTTTGCTCGGAACCTCTCCTAGGCTAATTTCGACGTCTTGGATTTGTTTTTTATGTCCGTTTTTCTAAATTCAATTGTTTGAGTATAGTTTTGTTAATTGTACCATTTATGTGCTTAGGTGCAATTATTAGCGGAGTTTCCGTTCTTCCTATTTCATACGACTTTTCGACGACGGAGTATCTGTGAGTGGACCATTTCTAAAATGCATGTTTTAATAATAGAAATGCATACATAAAAAGTATGATTTAATGATCACATTTTAGATAACGTTTTATGAGTAAATTGGATTTACCTTATTATGATTATTATGCTTACTTAGAATATTTTGGAATACCATATTTTCTATCAAACCCATGTTCTTTATAAGATGTCAGATGGATGACGATATACTATTTAGAACATGTTTTTACAAATGAATGACTTTATACTATGAAGATGTTTTTGAGATATATGTACCTATGTTTGGAAAGAGCATGTTCAATGGTTTTGTGCTTATCTAGTGGTTCCTATACCGCCTACGGGTAAGGTATATGGTGTTGGTATAGGGCCGAGATAAATAATCTTTAACTTCGGGCTGAGAGACATGGAGTTGGCATATGGCTTGGAAAAATATCCTCCGGCTACGGCGCAGGGGCGGGAAGTGAGCATAAAGCTTGGAGTTGAGACTGGATACCACTATTTGGTATGCTATATAAGAGACATGTTTTGACAGGCATTATGGTATGCTAGGGTTTTCGGAAAACCTACTGTATACTATGCTATTGAGTTTTCATAAAATCATAGGGGGTTAGTATGTTGATAACTGGTTTAGTATTTTATATATATATATATATATATATATATATATATATATATATATATATATCAACTTGGTCCACTCATGTTTGTTTTGTGTCTCCTTCAGGACATAGAATCGAGGCGTACAATCTTGGCGTCAAGGCACTTTCGCATCGGTATCTTCGAGTTCTCTTGGTGTAAGACCCATCCCTTTGTTCATTCAATTTTATATTATTTCCTTTTAGTGTTCTAGATTAGTTGTATGCTCCAAACACGTTCTTAAATTGCATATTACTTATATTTAAATTGATAAGTCGTATTAAATTCTTATTCTCATGCTTTCTAATATGGCTTCGTCACCTTCGGATGTCGGCCAGCACGTGATCATTCCGATGTCCCACGGACATCGGGATCAGGTACTGTCAAATTGGTATTAGAGCATGGTTTGTTCAGAGCATACTTAGGATCTTTTGTTACGGTAGTACTGTTTCAGTCATACATCATTTGGATGTCACGACTTTCGGATTTGTTGTCATTTGGCACGCATGACTTTCTGCCACACCTAGAATTTGAATTATTTTTGTGCATTTTTGTTATTTTTTCTCTTACCACTACAACAAACTATAATGTTCATGCTCTTCAAAATAAACTTTTCCATGCAAAATCTATTAGAATTCGTATTTAAACACTTGTAATCAATGATTTAAAGTCTAAATTTAAAGATATTTGAACCTTTTTTTGTTAGTTTTTCTTTTATCTAAATTTAAACTACATTTTAATAGAATCCTCTTTTGTTAAACAACAGAGGGTGAAAGACTATTTAACAAAACAAATTTTGCTATTTTTTGTTTATGCCTCACATATAGGTAATTTTAACTTCTCTATATTGTTCACTATTTTTTTTTACTTTTGGGCTTAAATATTCTACTAAATATACACTTGTTGCTCGATAAATTGTAAATCCGCTTCCAAATATATTATAAAGATTTCCTTAATGCTCACGAAAAAAATTACAGAAAAGAAAAAATTTGCATTTAAAAAAAACGTGGATTAACACTCAAGGTTTTCAGTTGGTTTTGAAAATTCGTATATAAATCGCCGTTCAATCTATTTATTTTCACCATCGTCTCACTGTGAAGTTTTGAAAATCAAGGTGAGACCTTCCGTTGAGATTCTTGAGTGTTGAACCCCATTTGACAATATCATGGGCCTCACTACTGTGTTTTTCACTTATTTTTTTTGTTTTCGACTCAAATATTCTATTGAATATACATTTGTTGCTCCATAAACTGTGAAACTGCTTCCAAATTCCATAAAAAAGTATAACTTAATGCTCTGGAAAAATATTTTGCTAAAATAATTTTTTTTGCATTTTTGTCAAAAAACACGGGTGTTAGGTAGACTCGACGCACGCAAAACGAGGCAAACTCAACTCACGGAGAACGAGGCGAACCACAGCACGCAAAACAAGGCAGTCTCCGGCCGCAACCTTCAGCAGCAACAATCCACTTTTATCTGTTTATGCATCTGTAACAAAGTGGTAACTTATTTGTCGCCTTTTTCTTTCCACATCGTTAGAGAAGTTCAAGCTTGATGACTACAGGTGATCGCCAGCCATCAGCTAATCACCTCGAAACTGTCCAGGATAGTGACGACGATCCTTTACCAAAACGTAGCAACGCCTATCTTTCGTTGGCGATGGCAGAGCCGACGCCTCCAGGAGCAAAGTCATATATAGCGGTCACATACGAGCACTCTGAAAATTTCCCTTATATTTTATTTTTATTTTCTTTTATATTTTCATTTTTATTTTATAAACTTACGACTTTAAATCATTTAAAAGATTGAACTACTTTGTATAATCCGCGTGACACCATTTTATTAAAGTTGTAGACCTCACATGTGTGTCATGTGAGCACACTAATATAAGAACTAACAGAGAATGACCAATTGGTGTGTGGTAGTCAATTTAAAGTGCGATATTAATTGATTGGGAAATTGAGGGATCAAAATGATGAATTAAGTCAATTTCAAGGATCATTTGTGATAAACGCCCTACTCTAAAAAGAATGATGATAAACATGATAGATGGCATGACAGTATTTTAATTGTTGAAAATAAATTAACGACGTAGAAATTAATAAATTGATTAGTCGCTCCATGCATGCACGCAGTGTGCCAGTATCGTGCTAAAACAATTTCTGATAACATAAACATTGATACAATCATACATATGTTCCAATTAACTTCCAAGAATTAATATAAACTTGATAGGAAAATTGGGTCAGGACTCAGGCATAGGTGTACATGTATGCAGATTCCAAAACAGCTATTTTCACATAAAATTGCTGTATGCTTCTTTAATTCTTATTGCAAACAAATAACTTACCATGCAATTCGTTTTTCCAAGTGAAAATTCAAGTTACACAATAGTTCTAGTATTCTAAATATAAAGATTAACTTGAAATTAGTATACACTGATCAAATTAAATAGCTAGTACAAAGGATACAAAAAAAGAAAAGAAAAGAATAATCCATGTCAAGAGAGGACGGGGAAAAAACTTGCAAAATACAGGTTGATGATCTTTCTCGTACTTATTCATAATTAATTCTACGTATGGAGAGACTCTATAACGAAAGATAAAAGCTTAATCAATTCAATTAATTTGATAATTAGAGACTCCTCAGTTTTTTATGAGCCTTGAGAGATCATCAGTTGGATAATCCTCCTCAGCGTTCCAGGGTGCCTCAGCTGCGGCCCCGCCTTCTGGGGCAGCCGCGATCTCAAGCGTCTCCTCGGTGGCCTTGCTCCCAGGAGCAGCTGCGTCGCCGCTGTGGGGAGAAGGAGGGGACGATACATCGTTAGCGGGGCTTGGGGCTGAGGCCGGGGTGCTCGCGTCACCATCACTGGGAGAAGGAGCTGATGAGCTGGAAGGTGATGGTGAGGTGGTGGCGTCAGGGGAGGAGGCGGGGGAGGGGGCGGGTGGTGATGCGATTGGCTCTTGTGCTAAAACACCAGTAATGACTACAAATACTAGGGCAAGAACAATGACTTGACGTCCCATCTTTGCTTCTTCTTGTTTGGTAATACTATTGTGTCACTTTTTTTTGTTTTTGTTTTTTAATTTGCAACACTTCTCTAGAGATAGATATATACCACTGCGTAACCAACGTACCAAATTATGGAGGTGGAAGTGGCTGGTGATTAAGATTACTATATATGAGATTAGTGGGAGAGAGAGTAGGGATTATCTGTGGAGTAAATTAATCGATGAGAGACAGAGAGAGGACATTTATAGTTTAATTTGGTTTTAGAGGGAAGATAGAAAAGATATTATGGGTTCTCTTGGCTGGCCGGGTTTAGTGGATCATGCATGGTTCTAAAATTATTGCTACATTAATAGAAATAACTATTAATGGAAGGAAAAACAAGGATCTTTGTTCTTCTTTTTTCTAACCTTTGGCATTTGGATTAGGGTTTGGTTGTTTAGATAGATTATGTGCCAACCAAGAACCAACAACATGGACATTAATTACAAGTTTCAAACTACACGAATTCTGTGAGAAAATGCGAAATAAAATACAGACCTATGACATAAATTAAAATACAGACCTTTGGCATTTGTATGCATGGTTTTGTGCATATATATGAGAGATTTTTTAGGATGCTCGGAACACTAAGTTGTACACCACATATTACTATACAATTAGTGGTGAGATATTTGTGTTAAAAAAATTAAAACTTAAAAATTAAAAGTTATCTCAACTTATATAATGACACCTAGTATACCACCTTTATTTCGAACATAATTTATGAAAATTTTCTTCATATATACAACGCTGTCGTCCTAAATATAACTGTGAATGCTCATAAATGTGATCAATATTGTGTTTTAAATAACAACATATTATAGTTAATTTCTATAATTTTGTTATTATGTTCATTAGCTTTACCGATATCGATCCAAGATCATCGATCACGTGGTGGGCATACATGGATCAATGGAACTGGTACACATTGACATCCCCTTTCCTTCCTGAAATTTAAATGATGGGTGTTGAGTAGAGGAAAGCTGACCCCACCTAGTGGGAAAAGACTTTGTTGTTGTTGTTGTTGTGGTGTTGAGCAGAGGAAGCTGCATAAAGAACAAAATAAACATTTATGATATATGCATATGCACATATATATAACACGGATATCTGACATCATTTTTTTACACAACTTTTCACACAAAAATTTTGCAGGGCCAACTTCTCAATGTGTTTTAACGATCCGTACAATTTATTGTTTAAGTTTTTTTCTCAAAGATCAGGTTTACCAAAAATACCAAATCTAAAACGATATAACCGTTCAATTAAGGATTTAGAGTTTCTTTGTAGAATCGTATTCGTTTGTTTTCTTCTGAATGTCTTAATGGTCTTGGGTTTGTCTCATTTTTTGCAACAATGATGTTCTAAAAGATAGATGGTTTGGATTGTTAAAAGATATTATGGAGTGGACTCTACAAAAACATGTGTCAAAAGTTGTGTAAAAAAAAAAAAATTGGTGCCACGGAACCGCCCCTATATGTAATATGCAGCTAAATATATAGTTCTATCCAGATCAGGAGCTAGCTGGGAACTTCCAAACTTGGGAGCTAGCCAGCAGGAGGAAATTGTAGGGCTCTAATAGTTAGTAGCTACAAGGAATGACAAAATGAAGATATTCGTTGTGGTGCTTAAGATGATTATGATCTACTTCTTCTTTCTTTGTCAGCTTCAAACATTCGCAGCAGCAGCCAGACTTCATTTCTCTGCAGGTATATAAGAATTAGTTTTTTTTTTTCTTAACCCAAACATGCATGAATTAATACCTGGTAATCAAGTTTGTACGTACGTAGGTGGGATGAGAGTACACGATTATCAGCAACATCAAGTACAGCGTGTGTAGTGGGAACAAGAGCTAACTTGAGAAGACAAGTAAATTATGTGAGCCTCCGTTTCCGATTCCGTCTTCATCTCCGTCTCTATCTCCATCTTCTTTGTGGTCTCACGACGAGGACTATTCGATCCCCGGCAGGCGGGGACCTGTGCACAATAGACATGAACCCTAGCTAATATATAACTCTGTACTCATCATCGCCAATCACCATGATCGATCATGCCTTCCGGGAATTAATTAGGAAATTAATCCTTTGGTTTTATCTTGGTTGTAGTTACTTAATTAGATCAGCAATGGATCTAGCTAGAATTGATTTTCCATGTGTAAGGGTTTTTGTTTTAATGTCGCGGCTTCACTTCTTTTCGTATATTAAGTTCCGAAATTGATGCTCAACTGAGACATTAGAAAGAAAAAAAAAATGTTATTATCAAGAGATTTTTTTTTAAATAACGGGTATTCAAGCGGTGCTTTATATGTTAGAATATAAATCGGGAAAATGATAGTCTTTTGTGTTTTTCAATTTATTTTATGACTGGTGAAATATATGCTTGAATATTAATTATTATTAAATTGTTAATTTACATATACAATGTGATAGTGCGGTCACAAAATGTTACTATATATAATACTTACCGGTAAGAATCATGAGTTATGGTGTCTGTGTTTTTCTTTGGGGTACAGGTTGTGGTCCATCGCTACGAAAAAAAGGCCACGTCAAAAGAAGATATCATTAGTGATGGTTCGGTATGGGATACTGAACCGAAACCACCATCCCAAATTTCAAACCAAAAAATTTTGGAATGGGAATTTCAAGACATCCCGAACTGAATTTTGGGAATTTTAAAATATTTTCGGTATTTCGGGACAAATCGAGATTAAATTTACAATTTGGACTTTTGGGCTATTGGGCTAAAATTTGACATATTGGGCTGAGAAATTTAACCCTTTTATGCCCATTTTGGGCTAAGTCCACTTTCTATGCCCATTACAAAGTGGAAATCTGCAATCTTTCAATCCAATTCGGCAATTCCTGATATCTTTTAACCCCTACAATAATTCTGCAATTTTTCTACTTACCAAATTACAAAGTAGAAATCCACTAGCCAGTGTACCTTAATCCCTACAATACAAAATCATTCGACGACTTTCCATTCGGTGTTAAACTACATTTACTTAGTTCTAGTGCAATATGAATATAGTTAGTTTCCCAAAAGTAAAAAAATAAGTTACAAACCAAAGTTTCAAAATAAAATAAGTTGCAAAAAAAAAATGAGCATAAACTAAAGTCTTTAACATGCCAAATCTAGCCAAACTCCTAAAACGAAAAAAAAATTCATAAAAAGTCTTTAACATTAGGGGTGGGCACTTGGAACCGAAAACTGAAACCGAAACACGAACCAAATTGAACCGCACTGAATGGTTTGATTTTGCGGTTTTGAAACCGAACCGCAACGTAGGAAATGGTTTGGTTTCGGTTTTGACTTTTGAAAACCGCACCGAAATCGAAACCGTATAACTTAATTAAATGTTAAATTGTAATTGGTTATTTCATTGAGTCCATACATTTAGTATGGACTCAACCACATCATAATATTTCCACATAATCTCTATCTTTTCTTTCTAGTCTGTATTGCTCAACTTTATTCATCTAAGTTTGTAACTCTCTCTCTCAGTGTCTACACTATCCAAATTCTCTCTCTCGATCTCCCCTCCGGTCTCCCCTTCATTCTAGCTCCTAGCCTCTAGAGTTCAGAGTACTATAATATGGTAAGAACTACAATTTATAACTTGTTTTAGTTAAATTTACTTATAACATGCGAATAATGGGTAGATTTAGATAGGTTTCGGTCTAGTATACACACACCTACACAAACTGAATCCGCCCCCTCCAAGCCAATCAAAAGGTTCTAGTTCATAAGGATCAATGGCTACCCATCCATTGCTTTTAAATTTACAATGTGCAAGGTCTTCCTAACTAGGCTTCTCAAACCTGTTCACAAGTTCAAAAACCTCCTAAACCTTTGGCTAGTATGTGTGCAAAAGGAAAGGGAAAAATAAAGGTTTGAAACTTGAAAGATGCAAGGTAAGTTGAAACACCAAAACTTTTTTATTGAATTGGATGAACAATTTATTTTTCGTAATGTCATAATGCATTAGGTAACCATAATAGCTTTTTCAAAACACCAGAACTTTTTTATTGAATTGGATGAAATGAGATACAACTAGGTAACCATGCATAATAGTTTTTTCAAACAATGAAACCAAACCAAAATCGTTTAAAACCAAACCAAACCAAACCAAATGGTTTGATTTCATTTCGGTTTTAGCCTCAAAACTACATCGAACCAAACTATAAAAACTTACGATTTTGGTTTTGGTTTCACTCAAAACCGCACCAAACCGAACTGCGCCCACCCCTATTTAACATGCCAAACTCCTAAATGAACCTCAATTAAAAGTCTTTAACCTGCCAAACTCTTAAATGAACCTCAATTAAAAGTCTTTAACCTGCCAAACTCATCCCCATTTCCTAGGATTTAGAAAAGCTCTAATTTAATCTATCTTTTTACGGTCATTATGTCATATATATGACAATAGAATATAGGTTGGTGTTGGGGTTGTTTTGATCACCGGCGCTTTTGATAATGAAAAGCTTAAAGTTCATAATTAAATGAGCCTCAACTAAAAGTCATTAACCTGTCAAATCTAGCCAAACTCCTAAAATGGAAAAAAAATTCATAACAAGTCTTTAACTTGCCAAACTCCTAAATGAACCTCAATTAAAAGTCTTTAACCTGCCAAACTCATCCCCACATCCTAGGATTTAGGAAAGCTCAAATTTAATCTATCTTTTTACGGTCATTATGTCATACATATGACAATAGAATATAGGTTGGTGCTGGGGTTGTTTTGATCACCGGTGCTTTTGATAATGACCGAGTCATCATCATTTGGCATGCGGCCAATGTAGGTCGGTCCGAACTCTCAATCTAACTTTTTATTTTTATTACAAAGGGGTTGGATTGAACGTCGACTTTAAGATTGAGATTGAGTAGAATAAATTCATATTGTTAAAATGATGAAAATACCCCTGCCACATTTGATGCATTAATTTGGGTTGTTTTTGAAGTTTTTTGTTTGAGGAGCATTCACAAAAAAGACTATTCATTGGGCTTGTCGGCTTTATATATAAGTGTTGACCCTAAAAACTACTAAGCCTACGTGGCGCGCAGGCCGAGTGACTAATGTGCTAACTATGTTTTTCGGTTATGTGCGGAGCGTGCCAACTTGTCAGTTGAGCTTGGCCGGGGTATAAAATGTGTTGGGCGGGTTGCTGACTTCTCAATCTTACGACTGCGGCCGAGGAAGGAACTCATCTTGGCCTTTAGGTTCTAGAGCCTGAAGACAAGGCTGCTAGTTCTACGAAGTTCACAAATTGTCGGCGCTGGATTCAGTCATAGTGATTATATTCGTAAGAGTATAAGCATGCCGACTATATGGGCACAAATACTCAAAGTAAATGTATGTCTTAATCATAAATGTAGTTCGGTCATCGGAATGCCAAGCTCTAAATCCCACTTGTGAGTATCTAATCATAAAATAACTTGGCATTCAATGTGTCAAGCCTAATAATCTATAACACCTCACTTCGCTGAGAAGGCTAATGAGATGACCTTTACCAAGAAGGACTTGAAAATCCTTCTCAACCGAGACTTGGATAGATAACCAGTCGGCCTCGACGTAGTGCTGTTTATCCAAACTAAAGGTGCTCCGAGATCAACTAGTTATGCGACAATAATGTTGTTTATCCAAACTGAAAATGTCACCGGTTGCCTTCACAGTGCTGTTTATCCAAACTGAAGATGTGTTGGCGGAAAAAGAAAATAAAAATCTCAATGTTGTTGGGAGGTTTCGCGTAGAGTGATAGTTTGTGTAGGGCAGTTTGTGTGTTCAATTGAAGGGGGCTTTTTAATGACGCCTGCAACACTGTATTTATAGGAGCAAATGTTGTGTAGCGTGACCAGATAATTTTGTAAAGTCCAACTGCAACTCTAATTTGCGGAACTGAACTTGATCCGTGTCAGAAACCAAGGCATATCTTTTAAATTGATCCGTGGAATTTGTTCATTGACTTTTCAAACCTAATAAAAGTTAGGCTTATCACATCACATCAGAAATCAAACCTATCTAGGCTTCTTCATAATCTTTACCCATGCATGCATCCTGATCCTATACTTTGAATGAACAATAATCAGTTTGCACTACCTGTCAGTCAACCAAACTTATCCCACCCACATATTCACACTCCAAAACATCCAAATCAGCTTGAATTAGGCTGCCATGTTTCCAATTGGAAATACATATCTCTTCTTTCATAATAAATTATTATTGTTAAAAGATAATGATGATAAAACACCATAACATTATCCTTTAATAATAAAAAATGAATTATCTCCAATTTTCATCTAAAGGTGTGAAGCTTTGCTCGCTGAACGGCCTTGATTGAACGGGCCGATAGTGTAAATTCGGGTCCAAACAATAAGATATTAAGATCTCATTGTCCTAGTCAAGATCAAGAATTAATTACCTAAAATGCACCCTCATAACATATATGAATTAGGTTAGTGGTCAAGAAAATACCTAAAATGCACCCTCTTTTCATATATGACCTTTACTTTATATCTACACATTTAGAACATATTTGGCTAACAACAATGTAAACTGTAAACTCCTAAAATAAACACGAATTTTGTTCCTTATTATGCAGGTTTTGATGCCCAACTTAACAACCTTGATTGTGCATCAATGTGATAGTTTAAGATTCTTGTTTTCGAGTTTCAGGCTAAATGTCTCAAACAACTCATGTCACATCCTGGCCCGGGGCGGACCACTTCTCGGGCATGTTCCACCACCGTAGCACGATATTGTCCGCTTTGGGCCCCGACCATGCCTCACGGTTTTGTTTATGGGAACTCACGAGCAACTTCCCAGGAGGTCACCCATCTTGGGATTGCTCTAGCCCCCTTCTCGCTTAACTTCAGAGTTCCTACGGAACCCGAAGCCAGGTAGGTAGGGATGAAAATATACATTTAAGGATCATTCCCTGGGCGATGTGGGATGTCACAATCCACCCCCCTTAGGGGCCCGACGTCCTCGTCGGCACACTTTCGGCCAGGGATAGGCTCTGATACCAATTTGTCACATCCCGGCCCGGGGCGGACCACTTCCCGGGCCTGTTCCACCACCGTAGCACGATATTGTCCATTTTGGGCCCCGACCACGCCATCACGGTTTTGTTTCTGGGAACTCACGAGCAACTTCCCAGGAGGTCACCCATCCTGGGATTGCTCTAGCCCCCTTCTCACTTAACTTCAGAGTTCCTACGGAACTCGAAGCCAGTGAGCTCCCAAAATGCCTCGTGCTACGTAGGGATGAGAATATACATTTAAGGATTATTCCCTGGGCGATGTGGGATGTCACAACTCAACATCTCATTATATCCAAATGCTAAATCATGGAAGAGTAGGAAAAAATGAGAAAATATAGATGACATGTTTTATAAGCTAAAACATCTTTCAAATCTCGCTAGATTCAGCTTAGAAAGTTATATTAAATTTTCATCGTTGGAGTTGTTGGATCTAAATTGTAGACATTCAACTTTGATGCCAAGAGTGAAAATATTACAATCAACAAAGAAAATTGTTTTTTTTTTAGTTTTTAATTAAACGAAAATAAAAATAATTTTTTATTATTTAAATATTTTTAATTTACATGGCAATATTTAATTAGACTTTTGAGATCTCTGTTTTACGCTACATCAGCACATAATAGAATTTTTAACAAAAAAATTGTGACAAACTGACTACATGATTTGCGACATCCATCGGTGAGTTAAATTCAGAGAATTTTTATGATAAAACTCTATAAAATGTGTGAAAATCAACTCTCTTAAATTAAATTGAGAAAATTTCGGAATTTATCGGTAAGAATCACATGTTAAAACAACAAGAACCATGCACCAACATCTTGGATTCATCCCAGCACAATCAATATATATTTTTACAATTTTATAAGATGTTTTGATTGGAAAGGAGAGATGAAAAACATAAAAGATATACTATATAGTGGTAATTTTAATTTATTAGATCATAGAAAATTAGAGATTTTTCAGTGTGACGATAACAACTAAAAATTTCTCACACAAGAGATCGCCATATTTGCCTTGGAGTTCATTACAATTTAGGCATCGTTTGTGACGAAACGTGTTTGGCATCTCCGCCCCGACGGGTGTCCTCCCTCTTTATATTCTCTGTCTCCTCTCCTTCTCTCTCGCTCCTCCTATACATATTCCTCTATCATCCACGCGTTGCCCTTTTGCCCTCCTCTCTTTCTCTCTCCTTTCCTCTCTCTCTCTCTCTCTCTCTCTCTCTCTCTCTCTCTCCCCTCTTCATCCATGGCTCCAGAACTCCAACAGGAAGAAGATTACACTACTGGCCCTGAAGCTCCTCACAAAACCAGAGTCACCGTCGTCGGCAGTGGCAACTGGGGTAGTGTTGCCGCCAAACTCATTGCCTCCAACACCCTCAGGCTCTCTTCCTTCCACGGTATCATTTTTTTCCTGTTTGTTTTCTGCATTTCCATTTTCTTTCTGCATGCAAAGACAGAATCTTTATGCAGCCAACGGTCACAATTTTTGTTTATGTCCATTATTTTATTTTCTAATTTTATGTTTGGTTGCTGAGAAAATTGTATGTTTTGTTCCTAAATAATGCAAATTAATTGAATTTTCTTGTTTGATTCTGGGATTTTGTTGTGTTGGGTGTTTAAAGAATGAAAATTCTGAAAACCCAATTGTAATTTGAGTTTTAATGAAAATCCACTCGCAATTTGAGTTTTTTTCTGCACTGGAATTCAGATGAAGTGAGAATGTGGGTGTTTGAGGAAACATTACCAAGTGGTGAGAAGCTCACAGATGCCATCAACCGCAACAATGTAAAAAAGCAATGATCTTTAATGCATTCTTCTTATATGTGCATGAATTTATCCTGTTTAAACGTTTGCATGGTGTTTTTCGATAGGAAAATGTGAAATACCTGCCCGGCATTAAGCTGGGGAAAAATGTTGTTGCAGACCCAGACCTTGAGAATGCAGGTACTTAATCTCTCAGCAAATTCTTTGCTGGACTTTTTAAAGTTACTATGTTCTGAATTTATGCAATTTGTTGGGTGCTTGGAGCAATTTTTTTTTTAAAAATAATTGGGGGAGCTTTGCAGTGAACGGTGCGAACATGCTGGTGTTTGTTACTCCACATCAATTTATGGAGGGTATATGCAGGAGGCTTGTTGGAAAGGTAAAAGTGGATGTGGAGGCGATTTCCCTCATCAAAGGAATGGAGGTCAAGATGGAAGGCCCGTGCATGATCTCGACACTCATCTCACAGCAATTGGGTATTAATTGTTGTGTTCTGATGGGAGCAAACATAGCTAATGAGGTAATTTAGCTTGACTTGTCACTCTACAACTTTTGTTTCCCAGATCATGTCACATCTGGTGTGGCTGAAACTATAGACTGTTTGTGTAGATTGCCGTGGAGAAATTTAGTGAAGCCACAGTTGGATACAGAGAGAACAAAGAGATTGCACAGAAATGGGTTCAGCTCTTTAGTACTTCCTACTTCATAGTCACACCTGTGAGTACATCGAATACATTGTTACAGTCAATGTCATAATAGAGTAGTTTTACTATCATGAATGTTTCGCGTGGACGGGAACTACTTTAATTTCCCACACAATTTAGTAAGAATTTGGTAGTACGTTAGCTACCCTAATTACTTATCCCTGCATGTAATTGATTTAGCAATTCATATCAAATATATATTGAAGGAATGCTCCATTGACACCTTTTCGTGTTTATGTGAAATTATAGATCCAGGATGTTGAAGGGGTAGAACTATGTGGAACCCTGAAAAATGTTGTGGCCATAGCAGCAGGTTTTGTGGATGGGTTGGAGATGGGAAATAACACAAAGGTAAGCTCAAAAATTTCAGTAAAGGCTGAACCCATGTATCGTCTGCCTTCTCTATTTCATCTTTACTTCTTATTTTATGAATGACCAGGCTGCAATTATGAGAATTGGTCTAAGAGAGATGAAGGCATTTTCCAAGATGTTATTTTCATCTGTCAAGGACACCACCTTCTTTGAAAGCTGTGGTGTTGCTGATCTCATCACAACATGCCGTAAGGAAGCATGACGATCCCTTATTTTCATTTTTTGTTTTTCTTTCTTTCTAACCTCAGTGTGTTTGGCAGTGGGAGGAAGAAACAGGAAAGTTGCGGAAGCTTTTGCAAGGAGTGGAGGGAAAAGGTATATCTACGCAATTTGGTGCATACAACCTAGTAAAATCTAGGGTAGTTTCTAACATTTGCCCTTATTTTTGTTGTCTGCAGATCGTTTGATGAGCTTGAAGCAGAAATGCTGCAGGGTCAAAAATTACAGGTTCACATTCAAAATTATAGTAACTGAACTAGGCTATTATTACTCGGATTTTTATATTGCGTTAATATGCAGCCTGATCAATTAAAATGGCAAACGAGTTCCGTAAAGATGCAGCCTGAAACTATCTATTCATAAATGTTCTTTCTCCTTTTCTGAAGGGTGTCTCAACAGCAAAAGAGGTTTACGAGGTTTTAAGCCACCGCGGGTGGCTAGATTTCTTCCCACTTTTTGCAACAGTTCATGAGATCTGCATTGGCACTCTTCCTCCATCGGCCATAGTCGAACACAGTGAGCGCACGCCTAAAATCTAGCCAGCTTTTCCCACGGCCCGCTTATCATGGATAGGCGGTATTTTACTTAAGTGATGTCTTTCACACAATAGCGAAGACGAGGCGAAACTTTGGAATGCTGGTTCACACAGAAGTCAGCACTTTGCAACAATATACGGTTGCAGGGCCAAGGTACGTAACCTGCTCAGAAGCTATTTTCCTTGACAGCAAATGAAGTCTAACGTTTCTCTTCGGTTTCTGTTACATCTTTTTCGTTCTTTCAAATTGTACCCATGTTTGATGCACAATGTGTGATCAACACCAAGTTGTAAACTTTAGAATACACAAGTAATAGAATAAAGAGCTAGAACGAACCATTTCTGGTGTCACAATTTGAGAACGAGAGATTTCGATCTCCCGCTGTTTCGTTATTTAACACCAAACCCTTTCTCATTTCTGGAAATAGAAGTTATACAACTGCCACAAACCCAAATTACACAGCAAGAATACCATAAATTAGAAAGGAAAAAAAAAACAAACGACCCAAATAATCTTCCCACAACACCAAACCCCGGCTTTGAATATTGCGTATGGTTTTATTCCAACAGTTACCCATTTCGTAGTCTATCCAACCGATCCACACTCTTCCGCGCTCTGTCCATTTGGTGGTCGATACTTTTTCTGGACTTCTCATGGCAGTCCACGCTTCTCCGAGACCTTTCCATATGGTCGAAAGATACTCTTAATTTTTCTAGTTTATCGGCACTGATGAACTGATTTTTCAGTTTTTCAGGCCTATCAGTGCTCTTCCTCGGTTTCTCCCTTCGATCTGTGCTCTTCCTAGAAACTTCGTAAACATCAGTACTCTTCCGAGGCTGCTCGAACTGGTCCGTGCTTCTCCTAGAATTGTATCTCTGGGAAGGAGACTTCTCAACTGTTGATATGAACTTCTTGAGATGCCTGATATACTCAGGATAGAGCTCTAAATCACAGTGGTTCCCCCCTTTAAGCCATAGTGGTTCATACTTCTCTTTACACAGTTCCCAGAGTTGCTTCCCATGAGAGCAATCGACTACTTCATCCGCAGTCCCCTACAAGACGATAAATGGCTAAAATGTGAAGAGTAGGCCGGTTTGGTATCTCATATAGTCATTATATATATAATCATTCAACATGGCGCGGCAGATGATGATCAAACAAAACCCGTATTCATCAATTCAATTCTTTAGCTAAGAAAATTGAAGCCTCAAAAATAAAATGTTACGAAGAACTGCAGGATTTCTGTTGTCTAACGCATTAAATAAAAAGGAAAACTAACGAAGAGTCCAAAAAAAAAATTTCCTTTTAATGAAAAGTCCTTTTTAAAGATATAGTGAATAGTACCAGGAAAAGGTAAAAATGTGGTTTTTCGTTAAAAGTGAACAATACCGAGAGTGTTTCGTTAAAACTCCCAGACAAATTATCTGATGAGAGATTATATTCACACACCCCAAATTACTTCTCTCACACCTTTTTAATTTTTTAATATTTTCTACACACCACTAACACTTGATAGAAAAATATTAAAAAATTAAAAAGGTGTGGGAGAAGTAATTTGGGGTGTGTGAATATAATCTCCCTATCTGATATGCACACTTTGCCCGATATAAGAGCGCACACAAGACAAGAACTGGTCAAATGCGTATGCAGATGTGCATCAAAAGGAGTCAGGTTTGGTTCTTGTAATCACATAAGCAAATATAAAGTAGAAAAATCTGGAGTAGCATACTTACGTGAATGATGAGAACAGGACAATGGACGAGTGGAATTTTATCGATATTCTGTGCACAAATAACACAATAAAGCATACAATTAGATCGAGGTCGCAAACTCGGCAAGCAAGCATTAGTTAAGATACGCAAACTGAAGAGAGTCGTCTTACCTTATAAATGTCAAACCAGTACGTACGCTTTACAGGATACATGACCCTTAAACCAGATAGTATGGGACTATGCAGGACAACAGCTCTTAACTGAGGCAGCCGAGCAGCAAGATCCAACGTTGGGCCACTTCCAACGGATTGGCCATAGAGAATGATATCTTCCTGCTTGGTACCATAGCTTTCTTCAAGACACTTGTATGCAGCTTCAATATCTGCATATGTATTCTGCTCGCTTGCCTGGATCACAGAAAATATGGGACTTACATGATGCACTGTGCTCAAACAACTAGTTAATACGCAAACTGTTCAAATATCCAACAGACCTTTCCAGTTGATTGCCCATACCCCGAATAGTCGTACCTGCAAAACATTACAGATATGTAACATTGAGAATTTTATTGATTGCAATGAAGGATAACAGATAAAACGATAAATTATTTCTACACAAGGATAACACAAAATTTCTCGCGTACATGAACCAAACAACTAAATTAACCCTGCGACCGGAGTCCAAATCTTCTGCACCTAAAAAAACCCATGTGGCCTCTCTGTGCCTTTGATTTTATTAAGTATGTCAACAGTCACACCCAATCAAATCAAGCTTCAAGTCCCGAGTTTCAAGATATGCTCAATAAAACCAAAGCCACAGAGAGGCCACAGGGACTTTTGGGTGCAGAAAATTTGGACTCCTGTGACCCTATGGCACCAGATGAAACTTACGCAATGGCAATGGTAAAGCATCATATAGTATGATGATTATACAAAGCTACACCGCAACTGCAATCCTGGTGGACATTGAATGACTGAACACAGTGCGAAAGGCACTCGCAGCTACTATATCATCTCAAACTGGACTGTCTAAGCAGGCAAAGGGGCTGGAGAATTCATTCAATATATGGCAGAAAAGGTAGATCAAGGGACCGAACATCGACATCATAACTAATTTGAATTTCCTCAAATTAAAAGAAGGTGTATCAAAGCACAACTCCCACATCGCATTTCTTCTATAACTTGAATCAAAACTTCAAGGATTATACTAGAAATCCAATAGAACTACTCCAATATTTACTAAATATCCATTTTCTAGTAAAATCCCATGTATTAATACAAGAAAAGGTTCAAAAATAACAAAAAAAGGCAAAAAATTTACAGCTGATCAGTGTACTAATAAAACCCAGATGCCAAGAATAGTAATCCAGCAACAAAAGCTAATAAAGGCTCTGAATTTAGAAAAACCCAGATGCCAACACTAGCAAGTAATTGAGAACAAAGAACACAAAGCTCAAAATCTAGAAAAACCCAAGATTCCAAAAGTGACAGAGTAGCAAAAAGTGGGAAACTTTGAGGAGAGAGGAAGAGAGAGAAACAGAGTACCCCATGAGATTGACGCGCAGGTGGATGCTCAATTCGATGAAGAGCTCGTACATCTGGCCCAGATCGGCGGCGTTGCCGTGGGAGTAGAGCAGAGTGGAAGTGGCCAAAGGGTGGCGAATGTAGATGGCCACTACCTCAGTGCCGCGGCGAGTCGGGAGTTTCAGAACCTCCACGTTTTCACGGTGAGGGAAGGGGCTGAGAAGCAGGAGCCCGGTGTGCTCGTCTGTGATGAGCTTGTACGAAGGTGGGTTCGGTGGGAAAAAGGCGAACTTGGCCGCCATGGACGACGTCACCCCACCCATATCACTCTCTCCCTCTAAACAGGCCACTAACACACTCTCTCTCTCCTCTCTCTCTCTCTCTCTGTGTAATGGGAAAAAGAACGTAAATTTTGATTTGGGTTTTTCTGAATTGCTAGTGAGGGAAGTGAGTTCAGATCGACATTCCTTCCTTTTTTTCCTTTTCCCCGGAAGATTAGACTTTATTCTTTATGGCGAAAGAAAAAGGGGGAGAGAGAGAGAGAGAGAACTTGTTCCTGTCGTTATGGCTAATATACTGTATGAGCTACTCTAAAATGTATGTATGTATGTATGTCTGAAGTCGAGAGAGCTGGAGCATCAAGAATTAGAGACAGCGTGAGACCAGAAAAAAGGAAAGAAAAGAGGAGAGAGAAAGGGAGGGAGAGAGGTTTTACTGTGTTTTACAGTTTACTTGGGGTTTTTTTGGACGAACAGTATTAATAAGGTAGCGGAAGACTTCGTAGTTATTACAGTAATTTAAGGTTAAAAAAGTTTCAAACTCGAGATGTATGAGTGTAAATTCAACATTTTATCTACTAAGATATTAGATTACATGCACGAATAATTTACGAATAATTTACTTAGGTTTGAGGGTGGTAGAACGGAGAGACGTGCACATAAACATCTCGATCACTTCATTTGTATTATATGGTTCGCAACATGTAATGTAGGTCTCACTTTTAGTTAGAATAGTGAGGCAGTCCTACGCAAAGTTTTATTCATAAAATGAAAGTGAGTCACTCGAGATGAGCTTTCACGCAACAAGGATTCCATTGTAGGATTTTGAATAAATGATGTGACTTCTTTCCTCCCTCATGTCGGATGGTTTGACAAGTTTTCAAACCAATCACGCGAAATACTTCTCTAGACACTCGAGATGTACAGTAGTGCATCACGCTAATGATACAATACAATGTAATGTAATAAAATTATGACACGTGATATTATATCATCAGTTTAGGATGTGACATTCCACACACTACTATGTAAAATAACTAAAACATATAATCCTGAGATATTAAATTGGTATAACGTCATTGTGACATTTCTGATGTAGATAAATTTATATCGGGTCAAAGTCATAGGGAGGGACCATGGGATGTAAAATAACTAAAACATATAATCCTGAGATATTAAATTGGTATAACGTCATTGTGACATTTCTGATGTAGATAAATTTATATCGGGTCAAAGTCATAGGGAGGGACCATGGGACATTGGAATGCATCATTTTGTAGGGCCATGGGAAATTGACAGAAGGAGAAGTGTAGGATGCAAAATGTGGTGAATTTGGTACCACTGACCACAAAGCCACCTCACCACCCCATGCACCCATGTGGATAAAGTTGCTTGTCGTTTCAATTTTCACCGTGAAGCCATTCCAACCCTAAAAAAGAATGAATGAATGATTAAAGTTGATATTAAAAAACCAAAACATGCCCAAAAATAAGAACTAATTAAAATCAAAGCACACACAGGTTGACAAAGAATGCTTAGGATTCTAGTTAGCTTTCTACCTAATAGGGAATATAAGTTAAAAAAAGGGCTTTGTTTAGGAATCGAAACGAATAGTTCGGGCGATTTTTACATGTAACTGGTGATTTGTCACCGTCCCTCTATCAGATTATTTTATTTATTGCGTGACATGTGATGAGTTAGGTAAAGAATGAGTAATTATCCATTGCGTCCGAGTTTTTCTGCAAAATTTCAGTATAGTTTCATTGTCCACCAGTTCTGCTTTGAAGACAAATTATAACTTTGTAAGGATGTAGCTAATTGTCCCCTTCTGTTCTTGGTCATGAATTTACGAGGACTTTCAGAAACTTGAAGAGAAATTACGGAAAGAAATTGAAAAAAAATCAGTGAGTAGAATAATAGCATCTACTTTTTCCCTTTATTGCCAAACCCACAAATACTCAAAAATTGTGAAAGCGTCTCCTAATGCAATGGAAAGGAATTGACATCCTCTCTTGATCTGTGTTTGAAACCGACGGATTTGAAGATTCGGATATCTCATTTTAAATCATGTAGTTCCTCATTAATCAATTTAACTAGTTCACCTCACACAATCAAGGGTGTGGATATCTCTTTCTCTCTTTCTTCAAGGGCTCAGATTTCCTAATTCTTTGACTCTAAACACAGATATCTGGAGAAGATCTCGACGCCACGAGAATAATTTACTCGTAATTGAGATATTAAGGTGATAGAATCATAAATTAATCACTCAATGTCATGTTAGCGTCTCAATTGGATGTAAGTTTATCGATAATCGCACTCGCAAGATAAGTAAATCATATATCTTGAAGTAAAGAAAAAGTATGAGTGGCCCAATGACCAATACAAGTACTATGTAAGATTGAATTTTCATGATCCAGATCCCAGCAGTGGCATTTGCCCATCTCCATAAACAGAATTGTAAAATTGTTACCAAGATAGTGTAACTTCATACCCAACACCCTTTTGCCCCACCCAAAAGAGCCAAGCAGAGATTCTACTTTTTTATTCACTATTCCATTAACCAGGTCCTTTTGCACAAAATGCCAGTATAAATTGTTCATACCCTGGTGAACAGATGAGGGTGAGTTCTGGCCAACGAAAAAGTTGCTTATTTGTGACCTAAAAGTCACGTGTTCGAGTCGTAAAAACAGTCTATTTGCAAAACAAGGGTAAGATTGCGTACAGTAAACTTTTCTCCCTCTCACCAACCTTCGCGAAACAGTGAACCTTGTTGGCTTGGGATCACCCTTATTGTTGGTGAATAGATAAAAAGCGAATAAGGGCAGTGAAGATTGAAGTTTTCTTGCCCTTGTTGTGGCTAAGTGAATAAGGGCAGTGAAGATTGAAGTTTTCTTGCCCTTGTTGTGGCTCAAAGTCGAGACTCAAGAGAGAGTAACTTACATCGATGATGTTAATGTAATAGCACCTCAAATCAATCACGTGTGTAACTTTCTCGAATAACAAGATATGATTAGTGCCACAATATCATATCCGTTCAATTATAACTCAAACACTAAACACATGCAACCAAACAAAATTTACATATATTATTTGGTTGCTTGTTGATTTCTCTATTTTAAGTTCCAGAAAACAAAAAGGTTGTTCCTTTTAAGGTCTCGTACATGATGAAGTGCCAGCACTTCATGTTAGCTAGGGATCTTCAGCTCTCCTGATGAAAACAACATCACATGCTAAATGGTCATGGTCAAACCTAACAACAATTTTTTTTCTCACATGTGGGGGTTAGCTCCGTACTCATCAGTATGGATATTAGCAACATTTCACTCGAATCTTCATGTTTTATCTTTTTGAAACAGGATTCTCTCCGGATCTCTTTCATCTGAATCCTCCCACAACACGTTTCCTCTTCTTATTCTTTCTTTGCAGCGGTTCTGCCTCTTCTTTTTTCTTCTCTACGGTTATGCTTCTTCTTCTTCTTCTTTAATTCTTCTCTGCGATTCTGCTTCGTCAATCATGACTACGATCCCGACGATGCTGTCGTCTCTTTCGACGTTTGCACCCCTCTCAACTGTCCCGTCATCAACACCATTGCCATGGATCTCGAGATGGATGATCCAAGGCATGTTGTCATCGCAATTTTTTCTCATTTCAAAGGTGTCAAGTTCTTTTTGCCGTTCGATTTTTGGTTGAACGAACGATATTGAAGGATCTGGATGGAAGAGATTCAGAGAGGATCATATTCCTATCTTTTTGACACTCATTTGTATCCTGCATTATTGCTTGATGCTAAATTTATTAACGTTTAAATGAAAAATATAATTCGTTTATTTATTTGATAAATGTTAGATGATTAGATAATTTTGAATTTATTCTATAAAAGATTTAACGACGTAGAAAATAGGCGATTAAAAGAATATCATGCAAATGAAAAGATTATTAACATTCTTCTAACTAGCTTTGTTCACCTCGTACATGTGTCCCTTTTACTTTATAGTTTGGAACTCCATCAATAATACGTAATTTAGAATATCGTTTTGTTAAAAATAACGAACAAACTCAGAGTAAGAAGACAAACACTAGAATTATATGTGGAAAAGGACTAACTAACGACTAATGCACAATCGAAGAGATGACAAGCAGAGCATGGAAATTGGGAGGGAATGAAGCCAACGGCAGAGAAAATGTGAATGTTTACGTCGTTTTTAGGAAAATGGTGGGGTGGGTCTCACTGGCTTTAAATCTATCTTTCCTGTTGTGATGGGATGATGAGACCTGTCTCGTTTAAGCTGAAGATATTCAGCTTAAAAGATCTTCCGCAAATGGCTTTCATTAATAAATCAAATTTTATACTCTACTTTTGCCATTATTTTATAATGCATCGATACCCATTTTGCATATCTGGAGTCTGAATGTTAATCGTCTCAATCTAATCGTTCAAAAAACAATGCATCTTATACATCGGTGCATTGTAAGAAATAGTAGCAAATTTACTTTCGAATAAGGTAGGTCAACTAACTCTTAAAACTCAAAAATCTTCCACGAAAGAGTTTGGTGTTATTCTTTGAAAATCTGAGATGCCCTTATAAGTTGGACTCCATCAACTCGACGAATTGCTTCAATGAGCATTAGGCATGGTGGTTACTTGCCTCATGCTTTTGTATGCGTTGCTATGAACATTTGTTGATAGGCTTACTTGGCATGTTCACTCAAAAGCTATTAATATCAGTTGATATGCTCGTTCGAAATTTGTTGGCATCTGTCTATAGTTGTACAATATGACCTCAGGTCTACCAAAGCTCGATGAAATACCAATTTACATGATATTCCGTCTAAAAAGTTTGAGTGATGTGTGCGCTATTCTTACTGACCCCAATAATATTTTCTGGATCTTCACTAGTAACAATCCCCTCATTTAATACTTAGTTGCAAGTTTCTTTCATAAAACAAAGAACATTTTTATGATAATATGGTCTTGGGCAGAAAGCATTCGCCCATATGGACTCTGTTTTTCATGAGCAATTTGTTCTATTTTTACAATGTAAATTACATTCAAACTAGTTATATGATGAAAGAGATACATACATAACCATACACAACAACTAATAAGACAAATAATTTCGAAGTTTCAAATTCTACTCCAAATTTGAGATAATGTATGGCAAGGTGGCCCAATAGTTTTAGGATAGTAATATTCAGACACATTTTTTTTTTACTTTTCACACACATATTGTTAATTTATGTTCTTTGATCATTTTCAATCATTTGATCTGACGGTAAAAAATAAGATCACGCAACTCTAATTTTAAGCAAGTATGACATGAGTCGATCAATATTAAGGGAATGAGATCAACTCCGTATCTTTATGTTTGAAGCCCGCAGACCAAGAAATTTGGATCGTTCAAGTGTGAGAAAGAGATATGATCCATTGGAATGAGCTAATGAGAGGTATTTAATTGAAATTCAATAGTCCAGATCTCTCTATCAGCAGAACTCAGACATAAAAAATCAGAGTGGATCTAAATCCAATAATAAGGGAGATTGTCTACTTAGTGGAACCCCCAACAGTTGGAAGACATTTTGCCATTGGACCATATTAATAAGACGTAATCGTCTTCAACCATACTATATTATTATATATGATAATATCCTTGTTTCGTGGAAAACATATATTCCAGATGAAGACCACACAAAAGAAAACATATGTTCTTTTATTCCACATGAATACAATATTCAATAAACCAAATCAGACATGCAAATTGAGAATTAATAACAGTTTTTGCATTGGTTGGGAACCAATGTTTTGGGTGCCCAATTGGGTAAAAATCTGAGCCCAATAGGAACACAAACAATTGTTGGCTTGGTTTGTATTGGGGACGAGGCTTTTTCTTTCATTTGGTGTGGTTTCTGTCTCTATTCAGTTGGCATTTGTTTGCTTTTGGTTTAGGTTGCGACGGGCGGTTATTCATACAATCTGTTTTACTTTTTATATACTATTCCTAATTTTTTAATTACTATATCAAATGAATTGAAAATGATTAAAAGATGCAATTAACAAATAGTATGTGTGAGATAAAAAAAGATTGTGGATGGCACCACCCTTTGAGGAAAATGTTGATAAAAAGCCACATATCTATGAGAATCGTCACACAACCATAGACATATCAACATTGCTATTCACTCTTATTATAATGCGTTGATTAGTAATATTTTGTAGCAGTGTGACCGTAACAGTAAAAAAATTATCCATATCGGTCACGATGGAGAATAGCAACGTGACATAAAACCCAAGAGGTCAAAAGTTGTTGATGGCAGTGATACTTACAGATAGAGCACTAACCTCTTTCAGTTGATTTTTAACCCCACTTCTAACGTTAAGAACTTTGAGAAGATTTTTAAAGGGTTGTGCTATTATCCCACTCTATTTTACCTTTAACACATTTGTATTAATTTTTGTATATTGATTTTCTTTAATTATTTGATTCAACGATCGGAAATTGAGAGGGTTGTATGAGAGGTAAAAATAGGTAAATAGATAGCACAATCCTAAAGTCTACTCCTAAAAAATGCGTTGGCACTCAGCCCATTTAATCTGCTCAATGAACAGTGATAGACTCCATGAACAGTAAATTGGTCAAATGCGCTGGCATCCAGCCCATTTAATCTGCTCAATGAACAGTGATAGACCCCATGAACAGTAAATTGGTCAAATGCATCTCCACTCCTAAAAAATGCGCTGGCATCCAGCCCATTTAAAATATTATTAATTTTTTTATAAAATAATAAATTTTAAATTTAGTTTTAATTTCGGATATGATTTTTAACTAATTTTATCACGCCATGTGTCAATATTCGAAAATAATATTTTGGTTGAAAATATTATAATCTAGTGTAAGTGGAAGATGATGGCATAGAAAATAATAATAATGTTTTTTTTTAAATTCAGAATTTTTAAATAATTTTAAATAATTTTTATTAAGATAATTAATATGGACCGTTGGATTTGAAAAAGATTCAAATTCAACAGCACATATCGCGCCACGTGGCTAGGCGTTGGATTTGAAATTAATTTTTTTTAATCTTTGGAAATCCAACAGCTCAAAAAACAAGCTGTTGGAAATTCAGCGATCCCTAATGAGCCACGTGGCATTCGGACCCTCGCCACTGTGGCGCCTGCAATGGTAGGCCCCACTGTCTGTTTTCTATAGGGAACGAACGCTTACGTGCGCTTGGCGCAAAAAAATATTAGTGCATTGTGACGTCACACTGACATCAGCATAACGTCACATAGTTCAGCTGATTGCTCATCACATTTTGGGCCGCCTTATGGCCTGGCTTGGGCTAAAGGCTAGCCTATTAAACTAGAGGGGCGTTGGTCCATTTTCTACACTTTGAGCTGCCATACCCCTTAGGATGGAGTTGCTCTAAAGGAGCATTTTTGCTTACCACCATAAACTAGGGTATATGTTCATCATACACCTAATCAATTGACATGTGTACTTTCACTTAATCTTGGTCAAGTCATTATATTGAAGTTAACATAACTTTTTGTGAGCCCGTCATTATTCAGGAATTAGGTCCAAAGCAACTTTTCTGAAGGCCCAGTCATTTAATATCCTTAAGTTGGAGCTAGCGCAACTTTTCAAAAGTCCAACTTAAGAAGGCAAATTCGAGCCCAAGACTTATTGAAAGAATAATTTGCTCTGATACCATAATAAACTTTGTAGCTCCATGCAATTCCACCAGCAACATCACTCATATTTTCTCAACTTAAACATCTATTACTAGGTGTTGGGTTTTTATCATAAAAGGTCTCAATGATATTAAGGGTGGGAACTCCTAGATACTGCTTGTATATTATTTTGTCCTATGACTGATGTGAGATCCTATTCTTTAACATTTATGTGTTCGCAATTTGTAAATGGTTGCATGTTAATTGCCTTACTTCTTGCGGTGCCTATTGCTACTATTTTGGAGAGAATTCTAACAAAAAAGAAAAGAAAAGAAAAGAAATTCTTGAAAGCACGTCTACAGGAAGTGCTTCTGCTAAATATGATTTTATTATAAACCGGTAAAAAGATTTATTAAAAAGTGGTTTTGGAAAAGTACTTGGACGTGCTTCTCCATAAGACAATTCTACAACACATAAGCACTTTCAATTTTTTTTTTCCACATGTAGTTAGTAGCCCTTTTGATTGATAGAAAACACTTTTTTAACTCCTCCGAAAGCAGTTCCCAACAGCTAGGTTTGTCGTTGGTGCCGAGGAGCCAATGGTGAATAACATTCTCCTTTTGCCTTTCTATTCATTCTACTGTGTCACATTCACAAGTGTTTTGTGTGTCGTTTAGCGATATTTCCATGCTCTTGGGCAACGTACTGATGGGTGGATTTACATTGCATCATAATTCTACTCTCCAGGTTGATGAGGCTCTGCAGAGAGCGAAGCGGGCAGGTCGAGGAGACAGTGAAGAAATATTCTGATGAACTTTCTGCAACGGTAATTATCTGAAATTCTTCTTTCTAGCAGTCCAAAGCCTGATCAAAATCGCTTTTCTGAACTGAAGTGATGTCTGTTTTTCAGCTAGGGCACATGGAGCAGCAGCTCGAAAAACTTCTTGACACTATGATGTCCTCGTGCAGGCACTTTTACAACGTAACCCAAATTCTGATTTTGTTCCTTGAAACTGTGAACAAGAACGAGAATTGGTTGGGGAAGTTATATGTTTACATGCAATTCCAAATTCCGTCGAATTTACTGCAACTGTTGACTTGTTTTCCAGGCCTATGATCCTTGGTGAGAAACACAAGCTTGGAAAGCTGATTCAGAAGTTACCACCGAAATATCTTTGACCACGCTGTGGAAATGATCCTACATAGGAATGCAGCTTATACATCATCCGATGAAAATCGTGTGGATCTTGACAGACAGGTAACGCGATGCACCGTTATCTGGTTTACGACCTAATTATAATCTCGACCTTTCTGAAGTTGTATTTTCGCTTGCAGAGTAATATAACACTTTGGAGAGTGTTAGCCCTGGTTTGGTACTAAGATAATTCTAAAAAAAGTGGGTATCGAGTTTTTTTATAATTGGTAAACATTCAACTTCAGTTTTTTTTTTTTTACAGTTTTGGGTGAAAAAAGCTAAAAACATAAAGCTGCAAAACCTAGTTTTTTTTTTTTCACTTCTGTTTTAAATAAAAGTTTATCAAACACTATAATACTGTTTTTTTTTTAAAAGCACTTTTATAAAAAAATTTACCAAACACTCTACTACTTTGTTTCACAGCTGTTTATTCTCAAAGAACAGCAGAAGCAGTTTTTTTTTAAAAGCACATCAATTCCAAACCAGCCCTCATATGTTGAAGCAGTCGAGAAAGCTAGAAAGCTCGCCAAGTACGAATCCAATGGAAGAAGTTCACTGTATCAGGGCTGAAGTTTTCTTCCGCTAAATGAAGATAGTAGTCATCACTTGGACTGCGAAATTTTTGGTAAAAATACGCAGCATTTGCACATATAACCTGCCTTGCGAATTTGATGATTTTGACCGTTAAAAGCGCACAGGTGCATTCTTGTCGGAGCACCTCGAAGACTTAAGACAAATGCAAGACCGAGAGAAAGTTATGAAATGTACCAGACGAAGATATCCAGTAATCGTAATCAGATGAGAACGAGAATTGCATTGGATTGATAAGCGAGAGAACAATACAGGCCATACTGTTTTCGACATGAGAGAGATACAAAAGACAGAACGATAACCTATCTGTATAAACATCAACTCCCTAAAAAAAATTTCTCGTCAAAGAAGAAATACACGCTGTCAGGATCCTCACTCGAAACTAAGCACCAATCTTGAAGAGCTTATATAATGATCTTCTTACATTTAAAACGAGCCACGCCTTGGTCGCTCTTCTGCAACGTTTACTCGGATTGATCTGCCATCCAAACTCTGCACAGCAAATGGAGAATGAAATCAGGGTCTTTGTTAACTAATCGGGAGGCATCACGATAACAAATACACAATTAGTTGCAAGGTGACTTCATTTAGATCCATTGTGTGAATTCCTAGGTCTGAGTAACTCGGAATGCCCAATCAATCGCGTATCCTAAAGTCTATGTAGTTCTCAGTTTTGTGGCATACTGTACAATGGCATGAAGAGGAAATTTCAATACTCAATTAAACAGGGCAAGTCTATTACCTGTCCATCAAGGGCAGCAATGGCATCCTCCACTTCTGTCTCGCTAGAGAATGTAACAAAACCAAACCCACGTGAACGCCCTGATTCGCGGTCATAAACTACCCTGGCACTAACAACCTTTCCATGTTCACTGAAAACCTGCTCCAAACGAGAATCATCCACTTGCCATGGCAGATTACCAACATAGATTCTGAATGCAGGTTCATTCGTTCGAATAGGCCTTTCAGGGCGCGACCCTCTAGGCGCAGCCTTGTTTACAGTCAAAGCCCTCCCACCTATGTCCTGTGTACGAACAAATGGAACATCAACACACTCGGTTTATGCAAGAGTGAAATTTAACAATCCTAAGCGGATTTGCACGAAAACAAGTTCATCCAGAATTATTTCAAAACTCATCCCTTTGCTTGAATTGCACAAAAACAAGTTTGATGCCGGGATTGAATCAAATGTAATACCACTTTGTAATTGGAACCAAATGCATCAACATACATGCTTTTGCTACATTTCTACTCTCTAAATTGAACATTTTGAACATGATATAGTTCCTTTTTCTATACGCAAAACCGAAACAAAGATTTGCAACTTACGTAACGGTGGAACAACTCCACAGCCTTCTCAGCTTCTTCGACAGTGCTCATAGTCACAAACCCAAATCCTCTGCTCTGATCAGTTTCCCTATTGTAAATCACCTGGTCATTCCAACACAAGAAAACAGTAACTCCAATGCTGAAATTTCAACCGCGAAATCGCACAGGGAGCGAAAAAAAGAGACGAAATTTACCTCAGCAATCTCAACAACTCCAGCATCATTGAAAAGATTAGCAAGTTTTTCACTGTCAACATCATAAGGCAAATTACCCACATAGAGCTTGGCCTCCTCCGGCGGCTCGGGATAGTATTCCTCTTCGCCGACCGCCAAAACTCCGTCGCCGGAGCTCTCCTCTGCTCCCTCCTCCTCTGCGCTTTCAGCCTCTTCCTTTACTTCTTCCTCCTGAGCCCAGTCGGAGGTCTGAGCCACGCGGAGGAGAGGCAAAGACTTGTGCTTTAGAGAGAGATACGAGGAGAGAGAGGGAGTGAAGCAGCAGGAGATTTGCGCGAGCTTGGTGGGTTTTGAGAGGAGGGAGAGAACTGGGTATTGGTTTTTTTGCGCGAAGCGGGCGGGAGGCACGGCGGCGAGGCAGGTTTCGGAGATTGACAGTGGCTTCAGGAGAGCGGCGGTTGCAGAAGCCATGGCTAGAGAGGGAGAGGAGGGAGAGGAGAGAGACAGATAGGTGGAGGAGGGGATAAGGAATGAGAGAGGGGTTGGTTTGCAGGTGAAGGTAGTTGCTGAAGAGGAGTGTCTGAAGCCTCCTCATCAAAACATCTGGACCGTTGATTGATATGCAATTTAAATCATGGCCGTTGGTTATGTGTGATGCTTAAAATATGAATTAAAATATACCGTTAGATTCAATTTTTACAGTTCAGATGATTTGATGAGGAGGCTCCGGACACTAAGGTCCGGAGCGAATTCTCTTCCGTTGCTTTATTTTCTACGAAATCAAAAGCTGTAAGACCGAAATGTTTCGGTAGGTATTTACTGTTACTTTCACCAGCGAACGACATGTCGGTTTATTCTCCTTCAAAATTTAAGGCCCAATGGGCTGCCGTCAAGTCCCATATGTTGGGCCGAATCACTAGAAAGGCCCAAAACTAATCACGACTTGTCGGACAAGTTTTCAGGTACCCCTTCTCTAAGACTACCCACCTCACTTTCCCAGTTCTTCTCCCGCACAAGCCCTTCGGATTCGAACCCCAATTTTCTTCCCCAAATTTCTTCTCTGCGGATCAAGCATTCAGCATCCGAACGCCATCAAGTAAGCAAAATCTTAAATTTAGTGTTCTTTTTCTGGTAAATTTTTGTCCTTTTATTTTCCTGTATGTCGAAGAAGATTGCTTTTAAAAAGAAAAAAAATTTCTTGTGTTATTTAATCAAACAAAGAAGATCTGATACTTTGAGGTATGTTCTGATGTGGGTGTGATGCTTGAAGGGGAGGTTTTATTGAAAAAGTTTAGGGATTGTGTTTGTTGCCTGCAATCTGTTTGATTAAATGCGGGAGGGAAAATATTAAAATTTGATTAGTTTGTGAATCGTAAAGGCGAAAGGAGCGTTTTTTGGATTTGGGTAGGATTTACAAACTACAACAAAGCCTTATCTCACTAAGTGATGTCGGCTTTATGATTTTTAAAACGCTAATGTGCTTGGGTTTGCGCCAAGTCTTGAGTTAGCTCGAAGTATTTCATGTTTTTTATTAGAGTCTTTTAGGTGTTTTTATACCCTTTTTAGGGTTTAGGTGTTTTTATACCCTTTTTAGCCTGAGTCTCTGTCTCATAATCGCATCTTCCAAATGGAACGTCTTAGGTCTTTGGTTTACATGTCCAAACCACCTTAACCGATTTTCTCTCATCTTATCTTCAATTGAGTGTAGGATTTGATTATGAAAATTATGGGTTTTTGGTACTTTTATAACAATTTTGTTGGTGATTGTCTTATGCTGCTGGTTCATGTATTACATAGGTTTGGTTCTCAGTAGTTCACAAAGTTAGGTATTGGGTTGTTCTAGATTCCTAAAGTTGTATTAGACGCGTTTCTGTACCCTTTTTTTTCTCCCTCTCTTTGGGTCACATCTTTCTGTACTTAATTCAAGGATCCTGTGGAATTGGAGTCCTTTTTTGCTTTATTGTCGTGTTTTTGAATTCTAAGTTCTGGTTACGTGTTCTATCGTATATGGTTTCTTCGATGAAATAGCTTATGGACATTGAGGAGAATTAAAGTTTTGGAGTGAATTTTGATGTGATAATGATTTTGCAGGTTTAATTGAAACTAAAAAAGAAAAGAAAAGATGTCTCAGGTGGCTGTAGATGTTCCCAAGGGGGGATTCAGTTTTGATCTTTGTCGAAGAAATGACATGCTTGCAAAGAAGGGAGTGCAGCAACCATCTTACAGGAAGACGGGAACCACCATTGTTGGTTTGATTTTTAGGGTACAACCACTTTCCACTGTTTAATTAGCAATTGTTTCACCACTCATTTATTGGTTAAATTTTTGTGATTTCTTTCTAATTCATTCTTTAGGATGGTGTTATTCTTGGAGCTGATACAAGGGCCACCGAAGGACCCATTGTTTGTGATAAGAACTGTGAAAAGATCCATTATATGGCACCCAATATCTACTGCTGCGGAGCTGGAACTGCTGCTGATACAGAGGCTGTAACAGGTAAAGTCAGGACTTTTGTTTATTCTGGTAATGCTTGTGGCTGTTTGTGTAGTAGCTAATTTGTTGTTCTATTGAATGTGCATCTCTAGATATGGTGAGCTCACAGCTGCAACTTCATCGCTACCATACTGGTCGCGAATCCCGGGTTGTTACAGCCTTGACCTTGCTCAAGAAACACCTTTTCAAGTAAAGTTTTATCACTTCTCTGTTTGTAAATTGCAGGAATAACTTGTATTCCTTAAATATAAGCACAATTTAGTTCTAACTCCCATCTTTTTTATCCAGTTACCAAGGTCATGTGTCAGCTGCTTTGGTGCTCGGCGGGGTTGATGTCACTGGACCCCATCTGCACACTGTAAGTTCTTTCTTGCTTCAGACTTTGGATGTGACAATGGTTTTATTTTTTGGGCTTGCATAGGGATCTGATGCCAACACAATTGCTTCAAATTGCAGATATATCCCCATGGATCAACAGACACGCTGCCATTTGCTACAATGGGTTCTGGTTCTCTTGCGGCAATGGCCATGTTTGAGTCTAAGTACAAGGAAGGCATGACTGTAAGTTAGCATCATATGAATTGAAAATTTATCTTCTTTGAATGGTACTATGAATCTGTGGATACAGAGAATGGACAACCTTAATTACTGTTCACTCCTCATTAGCATTCTATTATATGATTAGTAGTAGTGAGTCGGTGACATTCCCATTTGGAATTCTGGTTCATGTATTTACTTTGATGCAGAGGGATGAAGGCATAAAGCTTGTAACTGAAGCAATATGCTCTGGAATTTTCAATGACTTGGGAAGTGGAAGCAATGTTGATGTTTGTGTGATAACTAAGGTTTGTTGTTTCTCATCAGTATTCACCATTTTCAATGGGGAAGGCAGAGAGTATTAATTTCATATTATAACAAATTATTTGGTACATTTTTGTTGGCTCAGGGACACAAGGAATACCTGAGGAACCACTTGGTGCCCACCCCTCGGACCTATGTCAGTGCAGAAGGCTATAAGTTCACCAAGAAGACTGGTAAGAAACACACTTCTTTCACTTGGTTGCTAATCATTCAACCACAAATTGTCGCTCAGCCTCACGCCATGCTTGTCTTGCATATCATAAACTTGGCATCATTAATCTTTCTTGTCACATATGAGAAATTTCATGCCTCCATGAGCAGTGCATTGTGAAAGTTTTGGTTTGCAGCTGTTATGTTATGTGAGCGCATCCACGCGCACATGTATGGATTACTAGTTTTAGTCAATCTGCATAACAAGCGAGTGAAACGTTTTCTGAATCTGTTGTGTTTTCTTTTGCGGCAGAGGTTCTCTTCACAAAGATCACTCCGTTGACTAAGAAGGTGGAAGTGATAGAAGGAGGCGATGCAATGGAAGAATGAAACCACCATTTCACAAGCAGCATGTGAATGTTCATGTAGTATTCAGTTTCCAGGGTTAAAACTATGTAACTTGTTCCCAACTTGTTATGGGTTTTCTCCATCCATGTGGATTTATCTCGTTATACAGATTCGACACTTGCTATTTTATTCTTAAGAATTATTAGCATTTTTCAGACCCTGTGAGATCTTGTAAGTTCCCGTGCTTTTATCTTTGACAAGAAGAATTTTAGCAATTTTCTCGTTTGGACCTTCTCATTCCATATTTCGTTTTCTTTTACGACCTTACTAGGTTTCTTGATTCATAATCAAATTGAAATCATATTGGTTGGAGAGGCAATCAAGAAAGAATAAAAATCACGAAAAGGAAACAAAATAAAATTTGGAAATCCGTTTGGGACTTTTGCAAACAAATTCCTCACAGAAAGTTCTCCAGGGACAATCACGAACAATAATATTTAGTTTAAGAGTGTTTGAATAAGTATATTCACTTTCCAACTTGGCGGGAAGTGTTAGAAAATTGATACATATTAGATAGATAAGACGTTTTTCATGTAATTAATATTGTATCTAGATGTGATTCCATTGTATCCCTAAATTATTTGTACAAGAAAACTAATGGTATATATTCGCATTTATCAATGAAACACTTAAGTTGCCGATATTCTTTTTCTACACTGCAACTAGGGCTACGATACCCTCCTCCTCCTCCTCCTCCTCCTAAATTTGCTGCTCCCTCCGCCGGATGACGGCCCAAAAGTACAAATACATCCCCTCCGATGTGTTGCCAAACATTCTTTCCAGGCTGCCTGTGAAATCTCTGAAGCGGTTCGAATGTGTCTCCAAATTCTGATACGATCTCATCAAAGACCCGAATTTCGCCCTCGAACACCTCCATCGCCCCAAAAACGTGAATGAGCATTGTCTCCTTCAGAAAGGGATACGTACTACTAGTTTGCTTTGTTTGGACGAAATAACGCAACATGTTTCTCGGCATCGGCTGAACTTACCCTCGGTCTTTTACGAAATTTTGGGTCCTTGCAATGGAATCTACTGCTTCATAAGGCTTAATGACGAATTCAAACCAGATCTTATTGCACTGGCAAATGTTTCACTCAGAGAATTCATGGTTGTTCCAGACTTGAGTCTCCTCACGGCCGACGTCAATGCGTCAGACTATGCGGATTTGGAATGATTACAAGCCGGTTTTAATTGTCAGTTACGCCGATAGATTAACGGGGATAAAATTATATCTTAAGGAGGTTGTATATACATGCGTTCTAAGTCGTGGAGAGAATTAGATCATACCTTTCCGTGTGATGAAATTAGGTTTTGGCATTACCCTCAGAGTGACAGTGGCACCTATGTCAACGGGAATTCTCACTGGTTGATGAGTGAAACTGCTCGCGGGCTCGCCATCGATGATCTTCGTCATGCAATTCTTTATTTTGACATGGCTGATGAAGTGTTCCGACTGATCTGGCTTCCAAAGTTACGGGATTTTGCGCCAGACAGTGATACCTATGTAAGTATTCACGTAGTGTACAATGATTCACTTAGTGTGGTTGCTCATCCAGTGTCTTATATCCCTGACAAGACTTGTGATGTATGGATTTTACAGGACTACGGCAACGAGAAATCATGGATTAAACTAGTTACGATAGGGACAATTGAAGGCATCGCAAGGTCATTGAAGCTGTTGGGAATTTGGGGAAATGGAGAGTTTCTTTTCGAATATGACGAAGAACAAGGATTAAATGACATCGCAGCATCGTATGGATTAAAGGAGCAAGTTGATTAACTGAAGCAATATTGTAGAGAGTATTAGTTTCGTATTAATATACAAATTATTTTGTACATTTTTGTTGGCTCAGGGACATAAGGAATACCTGATCAGGAACCACTTGGTGCCCACCCCTCGTACTTATGTCAGTGCAGAAGGCTATAAGCTTACCAAGAAGACTGGTAAGAACCACTTGACTTTCTAATCATTCAACCACAAATTGTCGCTCAGCCTTACGCTATGTTTGTCTTGCATATCATAAACTTGGCATCATTCATCTTTTCTCCCATATCGGAGAGATTTCATGCCTCCATGAGCAGTGCATTGTGAAAGTTTTGGTCTGCAGCTGTTGTGTGATGTGAACGTGCCCACGACCACATGTATAGATAACTAGTTTTAGTCAATCTGCATATCAAGTGAGTGAATCGTTTGAATCTGTTGTGTTTTATCTTTAAAATCCTGATTGAATACACATTGAATTTCAGAAAATCACTTACAATCCTGATTGAATACCCCCTAGATTCATTAAAAAAATTAAAATCCCTCAAAATCTCAATTGAATACACCCCCGTTTCTGATTAAAAAGCAGGTATGAGAGGGTGGCATTGGTTCTTGGAATGATCCATTTACGTTTGAAGAAAATGTTTTCGTTGGTTTAAAGGATACGCAGAAGCTTTTATTAGAAGGAAGAATCTAGTCACCATTTGTTTGAGGCATAATAAATTTCATACGACCCCCATCAATCTTATACGAAAGATGTTTGCACGTACTTCACAAAAGTTCCGGAATTGCATTTTCACTAAAACCGTGAGCTATAAGTCACAATTTCTACACAAGTTCATAATTTTTCTACAAAGATAGGCGTGTCGAAATTTGTAGGGTTATGATCCAAATCCAACTAGGTATTCATATAAACTCTCACTACTTTAAATTTTTGTATTATTCCAAATAATTAAATTCTTAACAATAAAGAAATTTAATTCAATTAAAAAATTATATTTTAATTAAGATTATTAATTTTTAAGAATCGAATTTGAATTTGGAAACAATTTTCTTAATTTAATCCTATTCAAAATAAGATATTATTTCCTATTCAATTTATTTCACTATTAAATAAAAGGAAAACTAACGAAAAGTTTAAAAAAATCATTTTTAATAAAAAGTCATTTTTAAAGATATAGTGAATAGTACCAGGAAAAAAGTAAAAATGTGAATTTTCGTTAAAAGTGAACAATACCGGAAGTATTTTTATTAAAAATCCCTTAAATAAAATTAAAAAATATAATCTAATATGAATTTTCGAATATGGCCATAAACAAGCCATCTCGTACAACCCAAACACTCAGAAGATTACTCAGCAATTTCGAGTTTATGGACCATTGCGAGCTTACTCAGAGAGCTTGGTTTCAATCATAGGAGACTAACGCGACGACCAAAATTTGTTGTTTGCATATGGTTAAGGAAAGTGATGATCCAACTCTTCAACAAACCATGAAGATCGTTTAGTTCGTGTTTAATTTATGGACTCGTTGATTTGTTTTGTTGTTAGGTTGCCAGATTGCCAAAAAAATTGCAATACCTTCTTTTGTTTTGTTGATATGGTATTTGGCTTGGGCTTTTTTTTTTCCAGCGGAATACTTGCTTTATATTCCGAAGTATATGGCATGGTTCTTACCTATTGCGACCAAAACCTTAGCATGTATTTTTGTTTTTTAATGAATACAATGATGTGTTTGCAATAAAAAGCGTCAGATTTGAGTTAAGAGATACAATAAACATGTCATAATAATTTGGTATCGAACTCGTCTAAAACATTTCACATGTTTCTTTGCCTTAAAACTTTTGATGCTTCGATCCATTTGCCTCCACCCTGAAATCTAATTCACAGATCCTCATTGTTCCATGTCATATTTGTCACCTTCAAGTTTAAGAAACGCCAAAGTAAAGTATTTTACTTTTTAATAAAGACATTGGTAATTCAATTATTGTGAGGTTTTTTGGCTAGTGGATATTAGAGCCGGTAAATCAATCTATTATGTTATTAATAGGGTGATCATTCACATCCAAATAATTTAATTTTACCATAATATAATAGTGAGATTAATAGTAGCGACGATGGAACGGTTTAATGGTGATCGAAGCTTTTATTTATAGTAGTAAAAGGAGAGAAGATATTCCTCCTACATAGTGCCTTTATTTATAGTAGTAAAAGGAGAGAATATATTCCTTCATCTACAAGGAATACAAGTTGTAATATAAAATGATAACTAGAATCAAATTTAATCTAGGATTTACACAATCACAGTTAAACTAGGAAAGTTTACAACAGATAGTACGTTTTTCATGTAATTGATATATATTGTATTGATACCGATACGTGATTCTGTTGTATCTTTAAATCTAGTATTCCTTGTAGTACAAGAGACCTACGAGTTGTATATTCACATTTTATTAATGAAACACATAAGTTGCCGATATTCTTTTTCGACACTGCAACTAGGGCTACGATACCTCCCTTCTCCTCTCCTCCTCTCCTCCTAAATTAGCCGCTTGGTCTGCAGAATGACGACCAAAAAGTACAAATATGTACTCTCCGACGTGTTGCCGAACATTCTTTCCAGGCTGCCTGTGAAATCTCTGAAGCGATTCGAATGCGTCTGCAAATCCTGGTATGATCTCATCAAAGACCCGAATTTCGCCATCCAACACCTCCATCACTCCAAAAGCGTGAATCAGCATTGTCTCCTTCAGAAAGAAGATATACGTACTAGTGATGTCCCCGTTAATGGTCATGTCTCCTTGCTTTGTTTGGACGAAATAACGCAACATGTTACTCGGCATCGGCTAAACTTACCCTCGGTCTTTTTCGATATTTCGGGTCCTTGCAATGGAATCTACTGCTTCATAAGGCTTGATAGCAATTTCAACTTGGATCTTATTGCACTGGCAAATGTTTCACTCAGAGAATTCAAGGTTGTTCCAGACTTCTGCATCTCGCATCCTCGCGCCCAACGCCAACGCGTCAATCAATGGGGATTTGGTTTTGATCGTAAAACCAATGACTACAAGTTGGTTTTAACTCTCAGTTACGCAGATGGAGAACCGGGGGTCGAATTCAATCATACTCGTAAGGAGGTTGTATATAGCTTGCGTTCTAATTCATGGAGAGAATTTGATCGTACTTTTCCGTATGATGCAATTAGAGATTGGAATTACTGTTTGACTAGTGGCACCCATGTCAACGGGAATCCTCACTGGTTGGCCACTCCCAGGTTCGCCGACAGTGATCTTCGTTATGCAATTCTTTCTTTTGACATGGTTGATGAAGTGTTCCGACTGATTTACCTTCCAAAGTTACGGAATTTTAAGCCACGCAGTGATACCTATGTCAATATGTTGTACAATGATTCTCTTTCCGTGGCTGTTCGTCCAAAGAGTTACACCCCTGACAAGACTTGTGAAGTATGGATTTTACAAGACTACGGTGACGATGAATCTTGGACTAAACTGGTTACGATAGGGACAATTGAAGGCATTGCAAGGTCATTGCATCTGTCGGGATTTTGGCGAAATGGCGAGCTTCTTTTCCGAGATGGCCAAGAACAAGCCATCTCGTACAACCCAAACACTCGGAAGATTACTCAGCAATTTCGAGTTTATGGACCATTGCGAGCTTACTCAGAGAGCTTGGTTTCAATCATAGGAGATCAATGCGACCACCAAAATATGTTTTTTGATATGGTTAAAGAAAGTGATGATTCAACTCTTCAACAACCCTCATCTTCATGAGGATCGTTTAGTTCATGTTTAATTTATTGACTTGTTGATTTGTTTTGTTGTTAGGTTGCCAGATTGCCAAAGAAATTGCAATACCTTCTTTTGTTTTGTTGATATGGTATTGGCTTAGGCTTCTTTTTTTTTTTTCCAGCGGAATACTTGCTTGATATTTCGAAGTATATGGTACGGTTCTTACCTATTGGGACCAAAACATTAGCATGTATTTTTTTACTTTTAATGAATACAACGACGTGTTTGTAATAAAGAGTCAAATTTGAGCTAAGAAACACAATAAACGTGCCATAATAATTTGGTATTGAACTCGCCTAAGACCTCTCACATGTTTCTTTGCCTTAAACTTTTGATGCTTCAATCCATTTGCCTCCACCCTGAAATCTAATTCACACATCCTCATTGTTCCATGTCATATTTGTCACCTTCAAGTTTAAGAAACGCCAAAGTAAAGTATTTTACTTTCTAACAAAGACATTGGTAATTCAATTATTGTGAGGGCTTTTGGCTAGTGGATATTAGAGCTGGTAAATCAACATATATGTTATTAATGGGGTGATCAACCACATCCAAATAATTTAATTTTATCATAATATAATAGTGAGAATAATAGTGGTAACGATGGAACGATTTAATGGTGATCGAAGTCTTCATCTTTACTTCAAATAAAGGGTACTTCTCATTTCGTTATAGCTTTCATACATTATTAGTTCTAAACATAAATTTAACAAGAATTCAATGACATCGCATCGTATGAATAAAAAAAAGCTGATCACGAACATAAGTTGATTAAGTTACGAACCACACAATTTAATCGAAAGGTCTAGCAGATAATTTGTTGTTCATTTTTCCTTCCTCGGATAAAACTTTTTCGACCTTCCAGGAATCGCCTTCAAAGTCTTCCTTCTCCGCTAACTATCCTAAATCTATACATCACATCGAATCCAACGGGAAAAGGTTTCCGTTAGCGTGTGGGGGATTTATACGTTTCACGCCCTCATTAAGTTATCTTAATTATAAAAATAAAAATAGATAATAATTTAGAAGAGTACAAAACAGTAATCTGGCGGGCGAAACCAGCAACACAAAGACAGCGAGGCCCCTTCTTCCACTTCTTCTTCTTCCTCGTTCTCCATCCGATACGGCGTCGCTCTAACCATGTCTTACGACTACCTCTTCAAGTACATCATCATCGGCGACACAGGTCCCCCAATTCCTCCAATCCCTAGCGTTCTGAATTTTATTGATTTTTTTTTTATTTGTTTGTTTTGAGAATTGAGGTTTTGAGACAATTGGGTTTTGGGTTTTTGGTTTGGACTGTGCAGGTGTTGGAAAATCTTGCTTGCTGTTGCAATTCACGGATAAGAGGTTCCAGCCGGTGCATGATCTCACCATTGGTGTCGAGTTCGGAGCTCGGATGGTCACCATCGACGGTCGCCCTATCAAGCTCCAGATTTGGGACACCGTGAGTTTCTTTTACTTCCGGTCTTTGTTTTCTGTTTGGTCGGTGAGAAAATTGAGAATTGGGTTTATGATTTTGTACTACTCTTAATTGTTAATTTGCCATTTTGTAAGTTTTAGTTGTATATGCCTGTAAAATGAGAACATGTCGAAGATTTTGAATTTTCGATTGACCCCGTGTTATTCGTGTTTGTAATGATGAAAAAAGTTCTATCTTTTTACTGATTTGGACATCAAAAGTGAATTGGATTGATTCTGGCTTGTTGGGTAGGCATAGAACTGATGCTTTATGTATGTTTTCGGCCTTAGTTTTCTTGTTTGCATTATGTTGGTAATTCTCGGGTGAAGCTGTGTATTCTAAGACGCATTCGAGCAGTTGCGCTTAATGTATTTAATTCCAGACTTGGCGCAAAACCGAGTGCGTTCTAGGAGTCATACAGCCAACCCAATTAATGGGACAAGGCTTAGTTGTTGTTGTTGTATTTGTTGCTGTTTCTTAGTAGTGCTATGAATATTCTTAACTTCTGAAGCAAGGATCCTTGATTTTGCATTTCAGGCTGGGCAAGAATCTTTCCGGTCAATCACTAGGTCTTACTACAGAGGAGCAGCTGGGGCACTTCTGGTCTATGACATAACTAGGTGGGCGGGTGTAAATTGTGTGCGTTTGCAACTTATGTCAGATATGCATATGAATCACATACTGAACTTACGATTGTTTCAGCTTGGTACCCACTATTTTTGCACTGCGTCTTTTTCTATTTAACATTGTGCGTACAATACTATGAACTTTGTGTGGTACATATTTATAAGTTGTTGCAAAGACATTTGGAAGTGACATTTTTGAAGCAGCAGTTTGAAGCTCCGTGTAATGGGAGCCCTCCGGATGTATATGTCCATTTTCCAGAATTCTGTATATATTACTCAACTAAAGACGGGAAAGTTAATAGAGGTTGTTTTGTCCTCCAGGAGAGAGACATTTAATCATCTTGCGAGCTGGCTAGAGGATGCACGGCAGCATGCAAATCCTAATATGACAATCATGCTCATAGGGAACAAGTGTGATCTGTCGCACAGAAGGGCTGTTAGCAAAGAGGAAGGAGAGCAATTTGCAAAGGAGAATGGGCTTTTGTTCTTGGAGGCATCTGCAAGAACGGCACAAAACGTCGAGGAGGTAATGTAACTCAACCAATTCAATCCAGTACTCTAATTGTAGTTGACATGCACAAGTTAGAATGTTGAAGCTGATTAAGTAACATATTTTTCAGGCCTTCATACAGACTGCTGCGAAGATTCTTCAGAATATTCAGGAAGGCGTATTTGACGTGTCTAATGAGGTAACTGTCGATTCATTTGTTATGGGAAATTGTAGGCTATGAGAGTTGGGACGTAATGCATAAATTTTCTTTTAACTGCATCCTGAAAAGGGATGAGTCTGCTCTCTATACGTGATCTCGTTAACCATAACTTACTGGATAATCCGACCGTATAAACTTTGACCTTGTAGCTTCTATCTTAAGCATGAAAACTAAGGTTTTTGTGATGCTTGCAGTCATCTGGCATCAAGGTTGGATACGGACGCCCGCAAGGTCAATCAGGCACGGGTGGAGCGGTTGCTCAACAAAGCGGATGTTGCAGCTAATTAGAACAGAAATAGGCTGTGTTCACTCCTTTTGTGCAAGTCATCTGTTCTTTGGACATACTCTCCCAACTGTAATGCTGCCACTTTGTGAAAACATTGAATGTATAGATCTAAATTCTTGGATAGATTTCATCTTCTTTTCATGGATTCAACTGTTTTAAATGTTGAAATATTTCTCAACAGTGGTAATCCCACATTGGGAATGTCGTTAAAGTTGGAGTAATGCTATTCATAACATGTGGCATTTGATGTTGACAGCTACATCATTTGAATTAATCAGATTTTTATATTTAGTTCATTATTTAATAAACTAATTAATTAAATGATGATTGTTATATATGAGAAGTCTTTTCCTTTCCTTGGATTTTACAAATTTTTCAAATGATGTGGCTGTCCACGTCAGATGCCACCAAAGATGATATAGAAATGTGATATAAAAACATAGTATGAATAGCATTACTCATTAAAGTTGTGTGGCTATTCCTCCTTCGTTTGTCTAATTTCCATATATGAACGTGATTGCGTGGTTTATTTTGGATATGGTATCCAATGTAATGCAATGTGAGCTCGCTGGAATGGCCGTAGGCACGGCGGACGTCAGTGCTGGTATTTCCACCTTAAAATTGCCAGGTTGATTGGTTGCCAGGTTGATTGGTGAAATGTTGAGGAGAGTTTTCCAACTAAAGGCTCTTGCGCAAAGAATCACGTAGAACTCGAAAAGTTTTGAATTGAAAACTAATGAAATTGACTTACAATCCAAGAAACAATGCAAAGAGAACAAGATTCAACCATAAAAGGGCCGTTATATGATTTGACTCCAAATGATGTCCTACTACTTTACAGCTCCTCCAGCTGAGGTATGCCAATCCATGAAAATTTTGAGAACTAAGAACCACCAAATACCTGCAAACGGATCACGAAATAACATACAGTAGTCAACCAACAGATAACATAAGATAGTCAACCAAGAAATAACGTATTATACAGGCAAGTATTGAGCGACGGATCAAGAAATAACATACGGTAGTCAACCAACAAAACGATGCTTACCGCTGACAGTGTATCTTTAGAGAGCCGAGGTTTGGTTTTTGCAGCATTATTTGCAACAGGTTTCTTCTGTCGGAACCGGCGAATTACCTGATGTTCCAGCTGGCTAACAGGGGGATCGGGATTGCCCCCTGAATCTTCTTCGACCCTTTGCCTCTGTTAGAGAAGATGAAACAGATTATGTGTAAATGGACTAGCTATAGAGAGGAAGGCAAAATGTCAACACAAATTGGAGACAGCTGCACTAAAACATAATCCTCCCCTACTTTTTCCATCAAATTAACACTCTGCATAGAATATACGAAAAGTACCTTCATCAATCTTTCATCTATGGCACTCAAAGCACGGGACTTCTCAACTTTAGTGAGATAGAAATCACGCTCCTTCTTAGCAGCAGAAATTTCTAAAGCTAGTTTTTGCTCCCGAGTGGCTTTCTTGTAAGCTGCAATCAAACATTGCCGAATCAAGAACCAAGTAACGATAACGAAGCACAATAACAAACAAAAACCCGATCGTTAAGAGTCCATACCAATCTCTTCAGTAAGATTATCCCACTTGAATTTACTCAAATACTTGATGTTCCAAAGATCATAGTAGAAAGATGATCTCTTCTTCCCACCTAAACATAACAAAACAACCAGGCAGTACAAATCCTTCAGAGAAGAACAATGAGAACACGCGCACCTATAAAACAAGCTGTAAGAAGTAAAATCCTCTAACAAAAGATTGTATTTTTACCTATCTGTTCACCATTTAACATATTAGCAACTCTCTTAGCAACCCTTTTGTCAGAAAATTCAACCCACCTGCATTTGCAAATAATTAGCGATTCTACGACATACCCATCTGAAAAATCAGATTCTTAATCGATAAAGAAAACCAATTTAATGCTTTTGAAGACGTACCCTTCTGAAAAATTTTGCCTCTGAAATTTACCAGCTTTGATTTGAACGTGACCAGAAGAATCTTGGGGTGCAAGATAAAGCCTCTGTATCTCTCCGTACTGAGAGAGCATCTGGCGAAGCGTCGACGGATCCATGCGCGGCGGAATCCGACCCAAGTAGCAAACCCCTCGCTGCTTCTCATCCTTCCCGCCTTCCTTCATCGATTTCTTCCTCTTGTTCTTTCTCTCGATTTCCATTCCCAAATTTCAGCCTTAATTCTGTTCCCTTAAACCCTAAAACACCGAAGAAGAGTGCGGCGATTCGACGGCGGTGGAGCTCTTGCTCTGCTCCTCGGTCTCTTGGACTGCAACTCTCTCGCTGTCTTCCCAAGACGGCTTCTTCTTTACGAGTTTACACATGACACGCACCGTTTTGTTTCTCCTTTATTTGACTGGGCTTTTACTGTTTTCCCGAAGGGCCCAAATGATAAGGTCAGTCTTTGCTCAAGGGGCCCAAAACATAAGGTTGGCGCTTTGCTCAAGGGATGAAACCGTGTGCTTCTACGGAAAAACTATAACATAATTAAACTAATTCACGTGTTATAATATGAACAAAAATGGTTGCTAGCTTTTTCACCCCCGATATGTTACGAAGCTAAAGTGCGGATACCATTAACATATAGACGCATGTATTGTAACACATATCAATACTGGTAGTGCGGTCGCCACACAGACAAATAGCTCGCATTCGTAGTTTCAAAATTCAAAGAGAATTGAGCTTAAGATTGCAGGAAGAAAAAATTTCATTATTCACACCACCCTTGATGCATCCAGAAAAAAAAAAATTAACAAGTAAACTTTCAAACGATATGCCCTATGTGCCCGGCGTTCGGTAACCGTGAGTGTTCGATACCAGGACAAAACAATGCCTCGTTTCCTTTGAAACAACAACGTCACTACAACAATGGAAGTCCATGAAATAACTACTCCTCGGAGCAACTTTCGTCATTGTTTATCTGATAGGTCGCCCAGGCCCCCTTCTGGCGCGAAGGTCATTGTAAGTCTTCGTGACATGTTGCAGTCGTGGATCGTCTTCAGGAATCTCACGTTTCTGCCGTTTCAGAAACAGAAATGGAGGAAAAATTTTCAAAACCACGACAAAGATGACGCATTGAGTCCGATTACTAGGATTTTTTGTTAATCAGAGATGTATAAACTAATAAATCAGAAGGCCAGAGACTCACTTTTAAGCCATTGTAATATGCTTCTACGGAAAGAAATTGCGGAACTAATTTACGTGCATCCATCAGGTCCCATATATAGTTGGCAACGCTATAACCTCCAGTCTGCCAAAAAGAGCACGAAAGATTTATTGTAAGACAACTGAAACTAATGCAAAATACAGAGACCCAGAACAGATGAAGAATTCTGTCATTCTTTATAGCAATATAGCAACTAGAGATAACTGTTAAGTTGCGCACCTCGTCACCAGCAGCTGCAAGGAGAAGATCACTCCCCATTTTCGGACTCAAGAAAAAGCTCCGGGAGTTCATATTCACCTGCATCGAAAGTTTGGAACATGAAAATCATAAAATGATTTTGACTGAAGCCATGATCTGAAATATCAAAAACTTGATCTAAGAATTAGAAGTTGTGCGATAGACCAACCATACCAGAGTTTCTTCGGCAATTTTCATTCCCTTGGGAGTATATCCAATCATGGCTCCCTCCACAAGCGTCTACAGAAACATAGTTTAGCGTAAATTAGGGTATACATCTGAATGATTAAAAGACTAAGAACACATTAAGTGAAAAAAAAATTATATTTTTGTTCAGCAGAAATGCTAAATCAAAGCATTAGAACACAATAAGTTATGATAAAAAAAGACTCAGAACAAGCAAAAGCTAGCCAGACAACACAAAATCAAAGGAACAGTGTCCATATATGAGGAAAGAAAGTGAGTTTCATGACACGAAAATTGTGTTTGTTGCCTAACGCACCGTATATAGTTCTACTACAGGAGGTTTTCCTGACTTCATGTAGTCTTCAAAAGTTTGAACACCACGGTCAATGTCCCCCGAGTGTAGATAACACCTGAATAAAAAAAATAGCAGTGAAAACAAAACAGACATAGAATAAATTGAGGTTATATTAATGCACAAGCAAGACAATGCCATCTTACTTAAACATGTTGTGCATTCTGATTAAAATTTTGTAATAAAAAGTTACTTACCTCATTATTTGCAACACAATAAATAAATCAGGAACTTTTCCTTCCTTCGCTAGCATCTCCCGAAGACCTTCCATCACCTAGCATAATTAACAGAAGTGAAGACATAAGAATCAACTTTTATTGCAAAGGGAAAAGAGATGGGAATCTTATTAAGAAACTTAATTTATGATGGTAATTTTTATCTGGAAACTCAAAAATACTTGCAATAAGTGGATAAAAGAGGGTAGTTTCAAAGCATACGGTATTTCTTCATATTTGGATGTGCTACATGATAAAAGAAGATAACTAAATAATGCTAGGGAGTATGAATCATGAGAGGCAACAAGCTTAACTTAAAAACCATGTAGTGCCACATCCATGCATAGTGTTATATTGTCAGGCATGGATATGGGTATTGCCCGATAACAAAAGAGTGAAAGTACAATATCAATAAACCAAGAAAATAACCAGCACGCAAACAAAATATACATGGTTTCTTTAGTGGCGTTGAGCTGAGATAATAGAGATGTGAGACATTACCTCTACATTCCTGAGGTCTGCGCAAGCATGGAACGCAGCATGATACACGGTTAGCTGCCTATTCAGAAACCCACCCCTATGAGAATATTCAGCAGTTGGCATATTATACAACTCTTCTTCCGTTACACCCATCATCACATTTTCAGCAGTCATACTTGATCCTTCAACCGATGACCACTCTTTTGACCGCTCAACAAACTCTATAATCTTTGTGCGAAAGGAGAATATAAGAGAACTTTGAACAGAAACAAAATGAAAGAATACTTCAAAGCAGAGGGAAAATGATTAAATATTTACTTTGGTGCCAAAGTCATCTGGTAAAGGGGTCTTGTTCCTAAGTGCAGTTACAAGTCCAGCATAGCAGAACCTGTTTAGCCCAAGACCAGCAGCAGTCATGTCACGGACAATTGCATACCTGCATCAACAACGCAATGCACATTAACCGCATGAGGAAAAATTAACCATTGGAATAACAAAACAAGCACGGAAAACCAGAGCATAAAAGAAGCAGCATACACTCGATCTAATCTGCCAGTAGCTGCACACGCATTGAGCAGACACATGTAGGTCTGTACCTTGGGTGACACTTCATGGTTCTTCATGTCTTCCAAAATCTATTAAAATATATCACATCAAGACATACCCACATTCCCTTGTTAATGATCAGACGGGCTAATAAACAGCGAAAATCCTAAAGCACATCACTTTATGGCATACAATAACCAAAGGGAAATCAATTTGACAACCAGACGTTCGGTTAACAATCCAACAGAATTTAGCAGGTGGATCTAAGCCGCTTAAAATGCAATGTATACTATGCATCGATGTACAATATAGCAGTAATCTTATAAGTAGGCAGTAAAAAGCCGCACCTGAATCGCTTGATCAGAGTGCTTGCACTTCCCGCACAGTGTGATCAGAATGTTGTACATATTAACCTACGACAACCCAATCGAATCAACATCCAAACACTCGCATTTCCGATATAACGAAACGAAAACGCCGATACAAATTTAAACAGACGACATACATCAGGGGCCAAGCCCATGGATTTCATCTGGTCAGCGAAGAAGAAAGCGTCCTGCAAGCTCGAACCTTTGAGGGTGCCCAGTATGAGCGACCGGAAGGTGTCCTGATCGGGCTGGACGCCGTCGAGCATCATATCCTCGTACGCATCCCTCAGCAGGAAATGCTTCCGCTGAGCGGTGAGGGAATTGAAGACGCTGTTATACTCCGACAAGTTGTTGGCGTAGTTCCTCTTCGCGTATTCCTCCGTCGTCGCCGCCGCGAAGTACCGCCGTCCGAGGGCTCGCAGCGCCGGCCGACACTGACCTGCAGCAGCGTGATTTAGTATTAACATTCAAATCTTAAGCTCTCTGGCTATGGAGGAGATGGACTGTACCAGTAATGGATTGGAGAAGCCTCATGGTTTGCTGTTTCGGACTCGCTGTGTGACTCGGTGAGTGAGGGAGCGAGTGAGTGAGAGAGACGAGTTACTCTGTTTCTAAAACCCCCGAAATGCTCAAACCCTCTTCCCTTTCGGCTTCCGTCGTTTTTCTCGTTCGCTGGATTCAACAGCTAAACGCACCGTTTTTCAAGCGACCTTGCGACGTGGGATTCTTATTGAAAAGGGCCTGTATTAGAGCTCCTGATGTTGTCGTGGGCTATGAAGCCCAAATACCGAGCTCAAATTAGGCCCGTTTGGTAGTGGGACTGGACATAATTAGGGTTTGGTTCCGTCTACTGCCTAACCAGTCAATAATGACGTTTTTATACAACGATATATTTACACTAAACTGTTGATAATCATTTGATCAAACAGAGAATTCGAATTTTAGTGCAAAGTATGAATCATACGCTCATCTTATTGGTTCGTCTCTCCAAAACCTAGCCATTAAATGGCCAGATCTTTCTTTCTCTTGAATAACTCAGATTTTTGAATCCGTTGACTACGGATGCAAAGATCCAGAAAAGATCTCAATTTAGAGTATAGGTTTATTAATTGGTTGATAAACTTCAACATTGTCATTGCTTATTGCCCTACATAGGTAGCAATAAGCATATATTTATTTATGGGCCATAACATGCAAGTCACAGCTGCCAAATCCCTTTCATATTTATTTGTGTTTGCTACAAACTCCAAAGTATACAAACAGTGCATGTGCATAATAAAATCTTGATTATTTCGATTCATTTAATCGAAGAGTTGGTTGTGATTAAATCCCAATTGCAAATTGCTACCTGCCAATGTCCCATCTTGTCGAGAAATTTAACAGAGTTGGTTGTGATTAAATTTCAATTGCGAATTGTAACGTGCCAATGTCCCAACTGCAAATTTCTTCATTTTGTCCTATAATATTAAAAATAATGTTAGAGAAATCAAAATTTTAAACTAAATTATGTAAATTAAATGATATGGTTGTTGATAATTGAATATTGATTAACGTACTTATTTCTTATTGGTGACATATCATTTAGTTTACAAATTTGGTTTAAATTTTTAATCTCCTTAACATTATCTTAATATGAAAGGAACTTACAAAGTCACTTGTTTAATGAATTTTTGGTGTGATAATCTTTGTATTTAAGGAAAACTAACGAAAATGACTTGAAAACTTTCTTTTTAACAAAAAACCACTTTTAAAGGTATAGTGAATAGTGACAGTTAAAGGTAAAAAAGCGGTTTTTCGTTAAAAGTAAACAGTACCGGAGGTGTTTTATTAAACCTCCCTTGTATTTAACCATGAATAATTAGTTTGTGTAAATTGGCATACATCTTTTGGTGTACTGGAAATACAAGGCAGTACGCGACTTGTTATAATATAAGTGAAAAGGACATTGAAAAATATAACCATATCGCCTATAAAAATTTCTCGTAAATTGACGAGAGTCATTTCCCTTAGAGGACCCTCAAAAATTCAATTGATAATAAACTTACATGTATAATCCATGTGATCAGATAAACACGATATTCTAAATTAAGTAGGACACAATTCAAACTTAAATAGGAGTAAAGGAGCAAGCACACTCTTTTTATTAACAAGCATAACTCAAATTTGCATAATATGTTGGACTTTGGTTGTATTATTAATTTATTATGTGCTTAAGAGCGTTATACATAAAAACAACCAATATTTGGGACAAAAAAAGCTAGAAAACCTATTAATATTATTAACAATGCTGGCCTGAGGGGCGTGGGTGGTGCCATCGTCGGCCTTGGGGGCGTAGGTGGTGCTAGCACACAAGCCCCAACCTACGCCCCGATTTTAATTTAAAGAACACAAATATAATCAAACAAGTACTCTTTGATGTATGACCGAATGGATTAAGCAATGTTGTTGCTTGGGATGGCATAGGGTTTGTTGAATTGAAGGGAGTGATGATTAGGAGTGCCCTTGTTGTGAAGGGCCTTCAACGAAGAAGGGTTGATCTGCAAGAACAAATAGTTTCCAGCAAAAAGATCACCAAAGTGTGACTGCCCTTCTTTAAATCTCCTCACCACCTTTGCACACAGAGCAGAAACCACCTTCAGCTTCTTCCTCAAGAACAACAACCTCCTCAGGCTCGGAACTTTGAGCTTGAACGATCTCCTCCGAATGTGAGCCCTTCTGAACGATCTGAACCTGCACCACCTATTAGTAGCATTGTTTGTCCTTGATCTCACCACCACTCGGTTCTTTTCGAAATCGAACTCGTCATCGTCGAGATCGTCGTCATGTCTGAGTCTTTGGTAAGCAGGGAGCTTGGTGGAAGAAGAAGATGAGGTCATTGGAGAAAACTTCAAATGTTGTTTGGATTTGGATAGGAATTGTGAGGGATATATGAGGTAATGGTGTTTGTGTTGAGCAGTTGGTTTTTTTTATTTGGGTTAGGGATAATAATGTGATGGACAAAGAAATAGGTGGTTCGAATGCATTCAATGAAAAAACAAAGTGGCCAGTCATTTTGAATTTGCATCCTCTTCTGATGTTATCGTCCAGATCTTAAGAACCAAGAAATTTGGACCATTCAAGAGAGAATGAAAAATTCGGAGCTTTGACTTGTGTGAGGTGGGTAGCGAAATAAGTAAATAGAAACCGTAAAATGTAATTTAAGTGGTCAGATTTCCCGCTCCTTAACCTCAGGATAGTGAAATCCAGAGAGGATCTTTGGCCAATTATTTTTTGGTAGCAAACAAGCAAAGCATTTGAGGTGGTGAGGTGAAGTTAATGCTTTACTAATACCAACCGTTTCATGTATTGGTATAGCGTGTAAATTTACTCAAATTATAGCACACGTCAAGTACAACAAAAATTTCTTCTGTGGTTATTCCACTAGTGTAACCAGCGAAAAAGAAGCTTAGCAGTTCAACTAGAGGAGTGACCAGTTGGTTCACTCAACCTCGACCCAGCGCCACACACTCTCCACGTCCAAAAGGATTCAATGCCCAACAACTGACTTCTCTCGGAATTGCGTTATTAGAGCCGACTGACTCAGAAATGGTCGTCGTTGTACTATGGTGCACAATATATCAAATTTATGTCATAACTAATACTTCGTTCACTCATATTATAACATTAATACTTATATTATAGTTTGCAACACATAAATTATTAACAACGATAACACAACACGAGATATGATGATGTAGATACAAAGACAACCCGACTTTAACAACACGCGAGTCACCGATTTGAAGAAACGTGACACCTCATCTACTCTTTCTCTTTCAAGCTTCAATCCACCACGGATGGAGAAAGAAAATGAACATACCAAACACGTGTACCCCTTATTTCCACAACTTAGTCATACGTCAACTACCAACTACCAACATTTTTTTTCCTTTTTCTTATATGGAAAAAAAAAAAAGATGGCCTCAAACAATTGTATAAAGTTCGTTTAAAAAAAAAAACAATTGTATAAAGGTACAAAACACTATCCGTAGTGTTCACTTTTAACGAAAAACTTCATTTTTACCTTTCTCTAGTACTATTCACTATATCTTAAAAGAGACTTTTCATTAAAAGGAAAGTTTTTTTGAACTTTTCGTTAGTTTTCATTTGTATAAAATCCTTAAGCCACGAGTATGTAAAACTATAAGGCCTCATTTGATGAGAGATTTTTTAGTGTAACCATCACACGAGGTGGTACACCACGTGTTCCTATATAAATGGTGGGATATGTGTGTTAAGACCCACTCCTCCAACCATGGGCTAAAATCTAAAATTCCCATTCCCCCCTCCCCCCCCCCCCCTCCAAAAAAAAAAAATCCACTCCAACCCATGACCTAAAATTAATCTAAAACCTAAAACTCATCTAAGGATCAAATATCGGCCCAAGTTTAGGCCACAAATTAGAGTAGACCCCAGCTTCTGTGACTGAAACCTGGGCTGTGAAGCCTAAACGCCCAAACAAACTTGCTCCATGCGCAAACGCGCAAGTCATTCAATCGAGGTGGACCCCACCCACGTGGGTGTGTCCCTCGGCTTGTCAGAATCTGTCTATAGCCAACGACTACTTTTCTTCATCGCACGGATGTGGTAATTGGACCGTTGGTTAATCCAACGGTCCACATTCAAATTTTTTTTTAGTTTTATATTTATATATTTATTGAATCCAACGGTTTAGATCGAATATAATCAAATCTAATGGTAAAAAAAATCTAACAATCCAAATTTAAATCCAACGGCTAAAATAATTTAAAAAAATATTTAACTCAAAATTCAACAAAAAAACTCTATAAATACCTATGTATTTGTTCAAACATCCACACAAAGTCATTTTTCTCCTACAATTCTTCCAATGTTTCTTTCTACCATTTCTTCTCATTTCCAAATTTTTCAAAATGGCAAAAGAGCATGTTAGAGGTCGTAATTAGACCTTTGAAGAAGATATTGCTTTATGTTTGGCATGGATTTCTGTTAGCGAAGATGGTGTCGTCATCACGAATCAAAATAGAAAAGTTTTGTGGGGTAAAATCGTTGATAAGTTCCATGAAAACTCCAACGTCGGTCAAAGGGAAGTTGGTGGTGTTTATGATCGGTGAAAAATCATCAACAAAGCGTGCACTTTGTAGAAGGGAAGGTTGGAAAGAGTCATGGTTGACATGCCTAGTGGAAGGGGCACCTCAGAAATTATGAGTTTCTTTGTTGATATTATAGTTGTCATGTACATAATAGTATTGTGCAACTAATTGTTGTTATGTATTTGTTGCATAGGGTGACAAAGCAATGGCAATTTACAAGATAAGAACTACACCAAAAAATCAAGCTTTTAAGTTGCATCATACTTGGAACATCTTCAAGGATTGTCTGAGGTGGGGAACCAATGCGAACCAACAATGTGGAAGATTATTTCATAGTGAAGCCCCACTCCCAAATGATGTCAATGAAGGTGTGAATTTTGCCGACAATGAAGGTGTTGAACAAATGACCCTGACTTCTTCTTTTGTAAGGCCTCCGGGTATAGATAAGCAAAAGGAAGTAAAGGGAAAAGGGAAGTCCCAAGATCCGATACGTGCACTTCTAGCGAAATTGCAAGAATGAACGAAAACCATATCTCTCTGAAAGAAGAATCGGCCCAAATGCGTTTGGCCATGAAGGAAGAAGGGGATAGGGAGCAAGAAAGGTTCAAAATTAATTTGACGATGGATGACCTCGACAAATACACTCCAGAGAGGAATAAATACAACGTAGTAAGCAAAAGGGCATTTTACGAAGGAATGCCACAAGGAGTATGTTTCAAGATGATGATTCATCTCAAGATTATCACCCAAGTCCATCACCAAGTCAAGATGGTGGATATCATTATTAAGTTTATGAGTTTTCGATTGTATTAAGTTTATGTGGTTTATTAATTGTCATTTGTATTAAGTTTATGAGGTTTATCATGATTTTCATGTATTGATTTAGTGATTTTTCAAAATTTATCGAAATTTAAATATTTTTAGGTTAAAATGTTCATAAAATTAATTCAGGATAGTCTACATAATTTTTTTTAAAGTTAATTTAAAAAAATAGCCTTAATTCATTCTTTGATAATCTTAGGCTAAAATTTTAGGCCAGAAGGGTTGGAGCAGAAAAACTGTTTCTAGGCTAAAATCTAAATTTTTGGGGCTAAATATTTTTAGGTTTTAGGTCAGGGTTGGAGATGGTCTAAAAAGTTAATAACTTAAAATTTTAAATTTTTCACCACTTACATAAAAACACGTGGTGTACCATTTGTGTTCCTGTCACAACTAAAAATTTCTCCTCGTTTAATGGGTCGACCTGAACAAAACTAGACTAGACGTTGAGGATTGGGGCAAAGGTCGGACTTTGGGTCATATACCTTTTGACCCATGTCTAAGTTAATTCAATTTGTACTCTTCAGGCCGATTCCGTGGACCTAATCAAGAGAAAATTTTCGGTAGAGATGCCCAACGAGCTGTTTGAAGAAACCTTTCACAAAAGTATAGCAACTAACTTATGCCGATTTTGGCAGACCGTGATCGACCTCAGTAAATTATATTTTGGTCCTACTCAACTCCACAGTAGTCTGATAGGTGTGAGAACTCTCTGAATTACGTAACTCTACCAAAGTCTCTCTCCCCAATTAGGTCCAATCAAAACATGAAACTTTAACAGCGAGCCTTGCTCATTTATTTAAATTTTTGCTTATCTAAAGAAATTTTTCAGTATATTAGAAATACAACCCGGTACATGCATTGTTTTATTACACTTAATGTGTTAAACCGTGATTGTGAAAATCTCTCATCCATACACAAGAAAGTCCACCGCCCTGAAAATAATAGACCGGCATCTATAGAGCAACAACCAAATTACAAAAATGCAAAGACGGCAGCACTTCACTTCCTTTTCATTTTCTTTTTAAACAACCAAAAAATTCACCAGAATACTCACTCACATCTTGATTCGACCAACCTATTACCAAACCTAGTAACCTCCCGATCACCTAAAGCAATGGATTACAAAGAATGTGATTGAAAAAATAAACAAATCCACACAAAGTCAGCCAACTCCGGCATGAAAGCACGTCGTTGTTAATACAGTTTTATCCGGGTTTGGATTGCGCTTCGGCATATTGGGCACGACTGAAGATCTTGTCCGCATTCGCAACATGTCTGCACCGAAAACATAACACTAAGAACACGGTACTAAAAATAAGATCGTCTCACTTATCTTGAAACTATGGTTCAAAAATGTACCTGATGCCCGCAACCAAAGGCCATGTCTTTCGGATTCGTAAGGCAAATGGGGCAAACCTGTTCAACACCAGATAAACTGTTAACCTGCGGGAGCGCTACAAACCCATCAAAACAGGATTTAGAGGTGGCTGCTGAGAAGTTTGCGTACCTGGTTATCATAGGTAGAACTGGGTGCAGGTGGAGCTGTACCGACGGAACTGCTGTCTCCATAATAAGGAGGAACACTTGGCTCGTAACTGGTATGGGAAGGTTTCGTGAAAGATGGCGAACTGAAACTGGTAGCACGGGAAGTTTTTGAGCTGCTGAAAGATGACGCTCCATGCATAGGAGGGGGAAGAGGAACCCTCTGGGGAATATCACCTTTTCGACCACTGCCCATTTCAAGAATAAGAAATTTCGTATGAAAATTACGTAAACACGGGTATTTGAAAATGGTTTAGAGATGAGAAATAAGGACTGCATTGTTACCCCAATATATTGAGCTCTATTGTTGCTTTATACTGAGCAGGAATCTCCATCAAGGCTGCTAAAGCAAATTCCGTCTCCTTTCTTGACGGTGGCACATTCTTTGACATAATTTGCGTAAAATTCACAAACTACAAACAACAAAACAAATGTGCTTCCGATTAAGTATTTTCCAATAATCATAAACGAAGGATCATGGGTCACATAAACAAAATTGTATTATTATGCTGAGAACTTACTTGGAAATTATCAAATGCCCGAGCAGGAATATTGTCATCAAATTCCTTCATCATGTCCCAGGGCCCATCTCCAACACCAACTAGAATAATTGATAGAGGGAGCTTACTGTGATAAAATAAGCGTGGAAGATAAATAAGGGCCGCTCAAAAAACAACATATACTTAGAGAAAGAGGAAGGGGGGTTGGGGGAATATCACACCTTGCAGCAACAATGGCATTAACCGTGTTCTGTTCCTGAGGGCTCAGCCTGCCATGCTCAGTATCAATGCTTCTAGTTACCTAAGGCAAAACATCACAGTACGTCAAAATAAAAGAGAAAAAGAATAGGGAAACTTGGGATTACAGTAGAATATTTGCACTTGCAAGCCATCGTAAAACAGGATAGCAAGGATAAGCAAAGCTCGTTATACAACTTATGATCTAAGAAGTAGCTAGTGCAGCCAGTAACAGATCTAAAGAAGATGCTATTATTATTGCATAACCCGCATGTCTGACCGACCTCTTAACTGATAAAGTTTTTCATGATTCATTTAGAACAGTGACCATTAGTGTGTTTTGAAACTAAAAATACGAAGCCCACTCCTGAACTGTGCTAGACTCTAAAACCAAAAGGCAAAGAATTTTGTGTAGATGAAACAAGATTATAGCATGGGCGCATGTCTGACCCTCTAATTGTACTTGACTAAGTACAACAAGAATAAGGCAAGTTACCTGGCCATCTGCAATTATCAACAGGACATGGTATTGGCCACCACTCTCCTCAACAATGGTCATGGCCTGTTCAATTACAGGTGCAAATGAAGTCGGTCCTGCCAAACATAAAGATAATAACGTAAGATGACTGATTAGATGATATAAATGACCACGTCAAGAAATAAGTACTTGGGAAGCAAGAGTTAAACCTGCAAGCCGTAGCTTGGGAACAATTTCCTTGTAGCGAGTCAATACTTCCTCAAATCCATTGCAATATCTATCATCATAGAAACTAAACACATCTTGATCATGAGTTGACGCTGCAAAATGAAAAAGTATTGATTAATATTCCATGTTTGAAAGAACAAAATCTTAGACAAACAAATCAACATTATTATAAATAAAACCTTACCATCCCCAAAGCCGAAACAGGGAATTAGGTTATCCTCATCAAAAGCAGCCAAGGTTTTTCCAATAATGGATATCGCATGTTCGTAGGGATTTGGCCCATTCCCAATGTGATGCAAGCTTTTTCGGTTAAATGACCTCGCACCTGTTTACACAACCGATTTCAGTATCTTCCACATCAACAACTACAACATACACTAAATTATTTTATGAGATTAGATATTAAAGCGCTTAACCTGTCCATTCATTGCTCTTTGTGAAATCAATACCGACGATAAGATTGGAAGACTCGAGACCAGCACGCGCAAGCGCCTCTGTCACCTGAATACAAGTACAGTTGAGTCAACATAATCAAACATCGTAGGTAGTTAACAAAACTTTAAACAAAAACAGGGAAGCTAGCAGAAGATTCTACCGCTGCAGCGATAATCTTACCTCCTCCAGGGAATGGTAATTATCTGCAATTCTGGAATATCTCCTATCAAACGTCTTCTCCTGAGCCCGAGGGGCCGCAGGAGCACTATACACGGGAGCATAGTAAGGCTGCGCTGCTGGATAGGATTCCTGGGGTGGTGGTGGATAACTCTGACTTCCTTGACCATATGGTGGTTGAGCATACGACGTTGATTGACCTCCTGGATACCCGCCCCATGAGGAGCTCGAACGAGAAGATGAATTTTGCCTATAGCTCCCCTCTTTTGAACTTCTCCCACCCATTAACTCAACTCAGAAGAAAACCCCAAAATCTAAAACGAATCCTCTTCCCCTTCCTTCACAATGCAATCAACCAAACGACTCGAAATCCGCACCTACAAAGCAGCCACAACAAAACCCAGAAGACAAAAACTTGGAACTCCAATCAGCACCTACAAAGCAGCCAAAACAAAACCCAGAAAAACGATAACTTTGGATTCAAAATCCGCACTTACAAGGCAGCCAAAACAAAACCCAGAAAACGAAAACTTTGAAATCAATCCCGGCGGCCGTATATATATACACCCAGAAACAGAATTCGGAATAGGTAAGGATTGGGAAGTCTCTAAGAAAGTTCGTATCCAGTTTTGCAAATGTGAAGGGGGATCCGGAAGGCTCCAGGAAATAAAGTTGGACACGACTCGTTCGTGCAAAATTGAATTCACAACCGACAACCGACTCAAACGAAAGAAGGCCTGCTCTGCTAAGTTTTCTACGTTTGCCGAAAATTAGGCGCCAAGTGTCGCCTTCCACCGCAAGCCACAATAATGTCAAAAAGGAAAGATCTTAACATCACACCCACCAACCCAAAAACTCCCCAAATCAAAACGTATCGACTTAAATTACTTATCACAATCCAAAAACAGAAATCCATAAATTCTCAAAAATTAAATCAAAAATTCAAGAACAATAGGGACATTACTGAAACGAGATCAGAAAAAACAGAGCGACATTGTCGAACAGATTGAGAGATCTCGATCGTACGCACCTGAGGAAGAAGAAGGGCTCCGAAACATGGCGAGCAGTCGCCAATGGAAGACTTGCAGTGGTGAGAGAGATAGACTGAGTTGGGTTTAATTAGTAGTTTAATGGGTGGTGGTGGATCTAATGATTGGATTATAAAATATGATTAGAAAAGTGGGAAGCTTTAACTCTACTTTTCTGGGTTCTCTTTTGAATATTTGAATATTCGAGAAATCGGAACCAGAGGAAAATCGGGCCTGGGCACATGGAAGTTTCGCCGAAGTGGGTACCGCAATAATGCCCGTTACTGTTTTTGGATTCGGTTTTTTTAATACGGAAAATGGAAAAGTCTGTATGGATGTGCTTTTAAAACTGAAAGCTCATACAGTGCTTTTTGAAAAAACGTACATAACAGTTTTTACAGAAAGAACTTAAAGTGTTTTTTTAATTTAAAAATATTTTTTTTAAACATTTTTAATTATTTAAAAAATACATTCAAACGAGTGCGAAAGCTTTTGGGTTTTGTTTTTGAAAAAACTGTGATTTGAGCCCACTGAAAGATGTGGATGATGATGAAATGCGTGGTTTTGAAACTGAAAACTCTTTTTGTGAAAATGTTTTTAGAATCAATTATTAATAAAGATTCAAGTAAATATTAAAAAAAACAATTAAAAATGCACATAACATGTGCTTCTTACAAAAAATACTTAAAGTGTTTTTAAAACCCAAAAATATTTTCTCTAAAAATGTTTTTAGTCATTTTAAAAATACATCTAAACAAGTCTGAAAGCTTTTGGGTTTTGTTTTTGAAAAAAACTGTGATTTGAGCCCACTGAAGGACGTGGATGATGATGAAATGCGTGGTTTTGTTTGGCTGTGACTGTGTCCTCACATCCTCCTAATCCCTTACTCTCTCATCTTGTATTCTCAAAAGGATAATATTTTCCGTCTTGGTGCGTGTCGTGTTGTCTATTCAGCTGTGATTAACGTGTATTGTTGTGCCTATTATGTCAAAATTAAAATCATTTTATACCATATGCTTGTTTGAAAAAATCAATGATTGAAACAACAATTAAGATATTTTAATAAATTGAACCAACTGAAAAAGAATATGAATCGACTCAAATATGTATTTATACCTTTCAAATACGTTAGTCACGGGTGGCGAGATAAGTAGGTAGAACTATATTTTTGTCTATCCATAGGTGCACCATCTTGTCCACACTCTTAACACTAATATATTTTTAATGCACAAATTTTATAATCAAAATTGTTTATGTTCTTAATCGTCCTTTTAAAGATTCTATGTGCGAAAAAACAAATCAGATAAATATAATTTAGTTATCTGTGTGTACAAAATAAGTGGACACTTGTCATGCTTATCATGTAAATGTTAGTTGCTACCAAAATAAACGAAATCTAACTTAATTGAATTTTTATACAAATAAATAGGAATTGATGATTAAGAAATACGGTAATAAAATGAACGATAGCAATTATAAAATTTGTATGTCGCAAGTTGGTGGACAAGATGGTCCATTCACGAGAAAGATTAACATGAAACAAGTTCACCGTTACTATAAAGTTCCAGTTCATTAAGACGATATCATGTTTTTAACTCTCTCTCTAAATAATCAAGTATTTATAAACCCAAGTTGTGACGATAGCTTGTTTCATAAAAGTCTTTCTCACACGTCCGTAAAATAAATGCAAGTATTTCTAAATAAACGCACTCACGACGTGGACATAAGTATTTTCTAAAATTTGTATCATTCCGTCAACACTGTCCATTTCCTTTGGAACCCAAACGGAATATCCTTCCATTAGATTTTTGTGCGTCAAGGACGGACACAATCACAGTAAATTATCAAAGACGGAGATAGTCACGGCAAATTGAGAAAGACTTTAATATTTTTGTGTTGGGCATTTAAAAGGACTTTAACCATTTTCTTTTATTTTTTATGATAATTTTTTATTTAACATGAAAAAGACTTTTGCAATATTAATAATTTTAATTGCAATGACTTGTATAGTCGTATACGAATCGATGTGGATTGAATATAACTTACAAGAAGACATCATAGGGCGCTGACATGAGGCCTCTTGAAAATTTGTCCGAGATTTCGTATTATTATTTTTTTTTTTTGTCAAACGATGGTTTGAAAGCCGTTGCTAGTATGGAAGTCAGATTTGTAGTTAGGAAGAGACTAAAATGTATTTGTGAGTTTTTTCGGCTCCTAAAAGAAGTGAATAACTATGACTTGCCACCAGTTATTCTCTTTTTTTTAAGGAAAAAAAGTAAAAGAAAAACACAACTTATAACACTGAATAAAATTATAGTTAACTTTTATTGATAACTATCTATTAACAGTGCATTCAAAATCACATCTAGTGGCTCATCAAATTTAAGTTAAAAAATAAATAAATAAAACATTAAAACATGAAACAATTTTCTTCAAAAATTTATTTGATCAACCAATTTTTTCTTTTAATTTTTTTATCAAACGATCTTTCTTAAATTAAATAGTAGATTAGAACGTCGACAGTGTTCGAATCCACGACGTGGTACAAGGACAATACTCATCTCCAATATTATGGTAAATGATTACTTACATTCAATCCGACAATTAAAAATTGAGATAATATATTTGACACTGCTGTATAAACCGAGCTTATTGTCGTAGATTTGAAACCTCTTATGGGCTACGACCCATGGGCCACAGAATGGGCCTCACACAACACAACGTTCCAAATATGGAAAAGACAAAAAAAAAAAAAACAATGGAATTCTGAAGCAGGCTCGACCTATTGGCTGCACACGAGATTTTCTAATGCCTCAGGAATAGCAATTATTATACAATTGAAAGATATTTTTTTTTTTTTTTACATTACGCCTTTCTATTTGTATAATTACATATAACGCATGTACTCGTATTTCAAACACGCTAACAAAAGTGGGAATATTCGAGAAATCGGAACCATGGGAAAATCGGGGCTGGGCACTTGGAAGTTTCGCCGAAGTGGTTACCGCAATAATGCCCGTTACTGTTTTTTTATTCGGTTTTTGGAAAACGGAAATCGAAAGCTTTTTGGGTTTTGCTTTTGGAAAAAGTGTGATTTGAGCCCACGGAAGATGCGGATGATGATGAAATGCGTGGTTTTGCTTGGCTACGACCTTGACCTCACATCCTCGAGAGATTTTTTTAGTGTGAGCGATACAAGAGATGGTACATCATATATTATTATATAAATAGTGAGATATATATGTTATAAAATTAATAATTTAAAAAATAAAATTTTTCATCTCTTACATAAAAATACATGGTTTACCGCTTATATTCCTATCACAATGAAAATTTTCACCCTCCTAACCCCTTACTCTCTCTTGTATTCTCAAAAGGATAATATTTTCATTTTGGTGTGTGTCAACTTGTATGTTCAGTTGTGATTAACGTGTCACACTCTACTTATTGTAATATTTTTCATTTTGGTGTGTGTCATCTTGTGTTCTCAAAAGGATAATATTTTCGTTTTGGTGTGTGTCATCTTATACGTTCAGTTGTGATTAACATATATCACACTCTACTTATTGTCACAATCAAAATTGCATATTTGTTCAAAGAAGTTAATGACAATTAACATATTATAATAAATTGAATAAGTTGAAAAAAGAATATGAACTGACTCAATTGTGCATTTATACCTTACGAATAAGTTAATTATTGGGGGATGGATAAGTAGATAGAACTATAGTTGCTTCTGCCCAGGACCGGTCTAGAGATTTTTTAGGCCCAGGACGAAGCCAAAAATAGTGCCCTAATTTCATATAAGAAAATCATTTATTTTTACACATAAAACATCGATGAAATTATATATAGAAAAACATTTCAAACTCAATAATTTAGAAACGCATAAAGACTAATTTATTTTGTATTGAGAGAATGAAACTAAAAAAATTCTGGGCTTACAAGTAGATAGATGATGAGTTTTGTTTTTCATCTGAACTTTGAAAGTGTTTTTGTATAAATCGTAAGGTGTTTTTTTTCTTATTTACTAATCTTGTCAATTTGAGACTAAAAAAATAATGATGTTTTTGAGTTTTTAATTGATATGTATTAGTAATGAATAGACACTAAATTAAACTTTTTGATGACACGTTATATGATTTGTAAATTTGCTCTAAAAATTTGGCCTAAGTATTACTCTTTGTTGAAGATTAGACTTGACACACCCCGACCCGAAAGTGGGGCGTGCTGGCCATCACATGAGCGTGACGTAACTATGTGCGCAGTGCGGAAGCGAGATTGATTAGAAAGATACGAACCAACTAAAACCAAACCACTAGCAATCGAATAAAAGAGAGTGTGCTAGTGTGAGAGTTTATAGTGCTTATACAAGACCAGAGCATAAATGATCTACGTGCAGTCAAGCAGAAAGTACTAAATGGAAACAATACCCGCAGGTGATCCTACATAAGTGAATTCTGTCAGAACGTCCGGGAGATCCTCGTATGCCACCAACGAACACTACTTAATACCTAGAGGGGCGAAAAACAAAGTTGAGTGAGTTAGTAAAACAAATCTTTTTCAAAACTATTCTTTTCTCAAATCACTATAATCCCTCTCCGTAAAACCTGTATAATTTCCCATAAATAAAATATACTCATATACATATATGTCTCAAAACCATGCTGGAAATATCTGTAGGTATGCCATGCAAAAGTATCACAACTAATATCTCAACTGTATACTCATATCGTAAATTTGTGATGTGAATAATATCTGATAATCATCTCAGCCCTCGGCTGCATATATGTATATATAGCTCATAACATCTCAATCTCATCATATATATACTCTGCACATACATCAATATCCTCATGAGGTCACTATCATATCATTGTATCAATATAAGAATGCTCTAGTGCTACAATCACGTGAAGACTGTGCGAATAATTCGCGGGTCACCTACGAGTCGAACCCACCTATAGTGGTCTATACGACAAGACTGTGCACCTCCTTGGATCCAAGGCGAGCATGCGGTGCGGGAGGTGAACGACACGTGAAAAACTGTGCCCTAACTCTGGGCGGGAGCACTAATATAAATGTGCAGGTGTATGAGCTCAAATCACATCATTTCATTCATTCGTATCACATCACATCATTTCATTCTCATCATAACTAGTATAGAATCTTACCTGATACTTACCTTGCATGGCATCTCAAATCACTTCATCGTTCAAATTCATTTTCTGGGAAAATAGCAATATATATAGGTATGTACGGAAAACAAACTGCCCACTCACTGATAAATAACCGGGTCGTAGCCCCCACGTCTAGCCTGGCTACGCTCGTCCTCGGGATAGGCCTCGCCTATATGAGAAGTAACTGAATAAACATTATTTAACGTACATAAACGGAACTTTAGAAATAACTTCTCATACGTTGATCAATTTTGACATTTTAATATACCACCGTGACCTACGCGACGTCACGGACGTCGCGATATTTTTAGAAAAAAATTTGGATACGTCACGCGCCCCCACGCGTCGGGGAGGCCACGGACCCATGTGCCCCCACACACGTCATCCCTGACCTTGGCTTGTCGGAAAAGTTCACCGGCGCCGGAAAATCTGGGCAACCTGTAAATGCCATTTTCTCACTCATTTTTGCACCATTTTTCATGTTCTTTATACCAAAATGAAGCCCTCAACATGTAGATTAAGTCTATACCTCTTTGGAGCTTCAAATCCTTCGAAATCTCGTCGGGAAATTTCCACCAAAACCGGCCACCTTCGTGCAGGGCTATCCCGACGTCCAAATCGTGCCAACGAAGGTCTCCGAGGTTCGTGGGAGCCTTCTAAGGCCAGTGGTGAGCTTGGTTTCGCCTAAAACACGTCCAACAAAAACTTTGTGAACAGTGACCAAATCTGAGATCGAGATTTCTTCGTGTTTTCGAGAGTTCTAAGGTTTAAAACTAATATGGATAGATTCGAAATGACATAAGGAACAATAATAAGCTTACCAGAAGTTTGATCTGTGTCTGGAAGTGTGGGTATGTGTATGTCGGTACATTTTTATGCGAAGAAGAAGAAAGAAGTCGAGGGAGGAGAGAGAGTGTGACTGAGAGTAAGAGGGAGATACGGAAGTGAGAGGAGAGAGAGAGGATGTTGATTGGTTTGTGTGGTCTAAAAGCCACCAACCCAAACAAATATCTCCTTAGTTTCTAATTGGTCCCAAATGTATGAATAATGTATAATTGGACCAAAACCTTTAACAAAATTTACTAACATACCTCAACGCTCGAGGGCAAATCCGTCAATTCACATTCTCGTGAATAATATTTTGGGACGGGCTGTCACAAGACTTGAATTGAAACAAATATTTAAAAATAACAACCCACATAGCTACTAGTTAGTAATTAAAAATAAATTAATAATCAAACAAAAATTTGTAAAAGTTGAAAAGAATAAATATGCACATAGCATTTCGAACTTAGGACCTCTCGTTAATTTTAAACAACAAAAACCATTGCTTCTAATTAAACTTCTTGATCTTTTAACCAAATTTTATAAATTTATAATCTTATGAAAAGAAATTTGTAAAAATTGAAAAATAAATAAGCACATGTGGTGTTTTGAACCCAAGACCTCCTCATTATTTTCAAATAACACAACCCACCATTTCTAGTTAAATTTCTATGTCATTGAACCAAATTTTATAAATTTATACTCTTATGAAAACATATATAAATATACTGTCTTAATAATTTTGGTGCCCCCAATTTTGTTGGGCCCCGGATGGTCGCCCTGCCCGCACTGGGCCTGGGCCGGCCTTGCTTCTACCTGTAAGTGCACCATCTTGTCCACACTCTTAACACAAACATATTTTTAATGTACAAATTTTATAATCAAAATTGTTTATGTTCTTAATCGTCTTTTTAAAATTATATGTGCGAAAAAACCAATCAAATAAATATAATTTAGTTATCCGTGTGTACAAAATAAGTGGACGCTTGTCATGCTTATCATGTGAATGTTAGTTGCTACCAAAATAAACAAAATCTAACTCAATTGAATTTTTATACAAGTAAATAGGAAATGATGATTAAGAAATACGTTAATAAAATGAACGAATGTGATTACAAAAATGTGTATTAGAAAAATACATAAATCGCAAGTTGGTGAACAAGGTGGTTGATAAATTAGAAAGACTAACATGGAATAAGTCCACTGCTACTAAAGAGTTTATATTCATTAAGACGATATCATGTTTGTAACTCTCTCTAAATAATTAAGGATTGATAAACCCAAGCTGTGACAATAGCTTGTTTCATAAAAATATCTCTCACACGCCCTTAAAATAAATGCAAGTATTTCCAAATAAACGCACTCACAACGTGGACACAAGTATTGTCCAAATAAACGCACTCACAACGTGAACACAAGTATTTTCTTAAATTTGTATCATTCCATCAACACCGTCCATTTCTTTTAGAACCCAAACGGAATATCCTTCCATCAGATTTTTGCTTGTCAAGGACGGACACATTCACAGCAAATTGTCAAAGACAGAGACAGACAGTCACGGCAAATTGAGAAAGATCTTAATATTTTTGTGTTGGGCATTTAAAAGGACTTTAACCATTTTCTTTTATTTTTTTATGATAATATTTTATTTAACATGAAAAAGACTTTTGCAATATTAATAATTTTAATTGTAATGACTTGTATAGTCGTATACGAATCGATGTGGATCGGATATACCTTACAAGAAGACATCATACGGTGCTGACGCGAGGCCTCTTGAAAATCTTTCGTATTAATATATATATATATATTTTTTTTTTGTCAAAATGGTTCGAAATCTGTGGTTAGTGTGGAAGCCAGTCAGGAGAGACTAAAATGTATTTGTGAGTTTTTTCGCCTCCCAAAATAGGTGAATAACTATTATTTGCCACCAATTGTCCCATTTTTTAAGGAAAAAAAAAAGAAAAAGGAAAACACAACTTCTAACACTGAATAAAATTATAGTTAACTTTTATTGATAACTATCTTTTAACAATACATTCAAAATCACATCTAGTGGCTCATCAAATTTAAGTTTTGGCGCCGTGCAGTTCGGTGTGGTTTTAAAGCCAAAATCGAAATGAAACCAAATCATTTGATTCAATTCGGTGCAGTTTCTAACGTTTTCGGTTTAGTTTTTTAGATTTTTTATCTCCTTGGATTTCTTGTTCTTCTGGTTTTGGTCCGAGAAGGAAGGGAAAATGTTGAGTGCGTTTTTTCTCCAGTCACGGTAGCAACCATATTCCAAAACTGGTAGTTAAAAGGGGCTTGCTTTTACAGGTTTGTGCTGGTTGTTTAGGACGAGCACAAGAATCAGCCATGAGAAGAAAAAGGAAAGGGATGACATTTTGTTGAATAGAGGTGGAAAATGACTTCTGTCAAATAGAGGTGGAAAATGGAAAGGGATGACATTCTAGTGTAATTGAGTCTATACTATAAATGTATGGGCTTTAATAAAGAACCAATTAAAACATGACATTTAATATATGGCGCGGTTTCGGTTTCGGTTCTGTTTTAAAAACTCAAAATCGAAACCAAATCGTTTTCCTAACCGCGCTGTTTGGTATTGAAACCGCAACCGTTTCAAAACCGCAAAACCAAACCGTTCGGTTAGGTTCGATTTGATTCGTATTTCGATTAGGTTCGATTTAATTCGTATTTCGATTTCGGTTGGTTTTGAAACCTCCCCTGGGCTTTGACCCATGGGCCACAAAATGAGCCTCACACAACACAACGTTCCAAATATGGCAAAAAAAACAACCAATGGAATTCTAAAGCAGGCCCGACCTATTGGCTGCACGCGAGATTTTCTAATGCCTCTAGAATAACGATTTGACATATGTTATTATACAATTGAAAGAATTTTTTTTTATAAAATTTCTCCACTGGTATAATTACAGTATGTATCCACGTTAACAAATTTCTCGCTGCAATCGCAATTCTCCTCAGTGGACCCTATAAACGCAAAATTGAATCACTCCCGCGTCACAAATAATTCCGCCCCCCCTCCCTCTCTCACCAAATGACCTTATTAACCCCAAAGATTCCCATCAAAATAGAGAAAGTTATAACATGCCCCTGAATCATCGGTTTTGCTGTATATGCCTTCTAGATTTCTTTTAGTTTTCTTGAGTGAAATTGTAGATTTTTAATTTAGTTATGAGCTCCTTAACTTTTTATTTGTGCCGGTATTTGTTTGGGATTTGGATCCTCTCCTGAGATAATGGAGAGGATCCTCCTAACCAATCATCTTGGGCCGTTAAATTTTTATTCAATGGCTACAAACAAGTGGGTTCTTTTAAAATTATAATAATTATAGTTGTTGGATAAAAATTCAACGGTCCACGATGATTGGTCAGGAGGATCCTCTCCATTAGCTCAGGAGAGGATCCAAATCCATTTGTTTTGATTCTATTTTAGTATAAAAAGAGGAAAAATAGTGGCTAACCACATTTATCTAATTTTTCAAGCTAATTAAAAATTGCATTTTATCTGTGGCCACAATTAAACAAAATCACAAATTACAAAGTAACGAACTCAGTATCGTCCATTTTTTCCTTTAGCATTACGAGCTCAAACTTTACGGGATTGATAATTAATATAAAAGTTTGGAACACAAAGTGAAATAAGTTTAACGCTCTTTTACGCCGCGAAAAGTGGGCCGCGTGAATCTCCGCTAGTTCTACGCCGCTGCTCTCACTCTCGCACTCTTTCTTTGCTCCAGAAAGCGTGAAGATCTTCTTGTCCACATTCGCGACAATTCTGCACCGAAAACATAACACTAAGGACACGGTACTAACAGTATGATTGTCTCAACTCATCTTGAAACAATAATTCAAGAACGTACCTGATGCCCGTAACCAAAGGCCATGTCCTTTGGATTCGTAAGGCAAACGGGGCAAACCTGTTCAACACCATATAAAATGTTAACCCGCGAGAGTGCTACAAACCCATCAAAACAGGATTTAGATGTGGCTGCTGAGAAGTTTGCATACCTGGTTATCATAGGTAGACCTGGGAGCACGGGGAGTTTTTGAGCTGCTGAAAGATGACGCTCCATACACAGGAGGGGGAAGAGGAACCCTCTGGGGAATATCGCCCCTTCGACCACTGACCATTTCAAGAAGGAATTTCGTACAAAAATTACGTAAACACAGGTGTTCGGAAATGGTTTAGAGATGGGAAATAAGGACTGCATTGTTACCTCAATATTTTGAGCTCTATTGTTGCTAAATACTGAGCAGGAATTTCCATCGAGGCTGCTAGAGCAAATTCCGTCTCCTTTCTTGACGGTGGCACATTCTTTGACATAATTTGCGTAAAATTCACAAACTACAGACAACAAAACAAATGTGTTTCCGATTAGGTATTTTCCAATGATCATAAGCGAAGGATCATGAGTCACATAAACAAAATTGTATTATTATGCTGAGAACTTACTTGGAAATTATCAAATGCCCGAGCGGGAATATTGTCATCAAATTCCTTCATCATGTCCCATGGCCCATCTCCGACACCAACCAGAATAATTGATAGAGGGAGCTTACTGCGATCAAATAAGCGTCGAAGATAAATAAGGGCCGCTCAAAAAACATCATGTATTTAGAGAAAGAGGAAGAGGGGTTGGGGGAATATCACACCTTGCAGCAACAATGGCATTAACTGTGTTCCGTTCCTGAGGGCTCAGCCTGCCATGCTCAGTATCAACGCTTCTAGTTACCTAAGGCAAAACATCACAGTACGTCAAAAAAAAAAAAAAGAAGAGAAAAAGAATAAGGAAACTTGGGATTGCAGTAGAATATTTCCACTGGCAAGCCATCGTAAAACAGGATAGCAAGGATAAGCAAAGCTCGTTGCAAAACTTATGATCTAAGAAGTAGCTAGTAGAATATTACCTGGCCATCTGCAATTATCAGCAGGACATGATATTGGCCACCACTCTCCTCAACAATGGTCATGGCCTGTTCAATTACAGGTGCAAATGAAGTCGGTCCTGCCAAACATAATGATGATAATGTAAGATGACTGATTAGGTGATGTAAACGACCACGTCAAGAAATAAGTACTTGGGAAGCAAGAGTTAAACCTGCAAGCCGTAGCTCGGGAACAATTTCCCTGTAGCGAGTCAAAACTTCCTCAAATCCATTGCAATATCTATCATCATAGAAACTAAACACATCTTGATCATGAGTCGATGCTGCAAAATGAAAAAGTAATGATTAATATTCCATGTTTGAAAGAACAAAATCTTGGACAAACAAATCGACATTATTATGAATAAAACCTTACCATCCCCAAAGCCGAAACAGGGAATTAGGTTATCCTCATCAAAACCAGGCAAGGTTTTTCCAATAATGGATATCGCATGTTCGTAGGGATTTGGCCCATTCCCAATGTGATGCAAGCTTTTTCGGTTAAATGACCTCGCACCTGTTTACACAACCAATTTCAGTATCTTCCACATCAACAACTACAACATACAATAAGGGGGTGTAGTAAAACTCGGATTTGAGAGGATTTTAAAAGACTTTAATCTTAGTGTAGTCAATTAAAAGATTTTAAAGGATTTTAGAATCCATTCAAATTTAAGTGCAGTCAATTAAAAGATTTTAAAGGATTTTGAAATCTATCCAAATCTAAGTGTATTAAAAAATTAAGATTTTGAAGAATTTCAATAAGTTGTGGATTTTGTGGAATTTGAGAGCCAAAATATATATAACCAACACTAAAAAGAATCCAACCTCACCCCTAGGATTTCAAATCCTTTCACCACAATCCATTCAAATTCTTTAAAAATCCATATAAATTTTGTAGGAGTCTTTAATCCTCTTAAATTTTATCAAATCTATTGCTTTTAAAATCCTTTGCAGTCTTAGATTGACTACACAAATTATCATATGAGATTAGATATTAAAGCGCTTAACCTGTCCATTCATTGCTCTTTGTGAAATCAATACCAACGATAAGATTGGAAGACTCGAGACCAGCACGCACGAGAGCCTCTGCCACCTGAACACAAATACCATTGAGTCAACATAGTTAAAAATCGTAGGCAATTAATAAAACATCAACCAAAACCAGGGAAGCTTGCAGAAGATTCTACCGCTGCAGCGATAATCTTACCTCCTCCAGGGAATTGTAATTATCTGCAATTCTGGAATATCTCCCATCAAATGTCTCCTCCTCAGCCCGAGGGGCCTCGGGAGCACTATACACTGGAGCATAGTAAGGCTGTGCTGATTGACCTCCTGGATACCCGCCCCATGAGGAGCTCGAACGAGAAGATGAATTTTGCCCATAGCTCCCCTCTTTTGAACTTCTCCCACCCATTAACTCAACTCAGAAGAAAACCCCAAAATCTAAAACGAATCCTCTTTCCCTTTCTTCACAATGCAATCAACCAAACGACTCGAAATCCGCACCTACAAAGCAGCAACAACAAAACCCAGAAAACAAAAACTTGGAACTCCAATCAGCACCTAGAAAGCAGCCAAAAAACCCCAGAAAAACGAAAACTTTGGTTCAAAATCCGCACTTACAAGGCAGCCAACACAAAACCCAGAAAACGAAAACTTTGAAACCAACCCCGGCGGGCGTATGTATATATAGGAGTGTGCTATCTACCACTCTATTTTACTTCTCACACACCTTGATAATTTATATCTGTTAATCTTCTTCAATTCATCTGATCTAACGTCGAAAAAATTAAAAAGAAGTGTGAGAAGTAAAATTAAGTGTGTAGATATCACACTCCACTCCAATTCGGAATAGTTAAGGATTGGGAAGTCTCTAAGAAAGTCGTATCCAGTTTTGCAAATCTGAAGGGGACCCGGAAGGCTCCAGGAAATGCAGTTGGACGCGATTCATACGCGCAAAATCGAATTCACAACCGACTCAAACGAAAGAAGATTTACTCTGCTAAGTTTCCTACGTCTGCCGAAAATTAGGCGCCAAAGTATCGCCTTCCCCCGCAAGCCACAAAAATGTAAAAATGGAAACATTTTAATTTCTCACCCACCAACCCAGAAACTCCCCGAATCAAAAAGTATCGACTTCAATTACTTATCACATTCCAAAAACAGAAATCCATAAATTCTCAAAAATTAAATAAAAAATTCAAGAACAACAGGGAAATACTGAAAGGACTTCAGAAAAAGCAGTTCGTAATAATGCCCGTTACTGTTTTTGGAAAACGGAAATCGAAAGCTTTTTGGGTTTTGTTTTGAAAAAAACTGATATTTTAGCCCACGGACGGATATGGATGATGATGAAATGCGTGGTTTTGCTTGGCTACGACCTTGACCTCACATTTTCGTTTTGGTGCGTGTCGTCTTGTATGTTTAGTCGTGAATCGTGATCATGGTTTTAAATATCGCCGATATTATCGGTTTTTCGTGGTAACGATATTTTAATTGGTATCCAATTAGTTTTCGTCAAAATATCGCGATATTATCGATATTATCGATAATATCGCGATATATTCGATATTATCGAAACAATCTCGTCGGAAAGGCAGCCGAGGCTGCGTCGTCGCACTACCCAGATCTCTCTCTGCAATCCAGACTCAGATCTGCGCCTCAACGACGCCGATTCCGCCGCTGTTGTCGAAGTTGCGGCGAAAGAGCTCGAGGAACGGATCGCAGGTGTAGATCCAGAACCGGTGGTCTGTCCCCACGGCGTAGCAGGCGTGGTCTTGGTTGAAGCAAACGTGGAACGGAGACGGAGGCGAGCGCGGCGCCGGCGGGGCGGGCTCCGGGGGGAGGAGGAGAATGGGTAGTTGTTGTGGAGGTTGAGGTTGGGGTTTGGGGGCGATTGGGGGTCGTGGTGGTCGTCGCTGGAGTCAACGACAGAGGTGGGGTTGTCGTCGTCGTAGGTGGGATCGGTGAGGAAGGCGGAGGCAGAGATGAAAGAGTGCGAAGAGAGAGAGAGAGAGAGAGAGAGAGAGAGAGAGAGAGAGTGAGAGTGAAAGCAGAGATGAAAGAGTGCGAAGGCAGAGGCGGAGATGAAAGAGTGCGAAGAGAGAGAGAGTGAGTGAGAGCAGAGATGAAAAAGTGAATAATATGCGGTGGTTGTGCAAGTTGAGGACTCAAAAAATTGGGTAATGTGAGAAAGCAGATGTTGACGTTTTTGGATGGTTTAAAAATTGAAAACCATGTACTCTGGGATGGTTTTAATAAGGAAAACCACCTAAGGTGGATGGGTGATGGGAAATAGCAAGGTGAGGTGGACGGTTTATAAAGTGGAATATATATCTTATATATATTGTGTGTGTATATATATATCTTATATAAATTATAAATTATTGTTTTCGATTACAATTTTACATAATTTAAGAGCATCTTCAATATAAATTTTAAATAAAACCCCCACAACCATATAATTCTTAAATAAATAAAAAAAGGGTAATAAGTCACTCATGTATCTTACCATGCAATGTATAAAGTGTAAAATATTATACTAATTCATTATATATAAATAATTATGGTGTGTTTAAACTTCTTTTATTAATTACTACATATTTTCTACACTCACAATGTTTGCCAGCTCGCTATATAATCAACTTAAATCAGTTAAATTCATCATGCAATGCATTTCCTTCCAATTTTTTGTGATAAACTAATAGATAATTGACTAAATAAACATCCTGCAAAGTTTCAATAAAAATTTCCAAGTTTTTCTTACAATTTCCGTGGTTTCTATGTAATTTTTATCGATATCGATATTTTATCGATATTTCCGTCGATATTTCCGTGTTTTCGGACTACCGATATTTCCGATATTACCGATATTTAAATCCTTGATCGTGATTAACATATTTCACTCTATTTATTGTCACAATCGAAATCGTTTTATATTGCATGTTTGTTCGAATAAATCAATGACAATTAACATATTATAATAAATTGAATAAGTTGAAAAATAATATGAATCGACTTAATTGTGCATTTATACCGTTCGAGTATGTTAATTATTGGGAGATAGATAAGTAGATAGAATTATAGTTGCGTCTACCCATAAGTGCACCATCTTGTCCGCACTTTTAACACTAATGTATTTTTAATGTACAAATTTTATAATCAAAATTGTTTATGTTCTTAATCGTCCCTTAAAGATTCTATGTGTGAAAATAACTAATCAAATAAATATAATTTAGTTATCTGTGTGTACAAAATAAGTGGATACTTGTCATGCTTATCATGTGAATGTGAGTTGCTACCAAAATAAACGAAATTTAACTTAATTGAATTTTTATACAAATAAATAGGAGATGATGATTAAGAAATACGCTAATAAACTAAACGAATGTGATTACAAAAATTTGTATTAGAAAAATACATTAATTGCAAGTTGGTGAATGAGATGATTGATACACGAGAAAGACTAACATGGAATAAGTTCACCGCTGCTAGCCAACTAAAGAGCTCGAGTTCATTAAGACGATATCATGCTTATAACTCTCTCTAAATAATCAAGCCTGTTTCATAGGCCTTTAAAATAAATGCAAGTATTTCCAAATAAACACACTCACAACGTGGACACAAGTATTTTCTAAAATTTGTATCATTCCGTCAACACTGTTCATTTCTTTTGGAACCCAAACAGAATAACCTTCCATTAGATTTTAAGCATCAAGGACGGACACATTCACGGCAAATTGTCAAAGACGGAGATAGACAGTAACGGCAAATTGAGAAATACTTTATTATTTTTGAGTTGGGCATTTAAAAGGACTTTAACCATTTTCTTTTATTTTTATGATATTTTGTTTAACATGAAAAAGACTTTTGCAATATTAATAATTTTAATTGTAATGACTTGTATAGTCGTATACGAATCGATGTGGATCGGATATAACTTACAAGAAGACATCATAGGGTCACGGCCTCTTGAAAATTTGTCTGAGCTTTCATATTATTATTATTATTATTATTTTGTCAAATAATGGTTCGAAATATGTTGTTAGTGTGGAAGCTAGAGAGAGGCTAAAATGTCTCTTTAAGTTTTATCGGCCCCCGAAAAGGGTGAATAGTCGTAACTTGCCACCGGTTGTTTTATTTTTTAAGGAAAAAAGAAAAACACAACTTGTAACACTGAATAAAATTATAGTTAACTTTTATTGATAACTATCTTTTAACAATGCATTCAAAATCACATCTAGTGGCTCATCAAATTTAAGTTAATAAATAAATAAAACATGAAACAATTTTCTTCAAAAATTTATTTGATCTGCCAAATTTTTTTAATTTTTATCATACGACTTTCTTAAATTAAAGGTTATATTAGGACGTCGACAGTGTTCGAACATGTCATGGTACAAGGGTAATGCTCCTTAAAAATTGAAAGAATATATTTGACATTGTCGTATAAACCGAGCTTATTGTCGTAGATTTGAAACCTCCCGTGGGCTTTAACCCATGGGCCACGTAATAGGCCTCACACAACACAACGTTCCAAATATGGCAAAAAAAAAACCAATGGAATTCTGAAATCAGCCCGAGTCCCGACCTATTGGCTGCACACGAGATTTTCTAATGCCTCTGGAATAGCGATTTAACATACACGCTGACAAATTTCTCGCTGCAATCGCAATTCTCCTCAATGGACCCTATAAGCCTAAAATTCAATGACACTCCCACGTCACCAATGATTCCACCCCTCCTCCTCCTCCTCCTCCTCCTCCTCCTCCTCCTCCTCCTCCTCCTCTAACGCCAAAGATTCCCATCCAAATAGAAAAAGTTATAACATGCCCTTGAATTATCGGTTTTGCCGTATTTGCCTTCTAGATTATTTTTTTTATTTTTCTTGAGTGGAATTCTAGATTTTTAATTTAGTTATGAGTTCCTTAACTTTTTATTTGTGCCGGTATTTGTTTTGATTCTATTTCAGTATAAAAAGAGGGAAAATAGTGGCGAACTACATTTATCTATTTTTTTTAGCTAATTGAAAATCACATGTTGTGTGATAGCCCGTCCTGGAATATTTTATTGATAGCGTGAAATGATGTTTTCACCTTTACTCGTTAGTGGACGTGTGTGGGTGTGATTGGGCTACGTTTTGGGCCCTTGGATTTTTTTCCATATTCTTGGACATATTTCTTGTTGTCCCTACGTTTTTGGATCCAATAAGAACTTTCTATGGTTGCGATTGGTTAAAACATATACACACACACACCCACATATGCACACATGCACCTTTTCTTTTTCATTTCTGTTTATCTCTCTCACCTTTTCTGGAGCCTTCTTCCTATTTTCATCATAAACGTACGGACAACACCATCTCTTACAACCTTGGCACAGATCGAAGCTGCGAATAGCTTCATCACCTTCCTTGCAACTTGGTGAGTTTAAACATACCCTTGGTTGGACGGAAAACCCTCGAAAACCCTAGAAACCCGTAAGCTCCATCGATGGTACTATTCACGTGCTCGTGATCAAGGATGTTTTAGGGGATTTTAAGATCATGGAGAGCTTCTAGACGTCCTCATGAGGTTCAGGGAGTATCGTTGGGGTGTTTTGGATGTCGGGATAGCCAGTTTCAGTTTTGGCCAATTTTCGTGGAAATTCTCTGGTGAGTTTTGAACTTCAAAGAGGTATAATTCGCTTTCCCTTGTCCTAAATTTTAAATTGGTGTAAAAATCGTAAAGTTTGGTTGAGAAATGAGTGAGAAAAGTCGATTTAAAGATTTTCTAGTTTCCGGCGATAACAGCAGCGCCGCGCAGGATTCTAGCGACTAGAGGTAAGGGACAAGGGAATATTCTGTCAAAGTTGACAGAATATTCCTAACGGAGACTAACGGCGTCACGTTAAAGTTGACGGAATATTCCCTAACGGCGTTAGGGATTCCGTCTGTGTGCTAGACACGTGCCTGCGCGTGGGTAGCGCGTGTGGTCATGCCTTGGCCGGCACGTGAGACATCAAAAATTTTTTCTAAAATTATGGGGGTGTTTGTGGGATTGAGTAAAGCATGTTGGTATATTCAAACACCCCAATTGAGCAATGTATGAGAAGTTATTACCTAATGTTGGTTATGTGTTTTAAAGTGACGGTCTTGTAGTTGTTTCGCATATAGGTGAGACCTATCCTGAAGACAAACGCAGCCACGCGAGACTTGGGGGCTACGATCCTTCTACGTATCAGTAAGTGGGCTTTTGTTTTCAGTATGTATATATATATATATATGTGTGTGTGTGTGTGCGCGCGCGCATGATATTTCCCAGAAATTTACATTTTAAATGGTTTTATAAATTGAAATGCCATGTCAAATATTGTTTATATTTATTATGATTGTGATGATTATTGATTAGCGTCGCAGACGCTCAGGTAAGTCAGGTGAGTATATATTTGATAGTAGTGGTGATGATGATGATGATGATGATGAGATTGGTATATAGTTCATATTCCTACACTTCGGTGTTAGTGCTCCGCCAGAGATTAGGGCCTAGCCTTCACGTGATCGCTCACATCCCGCACCACACGCTCACCTTGGATCCAGGGTAGGTGCCAGCCTGTCGTACATGCCACTATAGGTGGTTCTAACTCGTAGATGACTTGTGATACATCGCACAGCCTTCACGAGATCGTAGCACTAAACGTATTTTATACACCCAACCTGTCGTACATACCACTCTAGGTGGTTTCGACTCGTGTGCAGGATATTGGTTGATGAGCTATAGATTCAGCCGTACATGTCACGTTAGGTGACTCCGGCTGACGTATTGATATTGCCGGCATATTGTGATTTGGTTATCTCACTTGATTGATGCATATATTGTTTGGTTGGATATTTTGACATGGCGTGTTTTGACATGACATATTCGAGCCTTATCGTTTTCCAGCATGATTTGGTATATGTTTAGATATTATTTTCTGGGAAAGTATACATGTTTTACAGAGAAAGGTTATTACTTTTTGATATTGAAATGGTTTTGGAAAAACTTGGTTTTTGCCCACTCGCGTTTTTTGTTTTGCGCCCCTCCAAATTTTAGGTAGCTGTGACTGTTGGTGGTGAACGAGGCTTTGAGGGCAGTTCTAACAGAGCACCACCCATGTAGGATTTCTCTGGTTATCGTTTATTTAGTACTTGTTTGTTCTGGACTGCACCTAGGTTACTTAAACTTTGATGTTGTGTTTTATTCTTTCGTTTCACCACTCTTATCTACTTATCTTTTATTGTAAATTATTCCGTTCGGTTTTTAATTACTCACATCTTACTTCAGTACTTCCGCATAGCGCACTTGGCTACGTCACCCTCACATGACGGCCAGCATGCTCCGATATCTTGGGTCGGGGTGTGTCATGTTATATGTGACCACAATTAAACAAAATCACAAATTATAAAGTAACGAACTCAATACCGTCAGTTTTTTCCTTTAGCATTACGAGCTCAAACTTTACTGGATTTATAACTAATATAAAAAGTCTGGAACGCAAAGTACATTACTAATATATATTTGTTTTGGAAACTATTACTAATATTTTTTAAATAAACAATTAGAAGGGTATTTTAGGTATATCAAAGTCATCTACTTGATACTCACGTAGTCTCGACCGCACTTTAGCATCTCCATCCCTTTCTCTCTCCCGCGAAAAGAGGGCCGCGTGAATCTCCGCTACTTCTACGCCGCTGCTCTCACTCTGTCTTTCTTTGCTCCAGAAAAACTCGGGTCGGACCCATCGGCGTTGACGGCGAGCCCGAACCCGAACAGCGTACGGAGATGAAGCACAAGAGCGAGCTCAGCTCTTTCCCCACGGCGAACAAGCTGCTGAAGTTCGCTCTGATCGGTCTCATTGGGTGCCTGGGCTTGCTCTGTTTGTACTACGGGTGGTCTTTCGGGCCGGGCTCCCGGAGATCTGACGAGGAGGCTTCTGGGTCCGATGGAGTCGACCCGATTTTCGGCGGGTTCGTTCTCCATCACGATTTGGATAATTTGCATGATGACCAGGAGCACAACTCCGAGGTCCCCAAAAGCTTGCCTGTAAGTAACGCAGCAATTAATGGTTTATTTGTTTTGGTGATTAGTGTAATTGTTGCTAATTAATCAAAGATTAATGCATATTTCAATCCAGTTAACTCTTTGTAGCAATTAAATTAAAACTGAATTACTTGTTAATTTGGGGTTGGTGCAACGGAAAGTTGCTCATTTGTGACCAATTTGTGACCAAACGGTCACGGCTTCGAGTCGTGGAAACAGTCTCTTTGCAAAGCAAGAGCAAGGCGGCGTATGACAGACGTTCCTCCCTGATCCTCGCAAAGCGGGGAGCTTATTTGGGAAGAAGAAATTACCCTTTTGTATAACCGATTGTTTTATCTGGATCTCGTCAAATGCTGTTATTTATAATTCATAAATGTTAAATTTTTGGTTCCAAAATTAGTAGAATGTGCTCATTTTGCTCAAGTTGATGGCTTTTTCCTGTTTACGCAGATATGCGATTTACGGTTTTCAGAGTTGATACCTTGTCTGGATAGAAACCTTATTTACCAACTGAGATTAAAGCCGAATATGACTTTAATGGAGCATTACGAACGGCACTGCCCGCCTCCAGAGCGGCGTTATAATTGCTTGATACCGCCCCCACTTGGTTATAAGGTAGGTTGTCATTGCTTCTGTGAGTTTTACTTTACTTGACTTCGCTTAGTTTTGATTCCGACGAAATCGTTTCTAGAATTTCAGATACCTATAAGATGGCCGGCTAGTAGAGATGAAGTGTGGAAGGCCAACATTCCCCACACCCATCTTGCTCAAGAGAAATCAGATCAGAATTGGATGGTTGTGAATGGGGACAAGATCAATTTTCCGGGTGGTGGGACGCATTTCCATGATGGAGCTGATAAGTACATTGTTGCTCTTTCCAAGGTACTTAAACCTTGACTCACTTCTCAATTCCTATTTATATTTGTCTAATAGTATAAAAGGAATAGTAAGTAGAAAGGAAAAACGAAACCTTCGATTTAGATATTTGGCTGAATTAGGCTTGCACCAGTGAAGGTTGTTTCCTCATGTTTCACATAATGGGATTTTTATTTTGAAAATTTTAATATATGCTGTTTCTTTTCGTAGTTTCAATTGCTTCACTGGTGAACAATGCCCTATAGATTGAACTTTTCTTTCTTCTGTAATGGTATGCTTATTATTTGTCTAGATGCTTAAATTTCCTGGTGATAAATTCAACAATGGTGGAAATATCCGTAATGTTCTCGATGTGGGTTGTGGAGTTGCGAGTTTTGGGGCATATCTTCTTTCTCATGACATCATAGCTCTGTCCCTTGCTCCAAATGATGTGCATGAGAATCAAATACAATTTGCACTAGAGAGGGGCATTCCCTCTACTCTTGGTATCTTGGGTACAAAAAGACTTACTTATCCAAGCAGATCATTTGAGCTGGCTCATTGCTCTCGGTGTCGAATAGATTGGCTTCAAAGAGATGGAATCCTGTTATTAGAGCTGGACAGATTACTAAGACCTGGAGGGTATTTTGTGTACACTTCTCCTGAAGCATATGCAAATGATCCGGAAAATCGGAGGATCTGGAATGCTATGTATGATCTTCTGAAAAGAATGTGCTGGAGAGTTGTAACAAAGAAAGAGCAGAGCGTTGTATGGGCCAAGCCACTGACTAATAGTTGTTACTTAAAGAGAGATTCTAGGACCCGGCCCCCTCTGTGCGATTCCAAGGATGACCCTGATGCAAGTTGGAATGTGAGCATGAAGGCGTGCATTTCTCGGTACTCTTCAAGTAAGTAGCATTGCTATACTTTCGTTCTTAATATTTTGGGCTTCCACCTCCTAATCTTATTATCTTATCATTTACTAAAATTGTGAAACAGAGATGCACAAGGAAAGAGGAAGTGGGCTAGCTCCTTGGCCACAGAGGCTTACCACCGCACCGCCTCGCCTGGAAGAAATTGGTGTCAGTCCTGAAGAATTCCAAGAGGACACTGTAAGTTTCCTGTTTACAAGCTAACTGTTCACATTGATGTTTGCCTACTAACCTATATTGTTCTATTTAATGAGAGACGGAAATCCATGTGATGCAGAACATATGGCACTTCAGAGTGATTGAGTACTGGAAGCAGATGAAGTCTGTCATACAGAAAAAGTCAATTAGAAATGTCATGGATATGAACTCATACCTTGGTGGATTTGCTGCTGCCCTGAATGAAAAAGACGTCTGGGTGATGAATGTTGCTCCTGTCCGTGTATCTGCCAGACTCAAGATCATCTATGATCGAGGCTTAATTGGAACTGTTCATGACTGGTATGCATTTTGATCCAATTATTCTCAGCAATTACAAATTATAATATCCTTATACGTATTATTGGTCTGTAGTCTGTTGAATATTCACACTCAATGTATTTGTATAGGTGTGAAGCATTTTCTACGTATCCACGTACATATGACCTTCTACATGCGTGGGAAGTATTCTCAGAGATTGATGAGCGGGGGTGCAGTACCGAGGATCTATTGATTGAAATGGATAGGATACTCAGGCCAGATGGGTTTGTCATCATAAGAGACAAACCTGCTGTTATAAACTATATTCGAAAGTTTCTGACTGCCTTGAAATGGGATGGCTGGTTATCAGAAGTAGAACCACGGGTCGATGCTCTTTCTTCAAAGGATGAAAGAGTTTTGATTGCTAGAAAGAAGTTGTGGGACGAGGGGACTTCAGTAATGTGATTCTGCTTTGATTTTCAGGTATATGACCTACCTTATGTGAGTTCTTCATTTCTAGTTATTACTGCATTTACGTATATTGTACGAAGAGTTCCATATGTATTGTATTTACTTTTTAATTTGTGCAAACTCTCACTCTGCGGAAATTTAACATTTGTTTTTCTCCTCGTTTAAGATATGCCAGATGCGGTATTGGTGCATAGCCCTGCCCGGTTGAAGCGAATGCATAGAAAGAGGAATGTCTTCAGTTACTGATCGAGGCCATGGTGCGCGTTGTTTCGTGAAAGTGAGATGGTAGCGGTACACAGGGATAGAGATATAGATGTGTAGTTAGAAAATGTGTGAAGTTATGGTAGGAGAAGGGTGCAACATCAGTTGAAGAAAAACTTGCATAACTAGGAGCTGTTTTGCATTGGGATATATTATCTTATTTTTACAACTAGATAGTAATTGGAAATTGGTTACATGAACTCAATAATTACACTCTTGTACTGCCTCTTATGCAAGTTTCCCAAAAACTAGCATAAATTTGACGTACTAGTTACATGTAAGTTATTCTCGTATGTTTCATATCTTATATGAAAATATGAAACTAATACGCGAATGTGGGGTATTCAAAATCAATCACGCAATGTTGTATTGACAAGTTAAAACACATGGTTGCATGTAAGTTCTTCTCATATGTTTCATAACTTGCATGCAACCAGGATGCTAAGGTGGTGGTCTCTAAAACTAATTACAGGATAACACCTGAACAAGTTTAAATACATGACAATGCTCTGATAGACTCGGGATACCGCCCATTTTGACTTGGGATACAAGCCTACAACCTCGGCTTTTGTGGCCGAAAGGTTTAATTTTTTCCGGCGAGCTGGTCAGAATGTTCAAATTTTGCCGGCCAGGTGGTCGAAAGGTTGATTTTGATAACTACGAGCCTCAACGCAGACAAATGGGAATAATCCATTAACACACAACCCAGCTCAAGTTGGTAAAACATCAATCAATTCAATATTCACGGGCAAAATCTTGATTAATTTACACTGAACAAAATGTTTTGGCCTAATAACATCACCAGAGAAAAAAATACAACCTTCAAAAGAGCTTCGAACCGGAACCGAAATCACCCCTAACTTCAAAAATTGCTAGGAGCAGTTAACTTTATCACAGTTCTTTCTTTAAGTCTTTAATCTCGTAAATTGCAGAGTCGCTTGGCGGATCATGTCGTGCTCTTCTTACTCTTCTTCTTCCTCGAAGCAAAGCTGCTCGGTCCAATTTCTATGGACATTCTTTTCGTCCTGCAAAGCAGAAGAACAATAATTGAGTACTTTCAGCAGAACATCATGTGGCGTTCGTTGTAAGCAAAATGGAGACCGGAGAGCAAACAGAAATTAAGAAGCATCATACCGCTTGCAGAGCTCCTCTGACTCCTCGTCGCCATCTTCAAATGCACCTTCTGAAACTAAAGATATGATAAAATTCAAGGTCAGCTGAAAGATCCAACAATAACATATGCAAAATACCAAATGCTGGATCAACATTATACTTCTGTTGTTCACAACTAAAGACGTACCAGCTCCATCAATCTCATCATCCTCGTTCTCGGACTCTGAACCGGAACCCCACCTGTCACCTCCATCGTCAAAGTCCCAACGTTCTCCCACTGGAGGCATCCAAAAATCAGTTTCTTCTGCATCGCCTTCCTCATCAGAAGCCTTACTTTTTCCAGACATAATCTCATCAACGCCATTATCCTCCTTATTCTTCTTTTTCTTCTTCTTCTTTCTGTCTCCGTCTTCTTCTTGGTCAGATACTATTTCCGGGTTCTGATCATCCATCTCTTCTACCACTCCCTTGGCTTTTAGCTTCTCTTCTTCCTTCTCTTCTGTTTATATAAACCGACACGAATATCACCATTAAAAACGTTTGGGGCACCATCGAATTCATACACAAATTCAAAAAAGAACGAAACAATATACGAACCGAACTTGTTGAGGAAGCGTTTCCCATTTATATGCTTCCAAATGTGCTCCTCTGACTTATTGATAGTATCCCCTGTTAGCTTACACACCAACTTTGAACTGCACAAGGAAAGCAAATGAACCGGGTTTCAGCATAAACCCAAAATCTCTGCTTGGTTTGCAGTAAAATTTGAAAGCTTTTCGTATATCAGTTTGCAACATGGCAAATATAAACAAAAGTAAATTCAACATTGGCCTCTTTCCGACCAACAAATGCGATTTTGATTGTCTTTGGGAAAACACCAGAAGGTAAAAGCGCTTTCTGCAGAAGCATCTACTCAGGAAGTACTTCCAAGTATTTTTCCAGAAAGCACTTTAATTTTAATGAAAATTCCGACATGTTTCTAGGAAGCATAAGTGCTTTTGATCAGAAGTGCTTAGCAATCAAACCCAGCAGAATTCCAATGGAATTATGCAAAAATTAATCAAAGTCTAAATCTTTATGTAACCGAAACGAAAGAAAAGAAATTACCGGGAAAGAGGATCCTGCTTGAACATGTTCAGAGGAGCTTTGTTATGGGAAAGGGCATATTCGATTAGGCCCAAACGGCAACGTTTGCTCTGAGAGTACACTTCCTTGTCTTTGGCCACCAATTCGTGGCCTGTCTCGACGCACTGGAAGCGGCCATTTTCGAGCTCCTTGAAGGTCGGCGAGCCCAGTAGGTTGCTGCCTTCCTTCTCCTCCTCCTCCTCCGCCTTCTTCTCAGTCGTCGCCATTGCTGAGTTACTCAAGCTGCGAAGCCGCGCAGAGAGATGGAGGGCGAGCGAAGACACAATGTTTTGGGCCCCCAGACCTAGTTATAAGCCCGCCTCGTCTGGTCCTGGACTCGTAAACCTTTTGGGCCTATTTTTCTGGATCCGAGTGTGTAAATGCGAGACCATTTCCAATGTGGGCCTTCTCTTTTGCTATTCTCAGTGAATAGAGGGTGACCAATGCGTAACTGTAACGTCAAAGTGATGTGGTCTCAAATCTATAATGTATCACAATAAATTTAATAATTAAAAATATTTAAAGTTATTGTTAGTTTTGGCAGCAACGGTGACACTGAGGGCTGCCAATTCATGTTATGTCACATCAGATTTGATTTTTTAGTTAAAAAATATTGTTGCTGTCCTTTTTAATTGTTATTTTTGATTTAGATATTTTGATATTTTCTTTGGAGATTCTCTTAATTGTCCCTTATGAACATCGCTTACTTATAACACTTATAAAACATGGTCACGCAAGGAATGTTATAGGTAAAAAATAAGATTATGATATTCACACACCTCATTTTACTTTTCACTCATTTTTTTTAATTTTCGATCGTCAGATCAGATGAATTGAAAAATATCAAATGACAAAAATTATCTAGAGTGTGAAAAGTAAAATAAACACACCCCAAAAAATAATAAACGAACAGTTAAAAGACTTAGAGTATCGTTACTCCGAAACACGCATGCAATAATAGAATCCGTCATGTTGTTCATGAATTTATTGCATATAGAGACAACCATGGCCCATGTTTTAATGAACTTATGTATGTCACACACTAACCCTTAAAGACACGAGAGTCACGAACCTCGCATCTACAAAAAAGATTTAGTGTGCTGGCCGTCGATATATCAAATTTCATAATATAATTATTTTTTAATATATTAATATTTTTATATTAAAGGGAGGGAAAATTTGATTAAATTATATAATGAGTAGTTTAATTTGGTATCGAATTCGTCATTCATTAGATTCGAACTTAAGACTTCTCATTTCTAATTGAAGAAGAATACTATCAGACTGTAGTACTGAGTAACCATAATACAAGCAGTTAAAAATTTTACTTTTTCAATTATCAACCACTTGCATTATAAAATTTATTATATGAATGTAATCCCGACACACTAAAAAATCTCTATGTATCCACCGACTCCATTCTAACTTTGTTCTCCTTTTTTCGGCGCCGAGTAAAATCAACAGCATATGCCTCTGAATCTCTCTAATGCATATCTTTGTCCCCACATATATTAAAGTAGGATAACTTTATCCTGTCCAAGCCAGTCCCTTCCTATACAGGTTTCACATTTTCAAATGCTGCATGATTAGCCTCACTACCGTCAGCCAAACAGTGGAAAATGGAGTTTTGGAAACTGCTTCTGGCATCCGGGTTCTTCTTGGCTTCGTGGGTTTTGGCAGTGGGAGGCCAGATCTTACCACCCTGTTCTTTTCCGGCAATTTACAACTTCGGGGACTCAAATTCCGACACCGGCGGCATATCCGCTGCATTTGAGCCAATCAAACCTCCTAACGGCGTAGCATTCTTCCATAAGCCAGCCGGGAGGGACGCCGATGGCCGCCTTGTCATAGACTTCATAGGTAACAATTATATCATAGTTGACGTGCATATTATTTGTTGGTGAACTACTAATTTAGTTCTTTAATTATTACTTTAGTGAAAATTAGGTCTCTGACCTATTTTATCAAAAAAATAAGCCTTTAAATTATAAAGATATGTTAATTACATCTTTAATATTATAATCAAAGTTACTATATTTAATTTTTCGTCAATTTAAGTCACTGTAATTACATGTAACACACATTACAAGTAGATTAATAATCTTTCATAAAGAAATAGTGTATGTGGTTAACTTTGAATTGTAAATTAGTAATTTTTCATAAAAAATAGTGTAAGTTAACTTTGGAGATTAAACTAGATGTTAGATTTGCAACCTGTATGAAATGTTACGAGTTTATAGGCGATAAAATGACGGTATTACACTCTAAAGTGTGTCAAGTAATTTAAGTTGACGAAAAATTAGATAAAATAGCTTTGAATATAATAGTAAGAATGAAATTAACAATTTTTAATAAATTTAGGGACTTATTTTACCAAAAAAAATAATTCAGATACCTAATTTTTACTAAGATGATAGTTCAGAAACTAAATCAATACTTCACCCTATTATTTTTGTGTTTTTGTTATTCTGCGTGTGCGCTGAACTGTGATTTGCAGGAACGAGAAGTGTCGGTGTCCTTAAATATTCAGCCTAGTTTTATTATTTAGTTAGTTCGCTGATTGAGTTGAATGGTAATTTTTGTGCAGCTGAGCGCCTAAAGCTGCCGTACTTGAGTGCATATTTGAACTCACTTGGAACAAATTACCGGCACGGTGCGAATTTCGCCACCGGCGGATCCACCATCAGAAGGCCGAACGAAACCATCTTTGAGAACGGCATTAGTCCTTTCTCCCTCGATATGCAGACGGCGCAATTTCTGCAGTTCAAGGCCCGCACCGCCGATCTCTACCGCCAAGGTTCGATCTTTTTAGTGCCGAAAACTGCTTCAAGTTTCAATCTTTGTTAGCTGTTTAACTGTGAACTGTTTGCGATGTCCTCCAGCCAAGAACCCTTCTCAGAGAAGCGCTCTGCCGAATCCTCAAGAATTCGGAAAGGCTCTCTACACGTTTGATATCGGGCAAAATGATCTATCCTCCGGTTTTCGGAAGCTAAGTTTCGATCAGCTTCGCGCACAACTGCCGGACATTGTCAACCAGTTTGCCATAGCAGTCCATGTAAGTAGCACCATGACAATTGCTTAAAACCAAGAACCTTAAGTTGGTCAATTTCGAATTGCTTATGTAGGAAGCACTTCTACTAGAAGCGCTCATTGTAAGCACAAAAAAATCTTCATGCTTCTAATATCGGTTGCGATTGATTGGCAAACTTCAGCGGATATATGAAGAAGGAGGGAGGACATTTTGGATACACAACACAGGTCCTGTTGGTTGCTTGCCTATACAGTTATTCTACAATCTGAATCCGCCGCCCGGTTTTCTCGACGACCACGGCTGCGTCAAGGCCCAAAACGACATCGCCGTGGAGTTCAACAGGCAGCTAAGGGACAGAGTCACCAAACTCAGAGCCGAGCTCCCACAAGCTGCGATCACATATGTCGATGTCTTTGCCGCCAAGTACGGACTCATCGGCACTGCAAAGACCGAAGGTACCCAATTTCTTCAACTTCATTACCACTAATTATCTTGTTCGATACTGATTAACGTTACAATTTTGTTTACAGGATTCGCCGAACCAATGACGGTTTGCTGCGGGTATCATGTGAAATACGACCATGTCTGGTGCGGGAATAAAGGAAGTGCGAGCGGAAGGGAAGTGTACGGTGCTTCGTGTCAAAACCCGTCGGCTTTTATTAGCTGGGATGGAGTTCACTACACTCAGAGTGCGAACCAGTGGGTTGCTAATCGCGTACTCAATGGCTCGCCATCGTCAAACCCGGCAATTCCGATTACTCAAGCTTGTCATAGGCATTGAGCGTTCGACAGTAATGTACACTGAGTCTTTTCCTCTTACTGCTTCCCTTTGTTTTTACTTTTCCGATTCACGTCAATGCTTGGTATGATATACAATTCCCTCCTCCTCCATCGGACTCCATCGGAGGCTAACAGAGGCCGGAAAGCTTGCCGACCTCTTTTTAGTTCCAGTGGACAGGAAGACAAAAATCAGAGATACCTATCCTACGGAAAAATCTTGTGTGTAATTGTTGCGATGTACCCTTCCCTCTATCTCTCCATCCCGTGACCAGAGCGAGAGAGATACAGAGAGGGATCATCGCAGCGTTTACAACTTTAGACGGAGGAATCCCTACTTTCTGTTTGTATTTTTAAACTTTCAAAAGTTCCTTCTATCTAGGGTTTTCAAACCCATGCTGTAATCTTCAGATGATTGTAAATACATGCATCCCAGTTTTGATGGGTATGCAATTGAGGTGAAACTCTCAGCTTTCTTAAGTTTACATACACATGCTGCATGCTTGACACTCAACTGGGGGTTCAACCCTAATACATGAGGGTTCAACCCTAATACATGAGAGCAACTTCTATGGCATGGGATGCCACGCTGATGGTATTCCCATGCCATATGAGTATTTTTCATAAAATTTTGATTCGAGTGTTACAAACAAAATACAATCGTTGTGGTGGTCCAAGCAAACCTAACAAAGGTGACAAGCCTCCAAATGAATCATGGACCATTAAACTTCGATTTGATCGTGACAACGAAACATGTACTGATAACATTCAGAATGAAAACATGCCAACTTACTTCACTTTCAATCGATTGCATTCATATCCATCTCAGTTCCTCTTCCACTTCCCACTCAACAACGAGCCAAAACTAAGAACGCAACACAAACTTCACATGCCAGCAGGCATTCCTCTGCCTCAGACACTAACAAAAAGTATAAACTCGTTCTCGAAATCCTTTGTCGCTCACCCTTAGATTCGATATCAAGAGTTGAGAATCGAACATTAAAAGCACATCCGTTTATTTTTCGCCCCTGATATCAACTTAGGTCAATACCAACTAACTCCAAGGCAACAACAATTCTAACACTCATTGACCTTTCCATAACACACAAAATGTTGATCGACCAAACCCTAATTCAAACATATGTACTGACTTCAAATGAAAAAACCGAAGGCGAAAACCACAATGAATGAGATCGAGCTATCTATAGTTCCAATCATATGTAGATAAACAAAGATTACCCTAACTAATAATTTCGCTATCAACTCACTCGATAATGGACTGGATGACACCAGCTCCAACAGTCTTGCCGCCTTCCCTGATAGCAAACCTCATTCCTTGCTCGCAAGCCACCGGCATTATAAGCTCCACCACCATCTTCACCCGGTCTCCCGGCATCGTGTGAGGCTTAATGTCGCCCGGCTTCGACACCACCATCCCTCTCTGGATATCCCCCTTCTGAATTCCCCTCAGCAAAAGCCCCACATTGTCACCGGCCATTGCCTCATCGAGTGTTCTCGGAAACATCTCCACCCCTGTCACCGTTGTGCTCCTAGTCTCTCTCAATCCCACTATGTCCACCCCACATTAATACGTAGATAATTAACCAATTATTGGCTGTTTATGTTACCAATCACTACTTCTCTGGCTTTCATGGTTTAGAAATGACGAACATAAATAAAACGTTTAAAAGTATATTTCACACTGAGATTGGGGATCAATTTTAAAATAAGTCACGAGTTTCCAATTTTTTCACAATACAACAATACAATGCCATATTTAATTTTAGATTAATTTACACACTTTGTTAGGATTAATTATCTAATCAACCGTTAATTGTTAATGTGACACGAAAATCATCCCAAAACCCACTTACCATGCCAAATAAAACACACCAAGGCCATTTTAGAGTTACACTCCACTTTCACAAAAACCACTTATCATGCCAAATAAAACACACCGAGGCCATTTTAGAGTTGTACCCCGTATTACTATGTCACTACTTAACAGTTAACTAAACAGTCTAACTTTGGAGGGTAAAAGCATCTCTAAGAGTAGCTCTAACTTTTTTAACATTTAGTCTCTTGAAGACGAGGTTTTTGGATTTAGATTTCTAAGATAGAATTTTAGTGATTTTATAGCCTCAATTTGAACATACTTTAAAATGAAAAAAAAAATTAAAACCTCGTGATTTAGTTTGACGCTAAATGGTGTGAAACACACGTTCTTTAAAACTAAAAGAAAACTAATGAAAAATACTTGAAAACTTGAGTTTTAACGATAAGGACAAAATAAAAGGTAATGTTAATAGTACCAAAATTGACTTTTTAGTATAAAAATGTGATTTTTCGTTAAAGTAAACAATACCGGAAGTTTTTCGTTACAGTTTTATAAAACTAGAGTCACTTTACATATAATATAAAGCCACATAATAGTAACATTCCCAATCCCCAAGTTTTTGCAGCGTGTGGTTTTATTGTGGTACAAGAAAAGTAGAAAATTGCACCATACGATCCTAGACGCCAATTAACTTAAATTTATACACAGCCTATAAACAGCAACAAAGAATCACTGGCGATGGCCTTCCGGCAGGGCAACCACCTTATGGAAGGGCACTGTCCTCTGAGGCAAGGATCCGTCTTCCTCGTCGTCATCGAATTCCAACAAATAACTGCCCAAATTCAAACATTGAAACATCACACCACGCATGTAACAAGGAAACAACTAAATTAAGATGCCTAAAACAGAATCCATATCGAGGTAACTTACTCATCTGTCTTCCTCTGATGGTTGAGCAACCGACAGAAGCGTGCAAAGCATGATCAGGGGTTAGTTTAGTTCCACGGCATAATCACTACAACGATACTAAAAACACAAATCCACAAAGAAAAGTGCATCAAAGTGGATGGATGGAATCGTCACCTTGCGATGGCCATTCACCACAGTTGCCTTGTATAGTGCAGTTGTTCCTGGGTATACAGCCAAAACAGGTCTTCCAGTAGGGAAATCTATAGCACTGGAAGGATCGTTTCTCTTCGGGAAAGGGATAATAGCACTCATAGGCAACTTGTACTTTCTGAGAGCAGCAATGACAATGAAGAAAAATGGTGAATGTTCCAAAACGTGAGCAACTAATTAGATGCAGCTAAATCGAAGAAAAATTCATCTGTGGTAAGATAAAATAAAAAGATCATGAAAAAGAAAGTTAAGCATCTAAAAAGAACCGAATTGTTAAAACAGAAAAAGCAATACCTTTGGACACCACCCTCTTCATCATCACCCGGCTCCTCATCTAGTACTTCAAATCTGCACAATTCTAACTAGCATCACACAATTTCCAAAACAAACAAACCAAGCTGGCAGATAACGACCGTGCTAAAAAATTATACAAATTAAAACGAATCGTCACATAGTAAGTAAAACTAGACTTACTCTCTTGTATCCTTGTCAAAATGTATCACTTTTACAACAAACCACTCATCTTTGTCAGCATCTTCTTGAGTGACAGTCACCCTAGCTGCTACCTAAAAGTGACAGGCTAATGTCAACAAACCGAAATTCAAGGAGAATGAATTAGGTGAAGGATTACATAATAACCAAGAGCTACAGAGTAGCCGGCCTTTGCAAACTCAACTGGACACGACAGATCACCGTAATAATGCATACCTGTTCCCCTTTCAGACTAGCACAAGACTCGAGTTGACTTCGCATGGAAGGGGAAATCCTTGACATGTCTGAATCAGTCTTCATTCTCTTCCTTTTCTGCTCATTACCTTCTGCAGTATATGCAATATCAGCTAAATGAAGAAATTATAGTGTTTTCAAAAACGCACCTGAATCTCAATGGAATATTAGCCACAACATCTAATGTCATATACGTATTTATTTATTTTTTGGTTAAGCATAATAATGGCATCTGGCAATTAACATAAACTGTGAAATATTTATGTAAAACTAAAAGCCAATGGAAATATGTAAATATTTAAAAGGAATGCTTATAGCTCCTGATTCCATACCCATCCTTCTTCGTGGCTGCCCTGCAGGTCCAGAAGGCAATAGAGCGTCGAGTTGACTCAACAACAAATTGGATACACTGCAACAAAATATGATAAACTAACCTGAACAGCTTATCAATAAACTAAAGCTAACTTACACAAAAAAGAGGTTGAGACAAGCATGAGCTTCAACAACATATTTCTTTAATCTTCAGCCAAATAACCGAAAAAGACAATATGTAAGCTTCCTAGGAGTTTTTAACCCTTTTCATTTCAGTTCCAAGGAAGTGTTTAACTTGACGAGAGATAAAAAGAAACATACTTTACTTCACTTTCAGAAAGTTCTTTGGCATGCACATATAAATTCCTCAGCTTCGACAATGAATTATCCCCAGGCTTCTCAACCACTTCAGGAGCTGTGCATTAACATGCCGAGTAAGATTAAAAAAGAAACCAATATCATTAAACACGTTGGTCATTCCTCACTTATAAACTGAATGTTAACTATCTACTCTATCGAAAAACAAAAAAAAATATTCATCAAAACATCCAATTATAAAATATTAACAGAATATTTCCGAAGAGTAACAAAGTGACTTACTCGTTTGGAGCTTCTTATGCATCTTGTTTATCTCGATGAGCACCTCTTCTTGCTGTTTCCTTAATTGATCGAGCTCTTTCGACTTTTCCAGTATTCCTGCAATTTCCGGCGCTGACATTGTTCCGTCACAAAATTTCACTCCCACCAAATTCTGAGCTCAATCTTTTCCCCCTAAAATTCCAACTCAATCATCAGCAATGCACAAGCATACGAAAACTAAAATGGGGTTTCTTTCACTTGCATACATTATACATACCTAATTCTAAAACTCGAGAACTATACGAGTTAAAATTTTGGATTAAAAATTTCTTTATGGGTAAAAAATGGATGACACCATCCACACACCCCTTTTTACAGCTCAGACACTCCCCGTCAATTTATGTCCTCTAATCTTCTTCAATTCATTTAATTTGACAAACAAAAGCTAAGATAACTGGATATATTCAAATTTAAGTAAACTGGACTCATCTTCTTCCTCATTTCTCAATTTACAGATATATTCACTAATCAATGATTAAATTTTACAAAACAAAATCATAGAAAGTAATTAAGCAACATTAACCTACAAAAATTCCAATTAAAGCAGATATTCCGAATTCCGAGACAAACCAGATTAGGAACAATGAATATTTCCCCAATTCAAAATACTGAGAATTGGAAACCCTAAAAGCTCAGAGTAAGAGCGCATCTGTGAGTAAGAATGCGGGTGAGGAGCGAGAGAATCACCTGCGGGTGAGACTAGAGCGCGGAAGTTGTTCTTGCGTGCCGTGGAGGGTTCGAATGGAAATTCCGAGATTTCTTCATAGATGCTTTGGCCGATTAACTGAGCATCGGATATTATAAATTTGCACTGCGATTAAACATTTTTATTTTCATAATTTATAGAAAAAAAAAGATAAAAAAAAGGAAATTACCCAAAATGACACTAATAGCATTTTCAATTTTTTTTAAAGCAATTGTATTAGTGAAAAGACCTAATTGCCCTCCTTTTAATTACCCAATTATGAAGTGGGATTCGACACTCAAGAATCTCAATGGAAAGCCTCACCTTAATTTTCAAAATTTCACATTGAGGTGAATGTGAAAATACATAGATTGAATCATTTTTGTTAATTTTTCTTTTATTTCTCTTACCACTACAACAAACTATCATATTCATGTTCTTCAAATTAATTTTTTCGTGTGTGCAGCTCAACTCATTTTCTAAGCACCCAAGGGTTCACCTCATTCTGCATGTGAGGTGTTTGCATCGTTTTGCATGCAAGAAGCCCACCCTTTTTTGCGTCCATGGAGTCGGAGTCGTTTTGGGATGCATGAAACCAGCCTCGTTTTCCATTCGCAGGGTTGGCCTCGATTTGTGCGACGTGTCCCGCCTCATTTTGCGTGCCAAAGCCCACCCCGTTTTATGTGGGCAGAACTTGCCAAGTTCTACGTGCCATGGTTTGCCTCATTCTACGTGAGCTGAGTCCGACTCGTTTTGCCTGCGTCATGTCCGCCTAACACCCATTTTTTTTTTACAAAAATGCAAATTTTTTATTTTCGCAAAATATTTTTCTTGAGCGTTAAGTTAAACTTTTTAAGGAATTTGAAAGCAATTTTACAGTTTATTGAGCAACAAATGTATATTTAGTAGAATATTTGAGCCGAAAATTAAAAAAATAAGTGAAAACATAGTAGTAAGGCCCAGAACATTATCAGGGTCAAAACCGGTGTTGTTGACATATTATAGACACGTTATTCACTTTTGACTCCCTCCTTAATATGATCAGAGTGTTTAAACAAATGGTAATTGCGTATTTTTTACAAAGATAAAGCGTTTAGCTTCGTAAGATGTAAATTCAAATCTCGAGACCAAAATGTGTCTTTTTCTAAAGTAAAGAATTAAATAGAATCTTGTTGAAAGCATGAGTTTAAACTAAGAAATTCCTAAAAATGAAGATCTATTTAACTAGAGCAGTGCTCGCTCTTGCACTACCAAATCACAACCATCATTTTCATTTCCTAATCATTTGAAAATCACAGATATCTCGTTTCTTCTTAGCCACTGCGCAGGTGCGCCCTAATACTTCCGCACTTCGGTCAACGGCCGGATTTCCACCTGTTCACGCGGGTCCCACAAACCCCCTTATCCAACGGCGGGGGCCGCATCCTCCGGTTCAAAACTTCCCATCACGAGCGCCCCACGTGATTAGAAAAATGTCCAAACGGAATCAACGTAGCGCTTTTATAAAGGGCGTTACAGTAATGGAATTCCTCGGGGAATTCAAATCTCAGCATTTTCTCGTCGGTGCCATTTTCAAAACCCCAATCGGTTTCGGAGAAACAGGGAAACGGAACTGGAACGCCGGCGTTGACGGACGACGGAGCTGGGCCGCGTCCGGTTGTTCTCGCCATGTTGACGATTTTTTTTTTCCGGCAAAGTCACCTCCGTACGTTATTACCTTCTCGTTAAATACTATATACTTTCCTTAATCCCAGTAAATATTTCCGGATTTGATGCTTTTAACTGAGTTTAACTTCGTGCCAATAAATTTAATGAATTTAGAAACTCCCGCTGAATTTTTCGCATTAAATTTAATGCCATTTTTGTTACGTTTTCGATTTCCATGAAAGATTTACTGCCATTGTTAAAGTGAATATAATCTCGCTTAATTGGTTGCTTGGCTATGAATTTTGATGTAATTAGAGTTTGGATCAGTTGACGAGTGGTGTAAACAAAGCCAGTGAGCTATTGTGGTGAGATTAATTTGATGTTTTAAAATTAATTTGATGTTTTGAAATTAATTTGATGGTTTAAGCTAAGTAATTTATCTTCCATGAGGGTAAGCAGTTCACTGATGAAGCTGTAGAGTCTGCCGATTTTCGCTTGTATGGAACACCTGCTGCTTGCTAGAATTCAACCTGTATCTTTGTGACTCTGGAATCATAGTAATTTCAGTAATATGAGGTCTCCCATACGCATGTACGAATCTGTTAACTTTTGTTTTTGGTTTGGTCATTCTTTAATCTTTACGTTTGTTGATGTTATAACGGGACTCAGAGTTTGCATCGTTTGTGTAACGTGAACCTCTTTTGAGCTGCAGCGGAAATTTGAGAAACCCTAATGTGACAATGAGGCTTGTGGTGACGATCTTTGTTGGAGTTGTAATCGGATTCTTTTTAGGAGTATCATTTCCAACAGTTTCGTTGGCTAAGGTGCACGAATTATTATTTTATCGTTTTTCTGTATGGTTTTGTTTCACATTTATTTGGTTCCGAAACCAGATCTTATATAGAGAACATGGACTTACGAATTGTGTTTGAATGTGGTAGATGAATCTTCCGTCCACCCTTTTTCCTTCCATTGATCTTTCGTACATAGAGGAAAAGTACTCTGGGTTTTCAACCCAATCACTGTTGAATGCCTGGTCTTCTTTGAAGGGAAACGAAGTGCGCACTGAAAAATATGTATCTCAGGAGACAAAGGTATGTTTAAATTATACTTGTGCAGCACAAATAGATTTAGGCTAATTATCGTAATACTATTGAGCAGAAATTGCTTGCTTGCTAGTAAAGGAAATTAGGATACTTCTCTGAGTGCACACGCTCATATAGTTTTTTTTTCTAGAGGCAAATTTATAGGATTCAGTGAAAGGTTATATTTTTCTTCGGGCTGTTTTGATGTTGTAATTGTTACAGGAAATTTGGTGCAGTCTATTGTTCTGAAGTTTATGTGCTGGCGCTGACTTCTATCCATTTGCCTGCAATGCAGATTTGGGTTCCAACTAATCCTCGAGGGGCTGAGAGCCTACCGCCTGGTATCATTGCATCTGAGTCGGATTTCTATCTTCGGCGACTATGGGGCCTGCCCAGTGAGGTGTGCATCTGCTATTATAAGTTTAGTATGAATGACACGTCTGACCTCTAGATTCCTCTCTTATACGAAGTCATTGAGTTTGATGCCTGTGCGTTGATAATAATGAAATACACCATAGAAGAGTGATATTCAGTTACCTTTCCTCTCTTTAGAGGATTACTAAATATTTCACTTAGTCCCTACGAGACCTGTTCTCTAATCTTAGCCCTTTCTTTTGGAGGAGGAACTTGCAGGACTTACTTGTCAAGCCAAAGTATCTTGTAACCTTTACCGTAGGTTATGCTCAGAAAAAAAATGTTGATGCAGCTGTTAAAAAGGTCAGTTCTCTCAACCAATTTAATTGTGCATTTATTTATCTCTGTTTCTCTTACTAACGTAAATTTACAGTTTTCAGAGAATTTCACCATACTCTTGTTTCACTATGATGGTTTGACAAGTGAATGGGATGAATTTGAATGGTCGAAGCGGGCTATCCACGTGAGCATTCAGAAGCAAACTAAATGGTTAGAAAGAAATGAGCTCCTTTGTACATTTACAGTTTGACCTAATAGTTCTGCAACGGATTTGTTTTAAATCCCGCAAGAGTTATGCTTTCACATAAGCTTCCTGGAAACTTTACGTTAAATCTTGCTAGAGTTATGTTTTCACATAAGCTTCCTGGAAACTGCTTCCAGGTGGTATGCCAAGCGGTTTTTGCATCCTGACATTGTGGCACCCTACGAATACATATTTATTTGGGATGAGGATCTCGGTTTGGAGCACTTTAATGCAGAGAAGTGAGCATTGGGAATTAACTGTGCTTTTTTAATCGAAAACTACTACTTGTATGAACTATATATTAAGGCATCAATCTTCTTTGAACCAGATACATAAAGTTGGTCAAGAAACACGGTTTGGAAATATCACAGCCTGGTTTAGAACCAAATAGCGGGCTAACATGGCAGATGACAAAGCGAAGAGGTGATAGTGAAGTTCACATGTAAGAATGGCTGATTTTCTTATCCTTCTTTGTATTTCGCTCATTGATAATATACCCACTTTATTTTGGGTTGAACTGAATTCAAGTGATGATACAAATTGCCGCTTGACCAATGTTTTCTTGAACCTCTTCATACAGGCAGACAGAGGAGAAACCTGGTTGGTGCAACGATCCGCATTTGCCACCATGTGCAGCGTATGTATATATAGCTTCATCACCGCTGTGGAAACTTTGAAATGTGTTCGGACTTCTAACGCATTATACCTTGAACACCAAAACATGCAGGTTTGTTGAAATTATGGCACCTGTGTTTTCTCGTGACGCATGGCGTTGTGTTTGGCATATGATTCAGGTATTCATTATTGTCTTTCACCGTTCAAACTATTGCAAACCTTGAGTGATTACTCTTACAACTAATGTTTAAAACGTTTCCATGCTATCGCAGAATGACCTGGTCCATGGCTGGGGTCTGGATTTTGCTGTTAGACATTGCGTAGAGGTTCAAAACAACTTCTCTCTTTCTACCTTAATTATATTACTCCCTCCTGTTCGTGATTGTAATTATAATCTTCAACCTTTTCATCTTTGATCGGAAACAGCCTGCACATAAGAAAATAGGAGTCGTGGATGCGCAGTGGATTGTCCATCAAGGCGTTCCTTCACTCGGGAACCAAGTAAACCCGAACTTTTGATCTCAACTGATTTGCTTATTGTATCTGTGAGAAACTGTAGTCACCGATCTTTTTCTCCCGACAGGGGAAAGCGGAGGGTGGAAGACCGCCATGGGAAGGGGTAAGGGAGAGGTGCAGAAGAGAATGGACAATGTTCCAAGCACGAATGGCGAGCGCCGAGAAAGCATATTTTGAGGAAATGGGAACTGATCCTCCAAATTCAACAGCTCATTAGAGGGTTGTAAATAATGGCGATAGGAACTTGTACACATACAGCTCAACTGTACTTACACAAAGTTACGTTCGATTTGGCTGTATCGTTGCTACCGTCAATAATAGTGCTTTTTTTCTTTCTTTCGGTATACTCATATCATACGGTTAATGGAATTCGTCTTGAAAGCTCAAACAGTTAAGAGCATTTGGCGCCTGAGGTTATGTTCCGTCTGAAACGCAGGAACTCTGAAACTAACATTTTCACAATTTAAATTCTTCAATTAATACAAAAAAATTGCTATATTTTACATTAACAGATGAAGAAAAAAAATGAAGAAACAATCTCAACATCTAGGGTTACAAATTATGAGCTCGAAAATGAATTGTTCGATGATCGATCCTCTTGTGTTGTTTTGTGAAGGCTTCAAAACTTGAGGTAAAGAATCAGATTTGCAATCACTAATTAGAAATAAGTTTTGGTAATTGCCTCTTCCAGCTCTTTGAAGTCCCATGCATTGTCTGCAGAGTATTCCCCTGCCAAGTAGAAGGGTAACGCCCAGTTAACAGTGTATAAATTTCACTCCTCGAAAGTAAGAAATAAAATTTCATGTATTGGCGGTTGTAATTTTCGTCAAATATCTTCTGTTCCCTTTCAGATTGTTAGAACTTAAAAGTAAATCCGCATAAGGTCGCTAATAGTGTTCTAAAGAAACCTTTCATATAATATACGCTTAGGATGGTAAAAGTTTCAGTATCGACTAATTAAATCACTAACATATGGAAGAAAATCGAGGGCAAATTAACGCAACTAATCAGAACTTGTCAAGAATGAAAGATCTTACCGATTGAATCTCTTCGAAGTGCAGTTAAATGGGCACAGCTGTAAATGAAGACATTGAAGAGATTCAATGAAACGAGTATATATGGAGTCACACTTAATCAAAGGGAGAGATTTCTGAGTAAGAGTCTTAAAACTGAATACCTTCCAAGAGCCTTCCCCAAGTCTGCACATAGCGACCGAATATATGTCCCTTTGGAGCAAATAACCCGGAAGATCAAATTTTGTCTGCAAAAATACAATAAACATATATCAGATTAAAGGACATAAGAGCTCACAACTTATAAATGATCATAAATAGCTAAATTCTAACTCGGTGGCTTTGACCTTTAACCCCAGGCTACCAGGATGCACCGGATACAATTTAGCCACGAGATGGTGTTAGAGTGACGAATTTGTTAATTACAAAGGCAACAGTAACCAAAAGCCATAAAAAAAAAGGATACCTGTCATCTAAGCTGCGCTCAATGTCAAACTGGAAGATTGATATACGTCTAGGTGAGAGTTCAATGTTTTCTCCTCTTCTTGCTTTCTCATACATCTTTTCACCTCCAACCTATTGCAAGGTTAGTGAAACTTGTCAACAAATAAAATATAAGCCTCAAAGTATGACTAAACCTGTTATAATCTACAACGTATGTAAATTTAGAAGGAAAAAAAGGGTAAAACTATAGTTTCCTCAGAGTTGCTATGTCACGGGAAACACGTTTTAAACACATATCAGAGTTTTGAGTCTGCCAATAAGTTAGCTGAAGCCTGTACTACACTTCCCATGAACTTGCTGTTTGTATCACGATTTGTATTGAAATACATGGAGAGCCAAATTGAGACATAAGTATACGTATACATGCATTTGAACTTAAATTCATGGACTCAGCTACATGGCCGCTAATACTTCTCTTAGCATAATCATTATATATAGAAAAGAAATGCTTACTTTGATGGCAGAAAACATGGGAGGTACTTGCCAGATCTCCCCAGAAAAGGATGCAACAGCTTTCTTTATGTCTTCATCTTTGATATGCTCCCAGGGTTCGCGCTGAATGACCTGCATACGAGAGTGACATGCAAGAAAAATTAGACCATGTATAAGTTTGCACTAAAATAAACAACAGTAGCTCTTAGAGACTACATCCAATAAGGTCATCCATCAGTCAAAATGTGGATAACTATGCAATATGGTTTTAGTTCTCACTTCTCATTATCTCGGAGTTAAGAGGGTATAAGAATACATACAAGCATATAACTTTAGTATAAGATGAAACTCGCATTTGTCAGAAAAGATAACACACCGGTGAATCTGCATCCCAAGTTGAAGTAGCCTCCCCCAAACGGAAAACTCCACTGTACCCCTTGATCATACCTTGGTATCTGCAGTAATGTACGAAAATGTCGGGATTGACTATTGTAACAACCTAGGCACACTATCTCATGAGGCCTAATAGCAACTGAACTATATAAATTGCATAGCATTCGAAAATTTACCCGTCTACCAACTTAGTGGCTTTACCAACACAAACAATTAACAAACCAGTTGCCATGGGATCAAGAGTTCCAGCATGCCCTACCTGTAATCCACCCGAAAATAAGTTACATGAGCATTTATTTACACGGCAAGGTATAACACTACAGCTAGAAAGACACCTTTTTCACTTTCACCAGGCGACGCAGCTTTCCACAAACTGTAAAAGAAGTCCATCCTGTATTGCAAATTGCATTATGATTCCTCTATAAATAAACAAACAAATGAAGCTGCGAGGAAAATTACAGGAACAAATTTTAATTCCAAACCAGATAAATGGAAACGGGCACAAGAAATCGAAAGCCTCACCTTTCGGTTTGTTCACCAAAACCACAGTTCCATAAGGACCGTCCCATCTCGGAGGAAGCTCAGTATTCCTTGTCAAAAGATATGGCTCCCCATTACCATTTCCACTGACAGCATCTTCATTGGGGACTTTCTTCAAACACTTAAAGAAGTCCTCCACCTTCTTCTCTGTCACATCTTTACTACTCACATTCTTCACCAATTCTCTCTCCTTCTTCTCCTCTCTCTCCGCCTGCTCAAAGAACACCAATCCCTTATCACCTTCCCCGTCTTTCGTGTTCCTTGGCTTCGCCTTCCCCTTCAAATCGCTACCGCCATTGACATCGGAATTCGACTCCCCTGGTTCAAGAAATGCATTTTCGAGACACTGGTCAGGATAGTACTTCTTCTCCAGCTGGTACACCATCTTGTAATGCTTCTCCTTCTCCCACGGATACGCAAACGTGTCGTAAAAGTACAATTCCTCCTCCCTCTTATGCAGCGTGTTGAACTCAACCACCTCCGGCTTGAGCTCCACCAAGCTCTCTTCCTCCTCCCGCCGCCGGTCCTCCTCCTCCGAATCCGTCCCGTACATCCTCTTCCTCCTCTTATTGTAGTACTTTCGCTTCGACTTGTCCATCTCCGCCGATGCCAGCTTCTCGTCGAGCCAGTTCTCGAATCCCAATTCCGACGCCGAGGTGGGGTTTTCCGGTAAGTCGGGTTCGGACTCGAGCGAGGTTTCAGAGTCCGGTCTGCCGACTCTCGCGGGTCGGCGGCGATTGTGGTCGAGGGAGGACTGAGTTGGGCGGTTGACGATCATGTCATATTGAAGTGGGTAGGGAGTGGATGTGGTTGAGAACGACGGAGTTTTGGGGGACCATGATCGGCAGAGTACGGTGCGGAGGTTGGGATGCGGTTGCAGTAAGCGAGAGAGTGTGAGTGTTGGACGGAGGAAGAGGAGAGACAGAGAGACTGGTTTAGCCATTGCAGCTCTCGGGACAGGGGAGAGAGCTCGAGAGGATTTGGTGTCGTTTGTTCTAAAACGGAGAAGAGAAAACGGCGTTGCGTTTTATTTTGAGAAAATTGTTGAAATGATCCATCAATTTTACTCAATTGAACCAATGACCGTTCAACTAAAAATATATCATCTTTAGTTCTTTAACTCATCAAAACATACAATATTCATGGTGCTATTCCTTTAACTCATCAAAACATACAACATTCATGGTGCTATTCCTTGCTCTATTCCTCTTTCTCAACCTAATTTCATAGGTTTTCCTTGACTTTATTCGTGTCAACAAACAATTTGAAATGTCTCGACTTTTTTAAAACAAGTCTGAGTTAAATAACAATGATTTGAAGCACTTCTTTATTTTATACACTATTTCAAAAACTCAAAGACTCAATATGTAAAATACAAGATTTTTAATCCTAGCAGGAAAAAGTGAAACGGATACTCAATCAACTTCGTCAAACTCCAAACAAAATGAGTCATATTTGAAGAAATTGCTACAATTGGATTTAAAGTTAAGTGACCATTACTTTAATTTATTTCATTTGGTTCTTCATATGTGTCTCTTGATTCAGCCTCACGTGCGTGACACGTAACTATTTTTACAAGAGTCTTAACGAGGTTGACAAAAATGACTATAAGTGAACGTTTTAATGCATTCGTCTTTTATTGTTGAATAATCCTAAACGACAACGTTTAAATGTTATATTATCACACACGAAGTCCACTGCGAGGCATCTGGGGCAAGCAAAAATCATTTGCTCCCTTGAAAGTTCCATTAAAATTCTCAAAATTTTCAATTTTCCCGCTTGTGGCTTCCTGCAATAATGGAGTCTGCAGCAGCTTGGGTGGACGCCCAAGAGTGGGAGGTCTGCAACGACGACGGCTTCGTCTTCAAGCGGAGGAAGAGGCGCCGGGCCGACCCAGATGCCGACTCGTCGGCTCCGGCTCCACCGTCCTCGTCTGCCGCGGATCTACGGGAAGATCCCGTGAAACTCCGGAGAGAGCGGAGGAGGAAGTTCCTTCTCAGGCTCAGAGATAAGTACCAGGCGGAGATTGACCAGTGGGAACTTTTGTCGAGCACGTTGCGCGCAATGGAGGAGAGAGCGCGGCAGCTTCAACGGCAACGAGAGGAGGAGGAGGAGCAGCAACAGCGAACGGAAGAGGAAGAGCGACAGAAAACGGCGTCGTCGGATGGGCCTAGTGCGTTAGAGATTCAGGGGTCGGAGTCCGGTTGTGGGACGTTGGTGGATGAGCTTCTCTTGCAGGTGAATTGGGGGTTTCTTTCTTTTCGTTTTGGGATTGTTTGGTTTGTGGCAATTTTTGAAAATTGAAAGATTTTGGGGATTAGGGTTTATGCAAAGGTCGGAAATTTGAGCTCGTGACACCAATTTGGGGCTCAGCTGAGCTGATTTTCTATGACATTACTCTGATTTCTCAGTAACCAAACATCAATTAAGCTTTTAGGGTTTCTGTTCTTGTCTTCTTAACTGATTTTGTCATTCTAGCACTTAAAATCTATGGAGAAATTGAAAATTTTGATTCAATAAGTTCTCAAATTTCTTTGTTTTCTCAGTAATCAAACATCAATTGAACTTTTAGGGTTTATGTTTTTGTTTTCTTAGCATTCCTTAATTGACCCTAAACAAGCATTCATTCACCTGCTAAGTACATTTCTTCATCCTGCTTTATCTGTGCAGGTAGACGCACACGCAGCGATCATTCGTGATGTTTCGAGTCTCTGTGACACAGCGGACGCTCTATGCAACGAAGAAGAGGAACAGATTAGTCCGCTTTTCTTCGATATTCCGATCTGCAGTTCACCCAGGGAGCTCATGAGATCGTTGCAATGGTAGCCCGTACTCATCAAATTCCCAAGAGGTAGGAAGTAGGAGGAGACATTTTCGGGTTTAGGAAGTAGGAGGAGATATTTACTTCTTTGGTTGTGATATGGCATGAGTGAGTGATGTAGCCTACTAACCACAAGAGGTGAATGAGGCCTAGAAACTGGAAAGTGTGTTCCATGCTGATTAGTGTGTGTGCGTGTATGTATGTTGTATATGTTCTATTGATTATATTTTGATTTCGATTCATGCCTTCGCATACTTGTAGCGATCGCTTTGCGTTTAGTTTCGCATATACTCTGTTTCGATACATTTGTGTTTGGAAAGACTTGCATCGATAATCAAACGTTCGATATAGAGACATTGAATGTCGACATTGATCTTTAAACTCCAATTGGTCTCTCGAAAGACTTGCATCGATCTCACACACTCGAACAAAACAATCAGCAATTCATAGATCGTTTCAATTCGTAGTTTTCTCGAAGGGTAAAAGACCAGGATTGATAGTTCTCAATGTACCAATACAGGAGTAAAAACTGTGTTCCTAAACAAGAGAACTAAATCGAAAGACACCAACTCATTGCCTATTTTGACAAGGTTTGTAGGTCAACCTCGTTTAGAAGAGAGGGAATGACTTCTACCTGTTCAAGTTTAAAGCCAGCCTTTCGGCACTCGTCCTCCAAGAGCTTCACTTGTGAAGGATCGGGGCAAAATACGACGACTGCCCCTCCGCTACCTGTGAATTTGGATGCTGCACCCACCCTTCGGGCCACCTCCACCATTTCTATGTTTAAAGCACCTAGAGCATCGTCTCCGAACATGCTTCTGCACAACATCCACATACCAATATTGAGCATCAATAAAACGTACAAAGATAACAAATGCGAAGATGGTTCAAAATATACAATGTCAATCCAGCCCGGCTACTATGGTGTCATCATGACAACGTAACACATATAAAGACGCATATAAAAGAGCTTCAAAGCTCAAAATCAGGCAATCACATAACCGAACAATAAGTCAAAATCGGGCAATCTCAAACCTTCTGAGGTCAAAATTTCTGTTCATGAGAGAAGCTAATTTAGCGTAGTCCTTTTTAAGTAAAGCCGTCCTTCCTTCTAGTGCAATATCTGCAACTTCTGTCATCGATGATATTATAAACTCATCACCGTTGAGCCACCTTTGACGAACTGTACTATGTACCTGCCCTCACAAATAAACACACGTATCAATTCTCGTATAAATTGCCCAACAAGTGAAAAGCAATAAGGAAAACTAACAAAAGGCAATGCTAACCTTCCCAGAATCGCTTGGATTCTCGGCATAGATGAGGTGAAGAGGCGGAAGAAGACTAACATCCATGGGTGTGTAAATTCCATGCCCCAATGCATCCATGTCTTCCTTGGCAAATTCCTAGGAACTCAAAAAGTTACCAGATGTCATGGTTGAAATTTAAAAAGAATGCTTGTAAGGAATGGTTGAAATCCGAGTACCATGTAAACAAGGCCGCCATAAACTTGCGCCACGCGATCTTGAAGACCGGCAACAATTCCTAGTTGCTTCTCGGCATTGAGGATGAGGCCGGGCCTGACCTCCACTTTGATTAAATGCCTAACCTTGTGGAAGTCCATAAGGCAGCTCAGGGCTGCACACACAATCGCACTAGACCCCGAAAGTCCGGTCTGAAATTGAAATCGAAATCTCAAACTCAAGCTCAAATTATCAAGATCACTACTCACTTAAATCACTAAACTTTGATTACAAGTGTGATTAAAATTTAGTTAATTGAGATTTACCTGACGAGGGATATTCGTATCATACGAGAGAGTGAAATTTCGAGCTTCCAATTCAATCGCATTTTCCTTGCAATAATCAACGAACACTTTGCAAATCGCCATCAGCAATCGAACACCTCCATAATATCCCTCACTATCTAACCGATTCACCTGTTCGATTTCGATTTTCCAATTCAATCACATCTCAAATCTTCGAGGGTGTATTCAATTGGAAATTTGAGAGATTTTAATAGATTTATAAATCCATGAATTTTTATAGAGTCTAATTGATTTGTAGAGTTTCAATGTAAAATTTTGATTAAATTCCCTCAAAATCTCTTGGGGAGAGGTGAGATTTATAGATGCTTAAAATATATTACAAAATCTCTCTAATTCCTCAACTTTTTCAAATTCTAGTTGAATGCACCTGGAATGTTATAATATTTTTTTAAATTCTAATTGAATACACCTAAATTTATAAGAATTTTAATAAACTATCTTAAAATTCTGATTGAATACACATTAAATTTTAGAGAATCGCTTAAATTCCCGATTAAATACCTTTAAATTTATTAAAATAATTAAAATCCCAAAAATTCCAATTGAATACACTAGTCTTCAATTTAACCACATTTCCAATTTTCAATTCAATCACAGCAAATGGAAATCTCGATTTAATAGCAAAATTCAATTCAAAATTAGGACTAAAACGCAATTGCGAAATTGAAGTGGTGCGGCGACGAACCAGGTGATGGAGGGATCGGAAGACGACGAGGTCGTGGGTGGGGTGGGGCTGGATGACGAGATCATCGGACGGCTGCAACCGCACGGTGGCCCAGAAGTTACCGGCGGTGAAGGAGATCGTGCGGCCGTAGTAGACGTCGCTCGGGTTCCCCAGCAGGCCCACCCTCGCGTACGCCCTGTGTTCAATCACCGCCGCTTCCGACGACGACGACGTCGTTTTGTGGTGCTCGTCCATTTCGACTTCAATTGTACGGCTCACCGAAGCGATCCTCTCCCGCTGTGAAAGCGCAGTCGTTGGAGGCGGTGTCTGCTGGGCCTGGCCCACTTCAATTCTTGTTTATCCAGCCACGTCACAAGTGACAGGTAAATCTCAGTGGGATCCCACTTCTTACAACTTTACATTCTTTCTATTTGTTTCCTGTAAAAAATTGTACCAACCGCCAGCTTTAACTAAAGAAATTTTTCAGTGTGAGCAGTACATGGTAAATCACGTGTTATTATATACATTATGAAATATATGTGTTAAAAAATTAGTAACTTAAAAAATAAAATTGTTCACCACTTATATAAAAAAACGTGATGTACTACTTGTATTTCCATCACAATAATTTTTTTTTTCTAAATTAGAAAAATAGTCCAACTAAAAATATGTAAAAATTGACCTTTTAACTCATCAAATGTGAGTTGAGAAAAATTAAAGTACACAACACTAATCAAAGTTAGAGATACCAAACAAACAAACAAACAAATTATTTGTATTACCTTCTCAAAAAATTACAACATAAACTCTAAAAAACATATTTTTAAAAATACAACGCTCTCTCACTTTTTAGAAACCCCACTAAATCGCTCACACCACTCTCACTTCTAAGTTAGTTTCTTGCTTCTCTTCTTCCTTCTTACTTCTTACTTCTTTGTTACTTTCTCAGTTTATACAAATGCACCTACCTCATATTTGTAGTCTTGCTCAACCGACTTACCTAGTCGGTGGAATTGGACTTCTTTCATTTAAGCCACAAGTTGTGAATATTCTAGATTTTTCTACCACAAAAACATTTTCCATTACTTTCCTGTCGTTGGACTTGGCTTTTGCCATCTTGTTGCTATACTTTATTAGTATTTTCTGGAATAATCTCATGCATGTTGGGACAAAAACAATCTAATTCTTTTGTATCGGTTAAATTTAATGGATTGGTGTTGATAATTAACAATGTGCGGTTAGGTATACAATTTTCGTGAATTCTATTAGTATTTTTGTCAAAATAAGTCATGTAGAAAGACCACTGCTACAATTAGGTTAAAGTAAGGGAATCATTGCTACAATTTTCTCGTTTGATTTTTCATATTTGCCCTTGATTCAAACCCCTAATTTTGGTGGAAGCTTCGACGAAATTAACGAAAAAGACCATAACTATACATTTTGACGAGTAAAGGGGACCAATAACTACAAATTTTTGGTTGAAAAACTATTCCTCCAATTTAGTTAAAGTTAAGCGGTCATTGTTATAATTTTCTCTTTATAAAACAAAAAAAAAAAGGCAAAAGAGAGATTCACTGATACTTTTCGGGTAATCTTTCCAGCGTGTACTTATACTTTTTCAATTGTGTGGGTAATCGTGAGTTTCATTTTTTTGACATTAAGGCGTGTTTGCTTAGAAGAAATAAAAATTAAGATCAATTTAACTATTGAATTTTCTGTGTTACATAAAATATGAGCAAAGAAATCATTTTACACATGAATTTTCTATGCTTTTAGTTTACTTACGCATACTTTTCACTTAAAATCTGTAATAAAATATCTAAAAATCAAAATCAGATTGATCAGGAAACTAGTTGATCCAATTCCCTTTCCTTATTTCTCCTTTTTAGTTCTCCAATTCATTTCCTTTTCCATGTTTTTGTTAACTAGCTCCAAGAAAGCATACTAAGACTAAGCAGCAAAGAAAGCTCATTAGAAACAACTCTTCAGCGACGTTCCTCGGCCCTCACTCACTCCACTTTCACTTGCATCTCCCATTAAATATAGTCGAAGCAGGTCTCATCGTCGTTTTCCCAAATCTGACAAAAAATTCAGATAAAAAGAATTATGACAAAGCAACGTCAACTGGGAAGTAGAACAATAGATTCATGCAAATACCTTACGATGGGCCCTCATCATACGATCCCATTTTCTCTCAGATTCCTTAACGTCATGTTCATCCTACAACAATAGAATGTGAAATTCAAAACTTGCAAGTCAATTTGGGGTTCGGGTGGGGGTTGGGAGGTGGGAAGGAGCAGAAAATTTATATCAAAAAACAAAAAACAAAAAATGGGCAAAAGAGAGAGAGACACTCACTGCTAAAATAGATGCATACACATGCACAAACACTCTTCGGTCAATCTTTCCAGCGTATACTTCCCGATGAAGTAGCCAGCTATCTTCTTGCGGCGGGTTGTTCTTAAGTGTATCATAGTAACGAGAAGCAACCGGATAAAAGTCCCTGAAAATTGGTTATTTTAGACCATTTCAAAATATAAAACCGCCATTCAAGACTCATAAGATAATTAGAGCATAAAAAAGATGAAATAAGTGGGAGTTTAATTTCAATTATACTTGATCCGCTTAGTCGCTGGCACCCTCAACTTCCTTCCATTGGCCAATTCTTCCATTGCCTCCCTCACATGTTCCTGGAGCATATACTTTGTGTTAAATAACTTAATTGTAAACACATGTGAATTGACAACACACACTTTTGTTTATGAAGTATTTGAGGTTCCACCGTAAAACCAACTGGCAATATAGAAAGACGCCAAAGATTCATTCTCAACACGACCCCTTACGTGTGGGACAACACAAACCGGGTGACGTGAGCACATGTGTAGCCACTGAGCTTCACACGTAGAGCAACCTACTATGCTATCGTGAAGCAATTGAAATTCCACCATAAAGCAATTGACAATATAGAGACTAGAGATTGTATTTTGAGAGAGAGAGAGAGAGAGAGAGAGAGAAGCCATACCAAGAGCGACAGGGAGTTCAACTCCGCAAAACAAAAACAAAAAAAGTTTGATCGATCCATCGATATTAATCAAGAATTAAATTGAATAAAAAATAATAATTTACACACGAATTGAATAGAAGGTTATGGTCGACCGATCGATTTTAATTACCTTTATGATGTGGAATAGATGAGGAGGAAGTTTCAGATGTCGTCTTCTTTTCAGAGCTTTCCATTTCCATTAATTTTGCTGCTTCTGCATCTGCCTTCTTTTCAGAGCCTTCCATTTCCATTAATTTTGCTGCTTCTGCATCCGCCTTCTTTTGAGAGCTTTCCATTTCCATTAATTTTTGCTGCTTCTGCATCCGCCTTCTTCCTCTCCTTCTCCCTCAGGGTGCGCACGACCGACGCGACCTCCCTCTCCACCCTCTCTCTGTCGCTCTCCCGAGCCAGAAATGCCAACACCTTCTCCCTAGGGGGTTCGACCGATCCAGTGTTGCGGAAAACGATGGCGCTTTAGGTGGCAGCTGGATATCGGAGACTGTCGCCATGGATTCTATAAAAGTTGGAGGATTTCGATTTCAAGTGTCTGGTGATTTCTACGGTTTTAAGGTTTTCTGATTTGAGAGGGAAGATGGGGATTATATATAGTTGAATTTGAATTTGAATTGGGTCTAGTCAACTGGTCAAATTTAGGAAGAGATCGTTGTGAATCACTCACATCAAGTCCTAGGGATCAAGAGATTCAAAAATGCAGATTTTTGAAATTTTATCAAATGTTTACAATTATCATAATTTTTAGAGAACCTCTGTTTGTAGCCGTTGAATTAAATTTTAAGGATTCTGATATCAGAATCCTTAAGATTTGGTGAGACAGATCCAGAGACGATCTCTTCGCGTCAAATTTGAATTACAAAAGATTTTAAAAAACTTTTTAAATGAATCGATTTGATAAGATTCATAGTATGATTAAATGAATTGATTTGATAAGATTAGTAGTATTTTAAAGGATTTATATTTGATTAAATGAATTGATTTGATAAGATTAGTCGTATTTTAAAGGATTTATATTTGATTTTTTTTAAGTGAGTTTTTTTTTGTATTTTTATTATTAAAAAGAAAAAGGAATGGATTATAATAATTTAGGAGAGCAGAAGTTTTCAATTCGGAACGCATATAAGAAAACTCAATCTCTCTCAATATTAAGCCCTAGTCAAGGGGTATGATTATTAATCCTGTCACCTATGATTACGAGTACAAATTGCGAGCTTAGCAACGGAGTTAACATCCCACCCTTTGCTAACCAAATTCAAAACATAAGGAGTGAAACTAGTTTTATTTTAGTGTTAAAAAAAACTTTGAAAGATTGTTAAACGATGGGTTCCACAAAGATTATCTATGTATCATAATCACGGGTAGAGGACAACTTTGTATGCCTACTCAATCCTTTCTCAAGACAATTAACGAGGAGTTGGAAATTCCAACTTTTGGGCTCTGCAAGATTGGCGTATAACAACTATAAAAAGATGTCATCTGCCCGTGATTATGATTCAGAGATAATCTTCGTGGAACCTGTTGCCCATCAATCTTTCAAAGATTGTTTTTTTTATTTCAACTACCAAGTTAAAACTAGCTTCAGTGCATATATTTTGCACTTGGTTAGCAAAAGGGAAGATGTTAACTTTGTTGTTAAACTTGTAATTACATCCTCATAATCATAGATGAGAGGACCAACAACCATACCCCTTGATTCAAGCTTAATATTCAGAGACTCGACTCCATTCGAACATACATATTATTTGATCAATAACACAAACACAAGATTCATGTGTTTTAAAGGCTGACTGATTAAGATAATACACACCAGGCGATGGCATGTAAACCTTGTCAAGGATATCTAGATAGGTGATACCAAGTGCAGCAAAAGCTTAGTACATGCCTTTGTGTTATAGTGCAACACAATTCTAAAAACATCCTTTGCCAGACAAAAATATAAAACTAACTCAAGTGTAAGCATGCCTACAACACAAAAATATCGAGTTCACGACGAACAAAATATTTTATCTATATATATATTCCTTTCTTCTGATTTGTCCAATAAGAAATACTATTGAAATGAAATGAAGTCCCTTCTTCGACAAGCAGTCTAAATCTAAAAGTAACTTTTGATCCAACATTATCTTAATCTCCTTGACCCACTCTTATTTCTCCTGAATGTATGGTTTTGTCAAGAAACGCTTTGCCTCTGCAGTATGCACATTGTCTTTTCACTTCAACTTACACGACGATGTTATCACATGTTATTCATAGTTGCTTGGGCTCCAGCCTAGCCACATAATATCCAGGACAACTAAATTTTAGTTGTCATACGCCAGTTGCGCAAAACCCCTCTTGTAGGTGCACAATATTTATATTCCTTTTGGATTACGGTCCACGAGACCAAAAACCGAAATTTCCAACTCCTCCTTGAATTTTTTGAGAAAATATTGAGTAGGCATACAAGGTTGTAATTTGCTCGTGATTATAAAACATAGATAATCTTCATGGAACCTCTCGGCCACTAATTTTTCAAAGATTGTATTTTTTTCAACTACCAAGATAAAACTAGCATCACTGCTTATGTTTTGAATTCGGTCAACAAATGATGGGATGTTAACTCCAGTGCTAAGCTCGCAATTTGTAATAGCACCCTCGTATTCATAGGTCAGAGAACCAACGACCATATCACTTGACTCGGGCTTAATATTGAGAGAGAGTCGAGTGCATTCAAACATGTATGCTATATGATGAATAACGTCAACACAAAAGTCGTATGTTTTAAATGTTGACTTATCAAGGTAATACAAACCGTGCGATGACATGTAAACACAGTCAATGAGATTTTGATAAATAATACCAAGTGCAGCAAAAACCTTGGTAGATTCTGTGATGGTGTGGGACACATTAAACATGTCTTCCTTGCGCCACACAGTTCGCCTCTGTCACATACTTAGGTGATCGCCTTGGCATATGGGCAATCATGCAGCCTTGCAAGACGTTGAAAAGATAGCTGTTGATTTTAACTAACATTTGAGAATGAATAAAATTCTGGATCTCGACGTATCTGTGGGCACTTGTTGGCATAAGGTCCATTAAAGGTTGGCCTGGTCCGAGCTTTGCAAGCATGTGACGGATACTCAACTTGGTCATGGGGACTAAGTGTTGTGACCGTCTGTGATCGTAACTGGGAATGTCGTCGAGTGTGGCTGCAAGTGATTGCATGACACGTCAAAGCTCATCTTTGGTGTTGTCATCTCCAGCGATGTTGTCCCCTTGGTCTTCTACTATCGAGGCATAGTGGTCTTCGATGTTTTTTTCTACTATATGGTCATACACATCTAGGTCGATGTCACTGTTGGCAAATCAATTGAACTCCTTGGAGACAAAATAGTTAGAATCGTTTAAAAGATGGTCATTAGTTGATTCTGACACGAAATCATCGGTTTCATAACTTTCCACCACAATCCAAAGTCTGGAATCGATAGAAATATGAACAAGAAGCCGTCCATTCAACTGATGAAACCGATGATTCCGTATCGAAATCAACTAATGACCATCTTTCAAGCAATCCCGACTATTCTATCTTCAAGGAATCCATCTAATTTGCCAACAGTAACAGCGACCTAGATGTGTACGACCATATAGTAGAAGAAAACATCGAAGACGACTATGCCCCGACAGTAGAAGACCAAGGCGACAACATCCCTAAGGGTGATAACATCCAAGGAGATTACACCACAGAAGATGAGCTCCTACGTGTCATGCAATCACTTACAGCCACACTCGATGACATTCCCAGTCACGATCACAGACGGTCACAACACTTTGTCTCCATAACTATGTTAAGCATCCGTCACATGCTTACAAAGCTTGGACCGAGCTTCCGCAACCAACCTTTAATAGACTTTATCCCCACAAGGGCCCACCGATACGTCGAGGCCCATAATTTTACCCCTTCTCAAATGTTGGTTAAAATAAAGAGCTATCTTTCCAACGTCTTGCAAGGCTGCATGATTGTCTTTATGGCTAAGCAATCACCTAAGCACGCAAAGTATGTGATAGAGGCAAGCCGTGTGGTGCAAGAAAGGCATATATTTAATGCACCCCATATCATCACAGAATCTACCAAGATTTTTATTGCACTTGGTATTATTCATCAGAATCTCATTGACAGTGTTTACATGTCATCGCACAGTTTGTATATCTTGATAATTCAACATTTAAAAGATACGACTCTTGTGCTGATGTTATTCATCAGATAGCATGCATGTTTGAATGCACTAGACTCTCAATATTAAGCCCGAGTCAAGGGGTATGATTGTTGGTCCTCTGACCTATAAATACGAGGGTGCTACTACAAATTGCAAGCTTAGCACCGAAATTAACAACCCATCATTTGTTGATCGAATTCAAAATATAAAGAGTGATGCTAGTTTTATCTTGGTGGTTGAAAAAAATACAATCTAAGAAAAATTGGTGACTGAGAGGTTCCATGAAGATTATCTATGTATCATAATCACGAGCAAATGACAACCTTGTATGCCTACCCGATCTTTTCTCAAGAAAATCAAGGAGTTGGAAATTCCAGCTTTTGGTCTCGTGGACTGTAATCCGAAAAGAATAAAAATAGTGTCCACCAACAAGTGAGGTTCTGCGCAATTGGCGTATGACAACTATAATCTAGTTGTCCCGGATATTATGTGGCTAGGCTTGAGGCCAAGCGACTATGAAAAGTATGCGATACCACCGTCGTGTAAGTTTGAGTAAAAAGACAACGTGCATACTGTAGAGGCAAAGCATCTCTTAACAAAAACATACATTAAGGAGAATGAGGAGTAGGTCAATGAGATCAAGATAATGTCAGATAAAGAGCTACTTCTAGATTTGGACTGCTTGCAATGTAATTGAGTCCCTTCTTCTGTAAGCATGAGACGGATGTTCAACAAGGTTATGGAGACAAAGTGTTGTGACCGTTTATGATTGTGAATGTGCTCGAGTGCGACTTAAACTGATTACATGACAAGTTGAATTCATCTTCGATGTTGTCACATTGGTCTTCTACTACTAGGAGTATTTATCTTCGGTGTAGCTATCTTCGTTTTCTTATTTCGCTTTAGGTGTATACATCTTCGTCGCTGTCATTATTTGGAAATTTGATGGAGTCCTTGGAGATGGAATAGGCAGAATCACCAACAAGGTGATCATTAGTTGATTTCAACTTAAATCAATTTCATAATCTAAACTTTGAAGTATAGAGCCAATGGTACCTATGAAAGTATCTTAGGAGCTTTAATAAAAAAGACTTGCACTGACTTTTATTTAATGAAAAATCACCCTAAACTATTATTTAATAAAAATGACTTAAATTTTAATCATAAGGACACAAAACTTTTATCTCAGGCCTACAAAAACTAAAACACATGGGCTTGTCAAAAAGCCCAAACCGCACAACAATTAATATACCAAAATTACCCCTAACAGAGCCTAACCCAGGCCCGTTTGCCAAAAGTTACTAAATATCACCACTAATACTCACCAAACCTTCACAACGTACAAAAGCATTTTCAAGTTCTTAGAGCATTTTCACCTCCATTCCTCGAAACGTCAAGGATCTCAAAGCATTTTCAAGTTCGATTCAAGCTTCCAAACAATAATCTACACATCAAATCCGGAATTTCTCAACCCAAAAGCTCCGTTTGAAGACGAAAAATTGAAAATATTTGAACTGTAGGTTTGTATAATCGAAATCGGACAAACACAGGTACGAACCTATAATTTCTGATATTCTTACTTTAATTTACTAATATATACATTTGCATGTTTGAGATTCTAAAAAATGAATTATGTTTCCAGTTCTACCACCGACGAATTCACCCAGTTCTTTCACGGTCGCAAAAAAAACCCAGAAAATAAACAAAGGTAACAATCTTACAATTTTTCTCAACATATTTCACAAAATCATACGGTTCATTGTTTATATGACTAACATCTACTGCAATCAACCATATTTCACAAAAGTTCAGTTTGCTAAATGGATTCGTACTGAGAGTAAATAACAAAATAAATTTAAGGAAATAGTATAATATGCAAACCTGTGAACCGTATGATTTTGTGAAATATGTTGAGAAAAATTGTAAGATTGCTACCTCTGTTTATTTTCTGGGTTTTTTTGTGACCGTGAAAGAACTGGGTGAATTCGTCAGTGGTAGAACTGGAAACATTATTCATTTTTTAGAATCTCAAACATGCAAATATATATATTAGTAAATTAAAATAAGAAATCATCAAGAATATCAGAAATTATAGGTTCGTACTTGTGTTTGTCCGATTTCAACTCTGCAAACCTACAGTTCGAATGTTTTCAGTTTTTTGTCTTCAAACAGAGTTTTTGGGTTGAGAAATTCCAGATTTGATGTGTAGATTATTGTTTGGAAGCTTGAATCGAACTTGAAAATGCTTTGAGATCCTTAACGTTTCGAGGAATGGAGGTGAAAATGCTTTGAGAACTTGAAAATGCTTTCATAGTTTCGTACGTTGTGAAGGTTTGGTGAGTATTAATGACGCTCTGGGGAAGTGGTGATATTTAGCAACTTTTGGCAAGCCCGTGTGTTTTAGTATATTAATTGTTATGCAATTTGGGCTTTTTGGCAAGCCCGTGTGTTTTAGTTTTTGTAGGGCCTGAGATAAAAGTTTTGTGTCATTATGATTAAAATTTAAGTCCTTTTTATTAAATAATAGTTTATTGTAGTTTTTCATTAAATAAAAATTAGCCCAAGCCTTTTTTATTGGCTTGTGGAGGCATATATTTATAGTTGTACGATCCTGGTAAGGTAAGGAAAACAAGTAATCCTATAGTAAGGTAGGGAAAATAATAATTTTTGCCCTGTTTACAATAGGAAATACAATTCAGCAAAAAATAGAATATAGATATAATAATCACATTCCTATTCTCATACACCATTGTACTAGAGGTCTAGTGTAGACCTGGCATTTTGGACCCGACCCGTTAATATTAATATTTGGGTGGATGCTTAATGAGTTAGGTCGCTAATGAGTGAACCCGTTAAATAATAAGTCACTTTAGGTCAACTCGTTAGCACCCATTAGTTGACAATGTTTTAGTAATTTTAGTAAAGTTTTAACAAATAATAATAATAATAATAATAATAATTGTTAACGAGTGAAACAAGTGACCCGTTAGCTTAACGGGTCAAGTTCAAATGACCCATTAACTTTACGGATCGGATTGAACCCGACATAAACCCAACCCATTTACAGGTCTAGTCTAGTGTGATGAATACTTAGTGTTCGGGTTTAAAGTGATATATTCGCGCCAGGCTTCAGCTCACCTAACGTCTTTTAGAATCATTCGTAAAACTAATTGAAAATATGAATATGAGAGATAACAAAGTAATGGATATTCGTGATTCCAAATTCATCAAAGATAAAATTATTATAATTTCAAAGGGGCAAGTGAAGAAATGTAATTTGAGGGAGAGAAGCCATACCAAGAGAGAGGGCGATTTCTGAACCGACGAGCAAGTCAACTCAGTGAACAAAGCGAAGATGCGAGCAAGCCAACTCTGAACGAGTCGACCATGAAAGGCTACCTGCACGTCATGATCAGCAGTAGATCCATCAGTGGCGTCTTCAATTTTTTTTTTCTTCGAACCCCTGCGTGCCCACATTCCGGTCCAGATCCGTCGATCTCCATCCCAGAAGCCAAAAACTGAAAAAGTTCCAAAATTTCCCACACTCAAAACAAAAACAGAGAAATCCCAAAAAATTTCTGCACATTTTCTCTCATTTTCCCTCTAAACAAACACATCATGTTACTTTCCCAAACAATATCTAGAGCCTAAACCACCCATTCCGCTTCAAATACTCACAAACCCAGCAAAACCAAGAAACCAAAAACTAAAAAAATCCAAAATTTCCAATTGAAACTGAACGTGCAACAAATCTGCTCCTTAAAATCAGGAATTATTAACGGCTACGCAAACAAAGTAGCCCTAGAAACAAGGAAACCTAAACCCTAGCTGCGAGCAAACCCTAGCTTTAACAAATATATGGTAGAAAGAAAAAAAAATTAGGGAGAAATTTTTTATTTTTGTTCTTTGTATGAGATAAATTAGAATTTCAAATTTGATGGACGAGATTTCCTGTTCGCAATCTACAGAACACAACATTTCATTTCCTCTACTCTTTACATTTTCCCTCAGCTTCTCAGTAACCAAACAAGCAGCATTCTTCATAATAAGAGAGATACATACCGAGCTCTTTCTGTCATACGCAAGCCAGACGGTGGAGAAGTGGCCCCACCCGAGCTTGCTCTGCACCACATAGCAGCCATTCTTGAAGGAGTCCCCAATAGAGATGCTGTGGTAGCCTCCCTTCTTGTAATCCTCGGTGCCTTCGTCTTCCGATGTGTAATCGTTGAGCTCATCCTGGTCATCCGCCATTGGAATTGGGGAATTAGGGTTAACTCCTCATTGAGAAAGCCCACTGAGGTGTACTGGAACAAAGACCAACAAAGAAAGTTGATTGAGAATGTGGGGGAGTGGGAGTGACCTTGGCGGAGGGGAATTGGAGCAGACGATGGCGGCACCAACATGATGGGTGCAGCATCGGGAAAGTGAGAGTGAGCGGCTGAGAGTCTGAGAGAGAGTGGGAGTGAGGGATACAAAAGACCTAACTCACGTGGACGGTTGGATTAGATCTTAACCAATCCAACAGTCCAAGTAATTTCTAATTATAAATAAATATATATATATATATAATATTCGGTTCGGTTCGGGATTACCGAATACTCTCAAAGATGTGGCCGAATCCCAAACCGAAATTTTCGGGATCAGTTCGGTTTCAGGTACCAAATTTTTCGGGAAATTTGGTTTGGGCATTTTTCGGTCAAATTTCGGGATGAGTTCGGGACGGTTCAGGATTTTTGAGAAAAAATTCCACCCATAATCTCTCCGCATCATAAAAGGAGTTTAAATACATCAAAGCATAGCTAGGGTTTAAGATGTAAATGGGCCTTATGATATTACATATGTAATGGACCTAATGAATAACAATAACAATAGGTGGTAATTTGCCCTAATAGAAGCCCAACCGCTTAGAGTCACATCAAGCCCGAACACCAGATCCGAGGGTAGCGGAAGAACCGATCGGGGAAGAGGATGAGGGTTGAGTGGGTGGAGTCGAAGAGGGAAGGGGAATGATGGATGTGCAAAGGTTAGGTGGGTGCAGAGGAAAAAAGGGAGGGAAGGAGAGTGGGTCGGGGGTTGAGGAAGAAGACGCCATATTTTAATATGTTTTTTAATTATTTTTTTATGTTTAATTATTTTATTTATTTTTAATATTTACGTGAAACTTTTATTACCAGCGTCTAGTTATTGTTCACGCAGATGCCACGTCATCATTTATCCAAAATTAAAATCATTTTAACTCTTGGGTTTTCTGCGGTTTATAAAATATGAGCAAAGAAATAATTTAACACCTGAACTTCCTATGCGTTTAGTTTACTTACATATAATTTTTCCTTGAAATTTATAATCAAATATCTAAAAGTCAGAATCAGATCGATCAGGAAACTAGCTGAACCAATTCCCTTTCCTTATTTCTCCTTTTTAGTTCTCCAATTCATTTCCTTCTCCATGTTTGTGTTAAGTAAACAAGCCCCAAATGGAATAAGTTGAATCAATCTTAGAACAATAACAATAAATATCAACTGTACAAATTCAACCAGAAATGTACACAAGGAGGAGATCACGTGATGAACTAAAAACATAAATCGGGAAGAACACCGCCATCGTCATCAGTCTTCATCCTCCTCGCCGTCTCCGGGCAACCCCGTGTCATCTCCGATATCTTCAAGCAGCTTGTCGACGTCCTCTCCTAACTCCAACAACCTTCCACTTAGTTTTTCCACCTTGCTCTGTTCTTGACCAAGGCACACGAGAAGATCATTCAGTTCTGCTTCGCTCTCCTTCTGAGCTTCTTCCCTTGCCTCGGCTCTAATGGCATCCACATCGGGAATGGACGAAGACCCTCCTCCACCATTCTTAGCTCTGACCTCCTTCTCTAGATGGAAATTCGCCTGCTCAAGACTGTTGTAAGCATCGGATAAGCTCTTTAGATCAGATTCCATCTTTCCAGCTAAGTTTTTATACATGGATGCCTCGGACTCAAGCTTGGCTTTCTCTGCCTTGAGCAACTCCAACCGTTTAGATGCTTCTTGAAAATCTCGTCTTAGTGTCTCTACCTGGACTCTATCTGAGCCTGCACCCTGCTCAGACCTGGAACTTCCCCCACCAATCGTTGCCACATCCTCAGCCAAACTTGCATTGCGGCCGAGGAGGTCCTAAAAGATGAAAAAGAATATCAAACAAAACATATTTCAATAATATAATCAACATGCATACTGCGGCAACAATTTGTTTGCGGGTGAATGAAACAAAGAAAATATAAAAACCAATTGTTCCACATTCAAATTTTAGACCTGTATCTCCGAGCATTGCTTCTCCACAAATGCTTTCAGCCGCTTTATATACTCTCCATCACTTTCCCCACTTTTCTGTTCCAGTTCTGCTGGCACCACTGCCACCTTGCTCTTCGGTTGACTGTACACCTCAACGATTTTTTCTCTGATGTTCGCCTCCAAACTCTTAACTAGGTTTAGAAATGGTGCATCAAAGATTGAGGACAGAACCGGATGATCCTCAGTTTTCTGATCAGAGAGATCGCTCTCATCAACATCTACCATACTAGCAGAAGCGGATCTGGTTAATTCTTTGCGGGGCTGAGCCGATTTTGAAGAGGTGAAAAGGAAGCTTTTCTGCATCTCATCGAACTTCAGAAAATATGACGTGAGCCCAACCTTCTGGCTTATGGAATCAACTAAAGTAAAGGCGTCCTCACTTTCAACTGAATTGTTGTAGATCACACACTCTCCCAGAAGAACAGCTGCCAACCCCTTTATGTACACTGTAGCATTTGAATTCGAGACCAACTCAAGCAGATAAGTGATGTGGGGATGTGAATCTAGGAAGCAATTCACAGCACTAGGGCAATCAGCTAGCCAAGTGACCAGCAATTTCAAGATAACTGGTTGAACATATGAATTTCCACTTGACTTTCCATCTTTGTTTTGCATGGAAGAGGTAACGGCTAAGTATTTTACCACACGGTGCATTAGAGGCTCTGGTGCACCTAGAGATGGAGTAGGTGCGTCAAGTTCAATACGCAACACCTGCAAGTTTTTTAGACGAGTAGAAGATATTAAGAGCGGTCACCTTTCAACACAAAAAATTAGGTGAATCAGATATTAGATTAAGAATATAACTGCATTACCCTTTCCTTGCACTGGAGATTGTCCTTCATTACATGAGTAAGAACACTAGCAGCTCTGCAGCATGTCTGCACCTCAATATATTAGGTGACGGAACCGAGATATTCTAGTCTTTCAAAAACTCAAATGCTACTGAACTGTTACATTACCTCAAGATCACCATCTTTCTCACTGAAGTTAAGACCTTGTAATAGCATGCTGCAAAAGAATCAAAATCTTACAAGATCACTTAATGTGAGTAGCTTTTGCAACCTTGCAAAATGAATAAAAAAAAAGATGATCAATCTTTCACTGATGCAACAAAGTTTTGATAATGCAACCTGAATAAATACCAAACAGAGAATTTAGAAGCATGTAGTGAAACTGCACATTCTATAAACAAACCTTCCAAAAGACATGTTCACATCCTCCTCAACGGGTGCATGAATCATGGAATGCGGTTGCGGAATCAATGTTGATGCTAACATAGTTTGGCCATCGACATTATTCTGATTTAAATGAGATGAAGAAATTTACAACAAAAGATTAGAAGTGAAAACTACACAATCAAGAAGATGTAAATTACATTTCTTGCATACTGGATGATATAAGAAGCATTTACACAATGTCAACCTCACAAAATCTCTTAAAAACATAATCTGCTGCAACAAATTCTTGCACACTGGATGTCCGCAATATGATTCGAAGAATCGAGTTCAAAGCAGGTTCCTGTGGCCCCTCTCCAAGAAATTTGCTTGCAAGCGCATCAAGATTCTTGGGATGTCCAGAAATCAGATTACCAATGCATTGCAGCGCCTGACAAAGTGAATAAACTTAATAATTCCAAATGGACTCAATGACTACAAGGCGTTGAAGGCACTATATAAACTTCATAAGTCAAATAAACCAAACGTGTCTTACTTTATAAATCAGTACTCATTTTCTCACATAGTATGCGACATAAGTTTCAGGGAAAATGGCCCAGAGTTCATGTAATTAGTCAAAAAGTTAAGGATAAGCTCAAGATATAATTATATAAAGGTAAAGTACTCTTTATGTCCTGCAGACATTGATTGGTCATATACAAAATAGTAATATACTATCGGACAGTGTTTGGTATGTGTGTGTTAGTGTTAGAGAAGAAAGTGAAGAAATATCTTACTGAACAACGGACAGCAACAGGAGCCCACTGGCTTTCCACACTCAGCATTAGAAGATGGTCCAAGACTTTTTTCTACACTCAGGAAATAAAAGATTATAAACATCAGATATCACCAAATTTCTATTCTAGTGAGTCGGTACTATAAAAGTTGAAAATACCTGAACGAGGGTGGTTCTATTTGTTAGCTTATTTGCATCTTTTCCAGGATCAGCCTCCGACCCTCCCATTATTAGCAAATTAAGAGTTTCCAACGCACTGAGTAGATTAATTGTCTACTGGCATGGCATTTATTTTGAAGTCAACAACACATGACCAGTAAGGTTTGTGCCATAACAAATATGAGTAAACACTACAAAATTATGAATTTCGAGTATCTAACCTTTTGTTGAGTGAAACTGTAAGTACTCCCTCGTAGCTTCAAAATTGACATTAAGGGGTCAAATCCCATTGTCTCCCTCAGTAGTATCTATACAACACATCTTTTAATTAGAAGAAAGAAGAAACAAAATATATAAATGACAACACTTACAAGAATAAAAGCAACAATTAAAACAAAACCTGATTAGATGCAGTGTTCCGGATAAGATTGTTCAACAATTCAATACAGTCCTGCAGAAGTGTATTACATTAGAAACATTTTCAAAAGCAATTGATTTCTCAAATGCTTTTAGAAATTGATTTACGAAATAAAGGCATTTTATCTTCCAACACAAAGTATGCCAAATAGAAATCTCCCCCCACAATCAAGGCAGTGGAACATGACCATAATTAAGTGTTTTTACAACTTTTGTGTAAGAAACAAATGTTTGCATACTTTAAAGTGAAATAACGGTAAAACTTTTGATTCCTATGATCGTTGGTGCATATACTGGTATTATTATAAAGCTGATATTTACCTATGATAAAAAGGCTTTCAGATTATGTTATTTTCAGAAAATTGATCCATACAATGATGCCTGACAGGTGGTTTACCAGCAATGAAGCTTGAACAAGATGTATAAAGTATCAATCAACAGAGTTATAACAAAGAATTACCTGCACAACAACACCACCATCTGAACCACCTTCCTCTTTGATGATGCTGAAAATCTTTTCAAAAGCACCTTCAAAGACCACAATTTTTTGAATTTCCTGAAATCATAAGAATCTACAAGTTAATACAAAAGTCAAAACACACTTTCAGCTGAGATGGTTTAGTGATTGATAGCTTTTATGTTAAGCGTTCTGTTGGACTTTTGGAGTGGTAAACTTGTCGCTGGTATGTAATTTAGTTGTTTACAGCATCAAAAGTTTTAGTATTTTTTCTCAAAAAGTAAAAGTACACTTTTCATGACAGGTTCGCCAAATAATTAAATAAAGAGATAAGACCAAGGATAGAAAACCTCACCTCAGCTTCACGAGTCAAGTAAGTAAGAAGTAATAAGGCCTCGTTTCGTATAACCTAGAAGGAAGACACCATAGTTTCGTAAGACTGACCAGTGAGACAATAGAGTTAAATGCGAAAATGATAAAACATCATTCAACAAATTGTACCTCACGATCCATAAGCATATCCATTAAACGAGTTATACCACGAGGTATGGTCAGAATTGCTTCCTGTAACCTGATGAAAGAACTCAGAAGAAATTCTTTCTAAAATAATCCAAAAGTTTTAGACAAAAGAGAAAGAAAAAATAGCTCAAAACTAATACCTATTTCGAGAATTCGTGAGAAGAGCCGTCAAAAGTTGAAGAGTGTAATATCGTACATAGAAATCCTCCTCTGACTGCAAAAACAACAAAAGTAAAATTTAAAAAAAAAAATAAAAAAAAAAAAAATATATATATATATATATATATATATGTTTATGTTGTGAAACTATATGCATGAACCACTAAAAATATTGCATAAATCAAGCAGCTTAATATAAAATTAACATCAGTATTTTCTAAATATTACTAGAGAACTCTCACCAACAAACTTAGAAGAAGCGAAATGCTGTCTGCTTCCCTGGAAAGCAAATCAGTATTCATTATAGCTGGTTGAATCTCATTCTTTGGGCCTTTTGCATGGTCAATAGGAGTCAAGGCACTAACAAGAGTTTCTAGGGCACCTCGGACCTGCATTTGTAGAATAAATAAGCAAGTCTTTATCCATGAATATGAATTGAAATAAAGCATCACGTTTGATGTATGATTCACAAAAATACTGGTACAGGAGAAACCAAAGAATGCACTGAAAGCGAAATATCTATATCAGAAACAACAAAGCTCACATCCCAAGTTAACGAATTTCTAGTGGCACCAAAACAGTTTCGATAATCACCATAACCAACTTTCCATCATGATAAGTTGATAACTCATAAACAAAACAATGAGATCATAGAAAAAGGAAAAAGAACAAGAAATCAAAGCAACCATTTCAACATCATCCCGTTCTTCCTTTAATATGCCCATCATAACAGGAAATCCTGCAGAAGAAAAGAACGAAAAAATGTCACATATGACAAGCATGAAGCTAGAAAACAAAACCAAAGTTGCAAACGAGAGGGAAGCAATCACCCACCCATTGCTCCAAATGCTAGTTGGGCAGCAGAGCTTTCTGCCACAACAGACTGAAGCTCAAGCATAGCGGTTCTCCTGTCCTCTGCCAGTTTACCATTGCTTATACAGTCGAGCAAACGTTCGACATAGCTATATATATCGAAAACAATGGCAGAGTAGATTGGTCACATACGAAAAATCATAAGCATAAATTGAAAGTGGGAAATTGGGAATTTGCAATGGACAACAACGGGTGATGGAATATGACGAATGTAGAAGAAGAGTAGTACCTATCTTCATTCGAAGAACCCGATTTGTCGTTGCCGAAAACAAGTCCCACAACTCCCTGCACGAGAAGCCATCACATACCAATTGAGTTCAACGAGAGAGAGAGAGAGAGAGAGAGAGAGAGAGAGAGAGAGAGAGGTGAAGTGACCTTGTAACCAGAGACCAAATCCATTTTTCTCTGATTTCCCAGGTCGCACGACTCGAGAAATCCTGAAGCCAAAACACCCAGACAAAATTCAGTCAAATTTCACCCGAAATTTCAATTGGAAGCAAAAAAGATTGAAACTTGCCTGCTCGAGAAAGCGGGAAGATAATCGATGAAGCTGTCGAATCAGAGATGGAGTACTCAATCGATCAAATCTCAGAGACCTTCGACTTCGACAGCGATCGATTTTTTTTATTTTTATTTATAAAAATCCCGATCAAAACACGCAGCGTGTTAATAAGCTAATAATTTAAAAAATAAAAAATTTCACAACTTCTGTAAAAACATGTAATATATTACACGTATTTTCATTATAATAAAAAAATTTCTCCCCTTCTTTTCAATCGAAGAAGACGAATTAATTAAAGGTGGCAATTTACATTTTCGGAAGGGTTTCGGGTCTTCGGGTTGTTGGGCCTTCAAGCCCCAGTACCTAGTTGTATGGTTTGGAAAGTGGATATTTGGATATATAAAAACTAAGCCCATTAATAAAATAGAGTTAGCCCAGCCCAATATGGGGTTTGGGCTTATATGATGATTCACTCTCCTAAGGTAGAAGATTTTAGTGGTGGGTGGGTTTTGCCAAGTGAAATTTTAATTTTAAGGTTTGCATGTCGGACCACGTTGTTTGAGGGAGATTGCATCACTACACCAACCCCCCCCCCCCCTCCCCAAAAAAAAAAAACAAAAAAAAACCCCAATCGAGATTGAGGGATGTTGCTCATGCTTAAATATTGATAGTGAACTTCGAAAGAATTTCCACCGATTATAGCCTTCACAAAAGAGAATATTTTCATATCACAATTAGGAGTGCTTTTTTATATATATCTATCTTCTCACGTGATTGCTTACGTGAGAAAATTCTTCAAGGAATGAACAGTGCAATTCAAAAATTGGATAGAGAAGCTTCTCTCCTTCACCAATTCATCTTTTTTATCTCGATCCATCCACTTCTAACGTAATAACAAGTTCGTCCGAGCCTTGTAGCGTAAACTTGTAACTAAGTAGGGTATTGGCATTAAAGCAATTGGTTGTATGATGATTTGAGTCGAGAAGGATGACAGATTCATTATTACTCATAAAGTGGTCACATAAGCAAGCCTCGAGCCCTCGCCCTCGAGTCAACAAAGCAAACTAGAATTCTTGTCTCATGTTAAACAAAAAAAACCTAAGGCTTTTAGCTAAAATGGTCATTGAGATTTTCATAACATATAATTTTAGTCCCTGATATTTAAAATCAATAGAAGTAATTCCTGAAATTGTCCACCATCTATTATTTTGGTCATTCCATTAAAAAACTCCATGTAGTGGTCCCTGAGATTTTTAATGGAATGACCAAAATGATGGATGGTGGACAATCTCAGGGACTAAAGTTATGTGTTATACCCTCAACTTAACAGAGTTTTTAAACAGAATGACTAAAATAATGGATGGTGGATAATCTCAGGAACCACTTCTATTGATTTTAAATTTCAAAGACTAAAGTTATGTGTTGTGTAAATCTTAGGTACCATTTTTGATTAAAAAGCCAAAAACCTAATAACATGTTGATACCTTTATGTTTAACTTATTATTTAATTAGGTCGTGTCTTTGTTGTTATGAATTTACGCTAAAAAGGCAATAAAGGTCAAAAGTTTAGGACATGAATCCCCACGCCATGGACGATGTGTTCTGTTGCTGCATGCAATTTGCTTAATTATCATTAATTAACAAGGAGGAGGATTGTCTGCCCTCTTTCTTCCCGTGCTCTTTCATGCCCTCTTATTTGTGTGGTCACGGTTAAATCACGTCAACATTTTATATTACTATTCATTTTGTCTTATTATCTCGATAAAAAAACAATATAAAATGTTGACGTGGCTTAACCGTGACCACACAAAACAGGAGGACACGGGAAAGAGGAGGGCAGACAATCCTCCTCCAATTAACAAATGCAACTACCAGTTCATTATTTTGTTTAAAAATTAAAGAGATTTGGAAAAATTGTAAAAGTTGGAGGCGGATCCAAACAAGCCCTTCCAATATGGCAGGTAATGAAAGGTTATATCCTAGTGAAAGATCTAAATTTGAAAGTCTTTGGGTGGGATGCCTAAAACTCTGACGAGCCTTTTTGGATATGTGGGTTGTGAAATTTCCCCTCGGCATTCACACCCCATAAGTAGTAAAAACTTCAACATTTCAAAGTGCAAAGCCTAACATTTCTATTAGTGGGTGGTCGATCTTAGGTCAAGGCATATGAATTGTGTTTGTCGTGTTTGTCACATATATATATTGTAACGGATCGTGTCCTGTTAAATCCGTTATGTTAACAAATTCTTAATTGGTGACTTGTTAACAACCTGACTCATTAACGAGTTGTGTCGGGTTAATTGGTCATACAAGAAATTATCATATCTAATGTCTACATTTGTCAAAGATAACTTATCGAGTGACCCGATAACAATCCGACTCATAATTAGATTGACCCCAATACCTTTTATTTTAGTTTCCTTTATTGTCGGGCCAACGGATCCTGTAATAAATTATCAAGACTCAGTATACCTTTTAGGTTGTAAGTATAAATATTTCAGAATCAATTAAATATAAAAAAATGTTACATTTAATCGTACATACATACTTATATTAAATTTGACTGTTGATGTACCACTATCCTCGTTTCACAAGAATCTGTTGCGGTTAAGATCAGTTTGCACGCTAGCGTCTAAAGTTGGCATTAATCGAGGTTTAAGTTTAAGACTACAACAATGTACCTTTTGAACTTTTACTTTTGGAATAAAAAACTGCATAGTTATCTATTAGAATTTAGAAACATAGTTTTTTCCATAACAAAGGTTGTATCGCGCAAAGTAAGCATAAAAGTGGGTATAATCAAAGGTGTAAAGAAAGAATCAAGATCATTTCCGGATTTCTGTATCTAAAACTCAAGGATCTGGAGACTTGAACAATTAAAGAGAGAGAAAGATTCGAACATTTGATTTGGATAAGGTGGATAAGTGAAATGAGCTAATGAGCGCTTTAAAATTGAAATTAGTGATTCGAGTCTCTCGGTCATCGAATATCAATTTGTCAAAAAGAGTATTTACTTGACTTTTTACTGAGGACGAGCAAAAGTTTAGAACATCCGCGTGTTCAAATAGTGGTAAACAAGTTAATTGCCATTTGAGGATGCAATTTTCCAAAGGGGTGTGCTATCCACACACCAATTTTTACTTCTTACACACCCCTATTAATTTCTGTCCATTAGATCTTCTTCAATTCATCTGATCTGACGGTCGAAATCCAAAAATGTGTGGGAGAAGTAAAAATAGGTGTGTGGATATCACACCCCTTCTCCAAATCACGCAGAATTTTACCAATAAGGGCAGTAAGCTAAATTATAGAAATATAGAAAAATTAATGAAAACGGCTTGAAAACTTTAAGTTTTAACGATAAGAATAAAATAAAGAAAGAGTAAAATGAATAGTATTAGAATTGACTTTTTGTGTAAAAATATATTTTTCATTAAGATAAACAATACTATAAATTTTTTGTTAAAAACAGAGAATATGCTCAGGATTTTGGCCTGGAAAAGGCAACAAATTTTGATATTTCCAGATATTTGTGTAGACTTTCTAGGAAGTTGCGTATTATAAAACCCCACAGTCACAATCCCAGTCCCACTCAAATGTGCTGTCAATTTCACCGAGACGGAATTGGATCCGGTAACTTTAGTGTTCGTAGTCTAAAGATCAACACATATAGATTATTGATTAATGTGTAAAAAAATAATTAAAATTGTTGGTTTGAGTGTTGTTGACCAACAAAATAGATTAATGAAGACCATTGAATTCATTTGTGTGACTTAGATATGTCGATCTCTACGCTCAAGACACTAATGGTGCGTTTACGTAACGGTAATAAAGATAGGAGGAATCGAATTGAGGAGGAATTGAATTGAGGAGGAATTGGAATGAGGAGGAGTCAGAATCGGATTTCTGTTGAAGCTGTTTACTTAAATGTTCTGGAATCGGAATAGAATTCCATAAAGCCGTTTACTAATTCAGCAGAATCGGAATATAAACCAGTATGATTACTAAAATGCCCTTGTTCCAAATCAAATATTTTATATACTTTAAGGGGTTTATAAAGGATATTCTTGGAAATAAAAAAAGTAAGTGAGGGCATAAAGGGAACAAAACTATCATTCCAATTACCCAAACAAGGAGGAATTGGATTACCACCTATATCTAGGGAATCCAATTCCACCAATACAAGGAATTGAATTCCAAAATTTGTGTGGGCCCCACTGCTTTTTTGATTCCTCCATGTTTAGTAAACACCGAAGTACTCCGTAATCGGAATTCAATTCTCCATTCTCATTCCGATTACGGATACGTAAACACGCTATAAGTTCAGAACGGATCCAATTCTCACCCAGACACATGTTTCTATATGCCCACGTAATTTCTCCTTCTTATTTTTTTTCTTTTCGCCCTAAAATATAAATATTAACCCAAATGCCAAATTCAATGTTACTAAGGACTCGTTTGGAATTTTATTTAAAATCGTTGAAAGCCATTTTCATGAAAATATTTTAAAAATCGATCTTCAATAAAAATATAAATGAATATGGAAAAAACACTTTAAGTGTTTTTTAAACCTATAAATATTTTCTCTAAAAGTACTTTCAATCATTTTAAAAGCACTTCCAAACGAGTTCTAAGTTGATGGATACATTTTTTCCATAAACAAAAAACTATAAAGTTGATTTCTCCTTTCATCGATCGTTCACGTCTATTATTTGCAACTTAATATGCTAATTTGTATTTGTTTATTTTTTTGAACAACGTGATATTAATTCGATGTTATTTATGAATACGATATAAAAGAATAAATTGTCACGCGCATGAACGTATGGCAAGAGATTATTATTTAGTTAAAACTTGAAACGTGTTAAAATTATCATTTTACTACCCACACTAGAAACCCTTGTAAATGTAGTTGTAACCTGATTTACAAATGCACAAAAAAATCTCCTCTGAACGTATACAAATACAATCCACCTCATCGTCACTTTCAAGAGTTAATAGATTCGGACGATGTAAGCATGGAATATATGTCTACCACTAAACTACAACTTTAGAATATCTACCTTGATTTAACTTGTTAAATTCGCAAACGTATGTTTTATTACTTAGCCAAAATAAAAGTAAAGGAACACTACTTGGCTGTTGGAAATTCAACCGCGGCTCTTGATTCTAAACAATTACAAATGGACACGTATCCAAATAATTAAAATTATAAACATGGATTAGACACGTGTCTATCTGTAATAGGTAGAAGTATGAACCGTTGCTGAATTTGCAGTAGCTAAGTAGTGTTTAAGGTAAAGCATGGATTCGTTATTCTACATCACCCAATCAAACCAACGCACACATAACACAATATTACAACTTAAAAAAAAATTGACCAACTATTTTCATTTTTTCGTTCTACTCGTATTGGAAAAGTGACGTTATTATTCCACTTAAATAATATAATATATTTTAAAAGTGTGACATATCAATCATGCCGTTAACATTTTACAATAAAATAATATACCACATCACTTATGTTTCGCTGTCAAATAAAATTTCTCTGATTGTGAACTTATGGCAATATATAAACAAAGAGCCAAAAAGGAGTGGGATTCCCATCGCAAGTGAACTTAGCTATCAAAAATACTTGTCCAAAACTTCACAAATTTGTGTGTACCAAGTGGTAAAAAACGAAGATATTTTTTAGTGTGTTTAGATCATATGTCATTAAATAATTGAAGATAATTAGAAAAAAGATTCCTCCACTTTTACACTGACATACAATGTGTTGTCCCGTATTCTGAGCACACTAACAATTATCTCCAAAAAATGCCTATTTACAAGACTTACAACATGTAGTGACGTGCCATATTTACGTGAAGAAAATGATGATAATATTTCTATTTTTCTTTGATCCTCGTACCATACATGAATCCCCACGAAGCTTTTCTTTTGTTAATTTCATTTTCCTTTTCAATGGTGAGCATGAAGTTATCTTCATTCGTCATCACAAATTTTGGATGGTTGAAGTTTAAATTAATATCTATCACTGAATTTTAAAGTAGAATGGATGAATATTCATTATCTATGATGAATTGACGTATTTTTTAGTTGATTCTTAGTTATTATTTATTGTGGTTGACAATTATCTACAAGCGAACATATTTATTCCGAAAATTTTAAATTTATAAAGAATACACCTTATTCATTGACTTTGTACGATATTAATATTACATACGTTTTATTACAAATTATAGATGTATTTCTGGATTTAAAAGATCATTCCGTATAAATCACATACCTAGCGATTTCGAGTTCGAATCTCACCTCCTCAAGTTTATTTACGAAAAATATAAAACAATGATTTTTCTTTACCAGAAAAAAATATTACGAATAAAAAAGTATTTTGGCTCTTCGAATTTTAGTTTTTGGGTTTAAAAAGTTTATTTTTTATTTTTGAGAAAAAAATTGGGAACAGAAAGGGCAAATTAACGGACGTATTGACTAAGTCAAACTGGAGTGTGGGCTTGGAGCACGCAAATAATGAGATATGTGTGCTAAAAAATTAATAACTTAAAAAATAAATTTTTTTACCATTCCTATTAAACACATGGTGTACCACTTGTGTTTCGGTCACAACTAAATTTTTTTTGTGGACAAGACAGTGTCAAATCACCATTCTACCCTCCCCTCTGCGTGGAAACCCATAAAAACCAACCAGCAACAGCCATTGAAGTCACTGAGAAGTCAAGGCCAAATTTGGAAACACAGCAGATTAACATTAACAAAACGATGGCTCCTTGTAATAATTTCCGTAATCATCCGTCGTTCAATAACAAAGGATAATATTGCACACCTTTACCAAAATAAATGTTAAGAAAACTCTCGTAAAAGTGAAATTTTATATGAATTATTTATCATCTCACAGTTTAACGTTAATTTTTAAATAATTACAACAGTTGATTTTTTAAGACATAAACATAATTATATTGGTTAGAGTGAATGTATTCTCTCATATAACAAAGTTTGAATTACTTTCCGTAATTTAAAATAGATAATTTTTTTTATTATTAAAAACTACTTAAATTTTTTATGAGAAATAAATTTAAACAAAATAGATTGAATTTATAAGTGTGATTTTCTTTTTGCATTCAAGTTTAAGGGCTAGTTTGGAAGTGCATTCAAATAACTGAAAAAACGATTTTGATGAAATTGATTATGAGTTCTAAAAATATACAAAAAGCACTTAAAATCAGAGTTCTCTTGAATTTTAATTAAAAAAAATAACTTTAAAGATATTTTTATTAAAAACGCCTTTAATTATTTTAAAATTTAATTTTAAACGAAGTCTAGATCCATTACGACCTAAGTATCACATTCAAAAGACCGCGGGATGGCATACCCTGTGGGCCGCGACGACCTACCCCAACCCATTATTTGTGGAAATTGCATTTATTTTTAATTTTTCTGGTTAAATTAAGAAGGTGAGATTTTATATATTTTTATTTAGTTCTCTATCTCTGTCACTGCCAGTTTTTTGGAATAGGAGGGAGGGTGTATCTCGCGATAGAGCAAAAAAACCACCAAACGGCTATAATTGGCGTTACAGATTTTCAGAGGACGAGATAGAGAGAGAAAAGGTACAGAGAGGAGAGAGAGAGAAGGGGAGAGAGAAAGAGAGAGAGAGAACGAGAGGAGGGAGAGAGGGGTTCTTTTAAATATCGTCGCCTTCTCTTTCCCTGTTGCCGAATTTTCCCCAAAAAAATTTGGCCGTCTGGGTTCGATTCGGGTCGCGAGGATCTGATGCTGCAGAGTTTGTGAGAGAGACGGTCGAAGCTACTGGAGCGTGGGGCTTCTTGGGCATTTCCTTTTTGCCTTCAATTTTCACCATGGCTGATGGGTATTACAGTTCGAAGAAGACTGACGATGTCTGCGACGACGTTTGTGGCCAGGTATTTTTTTTTTCCATTTTTTTTATCTCGAATTGACTTTTGGGAATCTATAAATTCGCCATTTTCTCCGTTTGAAGTTAAAGTTTGGATTTTTGATTGTATTTGGTAATGGCTGTGGTGGGTTTTCAATTTCATGTTACTGGGATTGTATTTGTAACATCTAATTTTCAATTAGTAATAAAACTATGAATATTTTGATTAATGTATTCATTTAGTATTATAATTGTTTTGCGGCGTTGAAATTAAAGCTGTGGAATTTGAGCTTGAGGCATTTAATTTCCAGTTGAGGTTATGGGGATTGTTTAATTGTGTAATGAGATTACTTAAGATGTTTTAGATATTCACTTAATGTTTATGGTTGTTTTTAGAATTGCTTTGCAGCATCAGCAGAGTTACTAGATTATTTTTTATTTTTTTGTATATGGAATCCGGGTATCTTAGAAAGTTTTTGGTTTTGTGCACAGCAGGGATCACAAGCAGCGTTGAGCATGTCTAGACTGCAATGCATTTTGCGGGGCTTGGATTTGAAGATTTACATTTTCCTGTTTGCGGTTGTTCCATTAGGCGTATTTGGGATATATTTACATGGGCAGAAGATCTCGTATTTCCTAAGACCTCTTTGGGAAAAACCTCCGAAGCCCTTCATTGATATTCCACACTATTATAATCCGAATGTGTCAATGGAAACTCTTTGCAGGCTTCACGGATGGAAGATTCGTGAATCTCCTAGACGAGTCTATGATGCAGTTCTTTTCAGCAATGAAGTAGACATGCTTACAATCCGATGGAATGAGTTGTATCCTTTCGTGACACAGTTTGTTCTCCTCGAATCAAACTCAACCTTTACTGGCTTGCCAAAGCCATTGATTTTTGGAAAAAACCGGGCCAAGTTTAAGTTTGTTGAAAACCGGCTTACTTATTTTACAACAGGAGGAAGATTTCAGAAAGGTGAAAACCCATTTTATGAGGAGGCGTATCAGAGAGTGGCACTTGACCAGATTCTTAGAGCTGCCGGAATAGAAGATGATGACCTGCTGATCATGTCCGATGTTGATGAGATTCCTAGTGCCCACACAATTGATCTCTTGAGGTGGTGTGATGACACCCCGCCTGTTGTTCATCTTGGGCTGAGGAATTACTTGTACTCTTTTGATTATTATGTAGATGACAAGAGCTGGAGAGCATCCGTTCACAGGTACCAGACTGGTAATACTACCTATGCACACTTCAGACAGAGCGACTACCTTTTGCCAGATGGGGGTTGGCATTGCAGCTTTTGTTTCCGCCATATCAGCGAGTTCATATTCAAGATGAAAGCCTACAGCCACAATGATCGGGTGAGGTTCTCTCATTATCTGAACCCTACAAGGATCCAAGATGTAATATGTAAAGGGGCTGATCTATTTGACATGCTTCCCGAGGAGTACACATTTAAGGAGATTATTGGAAAGATGGGACCTATTCCTAGATCTCGTTCAGCAGTTCATCTCCCTGCATATTTGTTGAACAATGCTGAGAAGTACAAGTACCTATTGCCCGGAAACTGCAAGAGGGAAAATGGCTAAGTCTTGAAGATGAAGGTGCCTGTTCAATCGGTTGGACAGGCAAATTGTTGATTAAACTCTTGTGAATATGACCAGATAGGAATCTATTGGAAAATTGATGGCTACGGTGTGGCAGCGATACAAATACACCTTTTTCCGAAAGATTCTAGGTCATTCTCGTAGAATAACTGAGAAGAACAGGGATGGCGTCCTGCGAACTATCGGGAGATTAGTTTTTCTTAGGCTTCTTCCCTTGTGGATGGCGGATCAATTTTCGAGTGAGGATTTTTCTGTAAGCGGAAGCTTTTACTGAGCTTATGCACCCACCTCTTGTTGATGTAGCTTAGTCCCAAATGCATAAGAGTTCAACTGACATTTCCCAGGATTTTCTTTGATGGGAATTGTTATTTCTTAGACTAATTTGTATTTCGTCATCTGTTTCTTGTCGATTTTTTATTTTCCGCTCTTTTTACATACGATTACTGCTCAGGTTTACCTTTCCAGTTTACCCGTCTCGTTTCCTTTTCCTTTCTTTTCGAAGCTGTTTTGTTCAGGTGCACTGATGTGAACTTTTTCTGTTGCTCTTAAAATCTAGAAAGTATGGTTTACTTGGTTGATGACTTGTAAATTAGACGTGGAGGTTGGTTTGTCCAGGGCATCCCGCAACTTAAGCAAAACACTCTGTCTTGTTTTGTGCTTTGACTCATATTTTGCTTATCTGTTGTCATGTGCTGCTGCTGACTGCTGAACGAGTCAATTTTTTGTTATTCCATTGTGTTGCGTTAAGAGATTCGATGAGGCCGAAGTGAATTATGACAGTTGGTCATGGCAGTATATTCGCCTCTTACAACCGAGGTCAAAATTTCCTTCGTAGATTAGAGTTGGTTTAGAATATTACGAAGTGGATCTTTTGTATAGAGCAACCAACTTTCATGGGGTAACACAAAATTTATCTGCTAAAACCATAGTTCATGGGAACAGATGCTGATGAAATACAAGTCGAAATTTTAATCCTTACATGACGGGAGATTCTTACATGTTACCGGGAATATATAAAGAGACGAGTGAGAGAGAATGAGATCAATATTTCTCCGATTACGCTTAGTGTTTGAAATTTCTTCGATATGGTTGATATTTCCGTTGAAATATTGGAAAAATAAAGAAAAGGTACGGAGAGGTGGGGTGAAGTTTAGACTTCACCCAATATAAAAAAATAAAAGTAAAAACTCTTAAATTTTGGCTAAATTGACAGTTTTCATGGATATTTTCGACATATCGCCTTTAATATAGATAAACTGCCATATAATATTTCTTAAAGTTTAATTTTAAATTCCTATGTTTTTTAACAAATTTCATCATTTCCATCACAAGCATCCAATATCGCTATACACATCGATATTTCTATAAATTTGTATATAAATATTTTTACCGATACCGATATTTACGCTGCAGATTAATTTGGTGTGACAAATGAGGCGACCAACTCACTTCCTTGGCCAAGCAATTTATAATATTACTTTCCCAGAACATGTCTGGTGGCTGAGAAGATCTCTTATTTATATTTAAAAAAATCAAAGGTCTTATCCACATACTATAAAGTACTATCCACACAAATTACCTCCCCAAGCAAGCATGGGCAACAAAATGCTCAAACCTACAATCCCAGGTAGGTAATTGGAGCACATGGTAGTTGGAACACATTGCAGTGGTAGCATGATTTGGGGAATTTCCTAGAAAGTTCTGCTATTTTGGTGTACTGTGTATATATACGGAACTTGTAGCTCAACTGCTCTAAGTAATGAAAATATTTGCCTTTGCACGCGAGATATTATGTTCGATTCTCTAAGAAGACGGATCCATGTTTTGGGCTACACGGGTTATAGCTCATCTCAAACTTCGTTTTACTCCTAAAAAATAACATATAGTATGAAAGCTTAGCTTAGTCCATAATTTAACATATCTCACCCCTTTGTCTACCCAATTTAAACATATCGTCGAATTTTCTAGTAAGTTTCTATGCAAAGTAAATTTAGTCGTTTTTTTTTTAAATTCTAAGCCTGTCTCTCTTTTTTCCTCTTCAGTATCGCTTGTAGCAAAAAATAATCTTAGTTTGCCATATCAGAATGGCAAAGACTTTTCATTTTTGGAAAATATAGGTTGTATTTGTTGAACCAAAAAGAGGGAGGAAAAAAAAAAAAATAAATAAACACAACCCTTCGAACACGGACAGAGACCCGACAGTTGGGAAGTATAAACTAGTTCCAAATACTTACGTACAAATGTTCTCTTGACCTTCAGTGAATCATCCAAATCACTTTCTTACCAATAGTTGCACCACATTGGTGGGGCGCATCGTGAGTTTACTTGGTGTGCAAGCAGACTTCACATTGGCTCGACTTGGTCACTTGGGCAAGTCAACAATTTTATTTTTACGAAACACGTCAATTTCTTGAGATATTTTTAGAGCAGCTCGATATATCAAGTGTCATAACACAAGTGGTTAGTTACTTGAATTTTTTTTTCTAACCATCTGAATTATGACACTTGGTATATTAGATCGTGTTATTTGTATATTAAAAAATTACTCCAATTTCTTTTGAGAATTCTTCTTTCGTTTTTATGCGTTGGAGATGTAGACCTTTGCTTGTGAGATGACAGAGATAGATCAAACGAAATCATCTAATTTAAGATCATTGCAACTAGACACATTGCTATCTCTGAGTCTCTTGTTGCGTGATCTAGTAACTTGCTAACATAAATAAAGAGAAAATATGTATTCCCGGTTGAAGGAGAAGATGTACAATAAAATGTTGTCATGTAAGTTTCAATAAATTTGGTATTATGGATGGATCACTAAAGCTGATAACAAAGTTGAAGGAAATTGTATGAAAATAAGTATTCGATTAGAATATTATGTTCGATTCCCTAAGAAGACAGATCCATGTTTTGGGCTACATGAGTTATAACTCATTTCAAACTACGTTTTACTCCTAAAAACATATAGTATGAAAGCTTAGCTTAATCTAGAATTTAACATATCTCACCCCTTTGTCTACCCAATTTACACATATTGTCGAGTTTTCTAGTAAGTTTCTATGCAAAGTAAATTTAGTCGTTTTTTTTTTTAAATTCTAAGCCCATCTCTCTTTTTTCCTCTTCAGTATTGCTTGTAGCAAAAAATAATCTTAGTTTGCCATATCAGAATGGCAATGACTTTTCATTTTAGGAAAATATAGGTTGTATTCGTTGAACCAAAAAGAGGGGGAAAAAAAAAACAAAAACTAAACACAACCCTTCGAACACGGACAGAGACAGACAGTTGAGAAGTATAAACTAGTTCCAAATACTTGTGTACAAATGTTCTTTTGACCATCAATCAATCTTCCAAATGACTTTCTCACCAATAGTTGCACCACATTTGTGGGGTGGATCATGAGTTTACGTGGTGTGCAAGCAAACGTCACATTGACTCGACTTGGTCACTTGGGCAAGTCAACAATTTTATTTTTACGAAACACATCAATTTCTTGAGATATTTTTAGAGCAGCTTGATACATCAAGTGTCATAATACAAATCGTTAGATACTTCAAAAAAATTCTAACCATTTGAATTATGACACTAGGTATACCGGATTGTGTTTTTGGCATACTGAAAAATTACTCCAATTTATTTTGGGAATTCTTCTTTCATTTTTATGTGTTGGAGATGCAGACCTTTACTTGTGAGATGACAGAGATAGATCAAACGAAATCATCAAATATAAGATCGTTGCAACTGGATGCAGTGCTATCTCAGAGTCTCTTGTTGTGTGATCTAATAACTTGCTAATAGAAATAAAGAGAAAAGATGTATTCTCAGTTGAAAGAGATGTACAATAAAATCTTGTCACCGAAGTTTCAATAAATTTGGTATTATGGAACTTCGAGTGCATGGATCGCTAAAGCTGATAACAAAGTTGAAGGAAATTGTATGCAAATAAGTCTTCGATTAGAGATGTAGAATCTTCGGTTGCACGATAAAATCTCTCGTGTCCCGAACCTTCGTTAACATCCATCACCGGGCCTAATGAGATACATTTATAATATATATTTTTTGAATTTAAATTTTTATTAAATAAATAAAATGCAGACATGATATATGGTTTGGGTCCTACAGCCATTTTCCAATGGGCTTCTTCCAATAACAGGCTGGGCCATTGTATTTTTTGGGCTTCAAATCCAAAGCCCTAATCACCGTCCCAATCCTCATCCAAGTCTTTTCTTGTTCTTGTGCTCGTATTACCATTTCCTTTCTTCTCTTCCCTCCTTACTTGATAATCCTCTTCGTCGCTGCTCTGGTAATCGAATCTCCCTGCCGTTGATGCTCCCGAGTTGCTGGCGGCGTTTAATTCCCATATTTCGTTTTCAGAATCACCGGAGATATCCTTGGACTTGACGTCCTCCTCAACCGGCTTTCTTCTTGTGCTAACATCAGCATTTCTTTTGAAATATTCACTCTTGCCCCTGCCAATCCTCCCATCATGTTTCCCCTCTCTAACTCTTGATGCCTCAAACTTGCCACGAGCTTTGTTGGAATAACCAGTGTTGCTTTCGGAATCATTTACCCGCTCCTTTCCTCCCTTCGTGTACATTAAGTCCTCTTCTTCATCACTGCTACTTCGGAAATTATAGTCCGCAGCTCTTGATGCTGTTGAGTCTTGCTCTTCCTCAGAATCGAATTTCCGCATTGCATTATCAAGATCGCTGAGCACATTTTCTGATTCAGTGCCATTGTCGGCCATAATCTTTCTATTATTAGCTTTTCTGTTGTTAGCTTCAGGATTTCTATTAAAGCGCTCATCATTCCTGGCCCTGACAGACTTATCCTGCCTCCCCCTGTCTCTTGGATATATCTTGAACTTCTCAGGCGTTCCATCAGAATCATCGGCATCACTGTCGAGAACACTAGCGCCCACAACATTATTAGAACGCCATTCCGCATCGTCATCTTCGTAATCACCATTAGGCCTCTGCTTGCCATGTGTATGCCTCCAATCCCTTGCCCTTGGGATCTCATCATCAGAATCGTCATTTCGAGGCTCATCAGATCTTCTGTATCTCCCACCATACTCTTCTCTGTTCCAATACCTCATTCTGGTGAACTCCTCTTTCTCAGCTGCTTCCTCCGCAGCCCACTCTCGTTCCGCTGCATCCTCAATTTCAGCTATGAATTTGTCCAACTCCTCCTCCTCTTCCTCATCAGGAGGCTCTGGATGTTTTAATTTATTATCAGGCTCTGCTACAGACGGTTTGTCCCCATGGAAGACATAAGGACTTCCGTCCTTCTGATCAATTGCATTAAAGAATGAGGAAGCTATTCTCTGGATGCTTGCAATGGCAACTGGATCCTCAGGATTAATACCACTTCTGCGGAGCTGCTGTTCTATCTTCTTTATGTTTAGCTTCTGAGATTCAAGGGCTTGTTCAAATCTTGCCTTGAATAATGCCTGCATGTAAAGATGCAGAAGTTAACAATCCGTTGCAAATGTTCTCGATTAATGCAAGCCAAAACAATCGAATATTAGAATGGGACACACTTAGCACACTTATGTTTACACACCTTCCTTTTTGTAAGGGTATTGAAAGGTATTAAATTTTTGGGCTGCCGGTAATTTCTTCCGCGGAACATGATGATTGTTTTAGTATTGTGTATGTTTACCACTATACCACCACTCAGTCTCGCAATCATAGAGGCCATTTCCTTGATCTTTTCTTTGGGGAAGTTATCACAGCAAACTTGTACAGTCTCGTGAAACTTCCAGTGTAAATGCATATTCTGGACAACTCCTCCAAAGACCCCACGAACACCAACAGGAACATAATTTTTATTTTTGAAGCCAATCTTCTTCACTGCCTGAAGCTGCTCGAGGGTTAATAGCTCAGGATCATGACGGGGTGAGGGCAGATCTGGAAGCTCATACTTTTTCAGCTTTTGTAGTAGTAATGCTACTTTCCTCTTGGCCTGAATAAGTCATATAGTCCATATGGTTATCTGATTAATTTAATACGTAAAAAAGAATACATTATAAGCCAGGAATACAGGAGGGAAAACTTCAGTACTACTTAAAGAAACATGGAAGTGATCCTAAAGTTTTTCAAAACAGTTATCGGCTATTAGAGCTTGAAATATTTGGCATGACATCATTGTTTTCATTTAGCTTACGAAGAGCTATTTTTATATCTATGGAAAACAAGAAACCACCCGAGAACCAGTCAGTCACATGCCTGCTTGCATTTTTCTATTAGTAATCCTTTAGTTTAGACCAATTGGCGTGACCATGCAAAGCTGCGCAGATAAAAGTCGGAAACCAGGTATCATTAAGAAGCTAGTAGCTGCAAAGCAGAAGTTGAAACATACTCTTTTGTGGTTGTAAATGAGCCTCTCATTTTCGGTCATCAGCTTCTTTTGAAGCTTTTTAGCTCTGCGAACCTCTCTTAGAGTCTTGCCAGACTCCTTTTGCATCCGCTTAGCAACCTTGCTCCTCATGCTACCACTCCCTCTAGATGTCGACATTGACCTAGACCACCCATCGAAGGGATTGGCTGGTCTCCATGAAGAAGAGAAACAATCGTCACTCGGTCTACTTGGCTGAACTACATTGCTTGAAAAAACCTTCGCCAAGACATCTCTTAACAACAAGGCATTTCTGTAAACAAATTCAAAAGATAAACCAAATGATCGAATGCTGAGAATTCGCCGAGAAGCTTAATTCAATAACGAAAACAATATCCATTTCGCAAAAAAAAGGAAAATAACATCCATCTCTACGAATGATTGATGGTAAGCACTAAAACAAAGCATTCAAATTTTCGATACTATAACAAATACGATATCGCCCCAACTAAAAAGACTAGTTCTTTCCACATGAAAATCACATTGAGTAAATGGGTGAAACCAGATAAATGATACGGAGGTAGAATTTCTGTTTGGTTGCTGAGAAAATGTCACTAATGAAAAGAAAAATAGCAGAAATGCGCAGCACAGACGTTTCACTACCGAACACACGTAGACAAACAATCAGGCTAGACTGCACGCAACTATTCATTCACTTTCTCAGCAACCAAACAGAGTGTAATTGAGAGAGAGAGAGAGAGAGAGAGTACTTGGAGGGGTTGAATTGGAGGAGAGAAGAGGCGGACTTGAAGCTACGGCTGTTGAGCTTCCTCGCAGCGAACATTGATGGCTGGCTTCAATCGAACGGCGACGGGCCTCAATCGCGAAACGGATGCTTTGCTCTGTTCATTTCCTTCTTCCCCACTTCAATGGCGACTAAGATTTTTCAGGGTTTTAGGTTTTGGGTTTGGAATTTGGGCCTGTTTGACTAAACTGGGTCTCTTTGCTGGATTTATTTTTCGTAAATAAGAAATAATATTGATTTTTAATTGGAGATGTACATGAAACGACGATAATTTAGCTTTTTAGAATATCATCATCTTCGTTATCATCCTCGTAATTTAAACTTTTGGTATGTGATTAGTTGTAATTATATCGACTTGGGCAGATATGAAAGGAAATTTATCAAATATAGTAAAAAATTAACCTTTAATTTCAAAAATATCAGTTTTTATAAAAAAAATTCATATATATTTAAAATCTCACTTAAATAAACATAATTACCCTCAATTTATATTAGTAATTAATTGTTAGACTTAAAAACTTCTTGTGCTATTATCTCTAACTAAAACTTTCTCCTTATTTTTTTCTTTTCTTTTAGAGACAAAGAGCAAAAGTTTTCTCTCAATTTTATTTTAATAAATAATCAAGGAAACCATTATTTCTCACATGGTTCACAGAAAACACTTTAGTATGTTATAAAAGTGAACTATCAGAGTAAAGAAATAAAAGTAATTATCTTTTAAGTGTCGGAAATTAAAGAATTGTATGTACAACCAAAATAAACAATAAAATGATCAAAATAAAATATGTATTCATTACACCCCAATTTCTTGGCCCAAACAATAAAATGATGGAAAGAAAATTTTATTCATAAAACTCCAATTTGAAAGGGTTCTACAAAGTAGGATGAAGTTGAACGGGATTTTTACAAGTTTGTTTATAATGGCCATTTGAACCCCATTTTGAACACTTTTGAGTTGATTTTTCTTCTCCACATGATGGGATTCTCTTTTCCTTGCGCCTACCATATCTTCTTTGTGTAATTGGTGGTAGGACAAAATCTCCAAAGTACGTTTAGGGTTGCACAAAGTCTCCACAGTAGCCTATGCCTTCACTATCTCTCCACCATGTTTTACGTTTTGCAGTCCAAAATATCAATCTAATAGAGTGTTGGCTTTTTTTAATTTATTTGGTTTTAAAAGTTTAAGGGTGTTTGTGTCTATTTAAGTGATATTTTGAATATATTTGAAAGTTTTTATCAAAACCGACATTTTTGAAATTAAGAGCTAATATTTGGCTTTCTTTGATAAATACTCGATATGAAATATAGTATCTAAGTAGTAAAACTTTTTTCATGACAGAAAATAGATAAAACAACGGGCATACGACCAATTGAACTACCACCACACAACCTTCACTTGTTGACATATAATTCGCTTAAATTTCAAAGATGACAATTGTTGATAAAAATAAATAAATAATAAAACAAACCATTGATTATACAGCAAGCATTTGTCAGGATGCAATCAGTTCCAAATTACACAAAGCAACAACAAATGTAGAATCGCACATAACTGCTATTGCCAACAACGTATGAGCATCCCACGGGAGATGCTTTGATCTGCCATATACATTGGTTGCAAAAACAGTCTCACTTGTTCACAAGTACACGACGCCAATACTTAATACAACGATCGCTCGAATTTAGGCACCGCGGAGAAGCCAAGGCGAAGGGCGGGAACGTAAAATCATTGGTAACAAGTTCAGTTGAACATTTTGAGTTCTAAGTAACAATCTAAGTAGTCGACAGCTGAGTGATAGGAATATATAACTCCATGGCTACATGCCTAGGCACTTCATATGTGCCCGGAGAAGTTGCAGACGGCAAGGTGAAAATCCATGCGTCTCCAAAAGCGCTGAAGTTGCCTCGTTGCTATTGAAGAGCATGGGGAAATAAGGCCATTCGAATGGATTATACGAATGCAGAAAACTGGGAATTTAATGTCATTCCCGGAAGGTCTTTAATCGTCAGCTTGATCTGTCAAGCCAACTAAGTAAACTATCTTGGGAAGCAAACTGCAAATCCTGCATTACGAATGTGAATTTTAGTACAATGTTTCTTTAAAAATCTAACAAAGCAGCGGAAGATAGGGTAAGCAGGAAGCTTACAGCTAGCCGAAAATCTGGAGGAGAATCAAGTTCAATGTTCTCAAGGTCATGAATTCCACACGACGTGCTGCTGCCTCCATTCACCTCGTATGTATTGTTATTAAAGTCAGTGTTAGATATGGAATTCGGTGCTGAACCATCAAAAATCTCCTTGCACAACAAGGTTTGATCCAAGCTATCAAAATAGTCAGCCTGGGATTCGCCTGCCAGCCAGGTAGGCTGCCCAATATTGTCTTCAAACCGAGTATCAGGTTGAGGGACATGATATGCTTCCTGGATAAGCTCCGCATCCTATTCCACAAAATACATTGCAGTAAGAATCCAACGCATTAAAGGATTTTCGGAATCAAAGCAAAATTCTAAAGTTTCATCTGTGGGATACCGAGCGTATATGTCAAGTTCTGAAGAGAGAACGATTTCAGAATTCCATTCTCTTTTCTACTTACGGCAGTATAGCTTTTTAACTAATGAAGTATACAAATCACAGACCACATACCTTGACAGATGAGCGGAGCATAGCTTCATCAGGAACATCCTCAAACCAAAAAGATTTCCCTGGTCTGGGTGGAATTGGGGGATTCGTTACGGGGGTCCTGGGGCTAGTTCGAAGTGCATTGACATCAGAGTCTTCAGCGACCACGTTGTTGTCATTCCTTTCTGACTGCTTATGCTGTTGGTAGAATATCTTTGACACCAAATATTCGCCTTCTTTCTCATCCTCATCAGCTCCCAGGTGATACTGATGCATCACCCAGTTAACCTTTTCTGGTTTGGAACCTTTCTTCGAACTTTTGTATAGGACCATGATCTTCTTCCAGCCCTTAACTCCATTTTCTATTATAGCCTTGGTCTTACCCGTTTTGTGCCAGCGGACATCCTCTGAAGCCACGCTACGCTGACTGTCAACCTTGCGGCGCTTCCTCTGACCAGTAGCATATGCTTTAATTGTTTTATGGAAGAAATGGATGCTGCTTCCATCTTTCGTTGCACCTGAAACAAAACCAAGTACAATGACCTAACCACAATTCAGTAATCCTAAACCTACTGATCGAGACTCGAAAGTAATGAGAGGAAGCACATTGTACAGACACGAGAACAAAGAGAGCAGCTAAGCTAATCTCATTAAGTTGCATCCTTCGACACCAAAAAAAGGGAAAAAAAAATTCCAACTATAAGTTCAATTTGATGGAATTGAGGTTCCACCATAAAACCAATTGACAATATGGGGAGTAGCCCAAGATCATATAAGCACATAGCAAACCTTGTCCCTCACTGATGTGGGACAACTCTCAACACAATTTGGTTCAGTCGATATCATTTTCAAGCACGAGTAGATGATGCAAGATGAACACGTGGAATCAGTAATATGAAGTATAAGAGCTACTTACCAGGAAGGTTTTTGGGATGATCATAGCAAATTCCATTATCCCCCTCAAGTGTTGGGATGAACTCATCGATAAGCATGTGTGGCTGTGCGTTTCCAACGCCACACTTAGCCGCTAAGTGTACTAAGAGTTCACCATCAGATGGATCAAACTTCACACCAACCGGTAAGCCAGGCCATTCCGATAAAACCTACACAAGTGGATTTGCAGAAGCACTTAGAAGAATAAAAAGCTTAATTACACCTTTGCAGAAAGTTGAGTTTTTTTGTTTTGGAGAACATATAAATATTTGCATATGAACACAACTGAAAATCCAGCTTACATCGCTGTTATCTATAACGAAATGGCAGTTCGGGCATTCACGATTTGCCCCGCAGTCTTTGACTGGACAAGAGGTCGACCGAGCAGCATTCTTCACTTTGTTTGCAAGTCCTCTACTGTTGATCAGCCAAGCCCTACAAGAACCTTACACTATAAGCCACAAAATTTTATCACAAAACCAATTTTTAGCTAGAACCCCTAAAGAAGCTGTGACCAACAGAGAAAACACCTGAAACCAAAGCTCATGCAACAACGCAGAGTTAAGCTAAAGGACGAGAGAAACTAATATGAGAGTTCAGAGACGAAAACTTAACACGAGATAAAAGTTGAAAGACCTTTGCTACAACACACCCTTATTTCTCAAATAATGTAAAATCTTTTCTTCATCCATTCTACATTCCCCGTACAATCAAAAAGGAGAAAACATACATGAACTTCTCATAAAAACCGCAAATTCACAAGAAAATCAACAAAGCCACTGAATCAATCAAGCATCTGTAAATGTCATGTTTCATTCAACATTAAGGAAGTTTCCTTTTTTAACCAAACATTACTAAAGTAGAAGCTTTGACATCATCTGAACATTTATCCCAAATCAGGAAACTCCCGTTTAAAGTAAAAATCTTTACACATCAAAGAGCTAGATTGAATCTTCCTGATTAATGGGTTTCCCACAAAATCCCCAAAAAATAAAAATTTAAATCCAAATCCAGCATCTCAACGCTTCAAAAGCAAACAACTTTCGAAACTGTCTGTTCATCCGAAAAAAACCCAGAAACCAAACTAAAGAAGGAAAATTTACATGGGTTGAGGAAGCTGGGAAAATTTTGTATCCAATCAAAAGAAGCTTTCCAGAAATTCTTTTATTTATTTATGCATTTACATGTTGTCCGGCCATATTATCATCACTGATGAGTGAAAGGGTTCTCACCTTGCCATTTCGTCGAAGTAGGAGACCGCGTTCAACGAAGCGCGTCCCAACTTATATGGAGTTTTAGAGAGAGAAAGAGGAGAAAGAGGAGAGAGATAGAGAGAGAGAGAGCTCAACCCTTTCTCCACTGGATTAAGTTAAAGTGGAGAGAGTGTGTCTGTGTGAGCGGGAAAATCCAGCTTCGGATCCGACGAGCCTTTGCGTCCGGACCTGAGCTTTGGATTCAGAATCTTTGGTCGTCGAGGAGGCGGACCCGCCGAGAGGCTTTCTCAGTGGGGCCAGGGGTTGACGAAACCTGTGTCCGAGGCTGAGGTTCGGAGAGAACGAAGCTGTCCTGTCGGCCTTTTGTAGGGGCTCGAAAGCCGAGTAAGTGCTATTATGGTAATTTACTGTCGGACTCTATGAGGTGGCTACCGTGCTCCCCAAGCTACATATGGAAATGTTTTGGAGATTTTTGTGGACTATCGATTTTGCCCCTCGCAATGCCCCGTAATTGCGGCCTTCTGTCCATTTGATGTGACTGATAATCTTGGGCAGCAAGTACCCGCCAGTAAGCAGTTCGGGCAGCTTGTTAAATACAATACACGTAATACATTTTTTGTGTAGAAATTCGCATCAACTTGTCGTTGTAGTATAGTGGTAAGTATTCCCGCCTGTCACGCGGGTGACCCGGGTTCGATCCCCGGCAACGGCGATTTTTTATCCTTTTTTATTTCATACTTTTTGGTTTGTGAATTTTGTTACTGGACTCTAGAAACCCAAACATTTGGACCTCTTCCCAGTTACTTTTTCTCATCTGTGTTCAAATTAAATTTCAGAATTCGAGAATGAAAATTCGAATTTAAGTACAAAGTGGGAGATTATGGCATTTAAATTTCAGCATACGAGAACGAAGATTCAAACTTAAGTAGAAAGTGGGAGATTATGGCATACTCAAGAAGAGATTTTATTGAATAGGAGCACAGGCTTTTGGATGAACCCTTATTTTTACAATGTCAATACATCACAGCAACCCCAACTCCACAACTCTAAAAATTCCTTTCGATTTGATCTCAATCAGACCAAACTAAACCTAAACACCATCTGAATTTCGACAGTAACATCAGACCGTAGGCCGCTAAATGAAAATTATCGTTTTTTTTTTTCCTAAGATTACAGCTTTCAGTATCAATAACACTGTCTAAAGCAGGAGAAAAAACCTTTAGGCTTATCTTCCATGTTAGTGTTGGTTTTAGGGTTTTCACCCGAGTTGTCGTGTGTAGCCATCAAAGAACTAGTACCGGGTGACTCTGGTGGGAGTACAGCGTTCTCAGATTTGAATATCCGTTGGGGGATAGGGGGTGCTGGTGCCGAAATAGTAGCGAGGTAATGCAGCAGCATCTGTATAATTTGGGTGAAGTCGGGCCGGTCATTGGGATCCTCTTTCCAACATGAAGTTACGATCAGAGCCAAATCCTCAGGTAGGCTTTCGGCACTGGGCCTTACATTCTGAAACAATTCGTATAACCTCAGATTGCAATGCCAAACAAGCACCGAGTTATGAGTAACAGGATAAGACTATTTCTCTATTTTCTTACCTTAAAAACGGCTGCATACGCTGCTTGTAAATTTGACATGCCTTCGAAAGGCAGCTTGTTATGGATGAGTTCCCACAATACAATGGCAAAGCTGTAAGCGTCCACCTTATGATTGTAATGCTTCTTCTCTCCATGTCGTAATGTAACTGTGCTGTAAAGCTGCCACCAAATACAAAGGAGGATAATTATTTTGCTGAAATAAAATAACACACACGGGAAACATATTTTCAAATTTTGAATGATCAAGTTAAGTACCGTACCTCAGGAGCCATCCACCGGTATGTCCCAGCTTCAGCAGTCATCATCTCTGTCAATGACTCTTCCCTTGCTAAGCCAAAATCCGCAAGTTTGACGGTTTTATGGTCGGCTGTCAAGATTAAATTCTCTGGGAAAAGGACAGGACCACAATGTGAAATTGTGAAACAATCCTTGTTTTCGGAAATAAACTTCGCCCTAACAATAGTTACATCCCTAAGTAGAAGAAATGAGAGTTAAGTGAAGCAACTCGTTTTAGTGACCCTGAAGCTAATTCTGCTACAAAAGTACAGTGGTGGTCTCCAATCACGTTGAATACCAAATTATCAGCTACCTTATGCTAATAACAATTCTTCAGATTTCCATATTCGAGACATGCTCATAGATATACTTCACTAATCCTTGTCAAAGGTCAAGCTTTAATGTTAAACAATCAATTAAACCACATACCGGGTTTCAGGTCCCGGTGAATGATTCCATGGGAGTGTAAGCATTCCATAGCACGAGCAATATCAAGCGCAAACCCAACCGCCACACACGTGTCCAAGCACCTTGGCCGCATACTTAACAAGTTTTTGCGCAAAGTCCTGCCTAGAAGAAGCTCGGTCACTATGACCATTAAAGGTTCTTTGCAGGCACCAATGAACTGGTAATACACAGGTAACAAAATCCCCATCAGAAATTGCAAATACGCCGAGTATAAATCACAAGTACTTATCGAAAATTAGACAAACAACCTTCACTAAGTTCTTGTGCTGCACTTTCGACATCATTGCCACTTCCCTCGCAAACCGGGCTTCCCTCTCGGCAATCTCATCTGGGGTTTCTCCTCTAGGAACAATTTTTACAGCAACATTTTGATTCTTATATCTAGAACAAACAAAACACAACACCAAACAGATTGAGAACACAACAGAACAGAACATCATCGTAGTAACTCGACACGAAAAACACATATTCGGCATCATAAACACTACAATTGGACAACAACAAACCTGGGATTGATCAGAAAACTGAAAAGTTTCGATCTTTGATTAGTTCTGCTAAAACCAAACTCAATTTTGCATTTATATATAACCAGATCTAAGACATAATAACATTGCCAAACTTGAGAGACCAGAAGTTCAGAATCTAAGACAAAAGAAACACAAAGGTTGCACTAAGGTTTGACTTACTTTCCTTCGTACACCTTGGCATGAGCGCCTTCCCCAATCCTCGGACCAACAAAAAGTTGCTTTGGATCGATCAACCACTTGGCGTCCAAATCGAAATCCCCAACTGAATAAACCCCATTTCCAGATCCCATAATTTTCTCTCTCTAAAATTCTAAAACAAGAACAACATACACTGACTGATTAGCCAAAACAAAGGGTACCCTTTATTTGTAGGACTACATTTGAAGTAAAGATGGAAGCTTTGGTCGGGAAAAAAATGGAATAAAAGTAATAGTAATAAAATAAGGAGATTTTGTATGATTGAAGAGGGAGAAAGATGAAGACTTTCTATAATAAAAGTACATGCTTAGTACTGTAGGTTTCAGAAAACAGACCCATCCCCAGAATCACGGTTGAGGATCCTATAAACCTAGAGTGTGCCCTTTGTTTGGGGGGCAAAGAATAAAAACCCAGAGGCACCCACCAACAACCCCTCAATTTAAAAATGGCAACTGATGAAAGCTCTGAAGCAGGAAGAGTTGAGGGAGGCAGAGAAGGATGAAACCGAGAGGACTTAGGTGGGGAGATTTGGGAGTTTGGTGGAGGCGTCGGTGGCGGCAGCCCTGGTGGGTGGGTAGTGAGTTCAGTTGAGATTAATTTATTGGGTCTTCTCCGCGTGTGGAATTTTTTTGTCTTCTGGATCCAGAGATAAACTTGAGTCTTTGTCAGGGAATAGTGTGCTTCCCTTGTTTTAATGTTTTCCTTCCTTTCTCCTTATTTTTTTTAATTCAAACATAAAATAAAATAATTACTAAATAAATAGTATATATATGAGAGCAATTTTTTAATTAATTTAAATTAAATTACTGAGCCTGAAACTTTTAAACTAAATTATTGAGTCTGGAATTTGAACGCATAAACATGTTGTTTTAATCAAATTAGCTACATGCGTGCAATAGATGGAAAATATGTGACTATGTTTATATCATCGGTTCTAAGATTGGATAAAATATGTTTCAAGATTTGTACAAATACATAAATGCACTGCTTTAATTAACTTAGTTAAATACAATTTTGAACAAAAGTACATATTCCAATCAAGTGAAAGATATGTGACTTATTTATTTAATTGATTCTGCAGATGATAAAAAAACTCTGTTTGTGAAAGTTTATATTACTTATTTTATCTATGTAAGTTTATATTACGTACATTATATGTGTAAGTTTATCTTACAATGACGGTCCCGAGTTGGATAAAAGATGATAGAGAGGGTGTCAGGTAGTCTACAGCGGCACTTCATTTTCACATCAAATCTCTATGATAATGAATCCTAAAGAACTACCAGAAAATTTAGTGCAAAATCAATTACAATGACGTTTTAGGATTCACACATGACACAACCGACTTCACTTAATAGGGGTGGGACTTTGCTGTTGTTTTGTTTGCGAATATTAAGAAAATGCTTACGAGATAAGAAAAATGGACGGTATAAAGAATAGAATACAATTAAACAAATGGAACTTCTAGAAAGTACCGTTTTGGTATCCACTACCCATAAAAACCCATCACAAAAATTGAATTATCAACGTCTTATTAGAAAGTAAGATATTTTACTTTGGCGTTTCTGAAACTTGAAGGTGACAAATATGACATAAAGGCAATGAGGATGTGTGAATCAGATTTCAGGTTGGAGGCAAATGGATTGAAGTATCAAGGGTTAAGGTAAATAAATATGTAAAAAGTCTTAGGTGTGTTCGATGGTGGTAAATTATTATGATATATTTACTGTGTCACTTAGTTCAAATCCGTCGCTCTTTATTGCAAATACACGTTGTGTTCATTAAAAACAAAAACACATGCTAAACTTCAAAATATCAAGCAAGTATTCCGCTCAAAAAATGCCTAAGCCAAATATTATACCAACAAACAAAAGAAGGTATTGCAATTCCTCTGGCAATCCGACAACCTAACCAAAAAAAAAAAAATATCAATGAGTCAATTATATAAACAAGAACTAAATAATCATTACGAAGATGTGGGTTGTTGAAGAGTTGGATCATCACTTTCCTTAATAATATCAAACAACATATTTTGGTCGTCCCGTCGACCTCCTATGATTGAAACCAAGCTCTCTGCGTAAGCTCACAATGATCCACAAATTCGGAATTTCTGAGTGATCTTCCGAGTGTTTGGGTTGTATGAGATCACTTGTTCTTCGTCATATTCGAAAAGAAACTCTCCACTTTGCCAAAATCCCAACAGCTTCAGTGACCTTGCAATGCCTTCAGCTGGCCCTATCGTAACTAGTTTAGTCCATGATTCATCGTCACCGTAGTCGTGCATGATCCTTACTTCACAAGTCTTGTCAGGGATATAAGACTTTGGACGAACAACCACGGAAAGTGAATCAGTGTACAATGCATTAATATTGACATACATGTCACCGTACGAGGAGAACTCCGGTAACTTTGGAAACGAAGTCCGGCGAAACACTTCATCAGCCATGTCAAAATAACGAATTGTATAACGAATATCATCGATGGCCAACCAAACCAACCAGTGAGAATTCCCGTTGACATAGGTGCCACTGTCACCCGTCAAAAGGTAAGGCCAATAGCTAATTTTACAATACGGAGAAGGCCAATAGGTAACTTCAGCATACGGAAAAGTATGATCTAATTCTCTCCATGACTTGGAACGCAAGCTATATACAACCTCCTTATCGAATTCGATCCCCGTTTCTGTATCTGCGTAACTGAGAATTAAAACCAACTTGCAATCATTGGTTTTACGATCAAATCCCAATGCACATAGTATGACGCTTTGACGTTGGCCGTGTGGATGCGAGATGCTCAAGTCAGGAACAACCTTGAATTCTCTGAGTGAAACATTTGCCAGTGCAATAAGATCCAGTTCGAATTCGACATTAAGCCTTCTGAAGCAGTAGATTCCATCGAAAGGACCCAAAATTTCAGAAAAGACCTAGGGTAAGTTTAGCCGATGCCGAGAAACAAGCGATATTTCGTCCAGACAAAGCAAGGAGACATGACTATTACATATACCTTTCTGAAGGAGAAAATGCTGATTCACGTTTTTGGAATGATGGAGGTGTTGGATGGTGAAACTCGGGTCTTTGATGAGATCATACCAGGATTTGGATACGCATTCGAACCACTTCAGAGATTTCACAGGCAGCCTGAAAAGAATGTTTGCCAACACGTCGGAGGGAATGCATTTGTATTTTTGCGGACCTCATTCGGCAGACCGAGCAGAAAATTTAGGAGCAGCAGGAGGAGGGAGGGTATCCTAGTCCTAGTTGCAGTTTAGAAAAAGAATATCGGCCATTTATGTGTTTCAATGATAAAATGTCAATAAATACAACCATTCTACAGTAAGGAATCCTATAATCTAGAGATACAATAGAATCACGTGCATATACAGTATCAATTACATGAAAAACATCCTATCTAATACGCAATTTCTTGTAAACATGTGAGTGTGTTGACCCTAAAAACTACCAAGCCTACGTGGCGTGCAGGTCGAGTAATTAATAAGCTAACTACGTCATTCGGTTGTGTTTGGGGCGTGCCAACTCGTTGACCAAGCTTGGCCGGGGAGTAAAATGTGTTGATGTGGCTTTGGGCGCGCTGCTGACTTTTTGATCTTGCGACTGCGGCCGAGGAAGGAACACATCTCGGCCTTCGGGCCTGAAGACAAAGTTGCTAGTTCTGTGAAGTTCAATATCAAATTCGGCTTTCAATGTGCCGAATATAGTAACCTGTAACACCTCACTTCGCCGAGAAGACTAATGAGATGACCTCTACCAACAAGGACTCGAAAATCCTTGTCGACCGAGACTTGGATAGATAACCAGTCGGTTTTGAAGCAGCATTGTTTATCCAAACTGAAGGTGCTCATCGGTTGGCTTTATCTACGGAGATGGTGCTGTTTATCCAAACTGAAGATATCAACGGTTGCCTTCACAATGTTGTTTATCCAAACTGAAGATGTGTTGGTGGAAAAAGAAAATAAAAATCTCAAGGTTGTTGAGAGATTTCGCGTAGAGCATGGCAGTTTGTGTGTTGAATTGGAGGGGGCCTTTTTCGATGCATAAAGACTTGTATTTATAGGGTTGATATTTGCTTGGCACGGTCTGATGACGGTGTTTGTAGAATTCAACTGCAACTCAAACTCTAGGAAGAAAGACTGATCCGTACGTCAGTTTCCTTCCCATTCGTGACTTTTCCAACAAAGTAAAAGCCTATCTAGGAATCACATCATCACCAAAAGCCTAGCTTACCTAGGCTTCTTATCTCATCATCACCATCCCATCACCTTTAAACTCTTCCATGCATGCATCATGATCCCCATCTAAATGAAGTCCAAATTCATTTGTTTACTAATTATCACCATACTTTAAATGGATAATAATCAGTTTGCAGCATACCACTTGAATCTTTCAATCAACCAAACTGATTACATCCACACATTCACACGCCAAACAACCAAATCAACTTGAATTGTGCTGCTACGCTTGGGGATATAATCTGCATCTTATCTATCTCGTTTAAGAATATGACAAGATAATTCATATTAAAAGATAATTATTATGACAAAAACCATAATATTATCCTTTAACAATAACAAAATTATCTTCACTTTTCATCCAACGGTTGGGAGCTATGCTCACTCAACGGCTTTGATTGCCCGGACCGATGATGTAATTTTGGGTCCAAACACAGCCCCCCAGTTTCCTTGAGCTTCGGCCTATAAGCCGAATAGTTAAGGAAATTTACGCTTGCATTTGAATTTTTGCAACTGCCAAATAACTCCACCGAATACATATTGATTCGGTAAAAAACATACTTGGTCTCTCCATGAACCAAAATCTATGGTGTAGTATCCCAAATCTTTGGTCTAAAGCCTTCAGACCAAAAACAATAGTTGATATTGTTGACAAAATTTGGATAAACCATGTCTTTTACCAAATATTCCCACCAAGCTAGCATGGGTGAAACGGTGTCAAGGCCGAGAAAAATTGGGCCGATAAAAACCATTCTTGGCAGCTCGGTACATTGGGAACAATCACATGCATGACTGGCTCTGTTTTGCCACCTTGGCCGAGAAAAACCATTCTTCGCGTTGAGTGCATCCTAAATCAAAGTAACTTTATATATACATATATATACATACATATATATACATATATATATATATATATATATACACACACACGTGTACACACACACACACTTACCTTGACGAGTTGGCCGAGCTCAGCCTAAAAACTTTTTATCTTTCTAATGGTATTCTGACAACTTGAAAGTCTCATTAGCCAGATACCTTGAAGCAAATTATGATTTCTCACACCACAACATGTTCATAGGCTGAAGTCTATATCTAATTAAATATCCTTATTTTTCTTTTTACTGACCAAGGCCAAAACCAATCTCGCCAAGTGAGGATTACGCTACATGAAGACCTACCACCTACCGCGGGTGGCCTTTTGCAAACAACTTTTCCTTGGTTTGGCATGTTTGCCGAGCTCGGCTGAAAACAACTTTTAAACAGATCACACAAAAACTAATTTAACATATGGGAATAAATGTGGTCAATCTAGAAGAAGGGGGAAGCCAAAGACTTGTATTTACAGGGTTGATATTTGCTTGGCACAGTCTGATGATGGTGTTTGTAGAATTCAACTGCAACTCAAACTCTAGGAAGAAAGACTGATTCGTACGTCAATTTCCTTCCCATTCGTGACTTTTCCAACAAAGTAAAAGCCTATCTAGGAATCACATCATCACCAAAAGTCTAGCTTACCTAGGCTTCTTATCTCATCATCACCATCCCATCACCTTTAAACTCTTCCATGCATGCACCTGATTCCTATCTAAATGAAGTCCAAATTCATTTGTTTACTAATTATCACCATACTTTAAATGGATAATAATTAGTTTGCAGCATACCACTTGAATCCTTCAGTCAACCAAATTAATCCCATCCACACATTCACACACCAAACAACCAAATCAACTTGAATTGTGTTGCTGCGCTTGGGGATATAATCTGTAACATCCCACATCGTCCAGGGGAGAGAATCATGTAAGCCTTATATGTATATTCCCATCTCTACCTAGCATGAGGCTTTTGGGAGCTCATTGCTTCGGAGTTCATCGGAACTCCAAAGTTAAGCGAGTAACGCGCGAGAGCAATCCCAGGATGGGTGACCCCCTGGGAAGTTGCTCGTGAGTTCCTAGAAACAAAACCGTGAGGGCGTGGTCGGGGCTCAAAACGGACAATATCGTGCTATGGTGAAGTCAAACCCGAGTTGTGGTGGGGGCCCGGGTCCGGATGTGACATAATCTGCATCTTATCTATCTCGTTTAAGAATATGCCAATATAATTCATATTTGCTCGTGAGTTCCTAGAAACAAAACCGTGAGACCGTCGTCGGGGCCCAAACGGACAATATCGTGCTATGGTGAAGTCAAACCCGGGTTGTGGTGGGGGCCCGGGTCCGGATGTGACATAATCTGCATCTTATCTATCTCGTTTAAGAATATGCCAAGATAATTCATATTAAAATATAATTATTATGACAAAAACCATAATATTATCCTTTAACAATAACAAAATTATTTTCACTTTTCATCCAACAGTTGGGAGCTGTGCTCACTCAATGACTTTAATTGCACGGGCCGATGATAGAATTTTGGGTCCAAACAGTGTCAATAAATGTGATTTACTGATATCTTGGTAATCAATTAACTTGGCCAACAAGTTAATTGGTGTTGAGGAAGTTATGGAATCTTGTTTTAATTAAGATTTGGAGTCCTTATTCTACGCAACTAATTAAGATTTGGAGTCCCATTATTGTTGGAACACTTCTACTTGCTGGAAGTAGACGACTCTTTTAGAAACTCTAGCAACCATGTCTTCTTCTTCCTTTTGGGCAGATAGGTTTATTTCTTTTCATGTCAATGTGGTTTAGTGTATTCGTGATTGTCTTGTTGTTCTTATGATTTCAGAGTATGTCTTACATTTCAAACACTCTTAAACTAAAATATTATTGTTCACAAAAAATTTGGTGCAAATGCTAAACACCGTTTGAGGATCGAGAATGGTAAACAAAATAACAGAAAAGAAAACGGACTGAGCTAAAAACTACCGGAAAAGAAAACGTTGATTTTATGAACAGCGTTGAGTTTTGAACTGACAGAGGAGAAGACCGACGGGGCTGTGTAGCGTCAAACAACTAACGGAAAAGAAAACGGACTACGCTACAAATTTCGGCCATCCTGTTGGTCCCCCACTCGTATGACTGAAAACAGGCTCTCTCAACTGTGTAAATAGAGGCTTTAAATGGTATAAACCGTCCACCAACACGATGGTTCAAAATCTTCAGGGTACTTGGGTCGTACGAGAACAATTGTCCGGTCATCTCGGAAAAGAAATCGACCATTTCACCCCCGTGGCATCACTTCGTCCGAGATTCATTGTTACCGTAATCTTGTATATCCCTGCAAATCATCAATGGATACAGAGGGAACACAATTTCAGTAGCAATCCACAAAATTAACCGCACGAAAACATATATGAGTTCGTTTGAGATACAGATGAAACCAATACAAAATTTATGACCGAAAGAAAAACAAGTAGTCTTTTGGTACAAAAACAGAAATATAATGAGCAGTACTTAGAAACTAAAGCGGCTGAAAGAATTGTCATTTCTAACGTACAGGCAACCGGTGTACAACTTCATCTTTGACCGAAAAAGTGAGTAATGAAGACGATGAACTTGTCACAAACACCAGTGGCTTCCCTCTCAGCGGCGCTTATACAAACAAGGCTTCAGCTCAGGCCATTCAATATCCTTTTTCTTTGAATCTTGCTCCTCCTAGAGAATAACAGATGTAGAGATTGTTAATAACAGTGGAACCTTACGAGATCCAGAAACATGTAACTGATGTGTAAATCATATGACTGAGTTTATTCCACCAGTGGCTAACCTTTTTCTTGAAGTAAAACAATATAAACATCTTGTTTGAGAAATCCTGCAAGCAATGCACATACAATACAATTAGCATAAAATAAAAATATATATCTTCAGCCGTCCGAGGAAATGAGAGGAACATAAAGATACCTTTGACACAGAGGTAAATCCTAGATCGCATACGGCTTTTGTAAATGTCTTTGGATCGGCTCCTCCAGTAGTCGAGTCAAATCTGCTCTTCACTTCTGCTATCAAAAGCCAACCACTATGAAAAACAACCCGTCAGTTGGATAAGAACTCAGTAGGATAAGTGAAGCAAAAGTACAAAAGAATATGGCACACAGACCGCGGCTTAAGTATTCTGTGTGCTTCATTCAGGTACTTTGGGAAATTTGTCCCCATCAATGAAAGGCAGAAGACAGCAACATCTACAGATGTAGAGCCAAGGGGCGTCTGCAAACATGTGGAAGGAATGAATTCTTAATATAATACGCAAGAAAAAAAAAACAGGAGACAAATTTTTTACACCACATACATGACAGTAGCAATTTTGCTTAAATATTAACATACGCAGCTTGGTTGCTTCCAGTATATAAATACTATCCTCTGCAACTTAGCAAGCAGCCAGAAATTTTTCTATAAATCGATGCATAAGTATAAGAAATTTTATGATTCAACCTAAAATCCAAAAGAAAGCACATACATTTGCCATATCACAGGATATTACTGAAGGATCGTTGGATACGAGATCAAAGGAGAAGACTTTATTCTTCACATTTTTTGCTAGGCGTGCATCCCCTGTAAAACAACAGAACAAAATTACTAAATGTAGCCACCAAATGAATGTCGACACGTGAGAGTAAACAAACAATCAGCAAACTACAAAAAATGGAGTTAGCTAAACTCTAACCGCATCCAAAATCAGCCACGACCAGAGAAGGGCTATGCTCTTTAAGCCATTTGACGATTATATCAACTGGCCGCTCAGGCCAATGTGACATTTGCTCTTGATATCCTGTGTGGTACTGGCCAAGCAAGTAAATAAAGCACGTCAACTCTCAAAGTAAAACTCCGCCATCTCATATGAGCGAATAGTAAATAGGGTGGTCAAAATGAGTTCTTTATAAAGAAGAAATCTTACTGTATCAAACAATGTCGGGTCGTCATTGAAATACTCAAGCGCCTCTTTTCCACTACAAATAGGGGAATCAAATTAAAGTGAATTCCACAAAGGCGAAATTTCTTTTCACATATGAAATTAATCCAAACATTCACTGATCGAAGCAATGTAACAAACATTAAAACTTACACATACATACACATTCGAGGCAAAATTTTCATTATCATTAAAACTTATACATATACACATTTGAGGCGAAATTCATTATCATTACACAACTCAAAAACAATTGAACACCTTTTAATCCCAACTTATGTTTCACAATTCAACATAAAAACACGGGTGCTCATTTGGAAGAATAACTGAAAGCGCTTTTGGTGAAAATGTTTTTGGAACCAATCCTTAATAAAAATGCAAGTGATTCCTGAAAAAGCACTTGAAAAGAAGCATTTGGCCTTGAATTCCCATTAACTAAAGTAAAATATTAGAACGAACAATAAGAAATGGGCAGTAAAAAAATTACGTGCAAGTGTACAGCTTCTCGTTAATCATCCGAAAATGGCCTCCAGATAGCTTTGCTTTCATCTGCAATCAAAACCCACAACTCCACTCAACAATTTCCGTCAATTAATTTCACATAAAGTTAATTTCTTTCGATAAAAACACACACCTTATCGAGAAAGCTTGACGAATTCGAGAGCTTTCCCTGCGATTTTGCGCGCTTAGCAGAAGCAGAAGCAGAAGCTTTTGGATTTTCTGCTTCTTCTTCATTGATTCTTTCAGCTTTTGGGGAATTGCTTTCTCTTTCGGTGGAAAGCTTGAGCTTTTGGGTGTGAGATTTATTGCGACGCCCCGCTCTCTTCCGCTTTTTGCTCGATTCGTTATCGGCCATTGCTTTTCGTTGCGCCTCTAAAACCCTTCTTCTTCTTCTTCTTTGTCTGCAAAAACCCTTGCTCTGCAAATTTGTGGTTTCGCGCTTTCTTCTGGGCTCATAAGGGAAAATCCATTGTTGGGTCCAGGCCTGTGTTCAATGGGCTTTACTTGGGGCAGCGCAGCCCGGCCTGATTAAAAATTGGTTAAATACTACGATTTTTAGTCGGTTTTACAAAATTTAACAAAATCATCATAAAGGACGTGATAAGAACACACTCCTTTTAATCATGTACATACTCATGCTTACTCATCTTTGTTGATTATATTTGATTTATTCAATCTAATCTGATAGTTAGAAATAAAAGAGGTTGTACGAGAAGCAAAAAGCAGTATGTGAAAATCACTTCCGAATGGACCATAAAACGTCTTTACGCGAAATTTTAGTTGAACCTCACCGTATAGATTGTGCATGACGTTTTGGAGATGTTTAGGGTTGCAGAACTCCATTCCAAGTACGCTTCGGGTCCTTCTCTTTTATAATAGACAATACATCACGTGTGAAATCGAGAGATAGAGAAATGAGGATATATTTTCGGAAACAACCAAAATAAAAAATGAAACAATTGAATGAGTAATAAGTGATGAAGGCTAATACTTCAAAGCTTATACCGATTGAGGAAGCATATGCTCTGTGCTATCATATATTTCAGCTTTTTTAACAGTTACAATGATTAAAATTTAACAATTAAAAAGTTCGGAGTATAAAATTTTTGGAACACCGTAGAATTTCGAGCATTCACGATGATTGGACCATGTCAAGTTCTAGGGCTGCGAGAGAGAGAAGGATTGAAAAGAAGACAATTAAAGATCAGTTTTCTGACATGGACCAAAAAGTTAATGCCTTTCTTCATGTGCTTCATCGGCCACTTGCTATATAATCCACAGCCCTACTGCCTGTATTCACTGCGTCTTAGTTTCTTGTTCTACAAGTTACACGGTGCAAAAATGGCAGCCACTGTTGTTGTTGGAGATGTCCATGCCAAGGTAAATGGCACCGAATCCGTGGCCTCCAACTGCGAACCAATGGTGGAAGATACCGGCAAGTGTGAGAACGGAACGAAAGCTGTTGAAGAGCCGAACAATGTGAGCAAGGTTTGAGGAAGACAAAGTAGCAACTAAGCCGGAGGACGAGGCAAAAATGGAGGAAGTGCCGGTTGAGGTTGAACCCAAAACGGGGGTCTCCTTTCCGGTTAAGTTGGAAGATGGGAAACAGTTGGATTGTGTTGGTCTGAGGAAGAAGTCCATGCTTGGCATGGGAATCAAGATTTATGCATTCGGTATGATTTCTTTAAAATTCTAAGAGTTACATTTAGGTGTTATCGGCCTTAAATTTGAGAGCTGTTATTTGCAGTCCAAAAAAAGTGGTATGCACTCTCAAGAGTGCAGTGCAATTTTTTACCATTTCATTCTCCAATCTGCTGGGATCTATGCAAACAATGAGAAGCTGAGAGACCTTCTCAAGTAAAAAATTGGGAAGGCGCCTGCAAAACCCACGAAGGAAATGTATCAGCTGGTGATTGACAGTGATGCTGGAATGCTGGTGAGGTTGGTGATCGTGTTTTCAAACCTCACCATGAACATGGTGAGAAAGAATTTCGACGAAGGCCTTGGAGCTTCGATCAAGAAACTAACCGGTGGCAAGAAGAACGAGGAGCTAGCAAATAAGTACAGTAGTGTTTTACTTAACTACATTTACATTTTCATTTTTCACTCAAATTCTGGTTTCTTTTCTGTTACTCATAGGGTCATGGGTAAAGCGTCAGATGACATTAAGCTGACCTCTGGTTCTGTAATTGAGATTTCTCGGCTTCCCGGAAACATTCTCCAAACAAAAGGTGTGACTCACAGGCACTTTAAGTTGTTATGCACACGCTTGATCTCAACACAACATTAACAAAATGATGCTTGCTTTTGGGTGCAGTGACGGGCGAGGTTGTCAGCAAGGTAGAGAGTGAACTCTTGTGCAGAGCCTACGTCCACATGTATCTGGGAGACGAGCCCTTGGACAAGGATGCGAAGGAGAAGTTTGGAACATCCCTGCTTTCGCACTTCTAAGCACGAAAAAACATCTAAAAAGTCTACCGCCTCGAGGCAGAGCAATTACTCGATGGGGAAAGCAATGAGAATGTGATTCTTGTTTTTGTTTACCGACTTGGTTATGTACTTAATAACATAATTAGAGCTTAATGATTCAAAATTGTTCCTTTCGACATCCACTATTATGGTTTCTGGCGAAGCAAAAGGGGATTAGCGAAATAAAACATGCTATGGCATCATGAAACTCATTTGCTAAACAACACTTAAATACAGAACATGTATTCTTAACCATTATACAGCGGCCTTTCTGATGCTGATCTGTGAGAGTGCAATCCTGCAAATGTTATTCTCACATTTTACATGCAGCTAACGTTGTTTCGCTTCAAGAAAATCCTAAGTAGCACAACAAGGATCATACATGAACAAGGAGAAGATGTATCAGGCACATCAAATAAGGGTACTTAAACTACAAGACCTCCATTTACGCCACTGGTTTGGTCAGTAAAGGCCATGAAGAACCATGCGAGGATCCAACTGCCCACTGCAATAGCTTGATGACACGGTAGAGAGTTCTTGACGACCCTTCCACTCTTCGGAAGGCTTCAAGAAAATTGGGGTTTCAATGGCTGCAGAATCTACACATAACATGGTTTTGTAGTCCTCATCTCCCAAATCAGGGATAGTCTTGGCCTTTTTGTCCCAAGGGTTCCACACAACTGCAGATCACACGATTTTCTAGCATAAAGTGAGAAACTTCGAATAACTAGGATCATATCAACAAAAGGGAAAACAATAATTTACAAAACTAATCCAAGATTATAAGAACCTGCATCCGGCATGCCATCCTTCCGCAGAACAAAGGTTCTCTTCCTCTCATGGTCTATCATGGCTATCTTTGTAGGCGTGCCCAAATACACTCGGTTGACCTAACGAGGAACAATAATTTGAGAAAACAGAAACACATAACTTAATGAGTTACAACCAGTTCATAGAAAAGGCGGCTTTTAAAATGAGAGAAATCGAAGGTAGTTGTACCTCTTCATCAAAGGTAATAGCATCTGCCTGCTCTGTGAACCTTTCTCTGCGCATCAGATTATCTAGATAATCAAGCGTCTCCAAGCCCTCCACACGCACTTCACTGCAAATTAAACAGCATCATGCAATCTCTCTGAAAAGGATGAAGTACAATCTCTTCCCGCCTCAGCGGCTGATATATTACTCGACATAGAACTTTCTTTTAATGAGAAATGAAATTCACACACCCCTTTTCTCCATCTGCACACCCTTGATAATTTAGATTCTCCTTTGGTTTATCAATCCAAAGGCTAGGAAAAAGGGGGGGTGTAGGGGGAGAGTGTGAAAATCATTTCCCTCTTCAATAACATCAACAGTAAATTTGAGAACTTGATAAACTCATACAAGTAACAATCTTAAACGTCACAAAAATGGTTACAAGGCGCACCTGATATCTGATACATATAAGTAGTTAATCAGGGCAAATGTAAAGGAGAAGGCCTTGCTATCCTTATTCCTAACACGGGGAATCAAAGTGAGCTTGCCAGCATTGAGAGAAACACGAAGCCGGAGCTCAAAGCTTAAACAAACCACAAAAAAAAAAAAAAAATCACAGGATTAGACAAGTGGTGATGCCCTTCGGCAGTAATCACATCCAATGAAATGATCAGATTCCGAGAGCATACCTACGCGGCCAGGTCTTTAGATCCTCTTCTGTAGACTTCAAGATCAAATCCACTGACGTCTGATTGTTAGTTGGAGCCAAAGGCGAAGGGTCACTATCAACAGACCACAATCTGTTCTTTGCAAATCCATGCTGCTCCAGCGAACCAAGATTTCCGAACTGCAACAAGCAGGATGAAGAATGCTCAATCAGGATTGAGAACAAGAACAGAAAGCTTTTAACATGCTTGTCAATTACAATAATATCTCTCTCCAACCTGCGGAAAGCAGACGGGTATGCCTCCCCTGATCGCTTTAGGCGGTTTCCAAGTAGCCTACACAAGAGTAGAAAACAGCCCCATAATTAATCAAGTACAGAGGGAATTAAAACAATCTCAAATTCTAAATCAAGCATACACGGGAAGAATGTTTAATCTTCATACTTTGCTACTCGTAAAGAGCAATTCTTCACGTCTTTCGTTCTTCCAAGAAACAACCTGCCCTCCATACAGAAGCACCTGAAACAATTTCCATCATACCAAACAGTTGGTGACCACAATTTGTAGATTAATTTACCCATTATCATATAAATCATGGATCAATGATCAAGTTGTCAACTTTTTTCCTGTTCGAGCGATACAAATCTATACAATCTAATAGTACTGGGGAATAGGGGGATTCGAACTCAGGTGCATAGAGTGTATAACTGCTCTATCTAACTTGGCTAAGGTCTACGATCAAGTTGTTAACTTTAGGCCATCATATCAATATTAGCAAAAAAGAGAGAACATTATTGATTGAAATTTGAATTTTGAAACCAACCTCTGCTGAAGAACCAGTAGGCTCGGTGAGTATGATGCGGGGAAATCCATCACCCTTATTCACTATATTCAACGGCATCGTTTTGAGCCTGGACCTCCCTCTTGTTTCTGTGCACAATTGGCTTCACTCCAGCTCCAATCTGCATTGCATTGATTCAACCCCACACACATACATAACCCTAAAACAAAAAGTTCCATTCTTTTTCGACAAAGCGATATTTTAAACTACTTTAATCTCCGGAGACGGGGTCGAACTAGCGTGCAACATGGCACGCTGAAGCAACCACCTTGCCTAACCCACGTCTCTCGGAAAAGATTACATCTTTGACAATATAAAACAACATCAGAAAAATGAAATCTTTCAAAGAAAAAAATGATGAACCCGAGCGAAGAAGCAAAATTTGTAAAAAGACACGAGATGGGTAAGCTTACGTTGATTTGATCATGAAATGTTATCGGTTTCGACTTCGAGCTCAAAGCAGAAGAACTGAGACATCCCAACTCTCTCTGGGTTTGTGAAAAATCTATGTTGCAAACTTTGCAATGCAGTGTTTTATATCACAGAGAGAGAGAGAGAGAGAGAGAAGGATATCCAAGCAAAACCATTTGTCATCGGATGCTCTGCTTCTTCCTTCTGTCCCTTTCAGTTATTTAGCTGCACTCGTGTGTTTTGCACCTCAGCTTATCCACGTAGAGACCTTCGTTGCCCTCTAGCTATAAGTGCGTTGTGAAATAACGTAAGATCGAATGTCAAAAAGCCACGATTCACGTAAATTAATCAACGAATTGATTTTAGGGTGTATAAATTATTCGAACTTGATTGTGACCATTTACAAATGTTCTTCGTCAATTAAAAGAAGTCTGCGGTACTGTTTATTTTAATGAAATACTATATTTTTATATTAAAAAGTCAATCATTATACTATTCACTTTATCTTTTATTTTGTCCTTATCGTTATAACTCAAAGTTTTTAAGTCATTTTCATTAGTTTTCCTTTAAAAAAAAGTTAGACTTAGTAAAAACAAAATATCCATCTGCATAGATTCTCAATTTTTTTTAAATCATTAAAATTGAAAATCGATACAAGTGATGATTGAGTTGAGTTTATCCAATGTAAATCATTTTGGTTCCTCTGTAAAAAATCTATCAACATCGTCATTAAATAGTCACGTGAGGGACCACGTGACCACTTTTTTAAAGTTAATTTTGTCAAACCATCCTCTTTTAGCTAAAATAGTCCATGAGATTGGCTTAACTTCTCACTTTGGTATTTGATAATAAAAAACGATAGAAGTGGTCCTTAAGTTTGTCCATCGTAAATCATTTTGATCATTTCGTGAAAAATTTGTCAATTTCCTCATTGAGCAAACCGTGTGATAGGCTTTTAATGGTATTTTATAAAACCAACCCCTCCACTTAACGAGGATATTGACAGATTTTGTTAATAAAATTGTTCAGCTTTGTTCAATTCGTGGAAAATCTGTCAATATCCACGCTAAATGGAGGAGTTGATTTGACAAAAATATCCTTAAAAGGTAGTCACACAGTCACTCACGTGAAGATTTAATGAGAATGAAATATCGGGATATTATCGATATCGATAAAAATTGAATAAAAACCACGGAAATTGTAAGAAAAACTTGAAAATTTTTGTTGAAACTTTGCAGGATGTTTATTTAGTCAATTATCTATTAGTTTATCACAAAAAATGGGAAGAAAATGCATCGCATGATGGATTTAACTGATTTAAGTTTATTATATAGAGAGCTGACAAACATTGTGAGTGTAGAAAATATGTAAATATTTTAGCATATTTTCACAAAAACATAAGTGATATGGTGACCAAGGTGTTGAAGGAGTAAAATGGGAGGGATTCGAATCCCTTTGGTGTTTTTTTAAATATAGAAATTTTAAAAACACGAAAATTTCGATGGAAATATTGGGATATTTTGGACATTTTAGGCCTTGATATCATGAGAAGAGGAGCTTGCTTAAAAAATACTAGACCAACAATAAATTTCTTTTTCACGATAAATATGTTAAATTTTATAAGACTAAGTTTGATGCCTAAGAGCACGACAATTCAATACTAAATAAACTTCCTAAAAATAATTATCTACTTTTTCATTTAAAATCAGTTGCATTACACGTGCATAATCCAATCCCACGTAATCTTCTTCATCCCAAAAATAATAATTGTTAGAAGACAACCCCTTTTGCGTTTTGGTTGTATTCTTGTACGACATCTTTACATTTGGATCAATGAAATGTGCCAGGTGCATTTGATGGGAAGCATTATAATATAGGGTGTGATATTCACACACCCTTTTTTACTTCTCCCACACATTTTTGAATTTCGGCCATCAGATCGGATGAATTGAAGAAGATCTAATGGACAAAAATTAATAAGGGTGTGTGAGAAGTAAAAAGGGGTGTGTGAATAGCACAACTCTATAATATTAGGTTTGTGACAAAAAAATATAGATAAATATGTCTTATTAAATAGATACCTAAAAGTAGCCACATAGGCCGGTTAGGTTGACGCATGTTCGAGTGGGCAAAATGGAGAAGAAAAAGAAGAAAGAAATGGAGGCAGATGCCCTCCTTATTTCCATGCCCTGATGTTTTATGTGGTCACGGTTAAGTCACGTTAATATTTTATATTATTATTTTATAGAGATAATAAGACAAAAATAAATATTAATATAAAATATTGACGTGGCTTAATTGTGACCACACAAACAGGAGGGCATGAGAGGGCACGAGAATAAGGAGAGCAGAGAATCTGCCAGAAATAACGTGAGCTTTTGGCTAACCTTTAAATCTGAGAACGATTTACATTGACGAGGCTATCGTCATGTGACGTTTTAATATTATATGACTAATTTGGAGTGAGATGTCACGTGATGATGATCTTTTCAATTTTAAAAGTTTTGCAAAACCTTTTTCATAGAATGGAAAACATAAAATTATAACAATGATTTTCAATTTTAACTGAATTGGAACAATAATCATTCACCCAAAAATTTATGATTATTAATCATTTAACTTATCAAAACGTGTAGTTATAGTCATTTTCGTCAACTCCGTCCGAACTTCCAGTAGAATGAGTCTCGTGCCACGTACATGAAACTGAGTCAAATGACACCTATGGAAAACCAAATAAGAAAATTGTAGTAATAGTCCCTCAACTTTAAATCAATTAAAGCAATGGTCCCTCAATTAACCGATTTGTATCAATGGTCATTCCACCATGACTCATTTTGATGGAAGTTCTAACAGAGTTGACGAAAGGACCATAATTGCATGTTTTGATGAGTTAAGGGATCGATGATCACATATTTTTTTTGAGGGACCAATGCTTGAATTGGTTAAAGTTGAGAGACCATTACTACAATTTTCTATAAAATTTGAAAGTGATTACATGTGACGAGTTTATCGTCACTTACTGTTTCAAAATTGTATATATAATTATTTGTGAAATGTCACGTGAAACAGATCCCATCGATTTAATAGCTTCGCAAAACCTTTTAGTCATGGGATGGAAAATACCATCCAATGTTGGATACGACTTGTTGGACCTAAATAGACTATAAAACAGGTAAAGTTTAGTAGGCTAGTGCGTGCTACTTTTTTTTAACAAGTTATTGATAAGAAAAATGGGCGGTGGATAGACAATGAGAACGCAGAGACTCTAATGGGCTTGACCACTGGTTTGATTGATGGCTAAGAATTAACACCTCTTTCTCTATGAAAATTCTAACACAATTAGGGTTTTTTAAGTTAATGCAAAAAAGTATGAGCCTAAGATTCTGTAGTGGAAAATACAAAAAATCCTTCAATGTCAAGGAAATAACGCATCTATCATGGGTTGTAGGTCCTTTTATATTTGTCATTAATGAATTTGTGTCGTTATCGTCGGTATCATCATTAAACTCATATGGTATAGTACAATAGTCCTCATTAGTATTATATGAGGCTCGTATAGTAATATAGTACATGCTCACAATGGACCTTATTCACTCCTAAACGTAAAAACTGTAATAAAACAAAAGTCAGTAGAGAGTGAGAATTAGTGAAAAAAGAAAAAGAGAGTGGTAGTTTGCGAGAATGACTCGATGGTATGTCTATTCACATAGTTTTAAATATATACACATTACAAGTTAATTTTGTACAAACATTTAAGTGAGTCATGTATTTGCTGAATTGTTCAGATATATAAATCTAGATTCATGTACTCTTTTCATCTTCTCAAGCGAAATGGAACAAAGATAGCCTCTTAATTCTTAAAGTTGGTATCCTAATTTGATAAAATATGAAACATTTGTCCTCTACACATTCATAACAAACGAAATATGTAACGTGCGTTTCACTTGCTTAAATTTGACGAAAATTCTCGTGCAAATGCTACACGTTTTATAAAATTCTAATCCCAATTTTATACATCTCGTCAACGAGAGAAAAAAAACACGTGACGAGGGAAAAAAACGAAGAATACCGACTTGATTGGATTCGGCGCAGGCAACATATAGCCACAAGTGTGAGCACTAACGAAACTCGATCTGGTTCTTTTAGGTTAACCAAGTGGTTCTTCTGCATGAAAAGGAGGGAAGTCCTTGCTAATCTGTTTGCGTCATGTAACAACGGCAAATCAGTGGCGCAATTGCACTCTCAAACCCTCAGAGCCGGCCTTTCCCAAGACAGCTTATTTGCCCCAAAACTCAAACGTTCTCTACGCAAAATATGAGTCCTCCAGTCATGCTTGTAAGGTGTTCAACGAAACTCCCCACAGAACTGTCTATCTCTTGAATGCCCACATTGAGGAGCTACTTTATAGAAGATCGATGGGAAAAGACATTGTGGCTATTCCGTAACATGATGTCTGAGTCAAGAGGCAATGATGGAAAACCCGATAATTTCACCATTCCCATTGCTCGCGAGGTTAAGGGCGCTGGTGTGTGGAAAATTAATACATGGGTTTTTGAAGAAACATGATAAGGTAGCATTGGATATGTTTGCGGGTTTTACGTTGATTGAATCATATTCCAAATGCGGAGAAATAGACGAGGCTATGAAAGTGTTTGACGAGTTTTCACAACCGGAAGTGTTTTTGACGATGTTGCATGAATACCAACTTAAGCCTGGACCTGAGCACCACGGAATAATTGTTGATCTTCTTGGCCGGACATGAGAGTTGGGTAACTAGAGGTGAAGAGGAGAGGGGGAAGGTTATGTTCCCAATGTTGATTTCCTGCTTCACGAGTCATGACATGGCGGCTGCTGTCTAGAATAGAAACATTGGTTATATTTTTCTTTCAATTACATAAATCAATTTCATGAAAATATGTAGTAGCTACTTTGTATCAATGAAAATATAAGTGTGTAAACGTAGAACATTGGTGCCTTCAATAACTCGTTAAAGCATGTTCACTCGTTAAGTAGAGATATAAATGACTTCATGTTCACTCGTTAAGTAAAGATATAAATGACTTATTGTTTCTTTTTCCTTACGTGACACATTGCGCAACTTTACAAATTATTAGAGACATATACTAGTGATGACTAAGTTTTTATAGCCCACCGCTTTCAAGGAAGTGTCTTTAGTTTTAAAAGCTCAGTCTACCTAAATTTAAAACTATGCGTTGGTGTTTCCATGTCACGCAATAATACAAAATGATGTACATTATATGCGACGAATAAGTTATTTCTTTGTTATATTAAAAATCTTTTGTATTTTCCACTACAAAATCTTTGGCTCATACTTTCTTTCTTGTATTAACTTATATAAAACCTAATTGTGCTTCGAGTCACAGAAAAAGAGATGTTAATTATCAGCCATTAATCAAACCATTGGTCAATCTCATTAGAGTCCGTAGACTCTCATTCTTTATCCACCACCCATTTTTCTTATTAAGAAAAAAACTAGTAAAAAGCAGTAGCACCACTAGGCTACTACCTTTACGTGTTTTATAGTCTATTTAGTTTCCAACAAATCGTATCCAACATTGGTTGTTATTTTTCTATTTTGTGCTAAAGTTTTTGCAAAGTTGATACATTGAAAGAGTCATCGTTAGGTGACGTCTCATAATAAATTATACATACAATACTAAAACGTCACGTGACGATGAACTTGGCACATATGAATCATTCTAATCAGATTTGAATGTTAGCATATCGCATAAGTGGCATACTACTATTATTATGTTTTGTTAATGTTAGCATTGGTCCTCAGACTTTATCTTGATTGGAGCATTGATTGCCAAACTCTGACTCATTTGTTTGCATTTAGAATACAATTCAATCAATGCAGAACCCACAAACATGTGTCATGTCCAACGCAACCTTGTCATGTTTGTTCATAAACCCATGACGTCCACCAACAACAATTGAACTAACCGGTGCACCACCCTTAAAATAGAATAAGGTCGTGAACTAAGGATGGGTTCAAAAAATAAAAAACTAGAAAAAATCGAACTGAAAAGAAACTAAATCGAATTAAAAAATCAAACCGAACCAAATGATTTGGTTCAGTTTCAGTTTCAGTAATTTTGAAACCGAACTCAACCATATATATATTATATTAATTTTATTTATTTATGTTAGGTATTTATTTTTTCAAGCCCAATTTCTAAACCCAAATATGTTAAAAGCAACACTTCAAGCCCATGTTAAGAAAAGCATTCTTACTACAAACCCTAGCATATTCTTTTCTCCCTCCTCTCTTCCTTTCTTTCTCAGCCGCATCTTTGCATCCTCTCTCCCTCTTCTTTCTTCATTATTTTTCTCCTTTTCTCTCTCTCCAGCAGTCCCATCTTCCATCCTCTCCCACTTATCTTTTTATTTCTCCGCCTTCTTTCCACCGCCAGTTCTGACTGAGACCGAGATCGAGATCAAGACCGAGACAGAGAGCTGGAACTGGAAGTCATTAAAGAGCAGTATCTCCTCTCTCTACTATTTTCGATTTCAGTTTTGCATCTGTTTGAGCTGCCTTTCAGATCTTCGAGGATTTGTTTTTGCAAAAAAAATAATCAAAGAACTGCGGTCCTTAATTTGCTTTGTTCTCACATCTTCCAGCGATTCAAAACAGTAATCACGAGTTTCACTGGGGAATCTTGGGAAAGACTTGTTTTCTTTAGATTGAAACAATCAGGAATTTTTCACTTCTTTACTTGAAATCAATGAATACCAGCAGATCCGCCCACGCAACCGCCGCCGCCGCATCTTCATCTTCGTCTCGGCCTTCAAACAACTGGAAGTACGAGGTGTTCCTCAGCTTAGGCGACGACACACGCACTACCTTCACAGACCACCTCTCCATTGCGTTACGCGATGCCGGAATTAACACGTTTGTAGGCTACCAGCTCAAAAGGGAGAAAAATATACGGAGCGAACTTGACAGAGAAATTGAAGGGTCGAGGATCGCCATCGTCGTCTTCTCAAAGAGGTACGCGGAGTCCGGATGTTGCCTGAGGGAGCTGTCGAAGATCATGAAGTGCCGCGAAGACCAAGAGGGGAAAGTAGTGTATCCAATATTCTACGACGTTGACCCTTCTCAAGTGAGGAAACAGAGTGGTAGTTTCGGGGAAGCGTTTCGGAAGCATGGAAGGGAGGAAGATCCAAATGAAGTCGAGCAGTGGAGAAAGCATCTTAAGGCTTGTGCAGATTTGTGTGGCCGGAATCTTAACACCACGGCGGACGGGTATAATTTCAAATTTCCTCTTTTACAAAATTTAATTGCTTGCAACATCTTGTATGACTAGATTAATGATTAGAAGAACAATTTAATAATTAGTAATTAGAAGAAGAAAATAATGATTAGTAATTAGATAAGCATCAGCCTTGACGGATTAATGAGAAGCCAATCTGATACCAAATGTTGGAAGAAATATAGCAAAGCCTAATCCATTAGCAGATAATTAATCACATGGACGATTGATAAAAAAAAAAAAAAAAAAACTGGGGAAGCCATGGACGGTTGATGAAAAAAACTGAGGAAGCCATGGATGATTGATCAAAGAAGAGCTTCGACTCACTGAGAGCCTTATGTTCTTGCTAGTAATAGGGCTAGTCTTCTGTATAAGTTCCCAGTGGGTTATCCACCAGTCTTTCGTGTCAGCTTAAAGGTCGTCTAATTAATTCTTAATTTAACATATATGATGAATTAGTTTAGTTCATATGAATCTTGGTGTTGCATGATATGTTGAATCATCTGTTTGCATAATTTGGACTTTCAATTTGCAGGCGTGAAGGATTGTTTATCAAGAATGTTGTTGGGGACATCATCGCACTAACAAAAACCAGAGACTTACAAACAAGTCAGTCAACCACTCGGTTGGAATACCTCGTCGCGTGGACCAGAGTTCCCTACTACTTTTTTTTTTTTTTTTTTTTTGCATATTGACTAAAGAAAATGAGTCGTGGTCATTGTCTGACAAACCTCTTTTGTACTTTTCTTTTGTAATTGAATGCTTTCCCATAACCTAGTCAGCATTCTTTCTATTTTTTTTCCTTTTTTTTCTTTTTCTTTTTTCTCCTTTTGGTTATGAAGATTACTTTTTTTCACCCACCCCACCCTCCTCTCTCCTCTCTCCTCTCTCCTCTCTCCCTTCGCTCCTCTCTCTCTCTCTCACCTATTACTTTTTTTTCTTCTTTGATTCACCCACTTTCTTCTCTCCCCTCTCTCGCCCTCCCTCCCTCCCTCCCTCCCTCCCTCCCTCCCTCTTTCCTTTCTCTGCTTCTCTCGAACCAGATAAGTTACAAGCATTTGAAGAAGAAGAAGAGGACCCAGATGATCCATTTCTCATATTCTTCAAAGTCTCGCACTTCAACCCAAGACCCTGAGCGCGAAGACAATCTCTCTCCAGCCGATGCCCACGATTTTGCGTATGGCATCTACTCAACCGCACTCCGCTCCACATCGCCTCGCCCCAAGGTTGGATGGACGTTTTCGGTCACCTACTAATCCACAGCTGGATCGACATGCTGCTCCTTCCTTTCATGGTCTTCGGCTCTTCCTCCGTCAGCCCAATTGAGGACGGCTCCGCCGAAAAGGAGACTGTCTGGAGTTTCTTCGCCTTTGAAAATCCAACATTGGGCGCTGAAGGATCATAGTAGATGGATGGTTGCATCCAACAAAAATCAACTTATTGTAATGATATTTAACAATGTAGAACTGTGGGTTTTATCCCAATGTATGTAAACCTGTGTGATTTGGAATGTCTTAGCTGTCATAGCAGTGATGAATTGTGTGCTACCTACGGTTTGGTTTTGCAGTGGGTTATGTCATTGATACATGTTTAAAAAGTTTATTACTAAGTATCATTCGTTATGAAAAGTAAAAATATAAGCACTAATTGAAACAATAAACCAAGTTAACATCTATAAATGGTACTAAATGATTGACTTTATTGAACATACCACGTGGAATATATTGCGTTTCTACTCACATACCAATTGACGGAATCTTTTGTACTTGTAAATTAGTTATTATAAATATTACACGTTTTAAGTCAGAAAAAGAGATGCTAATTCTTAGCCATCGATCAAACCAGTGATCAAGCTCATTAGGGTCCGTAGGCATGAGCTGCAGTAGCTTGCACAAGCCTACTACCTTTACCTATTTTATGAAAAAGGATTCTCGTCGGATTCTTTTTTGGAGATCCTAGGAATCCCGTGATCGTGACCGTTCATCATATGTAAATTATACCTGACGAAAACTGATTGTACGACGTACGATGAATGGTTACGGTAACGGGATTCCTAGATCCTTTTCCCTATTTTATAGTCTGTTTGGTTCAACAAATCGTTCCAACATTGGTTAGTCATTTTTCAATTCTATGCTAAAGGTTTTGCAAAGCTCTTATATTGAAGGGGTCATCGTAGCGTGACGTCTTACAACAAATTATACATACAATATTAAAACGTCCCGTTATGACGAACTCGTTACATGTGAATTATTATGATCATATTTTAGGTTGAAAAGTTTATTAATTTTTTTTAGATAATACGTTCAAAAATCAACTTAAGAAAAATTATGACAAAAAATTCATCGCGTAATCAACTTACAACACAAATAAATATGTAGCCCGAAAGGTATATAGTCTCTCATTACGAGAGATTCTTTTTTAAAGCATTTATAGTGTGCGGGCGGAAAAGCGGTTGAGAACAAAGGAATCCAAGGGCATTTCCGAATGCACAGTGTGCTAGCCGCTACATCTCTTATGCTAATTATCTGCTCCCCGAATTTCCTAACCAACCCGATAGGGTCTGGGCTAAATGATGGCATATCTTGAGCAGCCAAATAAATGTAATGTTAGCATACCAAGAGATATGGGAGCACCCTACCCCATAGCAGCAGATCACAGACTGCCCTGACTCATGCATTTACTTCTTATTTCAGATGTTAAGACTAGTCCTATCCCAAACTTCAGATTTCTTTATTTTTGGACCTTTAAACGAAGGGAAATGGAAAGAAAAAAGAAAAAAGAATAAAAAAAGAAAGAAATTAAGATGGACCATTTTAGTTGTTTGACTGATTGATTAGCCACTTAGTACTATGATCCAGTAATATTTCTCTTCACTTGCAAACGGAAAAAGGCGATGGGTTTGGGTCCTTAACGGGCCTGAGCCCGAGTTCTAAATGGCCTGAAAGGCCTGGGTTTTTCTAGAATGTGGGTCACCGGACCCATTCAAAGGAGAAGGCCGGATTCGACCGGAATACTACACACACTTTGAACGTCCATAACTTTGTCAATACTCGACGAAATCGAGTGATTCAAAAACAAAAGTTGTAGTTCCCGAAGAGACGAAGAGAATGGTACACGATATCTAACTCGCCATGGTTTGGCCGAAAAACGTCTCGAAAGCCATCGGACTCGCCGGAAACTGGGTAAGATTCAAATGAATATAACTTCTTCAATACTCAACGAAATTGAGTGAAACAAAAAAGAAAATTGTAGTACTTGACGAGACGAAGAGATTGATACCTTGCACCCCAGCCAACTCGTCGTGGTTTGGCCGAAAATTATCTCGAAAGTCGCCGAAATCTTCGGGGGAGCGAGCACCGTGACTGTCACGGTGGAGTTCCTAGTTTTGCTTGTGGTTTCGAGGTCCAAGGTCTAGGTGTGGTGGTGATGGTTGCTCTGTGTGTGTGTGTGTGTGTGTGTGTGTGTGTTTTTTTTTTTTCGGGAAAGAGTCCGGGAGATAGAGAGAGATAAGGTATACGGGAAAAGGAAGAAAGAGAGGGAGAGAAGGAGAAAGAAGAGGGTTGAGAAAGATGGAAGAGTGACGGGGAAGGGGGATAGAATCAGGGGTGGGCCTCTTGGGCTCACCATTTAAGACTCAAAACAATTTTTAAATAAAAAGAAGGGGGTGTAACATTACGTGGTAAGCAAAAGGAAATTATACGAAAGTCTGCCTCAAGGAGTATATTTCAAGATGATGAATCATCTGAACCATATATCCCAAGTCCTGTACGAAGTCCATCACCAAATGAAGATGGTAGATATGATTATTAAGTTTATGTAGTGTAAGAATTATGTGCTTTATTAATTAAGTTTATTAATTGTCGTTTGTATTAAGTTTATGTAGTTTATGAATTATCGGTTGTATTAAGTTTATGTGGTTTATGTACTTCAATAATTCAACCTCCATTCAATACTTTGCACAAGAAGACACTTAAATTTATTACTAGAAAATAACAACATAGTACACTTAAAATTATTACATAAATGCTTAACAAACATCATCAACAATCACCTTCTCGACGCCATACATGCTCAACCATGATTGAATAGAGGTCTTCGGCCTGCCAAAATCGTGCAGGCCCTCTAACAATGGCCCATCGAGCTTGTAGGATCTCGAACGCTCTCTCCACATCCTTCATGTAAGACTCTTGCCTCTGCGAAAATAATTTCTTCTTTGCACTATCGGGATGAGAAAAACTTTTGACAAAGGTAGACCAACTAGGATAAATACCATCAGTTAGGTAGTAACCTAGCTCATACATATTACCATTTACCTTGTACCGAAATTCTGGTGCCCATCCATTGACGACATTATCGAACAAAGGAGAAGAACAAAGAACGTTGATATCGTTGTTTGATCCGGGAGCGCCGAAGTTTGCATGCCAAATCTATGTGTCGTAAAACGCCACAGCCTCGAGCACGATGGTTGGCTTATCATGACGGCCCTTAAATTGGCTAGCCCAAGCAATATGACAATTCTTCCACTCCCAATGCATACAATCGAGACTTCCTATCATGCCATGGAAGCCTTTTTTTGTCCGCCTTATGTAGAAGCCTCTTCAAGTCTTGACGAGTTGGGTTGCGGAGGTATGTGGCTCCATAAATGCCTTCAATTGCCTTACAGAAGTGCTTCAGGTTCTCAATTGCAGTACTTTCTGCAAGTCGGCAATACTCGTCAATTGAGTCTGCAGAGCACCTATTAGTTAGCATGCGAAAAGTAGATGTGAGCTTTTGATGAGGTGATAGACCTTGTCGGCCTGCGGCATCTATCCTTCTTGCAAAATAGTGGTCACGATTGACAACTACGTTCAAGATGCTTTCAAAAATCTCTCTCATCATCCGAAACCGCCTCTGAAAATCATGAGCAGAAAATCTCGGACGCTCGATGAAATAATCTTTCATCATTCGGTCATGACACTCTTCTCTATCACGCTGCACATACGAACGCCCCGTGACAGAACGATGATGGCTAGATTCGCCATGGTGCTCAAATTGCATAAACGAGTTGACAAGTTTAGCTTCGGCGTTGAACAATTCTGCATCCTCAATCTCAATCCTTGCTTGGTGTTGTGCCATCTGCATTGCCATGCTACGCCTTCTTCTATCATCCATTGATGAGATATTGAGAAGTTTTAGGAAACACAAACTCTTTGAAAGTTGAAAGATTGGAGAATATAGAGGATGATTGAAGGTTGAAAGGTTGTGTGATCAACAAATATGGGACATATGTTTATATAGAGGATGATTGATGAGAGTTGAACGGTTGATGAATTGAAAATTTGGTGTTGAATGGTTGGTGAATTGAAAGTTAGCCCAGGGTTGAAAGTTTGGTGAAAGTTGAAGGCTTGCTTTGTGTCAAATTTAGTAATTTTTCCATATTTATCGGAATTTAATTTTTTTTAGATTAAAATGTTCATAAAATTAATTTACGATAGTCTACATATTTATTTATTTATTTTTAAATTTTAATTTAAGAAAAAAAATAGCCTAAGTTCATTATTTAATAATTCCGGGCTAAAATTTTAGGCCACAACTATTGGAGCAGAAAAACTGTTTCTGGGCTAAAAGCTAAATTTTTCGAGCTAAAAAATTTGGCTTTTAGCCCAACCATTGGAGATGGTCTTAGGAGAGATTCTTTTTTGGGTAAATTACATCATACCCTCTCAGGTTTGAGATCTATTACAACCCCATACAACATCTTTAAAACATTTCACTTTCGTACCTCAAATACTATTTTATTTCAATTTCGTACATCCGTTACATTTTCCATCAATTAATCTGTTAAGTGCTGACATGGCTGCCAACGTGGCACACCACGTGGCAAAAATAATACTTTTTAATTAAAAAACCTAAATTTTCTATTGAAAAAAAAAACCTATCACATATCCCTGTAAACCCCCCCCCCGGGCGCCGCATATCCCCACCCCAAAAAACAAAAACCCAGATATCCCCACCCCCAAAAAACAAAAACTCAGATCTCTGTGATCCCCGTAACCCCATCCCCCTAAAACTCATATCCTCGGTGCAAAGCGCGTCCCCCCAGCACCCCCCCACCGGCCGGCGATGCAGGTCACCTAGAACCCAACCCTTCTCTCAAACCCCACCACCCACCCTTTTCTCCTCTCTACACACCCACACTTCTTCAATCCACACCTATTTCACGAACCCGGTGATGGCGAGACGGGATCTAAGATTTTTTTTTTCTTTTTTCTAGGTTGCAAGTATGGGGGTCGGGGGAAGAAGATGAAGATGGGGGAGAAGATAGGGGAAAGGGAGGGGGAAGACAAACTGAAGGGGGGGCTTTTTTTTCCCTGGGTTGCAAGGAAGAAGATGAAGATGGGGGAGATGAGTTTGGGGGTTGCGGGGAGAAGAGAGGAGGATGAGGGGGATAAGGTTTTAATTTTTTTTTTTTAATTTTTAATTTTTATATTTAGAAGATTTAGGTTTTTTTTTAATTAAAAAAAATTTGCCATATGGCACACATTTGGTAGCAACGCCAGCACTTAACGGATCAATAGATGGAAAATGTAACAGATGTATGAAATTGAAATAAAATAGTAATTGAGGTATGAAAGTGAAATGTTTTAAAGATGTTGTATGAGGTGGTAATAGACCTCAAACTTGAGGAGGTATGGTGTAATTTACCTTTCTTTTTTAGAGCATCTATAGTGTGCAAGCGGAAAATCAGTTGAGAACAAAGGAATCCGAGGGCATTTCCGTTTGTAAGTAAAGAGAAATATTACTAGATCATAGTACTAAGTGGCTAATCAATCAGTCAAACAACTAAAATTGTCCATCTTAATTTCTTTGTTTTTTTTTCCTTCTTTTTTCTTTCCATTTCCCTTCGTTTAAAGGTCCAAAAATAAAGAAATATGAAGGTTGGGATGGGACGGACCTGGATCCTCTCCTGAGCCCAAGGAGAGGATCCTCCTGACCAATGATCCAAGGCCGTTGGATGAAAATCCAACGGCTATAATTATTATAACTTTAAATGGACCCCCCTGTTTGTAGCCGTTGGATGAAAATCCAACGGCCTTGGATATTTAGTCAGGAGGATCCTCTCCTTGGGTTCAAGAGAGGATCCAGGTCCGGATGGGACTAGTCTTAACATCTGAAATAAGAAGTAAATGCATGAGTCGGGGCAGTCTGTGATCTGCTGCTATGAGGTAGGGTGCTCCCATATCTTTCCCTGTTAACCTGCAGCATAGTAATAGTTAATGAGAGGAAGAAGAAGAAGATAGAGCAAGCAACCTTTTCATTTCTCTTGGTATGCTAACATTACATTTATTTGGCTGCTCAAGATATGCCACCATTTAGCCCAGACCCTATCGGGTTGGTTAGGAAATTCGGGGAGCAGATAATTAGCATAAGAGATGTAGCGGCTAGCACACTATGCATTCGGAAATGCCCTTGGATTCCTTTGTTCTCAACCGCTTTTCCGCCCGCACACTATAAATGCTTTAAAAAAGAATCTCTCGTAATGAGAGACTATATACCTTTCGGGCTACATATTTATTTGTGTTGTAAGTTGATTACGCGATGAATTTTTTGTCATAATTTTTCTTAAGTTGATTTTTGAACGTATTATCTAAAAAAAATTAATAAACTTTTCAACCTAAAATATGATCATAATAATTCACATGTAACGAGTTCGTCATAACGGGACGTTTTAATATTGTATGTATAATTTGTTGTAAGACGTCACGCTACGATGACCCCTTCAATATAAGAGCTTTGCAAAACCTTTAGCATAGAATTGAAAAATGACTAACCAATGTTGGAACGATTTGTTGAACCAAATAGACTATAAAATAGGGAAAAGGATCTAGGAATCCCGTTACCGTAACCATTCATCGTACGTCGTACAATCAGTTTTCGTCAGGTATAATTTACATATGATGAACGGTCACGATCACGGGATTCCTAGGATCTCCAAAAAAGAATCCGACGAGAATCCTTTTTCATAAAATAGGTAAAGGTAGTAGGCTTGTGCAAGCTACTGCAGCTCATGCCTACGGACCCTAATGAGCTTGATCACTGGTTTGATCGATGGCTAAGAATTAGCATCTCTTTTTCTGACTTAAAACGTGTAATATTTATAATAACTAATTTACAAGTACAAAAGATTCCGTCAATTGGTATGTGAGTAGAAACGCAATATATTCCACGTGGTATGTTCAATAAAGTCAATCATTTAGTACCATTTATAGATGTTAACTTGGTTTATTGTTTCAATTAGTGCTTATATTTTTACTTTTCATAACGAATGATACTTAGTAATAAACTTTTTAAACATGTATCAATGACATAACCCACTGCAAAACCAAACCGTAGGTAGCACACAATTCATCACTGCTATGACAGCTAAGACATTCCAAATCACACAGGTTTACATACATTGGGATAAAACCCACAGTTCTACATTGTTAAATATCATTACAATAAGTTGATTTTTGTTGGATGCAACCATCCATCTACTATGATCCTTCAGCGCCCAATGTTGGATTTTCAAAGGCGAAGAAACTCCAGACAGTCTCCTTTTCGGCGGAGCCGTCCTCAATTGGGCTGACGGAGGAAGAGCCGAAGACCATGAAAGGAAGGAGCAGCATGTCGATCCAGCTGTGGATTAGTAGGTGACCGGAAACGTCCATCCAACCTTGGGGCGAGGCGATGTGGAGCGGAGTGCGGTTGAGTAGATGCCATACGCAAAATCGTGGGCATCGGCTGGAGAGAGATTGTCTTCGCGCTCAGGGTCTTGGGTTGAAGTGCGAGACTTTGAAGAATATGAGAAATGGATCATCTGGGTCCTCTTCTTCTTCTTCAAATGCTTGTAACTTATCTGGTTCGAGAGAAGCAGAGAAAGGAAAGAGGGAGGGAGGGAGGGAGGGAGGGAGGGAGGGAGGGCGAGAGAGGGGAGAGAAGAAAGTGGGTGAATCAAAGAAGAAAAAAAAGTAATAGGTGAGAGAGAGAGAGAGGAGCGAAGGGAGAGAGGAGAGAGGAGAGAGGAGAGAGGAGGGTGGGGTGGGTGAAAAAAAGTAATCTTCATAACCAAAAGGAGAAAAAAGAAAAAGAAAAAAAAGGAAAAAAAATAGAAAGAATGCTGACTAGGTTATGGGAAAGCATTCAATTACAAAAGAAAAGTACAAAAGAGGTTTGTCAGACAATGACCACGACTCATTTTCTTTAGTCAATATGCAAAAAAAAAAAAAAAAAAAAGTAGTAGGGAACTCTGGTCCACGCGACGAGGTATTCCAACCGAGTGGTTGACTGACTTGTTTGTAAGTCTCTGGTTTTTGTTAGTGCGATGATGTCCCCAACAACATTCTTGATAAACAATCCTTCACGCCTGCAAATTGAAAGTCCAAATTATGCAAACAGATGATTCAACATATCATGCAACACCAAGATTCATATGAACTAAACTAATTCATCATATATGTTAAATTAAGAATTAATTAGACGACCTTTAAGCTGACACGAAAGACTGGTGGATAACCCACTGGGAACTTATACAGAAGACTAGCCCTATTACTAGCAAGAACATAAGGCTCTCAGTGAGTCGAAGCTCTTCTTTGATCAATCATCCATGGCTTCCTCAGTTTTTTTCATCAACCGTCCATGGCTTCCCCAGTTTTTTTTTTTTTTTTTTTTATCAATCGTCCATGTGATTAATTATCTGCTAATGGATTAGGCTTTGCTATATTTCTTCCAACATTTGGTATCAGATTGGCTTCTCATTAATCCGTCAAGGCTGATGCTTATCTAATTACTAATCATTATTTTCTTCTTCTAATATGATCCTAGCATTGGATTTCTATGGCTATATTATCATTCTGGCTTCCTCAGTATTTGCAGATAAAGGATGTTCGTGACAAACACAAAGGTATATATGTATATGTTGTTATATCGCACTAACATCTTTCAGCTTCTTCTAGATTCAGTACTCTGATGAGACTTCAAAAAACAAAAAAACAAAACACAAAAAAAAATGGCAACCATGTCTTCACCGAAGTGAGACTTTTAAGGGATTCTTTGGTTGCGGTTTATACATATAGCTTATAATATGAATAATGGTTGCAACTTAATCTTTCGTTGAAAGGCATGATGATATATAGATATATAGCTCATATCAAAGGTTATCGAAACAAACAATGTTTGCAGGAGCCACAATCATGATAGATTTTCTATAAGGTACTCCAACGGTTGGGTCTGGTCATAGGTACCATCCATTTTTAATCTTGATCAAATGTTTATGTAATTTTTCACCAAAGTAGGAATTATTAGGAAATTTTGTTCAACGAGTTGCTTAAATGAAATTGTGATTGACAGTTTATCACACGAGACTAATCTTCCCAAAAATGACACAATGAATTGTTCAAACAACTTTCTGGATAAACAGTCCTTCACCACGGCTGCCAATTGGAAATCCAAATTATGCAAACAGATGATTCATCATATCATGCAACATCACAGCAAGATTCATATGAACTAAATGCCTTATTCATCGGGACTTTGGCTGATGATGTTGCAAGCAATTAAATTTTGTAAAAGAGGAAATTTGAATTTATACCCGTCCGCAGTGGTGTTAAAATTCCGGCCACTCAAATCCGCACAAGCCTTAAGATCCCTTCTCCACTGCTCCACCTCGTTTGGATCTTCATCCTTTTCATGCTTCTGAAATGGTTCCCCAAAACTACCGCTCTGATTCCTCACTTGAGAAGGGTCAACGTCGTAGAATATAGGATAGACTACTTTCCCCTCTCTCATGATTTTCGATAGCTCCCTCAAGCACCATCGGGACTCCGCGTAACTCTTTGAGAAGACGACGACCGCGATCCTCGACCCTTCGATTTCTCGGTCAAGTTCGCTCTGTATATTTTCCCCCCTTCTGAGCTGGTAGTCTATAAACGTGTTGATTCCGGCATCGCTTAACGCATTCAAGAGGTGGTCTGTGAACCCAGTGCGTGTGTCCTCGCCTCTAAAGCTCAGGAACACCTCGTACTTCCAGCGGTTTGAACGCCGAGAGGAAGGCGAACCGGCGGCGGTTGCAAGGGCGGGGCTGCTAGTATTCATTGATTTCAAGTAAAGAAGTGAAACTCCTGATCGTTTCAGTCTAAAGAAAACAAGTCTCTCCCAAGATTCCCAGCGAAACTCCTGATTATTGTTTTGGATCGCTGGAAGATGTGAGAGAGAAGAATAATGAAGAAAGAAGAGGGAGAGAAGATGCAAGATGCGGCTGAGTAAGAAAAGACAGGAGGGAGAAAGAGACTTAACATAAATACTTAACATAAATAAATAAATAAAATTAATATTTATATTTGGAATTTGGGCTTGAAATTGGGTAAGAAAACAAATACTTAACATAAATAAATAAATAAAATTAATATTTATATTTGGTTCTGTTCGGTTTTTAGAATCACTGAAATCGAAATCAAACCACATGATTTCGGTATGGTTTTTTTTTTCGGTTTGTTTTTTAAGTTTCGGTTCGGTGTATCGTTCAGTTTTTTTTTTCCTTCAAATTTTTTGAACACACCTTTAGTTCACGACCTTATTCTATTTTAAAGGTGGTGCAAAGGTTGGTTCAATTGATGTTGGTAGACGTCATGGGTTTATGAACAAACTTGACAAAGTTGCATTGGACATGGCACATGTTTGTGGGTTTTACATCGGTCACGTGACGTTTTAATATTTTGTGTTTAATTTGTTGTGAGACGTCACGCGACGAAGACCTCTTTAGTTTAAGAGTTTTGCAAAAGCTTTAGCATAGAATGGAAAAATGACCAACCAATGTTGGAGATGATTTGTTGGAACTAAATAGACTATAAAACAGGTAAAAGGTTGCCTAGTGAAGTGCGTGCTACCGCTTTTTACTAACTTTTTTTATAATAAGAAAAAGAAAAAATAACAAAAAAAAGTTTCAATGTTGGCTTATTATATTAACTACTCACATATTGTTGAATAAACATCACATACTTAATACACTCTACATTTACTTTTTCAACTAAAAATTATCTTAACACACCCCACATACTTCTTCATAATACCCTCACACCCCACATTCTTTAAATTTTATTATATTAAAGTTCTATTAGTCGATGCATCTGTTACCTTAAATAAAACATTATAAAAATTTGATATGAGCTTATATTCTTGCTTATGTGGTTTTCATTATTTTCCATGAAATGATCGTTCGTTTCCTTCTTTTTGTCCAACTGATAGTTTTTCTACTTTGGTTTTCTCTTTTGCTTCTATTTAACATGTTGAACTATATCCTCTCAGTGACTCGTGTTAACGTAGGGGACTAGGTGTTGGCATCTTGTTTGGGGATGATGGTATTCACTTGCCTTGTTTAAATACCAATTTAGCCATGAAGATCATTTTTTTATTAGAGCTCATAATTTACTAATCCATCTAAATGTCAAATTCGAAAAAAAAAATTTCGGTTCTGCAATCATGCTTGAATGATATTGCACCCCCACCCATCCTAAGAATTAGCAAAAGAAAAAAAAAACACTACTAAACTATCTCAAAGAAGACTTGAATATTTCAGAATATATCTTTGCCTATTATGTTGTAGAATACTTAACAGTTAATAAAAAAAAACATAATGACCAGACATTGTGAGTGCAGATGTGTACAAAATTATAAATAAACTTACGGGTAGTTTTAGGATTTGATTTTTCATGATTTGGGGTGTAGCAAGAAAATAATTGCTTTTTTGAGAAAAAATAGGGCTTAAATAATCATTTTATACAAGTCATTTAACATTAAATATTAAGTAGGGTTATTCAACAATTTGTGGAGTGTTATTAAAAAACCCTTCAATGTTTTGATTTTTAGCTAAAAGTTATGTATTAATTTTATTTAATGGTTATAACAAAATCCAACCAATATCAAACTAGCACAGATCGCCCCAAATAAAATAGGAAAACTAACAAAAAATTCAAAAAATTCTTTTAACGAAAAGCTATTTTTAAAGGTATAGTAAATAGTGACAGTTAAAGATAAAAAAATAATTTTTCATTAAAAATAAACAGTACCAGGAGTGTTTTATTAAACTTTTCAAATAAAATACATTGTTGAGCTTCCGATTTTACACATAATATCAGTCAGGCCTCTAACATCAAGTTTGACGACTTGAATAGCGCTGCCATGAGCTCTGCGCCCATGGAGGTCGTCACCACACTCAGTTTGAATTCTCGTATCGTTGATCTCTACTCCCTTCGAACTCCTTTCTCTCTCGTGTGTAAAAACTTCACCCTTCTCCTCTTCGTCCTCCTCCATCTTCGAATCCTGAATCCTGGTGCTGGAATCGTCCTGGGTTTTCTCCACCTCCAGAATCCTGGCATGGAAGTGGGAAATCTCTTGGTGGGTGGCGTCGATCTGGTGGAGCAGCCGCTTCTCCTCGGCTTGCCAAGCGTTGCGGTGGCTGGCGAATATCTCAACGACCTTGGTGTCGGCTTTGGAGTCCTCTTTTAGCCTGGAAGTGATGAAGCTAACTTGCTCTTCCTCCTGCCATAGCCGCGCATAGAGCTCGCCCACTTGGCTGTAGAACTCTTGGAAGTTGTCGGCAGCTAAAGCCAGGAAAACGCCCAGGCTCAGGCTAAGGTAGGAGCATATCAGCTTCACCAGATTTGAAATTTAGATTTTTATGAAAATAAAAATGCAAATATAAAAATTGCAAATGCCAAAAAATGATGGAATGATGATCATGAGCAAGACATGTTTACCGGATTTGCCGTGATAGCCAAAGGTGATGATGATGATAAATACAACAACACATTTTCCCACTAAGTGGGGTCGGCTATATGAATCCTAGAACGCCATTGTGCTTGGTCCTGTGTCATGTCCAACAACAACAACAACAACAACAACACACATTTTCCCACTAAGTGGGGCCGGCTATATGAATCCTAGAACACCATTGTGCTCGGTCCTGTGTCATGTCGTCCGTTAAATTCAAATACTCTAAGTCTTTTCTTAGAGTCTCTTCCAAAGTCTTCCTAGGTCTCCCTCTACCCCTTCGGCCCTGAACTTCTGTCTCGTAGTCGCATCTTCTAACCGGGGCGTTAGTAGGCCTTCGTTGCACATGTCCAAACCACCGTAACCGATTTTCTCTCATCTTTTCTTCAATTTCGGCTACTCCTACTTTACCTCGAATCTTCTCATTCCTAATCTTATCCCTTCTTGTGTGCCCACACATCCAACGAATCATTCTCAGATGATGATGATAAATACAAAAGACAAAAATACTGAACGACTTTGGTCAAATTTGGAGGATTAGAAAATGATTATGCCGCTATGGTTTCGTCTCAAATTTTAAAATGGCCCACTTTCATCTTCTTCATGCCCTTCACAACGTGGTGATCAGCCATGCCCACGCGTGGCTTTAACTTTGATAAATGGAAAATGTGTGAGATTTGTGAGGTATGTGTGTGTGATCTATATCTTTTGCAGCATACAATTGTCTTGCTACAGTGCAAACAAAAAACATGATTGGATTTTATCATAAAGCAAATGAAATTTAGATGCAAAATATTTGAGGTCGCGGTTTTTCTTTTTTTTCTTTTTTCTTTTTGTTAGCGTCGTGGATCGTATTATTATGTGTTATGCGACATGAGTAGGGGAGACACCTCTACTAGCAAAGTTACAAGACGATTGCATATACATAATATAATGGAAAAATTAGTATACAGTCTTTAGTTACTATTGTTCATTAATTGAAACCTTATTAGTTTTTAGATTTTAATTCAAGTTCTTAGCATTAATGAAATAATGAATTTACATGTCAGTTGCATTAATGTAATACTCAAAAGCAGATGGTGACTCACCTCACCCCAATAGCTATCTAGGGGAAGAACCTGGCACTCGGGCTAAATGGTCTATAAAGCAAACAGAAAGCTCTCAACTAGTCAAACACTACACTCAACATTGTGTTCTAACAACCCCATATCATAAAGTCTTAGCTTACTCAGCTTTCTCTTTTGTAGTACAACCAGAGAAAGTTATATTTTGTCATGTTTAGACGCTCTGCTACTTATTTCCTTTGTTGTAGTATCGAATCCCTCTAGAAAAACCAATTTATATCCATTTTCCAAGCTTTCGACTACTGTAAAATATAAGGAGAAGTGGCTGCAAGAGGACAAACCTTGCCTGACAAGGTCGTAATCTTCTCCGAATCTCCTTTATTTATACTTAAATAAAGTAGATATGTTATTTATGCTTGTTTCATGTGAACCTATGTCATTTTGAAACACTTTGGTCGTGTTTTACCTTTTATTAACCCTATTGAGCTCTTTATTCTGGTTCATTTGTTGTTAACTTAATCTACTAACTAAAGAAATAACTTGAAGGACTTTGAACTTTCTTTTTTGGACATACATATTCACAAAAGTCCTTGTTTACAAAAGTCCTTATTTGGACATACATAACGCAATGGAGAGGTGGTTTGTGAAGGTAGTGCGTGTTGTCCCCTCTAAAGCTCAGGAACACTTCATACTTCCAGCAGTTTGAACGCTAAGAATAAGATGAAGAGGCGGCAGCGGAGGCCCCATGGGCGGAGCTGCTGGTATCCATTGATTTCTAGTAAAGAAGCGAAACTCCTGATCGTTTCCGTCTAATGAAAAGAAGACTTTCCCAATATTCCCATTGTAGGTGGCATTTTAAAAAATTTCTGCATTGGTCGATGATGTCACTGCGGTGTCAACGACACGTGAGTGCTATTCCTAATCTGTATAAATGTTACCATCAATGGGAAGAGACTTTATATATCTCTTCCGTAACATGATACGTGAGTCGAGAGTCAACAATGAAAAGTACATAGTTTCATCATTTTCATTAGGAGTAGACTTCATTTTACTTTTCACATATTCTTTTAATTTTTGACCGTCGGATCGGATGAATTGAAGAAGATCAATAGACAGAAATTAATAAAAGGTGTGTGAGAAGTAATTTGAGATGTGTGGATAACACACCCCTTTATCCACTCTTGTTTTCTTCACCTTAAACATATAAATATCCTTTGTTTCCAAAAAAAAAAAGAAAAAAAAAGAAAGATAACTCTGCATTTGCACGAACCTTGTCGCTGCCTTTTAAATTGAGCTTCTTGTAGGAAAATTGAGTTGAGAAAATTTGAAATGTTAAATGCACTTATACGCCCATTTTTAGTTTGTTATAAAACTAAAATTTTAAGTAATTTGTCATATTAATTTTTCAAATTTATTAATTTGTCATCTTAATTTAACTTTGTTAAGTTTTTCATCCAAATAAATTGTGGTTCATGGTTATTTTTTACTTTTAGACTCCTTTTCACATGTTTATTTATTTATTTATTTTTATACAAAAATATATTTACATGAGGTCTAAAGAAATAAATTGGTTTTGTACGTATGACTTTTGTTTCACAGTTTTTTTGTGATGTAGGAACCTAGGAATTTTGGATAGTAAAATAAAAATATATTGTGTACATTTTAAAAACTTATGGAGAACTACTAAAAAAAGTACATTTGGCTTATTAACATGGAGATTAGCTAATTGCAATCTTTGAGAATTCAACATGGCTAATCATGTTGATAAAAGAAAAGAGCCGACATGTTTGAAACCTTGAATGATCATGTTTGTACCATACTTGAATAACCCTGAAACTATTAAGCACCGGTCAACATTATACCGTCAAGGACCCACAAGAGTTTCCTTCCAACCAAGAGGCCAATCACAACGCGACACATGTCAACGTCAAAGGCCAATCACAGCACGACACATGTCAACATCAGAGGCTAATCACAACATGACACGTGTCAATGTCAGAACAAAGCTAGAAACTTTCTTCTATAAATAGGGATTATTCTCCCACAATGAATCCCAAATGTCATTTTGTACTAAACCATTCACTAGAACTCACAAAAGGAGAGTTTGAACCTATGTACTTGTGTAACCCTTCACAATTAATGAGAACTCCTCTACTCCATGGACGTAGCCAATCTGGGTGAACCACGTACATCTTGTGTTTGCTTCTCTGCCTCTATCTCTTACATACTTATCTACACTGCTAACCGAAGCAATCTAGCGAAGGTCACAAACCTGACACTTTCTGTTGTACCAAAGTCCTCACTGATTTTGTGCATCAACATTTAGCGCCGTCTGTGGGAAACGACACTTATTCTTACTCTCTCCAAATTTGCAAGTTGGTTTCCATAGTTCGTACACTCTTATTTGACCAAGTATCCATCTCCAACGTGGGGATCGAAGGAAGCCACAACACACAGAATGACACTCCATTTGTGCATATTATGAGGCAGCGAAGGAAAGAACGAAAGAAGTTTGCTCTTCAAGCTAAGGTCAATGAGTTAGAGGCTCAGAACAACAAGATAGTAATGAAGAATGAGGTCCTCCATGAGCAATATGAGAAGCTTTTTTAGATGCTTCACAAGGCTAAGAATGCTCAAACACATGAGCTTATCGCCACTACAGAAATCAACAATCATCTTAATGCCCCCCAACACGGAAGGTCGCCGATATCCAACATAGATATCCCTGATAGAGATCGAGCTACCCATTAATGTGATAATAAGCTTGAGACTTCTCTCAACCCAGTTGCTTCAACTCGAAGCAGGAGAAGTGGAGGAAGGCACCTCCTTGTAGAAGGGGCAGAAGGATCGAAAGCTGTTTATCGCGACTGTCGGGACTTCCTGAAGCAACATCGAGATAATCCCATCCACATAAGCTCAAAGATCAATGACCCAAGGGTTTCTGAGAGACTCAGTCCCCTACCATGGCCCAGGCCAGCTACCAATTTGGGGAATGGGCAACAAGTCCTAGAGAAACATGAGGGTATAAGGGACTCAAAGGTGTTTCAACAAACATACCTTAGAAGTCAGTATGGTGAGTCCAAAGAAAAATCACATGCTCTTGATCAAACTTTCCTACCTCCAAGAGGCGATGGAGATTTACGAAAGAAAGCCCCAGTGGTACACGACTTCATCCAGAACCCCTTGTCCTACATCTCCTTGAAGAAGTAAACAAATTGAAGGCCGAACGACAAGCTGAGATACTTAATTGGAACCAACCTAGGCCTGGCCCTCTTACAAGGAGGATCCTCGACAACCCCTTCCAAGGGAAGACAAAGCAAAAACTCGGTTTACAACTCTATACTGGGAGGGAAGACCTGATTGAACACCTCAACCTCTTTGAGTCCACCATGGCATACCAGATGCATACTGACGAAGAACGATGTTTTCTCTTCTCCTCGACCATCTCTTTGGTATCGTCGTCTCCTACCTGAGACAGTAGACTCATTTGAGGAGTTGAGGAAACTGTTTGTTTCTCAACACATTTTCCAGACCGATCGCTTGCACTTTGCAGATGACTTGTACACTATTCGCCAGACACATCCTCGAAAAAAATAATAATAACTATAGTAAAAAAAATTAAAAAAAATTATCAAAATTATACTTATCTAATCTTATTTATTTATTAACCTCAAATTTTGTACATCTTCATAATAATTATAGTGAAAAAATATATTAATTTAACATAAATAAATATTTATGTTATATTAAATATTAACTAGTCTGACGAAAATATTTAAGTGACCCTATTCCCGAACTCAAATCATCTCTTGACCTTTCTGTCCGGATTCGACGGATCAATTGATACTGACCCTTAAATATGGGAGGAGGATTCTCCCCTTTTTTTCCATACACTTCCATCCTCCCTCTATTTGTGTGGTCACGGTTAAGTTACATTAATATTTTATATTAATTTTTTTATATAGAAATAATAGGATAAAAAGACGTGGCTTAACTATAAAATATCCATAATATCCCGATATTTCCATCGAAATTTCCGTGTTTTTGGACTACCGATATTTCCAATGTCATCGATATTTCCATCGAAATTTCCGTGTTTTTTAAATTTTTATATTTAAAAAAACACCAAGGGGATTCAAACCCCTCCCATTTTACTCATTCAACACATTGACCATCATATCACTTATGTTTTTGTGAAAATATGCTAAAATATTTACATATTTTCTACACTCACAATGTTTGCCAGCTCGCTATATAATCAACTTAAATCAGTTAAATCCATCATGCAATGCATTTCCTTCTAATTTTTTGTGATAAACTAATAGATAATTGACTAAATAAACATCCTGCAAAGTTTCAATAAAAATTTCCAAGTTTTTCTTACAATTTCCGTGGTTTTTATTCAATTTTTATCGATATCGATAATATCTCGATATTTCCATCGAAATTTCCGTGTTTTTGGACTACCGATATTTCCGATATCATCGATATTTAATACCTTGACCGTGACCACACAAACAAGAAAGAATGGAAGTGTATGGAAAACAAGAGGAAAGAATTCTCCTCCTAAATATGTATCCTACTATTATAATTAATTTTAATTTTTTTTTAATGGATTTCTCTTCTATCTCATTTCTTTTTCTCTCATCTCTCATTCTGTCTTTTTCTTTCCCTTTCACTCTATCTTCACTCCATTATTGGCTGCTCTCTCACAAATGAAAAATTGAAGCAATAGAAGTATCTGAATGATTATACCAAGGCAACATTTGTTCTGGAGAGCGAGATGGGAAGAAGGCAAAAAATTAATTCCAATTTTTTGCTCAAAACCAAGCCATTCTGTTGTTGGTCCCAACCATAAATCAAATAACTCAACAAATTAGATGTCCCAAGACCGAAAACCTTGACTTCTTTCTTCACCCAACCAAAATAAACCCAGGAGAGAGCACAGTAAGCAGAATGAGGAGAGAAGAAGACAGAAAGAGATAGAAAGGAGAGAGAACAACACGCAGAAAGAGAAGAGAGAAAATTAAGACAAAAGGAGAGAGGAGAAAACCATTGAAAGAAAATTAATCAGTAAAAACCCCTAAAAGAAGAGAGCAAAGCTCGTAGAACAATGAGAGAGAAGAGAGGGAAAAAAGGAGAGAGAAATGCACAGCAGAAAGGTTCGAATCATCCCAGTCAGTCTGATGGTGGAAAGATTTTTCAATGTTACTGGTATACGGAATGGTATACAGGGTAGTAAGTCATGTGTTATTATACAAATGATGAAATATGTGTGCTAAAAAGTTAATAACTTGAAAAATGAAATTTCCCACCAATTCTTTCCGTTACAATTAAAATTTTCTCCTGATGGTGGAGTGCTTGTGTTGGTTATAACCGACAACAATGCTCTGTCATCTGCCACTATTTAAACACCGCAAATATTTTATCCGACATTAATCATTTAAAACTGCCACAACCTTCTGACACATTAAAGCCAATTTTGTAGTAGTGTTAGGCTTGTTTGTACCATACTTAACCAACCCCAAAACTACTAAGCACCGGTCAACATTATACCGTCAAGGACCCACAAGATTTTCCCTCCAACCAGGAGGCCAATCACAACGCAACACATGTCAACGTCAAAGGCCAATCACAGCGCGACACAGGTCAACGTCAGAGGCCAATCACAGCACGACATGTGTCAATATCAGAGGCCAATCACATCATGACACGTGTCAATGTCAGAACAAAGCTAGAAACTCTTCTATAAATAGGGATCATTCTCCCACAATAATCCCTAATGTCATTTTGTACTAAACTATTCACTAGAACTCATAATATGAGAGCTTGCACTTATGTACTTGTGTAAACCCTTCACAATTAATGAGAATTCTTCTACTCCGTGGAAGTAGCCAATCTGGGTGAACCACGTACATCTTGTGTTTGCTTCCCTGCCTCTATCTCTTTACATACTTATCTACACTGGTACCGAAGCAATCTAGCGAAGGTCACAAACTTGATACTTTCTGTTGTACCAAAGTCCTCAGTGATTTTGTGCATCAACATTTGCCGCAAAAGGGAACTCTGGCATTAGACCCGTTTTAAGTCTAAACCACAAAACCAAGGCCTTAGGCTCGTTAAACCTTTTAGAACCCAGCCCAAAACCCTTTTATTTCTTTTTTTGTTTTTATTTTATTAACTTAAAGGCTTTTGGGCCATTTCTCTATTGGGGTCGGGCCCTAAGCCCAACCGTGAACCCTTTTAACTTTTAAAAAAAAAGGCCCTTGGGCCATAATGAAGTCGGGCCTTAGGCCCGTTACTCCTAAAACCCTAAGCCCCATCCCTTAAACCCAACTAAACCCAAAACCCGTAGAGCCCAAACCGGACACAAGCCCAAACCCTAATCGAGTTTGACCCTTTGACTCGTTGACCGACCCAGTCTGACCGTTGACTGTCTATGTTGACTTTTTGAGTTGACTTTTTCAGGTTTCGTTTGAGACCCCTCATAGGCTAAATTCGACGTCATGGACCCGTTTCCGATGTATGTTTTCCCAAATTAAATCATCTGAGTAGAGTTTGATTAAGTGTACCCTTTATGTGCTTAGGGGTAATTATTGTGGCATTTCTATCTTTGCTAGTCTGCGCGGCTTTTGACAGCAAAGTACTGTGAGTGAACCCCTTCTAAAATGCATGTTTTTATAGTAGAATTGCACACATGAAAAGCATAATTTTATGATGACGTTTTATGAAATGCTTTATGAGATATTGTGCTTACTGAGGCTATTTTGAATTATTACTATTTTTCCTATAACCTGTGTTCTTATAGAATATCTGATGGATGACGATATGATATTTAGAACACGTTTCGAACACTTCTTTATAGTATAGATGATGGATGACCTTATACTATGAAGATGCTTTTCAAATGTACGTATGTTCATTGGTTTTATACTTACCTAGTGGTCCACATTCCGCTACGGGGTGATGGAGAATTTTGTCCCGGGTGACGGTTACGGTGCTGACATAGGGCCTGAAGTGGTTTGTCATTTGGATGAATGTTCCCAGGGACGGGGAGATGACATAGGGCCTGGAGAGTTATTTCCTCTGGCATTTAAGACTAAGGACAGGAAGATGGCATAGGGTCAGGAGGGTTATGGACATTCACTAGTGACTATATATATGTGTTTTCATAAAACCTGGGAGTTAGTATGTTGATAACTGTTTTATTATATATATATATATATATAACAAATTGGTCCAGTCATGTTTGTTTTACACCCCCTTTAGGACTTAGAATCAAGGCATACAATTCCGGCGTCAAGGCACTTCCGCATCGGCATCTTCGAGTCTTCTCGGTGTAGGACCCCATCCTTTGTTCATTCAATTTTTATATCATTTCTTTTCTAGTATTCTAAGTAGTTGTATGCTCTGAACACGTTCCTTAAATGCATATTAATTACCATTAAATTCGTAATTCTTATTTAATTCGTGTTCTAATGCATTTCTAAATGGCTTTCGTCACCCTTCGGGTGTCTGCCAGCATGTGACCATCCCGATGTCCTGAGGACATCGGGATCAGGGCGTGCCATTATCTGCTAGCCAAATTAGCATATCCTTGCGGTTACCTCCGCCTATTAACGTATCAAGGATGGCATGATGATCTTCAGCTGAGACCTCCCTATCTATAACAACCTAATGCCAAGACCTAGTAGACTGATCAATCAAATCAGAGACTCTCAAGTCAGGGAGCAGGGGTAGGGTGCCCTAACTGCAAAGTTGGGATCCATTAATCGGCCCACACCTGTGTGTTCTCACCATTCAAAATCTGCCAGTGCACACCTTGAGAGATAATGTCCCTTTTCGCCAACAGGCTAGCCCAAGCCCAGGAAGATCAACCACCCTTTCGAGCACAAGAAAATGAGCAATTCGTGAAGTAGCGCTACTTGATAACCAAGGCCCAAAGGGAGTCTGGGGAATGGATAAGATGCCAACATTGCTTGGCCCAAAGCGCCATGTTAAACTTCTTAAGGTTACAGAAGCCCATGCTGCCCTCCTGCTTCAGCAGACCCAAGTTTTCGCGGCTCACCCAATGTATCTTTTGTTCCTCCTCTCTTTGACCCCTACCAAAATATGGCCACTGCCGCAACAATATCATTACAAATATTGTTCGAGAAACAGAATATGTTTATTGGGTAGGCAGGAATTGCCTGAGTTACTGCTTTTATCAAAACTTCCCTATCAGCTTGGATAAGAAACCCTGCTTCCCCACACTGTTGGGATTCCCAAATAGTTTCCCGAATCCTGAACCTGCAGAATATCCGGGATGCTCACCAATTTGTTTGGGAGTTCCCTCGGGGTGTTGGCACCAAAGAAAACAGATGATTTATGCATGCTAACTTCCTGAACCAAGGTAGTGCAATAGGGCTTTAAGAGGTGGGTTATGTTCTAACAGTTGGGCCGTGTTGCGCGGAGGAATATAAGCGTATCTTTTGCAAACAATAGATGGGATAGACACGACTCGTTCATGCGTAGCTGAATACCTTTAATAAAACCACCATCCACCGCACCATTGATTAGCCTCGAGAGCACGTCCGTAATGATGAGGAAGAGATATAGAGATAGGGGGTCGCCGTGCCGGAGCCCTCGCGATGGCTTGAACTTTCTCCTCGGTTGTCCATTCACTAGGACCGAGAAATCCAGAATGGATACACACCCCATTACCACCATTATCCACCTCCCACTAAAACCCATTCAAATCATGACCGCCTTCAAGAAATCCCATTCAATCCTATCATATGCCTTATTCATATCAATCTTCATAGCTAGCTCAAATTTAGTTTTCACCTTCCAAAGCTTGAGAAAATGGAACACCTCATGGGCCACTAAAATATTGTCATGGATCTATTGGCCCTCCACAAACGCGTTTTGGGTCGGGGATATGATTCCAGGTAACCAATGCTTTAATCCATTGGCCATCAGTTTAGAGAAGATTTTATAAGAGTAATTACATAAGCTTATCGGCCTAAATTGACTCATCGAGGATGGGTTTGTAACTTTTGGAATGAGGACAATGTGAGTGGAGTTTAACTTCCTCGGGATCTCCCATTCCTCTGGCTTCTCAATATTGGCAATAATGGCTCTAATCTCCTCCTCGTTTTCCTCCCACTGACCTTGAAGATGTCCACTGATTTTTCTTTAGTACCTGCATGCATCACCTCCAATTACAAAGAAAGTAGTAAAATTGGGACCTGGATCCTCTCCTGAGCCCAAGGAGAGGATCCTCCTGACCAAGGATCCAAGACCGTTGGATGAAAATCCAACGGCTATAATTATTATAACTTTAAATGGACCCCCCCTGTTTGTAGCCGTTGGATTTTCATCCAATGGCCTTGGATCTTTGGTCAGGAGGATCCTCAGGAGAGGATCCGGGTCCGTAAAATTGTTCTATACTGATTTTTCTAGACTACATACAGGCTCTGAGTGCCAATCCAACAGTTCTCAATTGGTAAAATATGTGTTGGCACTAAGCACCTCTAGATGCTAAAATATAAAAAATAAAAAATTGCTACTCCACTGCGTTGGCACAAAATTTTGGGATCAAATTTTTATTTTGCTTTGCTATTTTCTTTTTAACAAATGATATTATCTACACTAAATTGAGGGAAAGTGGGGTAGGCTAAGCCTCATAATGGGCTGCAATAATGTGGTTCAAGTTCAAATTCAACTTTCGCGAGAATTGAAACTAAGATTTCTTACTTACAAGCGAAGAGAAATACCACTAGAATGTGTTGTTTTGTTTTGCTCTTTTACTCTCTCTGTTTCTTGGCACCTACTACCTAGGGTAGCGGTACTGGAAACTTAAAGCAAGCACAAGGATCAAGTCCTTGAAAAAACAGATCAATCATGTTACTCAGAGGTGAGATTACCAGTTCTTTTCTTCCTTTTCTGTACGATGAATTATGCAAACGTAAAACATATACTGATACAATTTGATGTTTTCCAAAAATAAAAAATATCCATTCCTGCAGTTGTAAGCAGTTTGATCTTCACACAGAAGAGGAAGGCAATGCAAATTTTCCCCGAAAGCGTGAGAGAAGTGTGGAACGAGTGGGAGCTTCGGGCCATGGTTCTAATCAGCCTTGCCTTGCAATCCATCCTCATCCTGATCGGCAACTGGAGAAAGCATTCAACCAGCAACATACTCCGAATTGTCCTCTGGCTCGCTTACTTGTCAGCTGACTCCGTAGCAACCGTCTCACTCGGGATTCTCTCCAGCAACCAGGAAGCCTCCGAAGGTGATTCTGTAAACCCCAACTTTGTTATAACAGCATTTTGGGCACCGTTTCTTCTCTTGCATCTCGGCGGTCCAGATACGATTACTGCTTACTCGTTGGAGGATAATGCGTTGTGGCTTAGGCACTTGCTTGGGGTAGTTGTCCAGGTGATTGTAGCTTTGTATGTGTTTATGAGAGCATGGTCTGGTAAAATGTTGAATTTTTTGGCAATTCCTGTTTTCGTCGTTGGAATTATAAAATTTGGGGAGAGGACTTGGGTTTTGAGGTCTGCAAGTAGTGAGCATTTTCGAGAGTCTATGCTCCCTCCTCCGGACGCAGGTCCGAATTATGCCAGATACATGGAAGAATACAGCTCAAAGAAAGCTGAGGGGTTTAGGGTTGAACCGAAAACATTCATTGAAGCTCCCATAGGTTTTTATCATTCCCTTGCAGTTCAAGCTGATGAATCTAGTTGTGCCCAAAATGCTGCAGTTTTAAACAATGCTTATAGTTTCTTCGAAACTTTCAAGCGGCTGTGTGCCGATCTCATCCTCACCTTCCATGACATAGAAAACAGCCAATCGTTCTTCCAACATAGAAGCTCTGAGGAAGCTCTCAAGGTTATTGAGTTCGAGCTAGGGTTCATGTATGATGTGTTTTATACTAAATCACTTCTGGTTTATTCTGGTCTTGGTGGAATACTCCGTTGCATTACTCTTTCTTTCACAGTTTGTGTGTTCCTGGCCTTCGTGTTGATCACGGAGAAGCAAGAATACATGAAAGTGGATGTAATTATCACATACATATTGTTGGTAGGAGCTATTGTCTTAGAATTTTATGCAGTTGTCATCCTACTTTCATCGGACTGGACCCTGCTGTGGCTGAGCAAGCACAAAAACACAGCGGTAGATCTCTTGCGCAGATTGGTTACATCAATCGCTTTGATAAAAAACAAGAGGTGGTCTAATACCTTGGCACAATACAACCTCATAACATTTTGTCTCAAAGAAAGGCCAGCAAAGTGCATTTTCATCAACGAGGACTTATTTATAAATCGGTTACTAGAGAAGTATCGATACAGAGACTTGAAGGATGTTTCCAAAGAGTTGAAGAATTTGATATTTGGGCAGCTGCGAGAGAAGTCGACGACTGCTTCTAATTCCGAGGCCAGCAAACGAAAAGAACTATGTGCTCGAAGGGGTGACATGGTGCTTGAGAAAGCAAACTGTCTAGATGAACTTGGCTGGACAATTAACGGGGCCGAATTTGATCAAAGCATCCTTCTTTGGCATATTGCGACAGATCTATGTTACTATTCTGATCTGAACAGAAACAGCGAAATTGATCATAGTCTAAATTTTGAAGCCAGCAAGGTGTTATCAAACTATATGTTGTATCTTTTGGTGATGTGCCCCTTCATGCTGCCAAATGGGATTGGACAGATAAGGTTTAGAGACACCTGTGCCGAGGCTGAGGAATTTATCGCCGAAAGAAAGTCCATAACGGATAGAGAAAACGCCTGCAAAATGTTGCTCAAAGTGAGCACGGACATCCTTCCATCGAAAGTGAAAGGAGATAGAAGCAAGTCGGTTCTATTTGATGCATGCAGGCTTGCTAAAGCTCTGCAGTCCCTTGAGTATAAGGGACGCTGGGACAACAATGAGAAAAAATGGGAGTTTATAAGTCATGTGTGGGTGGAAATGCTTACTTTCGCTGCCAATCAGTGCCGGTGGAGCGATCATGCTCAGCAGCTCAGGCGAGGAGGAGAGCTGCTCACTCATATCTGGCTTCTCATGGCACATCTTGGTTTAACTGAACAGTTTCAAATTTCAGAGGGCCATGTTAGGGCAAAGTTGTTTGTGGAGTGAATTTAAGTGTCACTCCCTACAAAGAATGATCCATTTTCAAGATGTCCTAACTATGTTATGCTTTTCAGATTGTAACTCTATAGTCCGACTATAGACCGGATTTTCAATATTGCTCTGTTAATGTGCTGATATCATTATTGCCCCTAAACATATTGATAAATAACGAACATTTTACATTAAGAATTTCTTATAAATCATATCGGACTTCACTTATGTAGTAACGATTCATAATTAGAGTGCAACTAAAAACAAGAGGACTCAGCCAGATATAAATTACTTGGTAAATAGACAGTTTGCAATTATGAGAAAACATTTGTCCTTGTAGTTCTCGCAAGGCCAAGGCTTACCCTACAACTACAACATCAAACTCCAAGTTGCTGACTCAAATTAATTGTCTAGGGGTGGACATAAAAGCCGGCCAACGTAAAACACATTAGATCATGGTAGATCCTTCGATTTGGTTTGGTTTTTGTAAAAAGTGTGCCCTTTTGAAGCGGACAAAACCAACATTGAAGGTTTCCAAACCAAAAAAAAACAACAACAACAACAACAACAACAAAGCCTTTTCCCACTCAGTGGGGTCGGCTATATGAATCCTAGAACGCCATTGTGCTCGGTCCTGTGTCATGTCGTTCGTTAAATCCAAATACTCTAAGTCTTTTCTTAGAGTCTCTTCCCAAGTCTTCCTAGGTCTCCCTCTACCCCTTCGGCCCTGAGCTTCTGTCCCGTAGTCGCCTCTTCTAACCGGGGCGTTAGTAGGCCTTCGTTGCACATGTCCAAACCACCGTAACCGATTTTCTCTCATCTTTCCTTCAATTTCGGCTACTCCTACTTTACCTCGAATCTCCTCATTCCTAATCTTATCCCTTCTTGTGTGCCCACACATCCAACGAAGCATTCTCATCTCTGTTACACCCATTTTATGTACATGTTGGTGCTTCACCGCCCAACATTCCGTACCATACAACAACGCTGGCCTTATTGCCGTCCTGTAAAATTTTCCCTTGAGCTTTAGTGGCATACGACGATCACACAACACGCCAGATGCACTCTTCCACTTCATCCATCCAGCTTGTATTCTATGGTTAAGGTCTCCATCTAAATCTCCGTTCTTTTGCAGAATAGATCCTAGGTAACGAAAGCGGTCGCTCTTTGGTATTTCCTGGTCGCCGATCCTCACCCCTGACTCGATTGGACCTCCAGTTGCATTGAACTTGCACTCCATATATTCTGTCTTTGACCGACTTAGGCGAAGACCCTTAGATTCCAACACTTCTCTCCAAAGGTTAAGCTTTGCATTTACCCCTTCCTGAGTTTCATCTATCAACACTATATCATCTGCGAAAAGCATACACCAAGGAATATCATCTTGAATATGTCCCGTTAACTCATCCATTACCAATGCAAAAAGGTAAGGACTTAAAGATGAGCCTTGATGTAACCCTACAGTTATGGAGAAGCTTTCGGTTTGTCCTTCATGGGTTCTTACGGCCGTCTCTGCTCCATCATACATATCCTTTATAGCTTGGATATATGCTACTCGTACTCCTTTCTTCTCTAAAATCCTCCAAAGAATGTCTCTTGGAACCCTATCATATGCTTTTTCCAAATCTATAAAGACCATGTGTAAATCCTTTTGCATATCTCTATATTTTTCCATCAATCTTCGTAAGAGATAGATTGCTTCCATGGTTGAGCGCCCTGGCATGAACCCGAATTGGTTGTCCGAGATCCGTGTTTCTTGCCTTAGTCTATGCTCAATGACTCTCTCCCAGAGCTTCATTGTGTGACTCATTAGCTTAATACCCCTATAGTTCATGCAATTTTGTATGTCGCCCTTATTCTTGTAGATAGGCACCAAAGTGCTCTTTCGCCACTCATTTGACATCTTCTTCGTTTTCAAAATCTTATTAAAAAGGTCAGTGAGCCAAGCAATACCAGTCTCTCCCAAGACTTTCCACACTTCGATCGGTATATCATCTGGGCCCACTGCTTTTCTCTGCTTCATCTTCTTTAGGGCTACAGCCACTTCTTCCTTCCTAATTCGACGGTAAAAGGAGTAGTTTCTACACTCTTCTGAGTTACCCAACTCTCCCAAAGAAGTACTCCTTTCATGTCCTTCGTTGAAAAGATTATGAAAATAACCTCTCCATCTATCTTTGACCGCCTTCTCCGTAGCAAGAACTTTTCCATCCTCATCCTTGATGCACCTCACTTGGTTTAGGTCTCTTGTCTTCCTTTCCCTTGCTCTAGCTAGTTTATAGATATCCAACTCTCCTTCTTTGGTATCTAGTCGCTTATACATCTCGTCAAAAGCCGCTAGCTTAGCTTCTCTCACAGCCTTTTTCGCCTCCTGCTTCGCTATTCTATACCTTTCACCGTTTGCATCAGACCTATCCTTGTATAAGGCTTTACAACATTCCTTCTTAGCCTTAACCTTTGATTGTACCTCCTCATTCCACCACCAAGATTCTTTTTGATGTGAAGCAAAGCCCTTGGACTCTCCTAGTACCCCTTTTGCTACCTTTCGGATACAACTAGCCATGGAATCCCACATTTGGCTAGCTTCTCCCTCTCTATCCCACACACATTGGGTGACTACCTTCTCTTTGAAAATAGCTTGTTTTTCTCCTTTTAGGTTCCACCATCTAGTCCTTGGGCTCTTCACGATCTTGTTCTTTTTTCTCCCTCTTTTGATATGTACATCCATCACCAACAAGCGATGTTGAGTAGCCAAGCTCTCTCCCGGTATAACTTTGCAATCCTTACAAGTTATACGATCCCCCTTCCTCATTAGAAGAAAATCTATTTGTGATTTTGACGACCCGCTCTTGTAGGTGATCACATGTTCTTCTCTCTTCTTGAAGAAGGTGTTGGCTAAGAAGAGATCATATGCCATCGCAAAGTCCAAGATGGCCTCCCCCTCCTCGTTTCTCTCCCCAAAGCCATGGCCACCATGAAAACCCCCATAGTTACCTGTCTCCTTGCCCACGTGTCCGTTTAGATCTCCTCCTATAAATACCTTCTCTGTCTGAGCGATTCCTTGCACCAAATCTCCAAGGTCTTCCCAAAATTTCTCCTTCAAACTCGTGTCCAACCCTACTTGGGGTGCGTACGCACTAATCACATTGATGAGTTCTTGTCCTATTGCAATCTTGATTGCCATAATTCTATCTCCTACCCTTTTGACATCTACAACATCTTGTGTCAAGGTCTTGTCCACGATAATGCCAACCCCATTTCTCATCCTATTTGTGCCCGAATACCAAAGTTTAAAACCTGAGTTTTCTAGGTCCTTTGCTTTAAGACCAACCCACTTAGTTTCTTGTAGGCACATAATATTTATCCTTCTCCTCACCATAGCTTCCACTACTTCCATAGATTTTCCCGTTAAGGTCCCTATATTCCACGTTCCTAAACGCATTCTACTCTCTTGGACTCCCCCCTCCTGTCCTAGCTTCTTCACCCTCCCCCGTCTCATACGATCAAAGTACTTCTTTTGCTTGTCCGGCATAGAGTTGATGGGAGCAGGTGCTTCCAAACAACTTTGAGTGGAGTCATTCGAAAAGAAGTTTCTATGGCCCCCTTGCTCATTTAACACTGTATCCGGGCGCCGATGGAGATACAGCGACCCTTGCTCATTTATCACTGTGCTCGGGCCACACAGCGCGCCACTTACGGGTGACGCCCTAGCTTTAGCGCAATTTCGTTTAGGATTCATTTTCATAGGGATTCGACGTAGCTTTGGAGTGCCGGCTGTCGACTACCTGACGCCCTCCCCCTCCTCCTCCTCCTTTATCCGGGCTTGGGACCGGCAATGTAAGATAAACTTACACAGGCGGAGTTTCCAAACCAAAAAAAAAAAAAAAAAAAAAAAAATCAATTTGATTGACAATTTGAAAGTGGGGCGGGGCCGAACCGACCCAAGCTCACATGTAAATAATTATAATATGTTGTAAAATAATCGATATGTGTATAGTTGCATATAAAATAAATAAGACACATACTGATCATTCACCCAGAAAATACGGTGAACCCGTTTAACAATTGTATTATATAGACAAGACTTACTATTTCATCAACAACAAGACAAGACTATTCCACCTAAAAGTATTCACATTGGTTTGAATTTTCATTGTCCCCAACCTTATCTTTTCGGTCAGATAGAAGAACCACATGCTACATTATTAAAATGTGCAGATGCAATTCTTAATCTCTACCCCAACTAGATTCCACTGGATTTGGATTTCACTGTTGGGAGATCACAGCAGCACGACAAAATCCTTGTATACGGGCCGTTATATACGGCAGCCCTCTAACAGAGGGTGGGACTCACGTCACGGTTGAAGCCCATTTCCTGTGAGAGAAGTACGACAGCCGTACGCTTGAACTTTTTGAGCAGCATGCAACTAAAGTTTTACAAGAATTACCATGAAAATTCAAAGGTACTAACTTTACCACATCTAAATAAGTGAATAATTAGAGGGTGGGACTCACGTCACGGTTGAAGCCCACTGAAAGGACTACGACAGCCGTATGCTTGAATTTTTCGAGCAGCACGCATGCAACTAAATTTTAACAAGAATTACCATGAAAATTCAAAGGTACTAACTTTACCACATCTAAATAAGTGAATAATGGGGTGTTTAAAGAATACACTCCGACTTCTCGGGCAACCTTCTGTAGAAGTTAGCCAGGACTGATGGCATTTGTTTCCTACGCCGGAACCTGGGGTGCCTCATCAAGTAAAACCCACCAACAATAACTACAACCTTCAACGGTGTCAAAAACAACAAAAAGGCAACAAAAAGACAGAATGTGATGAATATAAAAGTGGCGCGAGGATCCCGCCAACTGATGAGAAATTCCTGAATCCGCTCCCCCATCGTTGCAACATCCCCCGCCACAGTTTGAAGCCTTCCGGCAATACTCCTCAAGCGGTCGTACCTCATCCTAATTAGTTCATCGTTTTGTGAAGTTGGATCAAATTCTTCATCAAGCTCATCAGGGTGCGCAGCGTCTGCATGTGAGAGCCTTGTGTCCACATGGGGAGGGTGTCTTGGGCGGTACCGCAAGTTCGAAATCCCTATAACGAACATGTATAGGAAAACGGTTGACAAAATAAGTTCCGGAGAGCACACCAGCATCACAAACAGGACATGTACTAGCATTGTTATAATGGGACTTCTCCATGCAAACACTTCATCAAACCATTTCAGAACAGAAATGAACCAGGATAAAACACCCATCATTCTGAAAAAGTTTGCCTTGCTGCGCCTCATGCTCCAAACATGAACATCTGCAGCATCAGAGTACATGTATTCAACTAATTCCTTCCCAAGAGGTGGTTCTACCTGAGCAAGCCTATCTGCCACCACCAACACAGCTTGATCCCTCAATGTGCCTGGCTGCACCTTTACCGAAACGGGTTGAAAGTAAATCAACATCAGATCGACCAATGATATGCATGAAAACCTTATTGCAAGATGTAATTCGCCCGCCTTCTTGACACCAGAAGGAGAAAGGGATAGTAATGGATAAAAGTGTGTGTACACGCGGTCTGATTCAAGGGTAGAGATTCGAATCCGGACCTTGCCAATTTCTTTATCTTTTTTTCCACTTGAATTGCCAATCTGCCTGTTATCAAAAACCCCAACTGTGAGAATTGAGACAGGATCATATACCTCCCAAGTGTAATGCTCATTGTATTTTGGACTGGGGCTGTTAGTTATGGTTCGAGTACGAACCCATTTGTCGCCATACTTCGCTACACAATACGAGTCAGTTGTAGCCTTCCCAGTCTCTGTTTTCATTGGCATTAGGTCTTTGGCATTTAGAACTCCGAGCTCTAAGACACCAACAGGCCGCTGCAGGTCGTTGCAATAGTTAGAAGAATCATCAAGTAAATGGTACCCTCCATCTAGACAAACATGGAGATGGATTCTCCTGGAAAACTTATGATCTCTATCTTTCTCCATGGCATTTGACAGAGACATGTCAAGGTTAAACCACTGCCCACAGATAATTTGATCATCATCCGCAGATTCACCGCACCTCTCAACGGAGTTCAATGCTATGGAAACTCTTCCTAATGTCTCCTCTTTGTCTGGACATACATGATCTTCAACAGAAACGATCAGATGTTGATCATCAAAGGGTTCGGCAGTGACAAACATAAGTTCCTCATTCCACATTGGGTTCAGAGATTGAACTTCTTTTGTCTTTAAACACTGATGACCGATTTGTATACTTGCGTATGCATCTGGGATTCGAGATGTGTCAGGTACAACCAAGTCCCGTGCCTCAATCACGTTTACCCGTACATACCATAATCTTGGTGAATCGTAAACTTTTGGGCGGACATGTGTATAAGCAGCTGAAGACATATCATCAGGAAGAATTATATCAGAATACCAAGCATTTGGAAAAGCTTCATCAGCCTGAGTGCCATACCATACAGCAAGCATTAGTTCCCCTTTCTTCTTCTTCTTCCCATCCTTGTCTACTAGCTGATGCCTTTCCAGAGCCACTGGAACTCGAGTCTGAACTTCATCGAGAGCAAACTGCACAGACCCAACAAAGTCACCATTTACAAGTTCATTGTCTTTGACCACAACATCCAATACAGATGAGTGCAGATTTTCCTTTAGAAATGCAAACACCTCATTCCATTCAGGGTTCTGCTTTTTCTCCAAACTTCTTGTAATTCCTTTGTAGTTCCCAACTTTCACTTCCACATATGCGTCACGACAAGAAAGGTCGAGGGCCTTCACTACGCGTACAAACAGGTAATGCATTGTTTCGACAAGCTCATGGGTGCTGATGACTGGACTGTCTCCACGCACAAATCGCCCACGAACAACCTGCCCCCCTCCCAAGTCAGGACTTGTCTCTTTAAGCAGATAATCAAACGACGGTTTCTTCGGAGCAACTTTAGGAGGCTCATAGTATATAGACTTCGCCTCATGGTTCACCGATGGCTGCGATTGATTTGGGTTTGCAAGGTAAGCCTTCAGACCAAGCTCTCCTCTCACGCGGGAGAAAGAGAAAACACCTCTTTTTTTAAGAGAGTAGAACGAAACATCAGCATCAGAGTATGGGACAAATGATGTCCCAGGCAGACAAACCTTTCCAAGGAAAGTTGTAGAGTCGGCATGGAAAACATTGGCCTCAACAACGAGATCACGCAGGCGGTTTGGATCGGAGACATCAAAGAAGATGGTTTCATTCCAAACAGGATTTACATCTCTTACTTTTGTGCTGGTTCGGGCTCTCTGACGATCGAACAGGAACTCCACATAAGCACTGGTTGTGCCTTGTCCATGTCTCGGCATAAGGTTATGGGCACTCACAACCTCCACGGCTAACTTGAGGTTACTCATTCCTGGATTCGAATTCAACGAAGAATAGCAAGAAAATAAGTACCAGAGAGAGAGAGAACCAAAAAGGTAGCTGAAAATTTACAGATAATGTTAAATGCATGAACAAAGAAAAACAGAACCACGTGGTACAGGTGGATGACAGATGGATGGCACTATAGACGTTTATGCATAAACAAATGTAGAAAAAGCAGTATAGAGAAGAAAACATATAATAGAGAGAGAGAGAGAGAGAGAGAGAGAGAGAGAGAGAGGGAGGGAGAGAGAGAGACTGCTTCAATGGTCTGAGAAGGCAAAAAAGGTAAAAAGAATAATGTAAACCTGATCAGTGTCCATAAAAGCATATTCCTCTACTCTTTCTTCTCCTTGAATATTTCAATTTGTTTCTCCTTGCACTCTCTGCAAATTGAGCAATCCGTTTTCTTTAAACCAAAGCTGCTGCTACATCAATTCGCGGCTGCCGGAGAAGTCATGGATTTGAACCCTGCTGGAGATCGAGGTTCGAATTATTTTGATAAAGTTCTGTCTATGGTTAGTTTTGCATACAATAAGGAGAGAGCAAGCAATTCCTCGCCATTCATTGATTCCATTCTCCACAATGCTCACTTCTTTGTCTTTTTTGCTGTGTATCTTATTTGCCGTTATGTAAATCACATATCACTGTATCAAGCACTTGTTTGTGTCGGCCTTACCCCACTGTTTCTCTATTTCTACGTCAACTATGCGCCGTTTCTGTTATTAGAGGAAGACATCAAGTGGATTCGAAGAGAGTCGAGGTTACTGCATGCCATCGTTGAGGATGCAGAGAAAATCATGCAAGATAGTGGTCTTGTAGGTGCAAGAGCACGCGAAATCTGGGATTCTAACCCTGATGGATTAACTGTGAAGGGAGTTGATGAAACTGAGGTTGCATTGTTGGATAAAGCCAAATCCATGGTTTTAAAAGCAAAAAATTTAGTTGCGACTTTTGAGAAACAGAGGATCACAAGAGACTCCCACACCCAAAGATTACGTTTCGATATGATCGCTGAAAATTTCCAGCAGGTATCAGAGCTGTTCACAGAAACTAAGACTGTTAAGCAGGACATGAAGGATATCTTTGAGGAGAATAAGGTTTACTGGATTGGCATTGGCGAATCTCGGTCCAGTATTATAAGCCTGCTGGCCAGATCCGTGCATGGACATGGTCAACAAAAATGGGTGAAGTCCAAAGAACAAGTTTCCTCAGCAGCTGCTGCTGCTTTGGCATCCACTGTCGAAGAGAACATAAAACGTCTGATCACTCAAAAGCCAGATTTAATGCGTAAGGATACCGGAAAGCAAATAATTTCAATAAACCTGCAACTGCAGCAACTGCATCATTTTCTGAAAGATATAGAAGGAATTCGATTCGAAAGTGAAATTGAACGGGCCTGGGTGAAGGAAGTGCACAAGATGATTAACGAAGCACATCATGCCATTGGCAAGTACTTGCCGAGAAATAGGTGGCTATCATTTATCAACAATTGGAATTGGAAGGCCGGGAGAAAGCTCAAGGGGGACATAAGGTGTATACACGTTGGGTTCACACAACTCTTAGAAAGGAAAGATAGTTATGGCTTCAAGTTTTTAAGAAGAGATTCATCAAAATTCGTCTATCAATCCCCACATCAGACTCAAGACGACTTAATTATTTCAACTAGTTTACACAGGATGCAGGAGTTCCTCAGTGAGAAGTCGCCTTTATTGGGTGAAGTATTTTATGAAGTCACTTCGTTGTACAATCAATTGGAAAGAATGCATAAACTGGTACGTGACGCATCAGTAACAGGAGGAGGATATAATTCCAGAATGTGTTGGTTGGAGCAAACCCGGAAAATTTTTGATGGTGCAGAGAAATCATTGACAACCTTTCAGAAGAATTCACACAATTTGTGGCAAAACCCTCTATTTAAAACAAGAGCTGGAAGGAAACTTTCCCGTGACATTGACCTCATAAATCATACTATTGATCTTTTCTTGAAATGCATCAGAGCATATGACATTGAAGTGAGGGAAGAGTCAAACTCAGTGGTTGGTTTGGAAGAAGACACTGAATCAGTGGTCTCACAACTGACAACCAACAACGAACACCGCTCGGTGATTTCCATTGTGGGCATTGGGGGCATAGGAAAGACTACACTGGCAAAGAAGATTTATGACAATGGAGTTGTTGTAGACCATTTTCCATGCCGTGCCTGGGCTTCTATACCTCAGAAGTCTGATAAAAAAGCACTTTTGGAAGATGTGGCAGAGCAGGTATTGAGGTCTCTTCAACTACAAGGGGAAAAAAATCGCAATGGATCCTGGATTCATAAGGCGCATGATGTCTTGAAAGACAAAAGGTACCTTTTAGTTCTTGACAACATCTCGACGCTAGAAGAATTGGATACCCTGAACGCAGAATTTCCAGTAACATCGTCTGGATGCAAAATTCTGCTCACTACACGTGACAACATTGTGGCTTCACAAGGAGACATTCCTCCCCACAAACTTCGACTTCGAACCAAAGAAGAGAGCTGGAAGTTGTTCACCCAGATGGTGCACTTTCCGCCAACAGAGGAATCACTAGCAAAAGATATTTTAGATAAATGTGGGGGTTTACCACAAGCAATCTTCCATGTTGGATATCTGATGTTAGGGAAAGATGTGAGCATGGTTGAGGAGGTCAAAAGGGTGCTTGGATACATCAAAGAGAATGATAAACCATTGTTAGAAACCTTCACTATAGGGTCCATTGACTCGTCTCCCCATCTAAGAAACTGTCTTTCTTACTTAAAACTCTTCCCCAACGACTTTGAAATTCCAGCAAGGAGATTGACCGCATTGTGGATTGCAGAAGGTTTGGTAGGAGATCGGGAGACAGAAGAAACTGATGAAGATGTTGCAGATAAGTATTTGTTCGACTTGATCCACCTGGACATGATTCAAGTAGTCAAAAGAAAGCACAACGGAGAAGTCAAGACATGTCGATTGCCATATGCTATACAGAAGAAAGATGGGTTGCCAGATATGAGCCGAGAAAGACTTACTGATCATTATAGCAGAAGCGATGAGACGTTGACTCATATTCGTGGTGACAGCTCAAACTTTCCAATTCCTGATCTCGTTTCCATCCTCTCCTTTGATACTCGAGAAGGAAATAAACCTGGAAAAGAAGTAGGGAACTTTCTACGAAGAGGCATCGGAGGTGGTTTCTTCCATCGGCTACAGGTTCTTGATCTCGAACGTGTATTCAGACCTGAATTGCCCAATACCATAGGAAAGCTAAAAGAATTGAGGTATCTCGGTTTGAGGTGGACTTTCCTGGAATCAGTCCCAGCATCCATAGGTGACTTGCTGAACCTCCAAACCTTGGATGTGAAACATACATATGTGCACACTCTCCCTGGTTCAATATGGAAACTGCAGAAACTTCGACACTTGTACTTGAACCAGAGTTATAAGAGTAAATTTAAGCATCAACAAGGTGGAAGTTCCCTGAAGAATCTGCGGACATTATGGGGAGTATTTCTGGATAAAGATAGTCCTTTGATCCACTGGATAGGCAAGCTGATCAACCTCAGAAAATTGGGATTGGCATTCCAGTTAAGCCTGCCAGAGCAACAACCATTAGCAGACAAGATTGTTAAGGTGAAGAGCCTTCAGTCTTTGAGAATGAGATCAATCGATGAAATGGGTGAACCCAGTGATCTAGTCTGCGTGTTCTTATCAGGCCTTGAGAGTCTCTCCTGCCTAAATTTGTTCGGAAAGTTAAATCCTTCCATGATAGATGCATTCCCCAAAAATCTTACTGATCTTACGTTGTCAGGTGCTTCTCTGTCAGATGATCCAATGCCCGTGTTAGAGAATCTCTCCAACCTGAAATTCCTCAGTTTTTACGCCAACTCTTACACAGGTAGCAAGATGGTTTGCTCCACCACAGGGTTTCCAAGGCTTGTGGTTTTAAAGTTGTGGAAGCTCCAACAACTAAATGATTGGGATGTGGAGGAAAAGGCAATGCAAAATCTGAGGGAGTTGGAGATAAGAGCGTGCACAAATTTGAAGGTCCCAAGTGGGTTGAGGCACTTGAAGAATCTCACTCAGCTGAAATTAACTAATATGCCGGAAGAATTTGCTGCACCCATTGCGATAACTAAGACGCAAATTTGGGATGACACAACTCACTCGCCAGCAGTCATTACTGATAGCTGGTAGTAATCGGGTATGTTTTGGTTTTTTTTGTACTCTATTTATGTGCATTAGTACCGTGTAATGAAGCTTGTTTTCTACATGGAAATCATGTTCTAGTTCGAGTGACGCTCTTACTGGTTCATTGATTTCAGGTAACATCAACCAATGCATTTGACGCATAGAGAACCTGACAGCCTAGTCCATGTTGAGTTGCAACGGGTGATGGGCTCTTATTAACATGTTCAAATTTCCTTCACCAAAACTGGGTTTGTAATGTAATTATATCTTAAGGAGTTGTTGATTATTAAATGCTGCATTTTCCTATTTAAATGATCGATCCGAGTTAGTGCTCATCTTCCTCCTTTGCTTCAAGGGATAATCTGGTACTGCATAATTAATTTTTTACTTAATTAGTGCTAAGTAATCTCACAGTTAGTTTAATTAGGGTCTGTAAATTAGTGCTAATAATCTAACAATTAGTACACCCTGCAGCATTATCATGCTGAACGGCTAATCAGCTATGGTATGGTGGTTGTCAAAACTGCCGTCGATCGCTACGCTCACAGTCGAAGAAGGATTTTTAAGTCCAAGAAGGATTTTTCTTAGAGCATGTCCAATGCAAGGACTTAAATTCTAGACTTATATTCTTATATTTAGGTCCTCAAAATTGGTAAATTTATGCATTTTAGTTTTCTTCCTCAAAGCAAAGTCCTAAATATTAAAACTCATTTTCAGTTTTAAGATTTGAGACTTTGCATTTGAGAAAAAAACATTAGACTCAAAACTCATATTTGAGTTTGAACAATTTGGTTATCTGCACTGTGATGATTGAACTCAAAACTCAAACCTCATTTTTATTTGTTGAATAACATTTTCCCTTGTTGGCATAGGCTCCACTAAAGACTTCAAATCTAATATTGAAACCCAAATTTGGGTCTCACTTTAGAGAAATACTAAGGTAGGAAGACCAAACCAAGTCATCCTTACGGAAACTCACACAATGATCCATTAATGGTCTCCTCCATGTACTTAGTACAATTATCCATTAATGGTCATATATAATGTAATGGCATTGAACGACCATATTTGACCATCAATAAATGATTGCAATAAGTACTTCAATCCCTAGCTAATATTAAACTCAAATCGCAACGTTTATATCGAAAGTCAGAGTATTAAACAACCCTTGCTCCACGGCTACCTAGTGTCCCCATTAAAATTGAAAGAAGGCTAGATGTGCTCTTAGCAAATGTCCCCAATAAAGGGAATTATTATTGGCACTCTAAAAATCTCATTTTGCGCTCCAAACTTTCTATAATTAGAAAGAAAAATATACTAGTGAGGAGTGTAAAACGAGATTATTGGAGTGCTAATAACAATTCCCTAAATAAATAAATAAAATTAATATATATTCGGTTCGATTTTAGAATCATTGAAACCGAAACCAAACCAAATGATTTCAAGTTGATTTGATTTTTTGTTCAATTCGTTTTTTAGGTTTCGGTTCGGTGTTCTGTTCATTTTTTTCCTGTTTTTAATCCACCCTTAGTTCACGACCTTATTCTATTTTGAACAAGGTTCTAAAAGACGCTAGGCGCTAGTTAGGTGGCGAGCTGGAGCCTAGCGCCTAGGCGGCGAGGCGGGATCTAGGCGGGCGCCTAGGCGGATTTAATTAAATCTATATATTTTGTGTAAATAAATGTCTGTTTATACTTAAAATATATATAATTTCATCATAAACAACAAAATGGAATGACATATATATTATGAGCTATTGAAACATAATGAAAACATGGTGAACAAGTATATAATGTGTGTTCCTTTTAAGTATTTAACAAGTCTCTTACAATTTATTGAAAAAATAAAATGCAAAATGAAAGTTATATATTTTCTGTCTAAGTGAGTCGCAACCTAGACGGGTGTCTAGAAGGGTCTGGAAGGTTTAGGCGGGTGCCTAAGCGGTTTAGGCGGGCACCTTAGTCGGTCTACGCGCCCTTTCTTAATTTCTAAACGCCTAGGCTTTAATTGGGACGGTGGCCAACCGCCTAGGGCCTAGGCGGCACTAGGTGGGGATTTTTAGAACAGTGATTTTAAAGGTGGTGTACAGGTTGGTTCAACTGATGTTGATGGACGTCATGGGTTTATGAACAAACATGATAAGGTTGCACTGGACATAGACAAGGTTGCATTGGACATGACACGTGCTTGTGGGTTTTGCATTGTTTGAATTGTATTTTAAATGCAGACAGATGAGCCAGAGTTTGGCAATTAATGCTCCAATTAGGACAAGTCTGAGGACCAATTCTAACATTAACAAAACATAATAATAATAGGCCAAATTTTTTTCGTGATCCCTGTGGTGACTTGTCACTTTCAATGTGACCCTTGTGGTAAAAAAACTTTTAATTAAACCCTCGTGGTGGGTGTTGTTAGCAATTGAGATCCAAATCAAAATTTCCTTTAGTTTTCCGTTAAATAAACTCACGTGACTATCACATGAAGGGTCAAATTCGTTATTTCAATCCAAATTACATGTTATTCAATGGACATCTATTATAATTTAGGGTTTAATTGAAATTAGATTTTACAAACAAAAAAAAAAGCTTGAACGCAAAGATTGAAACTAAACCTGTAAAACTACGTCTATGGCTAGGAGAAGAGGTAAAGGTGAAGTCGCCCCTAATTTCTTAGGTATGATTTAATTTTGTATGGAAAAATACTTCTAATATACCATTGTTTTTTTTTCAATGCCAACACATCTTTGATCATGAATTAGAGTCTTAGTCTTACTTGAATTTTCATTCTTGTATCAATTTGTACCAGTTTGAATGCATAAATGCCTTTTAGTTTTGTCTTTAATTGGTAATGTGGTTTTATGTAGGCCCTATTCGGCCAGTACACAACCTTTTAATTTTTTTTCTTAATCTTCTTTGAATTTTAATTCTTAACTTTCTTACGCTCTTGAAGTTTATATGAGGAAGGCGGACCTGAAGATTGAATTTTCTACAATACCTTTCACCCGTCTGAATGCAGATATACTGCATTTCACTCATTGTCTTTAACTCTTTAAGTTATTCTTGTACATATGTGATTTTTCTGCATTATATAAGTTGAGATACTTGTGCTATCAAATTGGGGTGATGGTTAGTGACGGTGGAAGAGGTCCACTAGTGGCTATGGCGGTGGCTATGAGGCTGAGATGAGATACAGGAACTATTGTGTTTTTTTATTTTTTTTTATTTTTATCTTTACAAGTTTCTTTTATTTGTAATTTTATTTTAATCCAATCATATTTTTGTTTTTTTATTTTCCAAAATAAATAGACTTAATTTTGACCGATCCACATGTGATAGTCACATGATTTTATTTAACGAAAGACTAACATAAATTTAGATTTGGACCTCAATTGCTAACAAGACTCACCACGGGAGTTTAATTAATAGCTTTTTCACCACAAGGGTCACATTAAAAGTAGCGTGTCACCACAGGGACCACAAAAAAAATTTAGCCATAATAATAATATGCCACTTATTCGATATGCTAACATTAAAATCTGATCATAATGATTCACATGTGACGAGTTCATAGTTACGTGATATTTTTGTGAAACATCACACGACGACGAAGGCCCCTTTAGTTTAAGAGCTTTGCAAAACCTTCAGCATAGAATGGAAAAATGACCAACCGATGTTGGAGATGATTTGTTTGGAGGAACTAAATATAACTACAAAACAGGTAAAAGGCAGTAGCCTAGTGAAGTGCGTGCTACTGCTTTTTACTAGATTTTTTCGTAATAAGAAAAATGGGCGGTGGAAAGAGGCCAGGGATCTGTTGTCCCGAACGTTGTGTCTCCTGTCCTGTCTTCTTTTAATTATCTCTACTAATTAATAAAACACTCATTGTGATATCCCACATCACCCAGGGGAGTGATCCTTAAATGTATATTCCCATCCCTACCTAGCACGAGGCCTTTTGGGAGCTCACTGGCTTCGAGTTCCATCGGAACTCCGAAGTTAAGCGAGAAGGAGGCTGGAGCACTTCCATGATGGGTGACCCATCGGGAAGTTGCTCGTGAGCTCCCAGAAACAAAACCGTGAGGGCGTGGTCGGGGCCCAAAGCGGACAATATCGTGCTACGGTGGTGGAGCGGGCCCGGGAAGTGGTCCACCCCGGGCCGGGATGTGACAATTGGTATCAGAGCCTAACCCTGGCCGTGGTGTGCCGACGAGGACGTCGGGCCCCTAAGGGGGGTGGATTGTGATATCCCACATCACCCAGGGGAGTGATCCTTAAATGTATATTCCCATCCCTACCTAGCACGAGGCCTTTTGGGAGCTCACTGGCTTCGAGTTCCATCGGAACTCCGAAGTTAAGCGAGAATGAGGCTGGAGCACTTCCATGATGGGTGACCCATCGGGAAGTTGCTCGTGAGCTCCCAGAAACAAAACCGTGAGGGCGTGGTCGGGGCCCAAAGCGGACAATATCGTGCTACGGTGGTGGAGCGGGCCCGGGAAGTGGTCCACCCCGGGCCGGGATGTGACACTCATTGTCAACTAAAATTTTATGAAATTATCAGTTTAATCATCTAATTAAAACAGAACATGAATAAGAAATATAGGGCAGAATTGTAATTTCACACAACTAAATTTTTGCTGTTTTTTTCAAAGCATCACCTACATGTAATCATAACATATCTCTAATTAAAAAAATTAAAAAAAATTAAAAAAAACCTTCCCACTTCCACATTCTCTAACACTTTCTTCCTCTCTTCTTCTATTTCAAAAACAAAAATAAAAAAATTTCTCACACACTTTGTGTGTGCCCATATTCTAATGTCATTTAACTTAACTCCCAATTTAACGGTGTCAACTTTTCTTAACTAATATTTATTTAAATACAAAAACTGATTAACCAAAGAAAATTGAAAATCAAAACAAAAAGAAAACAAATCCCAACTGGAAGTCCGAAAGTCTGCAACTCCCTCCAATCTCAGTCGGCGGCAATTCACACAGCCGTTGAAACTTCCATTAAACTCTCTCTTTATATATCTCACCAGCGAAGTCTTGTAGGATGATTGACTCAAACCTTCCCGTATATTATGATCTCGCCGTTTATTGTCATCGAGTCGATTCAAAATTTACATAAAACTTGATGTTTGACGGGCTGGGTCGATCACGATTGGGTATTTGAAAGGAGAAAAAAATGGCGAACAGAGAGAAAAGGAGGTTTCGCCAGCCGTGGAGTTCTCCGATGACAGACCGGTGTTGTTGGCTGTCGAATTGGTGTTGATGGGAATTTGAGTGGCTGTTGCTTTTAATTTTTTTAACTTTTAGTTTTTATTTATTTAACGTTATTAAACATTTTGGACAAAAAAAAAAGCATTATTAAACATTTGACACTGTTAAATTACAAGTTAAATTAAAGGACATAATTAAAAGGGGACATGAGCTTGACCACTGGTTTGATTGATGACTAAGAATTAACATCTCTTTTTCTGTGACTTGAAGCACAATTAGGTTTGATATAAAATAATACAAGAAAGTATGAACCTAAGAATTTGTAGTGGAAAATACAAAAGGTTTTTAATATACCAAAGAAATAACGTATCAATCATGAGTTGTACGTTGTTTTGTATTTGTCACTGATGGATTAGTCATCGTCATTGTCAATGTCATCGACAAACTCATATGGTATAGTATGATAATCCTCCTCAATAGTATCATCAGGCTCTATATAGTACACGTTCATAATGCACCACATTCACTCCTGAACGAAAAAACTATAGGAAAACAAAAATTGGTAGAAAGTGAGAGAATTAGTGAAAAAGAAAAGAGTGGTATTTTGAGAGAATGATTCTACGGTCTGCATGTTCACATAGCTGTGAATTATACATATTACAAGTTGACCTTGTACAAACATTTAAGTGATTCATGTATTTGCTGAATAGTTCACATTCATCGTACTCTTTTCATCTCCTCAAGCAAAACAGAACAAAAATAGACTCTTAATTCATAAAATTGATATCTTAATTTAATAAAATGTGGAACATTTGTCCTTTTACACGTACATAATAAACGAAGCATGTAACATGTGTTTCACTTGATTAATTTGTCGGAAGTTCTCGTGCAAATGCTATGCATTTTATAAAGAGAATTTTAACAAAAAGCTCCCGGTACTGTTCACTTTAACGAAAAACCACATTTTTACACTAAAAAGTCAATTCTGGTACTATTTACTTTACCCTTTATTTTATCTTTATCATTAAAACTCAAAATTTTTGAGACTTTTTCATTAGTTTTCTTTTTTATAAAATTCTAATACCAATTCTATACATCTCGTCAAAGAGAGATAAAAACACGCCACACAAGTGAAAAAAACGAAGAAAACCGACTTGACTGGATTCGACACAGTCAACTTACAGCCACAAGTGTGACTACCTACGAAACTCGATCTGGTTTTGTTAGATTGTGAGATTCTTTTAGGGGTAACCAAGTGAGCTTCTGCATGAAAGGGAGGGAAGTCCTTGCTAATCTGCTTGCATCATGTAACAGCAGGAAATCAGTGGCGCAATTGCACTCTCAAACCCTCAAAGCCGGCCTTTCCCAGGACAGCTTCTTTGCCACAAAACTGAACGCTCTGTACGCAAAAAATGAGTCCCTCGGTCATGCCCGCAAGATCTTCAACGAAACGCCCCACAGAACTGTGTATCTCTGGAACGCCGTGCTTAGGAGCTACTGTAGAGAAGACCGATGGGAGGCGACCTTGTGTCTATTTCGTAACATTATGTCTGAGTCAAGAGGTAATGATGAAAAGCTTGATAATTTCACCATTCCCATTGCTCTGAAGGCTTGTGCGAGGCTAAGGGCACTGGCATGTGGAAAAATAATACATGGGTTTGTGAAGAAACATGAGAAGGTTGCATTGGATATGTTTGTGGGTTCTGCATTGATTGAATTGTATTGCAAATGCGGCCAAATGGGCGAGGCTGTGAAAGTGTTTGACGAGTTTTTGCACCCGGATGTGTTTTTGTGGACTTCTATGGTTACTGGATATGAGCAGAATGGTGATCCTGAAGAAGCATTGGAGTTCTTCTCCAGAATGAAAATGGTGAGGCGCATTAATCCTGACCGAGTGACGCTTGTTAGTGCTGTTTCGGCTTGTGCTCAGTTATCAAATTTTAGAATTGGAAGTTGTGTGCATGGTGTTTCTATTAGGAACGGGTTCAACTCTGATTTATCTTTAGGTAATGCATTGCTAAATCTCTATGCAAAGATGGGTTCTGTCAAAACTGCCGCTAGGTTGTTCACAAAGATGCCGGAAAAAGATGTGGTTTCTTGGAGCTCCATGATTGCCTGTTACACTCACAATGGGGATGTAATAGAAGCGTTAAATCTTTTCAACAAAATGATTGACACGAGAATCAAACCTAATTCAGTGACTCTGGTAAGTGCATTGCAAGCATGTGCACTGGCAGGTAGTTTAGAAGAAGGTAAGAAGATCCATGAAATCGCTACTAGGAAGTGTTTCGAGTTAGATATCAAGGTAGCTACGGCCCTGATTGATATGTACATGAAGTGCTCTGCACCCGAAAAAGCAAGTGATCTCTTCAAGAGAATGCCAAAGAAAGATGTGGTTTCGTGGGCTGCCTTGTTAAGTGGGTATGCTCATAACGGAATGGCAGACAAGTCAATTGGGGTCTTTCACAACATGCTCTTAGACGAAACTCTGCCTGATGCCGTTGCTATGGTCAAGCTTCTTGTAGCTTGTTCAGAATTAGGGATTCTTCAACAAGCTCTTTGCCTCCATGCTTATGTGATTAAGCGTGCCTTCAAGAATAACATCTTTGTTGGAGCTTCACTCATAGAGTTATACTCGAAATGCGGCAGCATAGACAATGTTGTCCTATTATTTGAAGGGATAACAGACAAAGATGTCGTTATCTGGAGCGCAATGATTGCAGGTTATGGAGTTCATGGACAAGGAGAACAAGCTTTGAAAGTATTCGATCGGATGGTTAAGCACACAGCTGTGAAGCCTAATGATGTAACATTTCTCTCGATTTTATCTGCGTGTAGCCATTCGGGTTTGGTTGAAGAAGGCATCAAGATATTCAACACGATGTTGCATGAATACCAACTTAAGCCAGGACCTGAGCACTATGGGATAATTGGTGATCTTCTTGGCCGGACAGGAGAGCTGGAGAAGGCAATGGAAATCGTTGAGAGAATGCCCAATCCAGCTGCATCTCATGTTTGGGGAGCCTTGCTTGGTGCATGCCGGATTCACAACAACACAAAGCTTGGAGAGCTTGCAGCAAAGAGTCTTTTCCGGTTAGATCCTAATCATGCAGGGTATTACATCCTGCTCTCAAATATATATGCCATGGATAGCAAATGGGAAAATGTGACAAATCTTAGAACTTTGATAAAGGAGAAGGGGTTAAAGAAGATGTCTGGGCAGAGCGTTGTCGAGGTGGGGAGTGGCATCCGTAGTTTTGTTGCCGGAGATAGATTGCACCTTGATTCTGATCAGATTTATGGAGTGCTAGGAAAATTAGAGGTGAAAATGAGAGAGGAAGGTTATGTTCCCAATGTCGATCTCCTGCTACACGACATGGCGGATGCTGTCTAGATTTGAAGTGCTGAGAAATTTCTTATCGGGAAAGTTTCGACCCGTATGAAAGGCGTAATGATATGGACACACTCTAGGACTGTAATATTTTTCTATCAAATTACTTGCATCAATTTCATGAAATATGAAGTAGTTACTTGTATCAATGAGCTGTGGCTTCTTTTCCAGAAGCAAGGACAAATTCTACATACAGATTCTTGAAGGCAATCATCACTGTCATCAGCAGAGGACCCATAATCGCTCCCTGTAATTTGATCGAAAAAACGCAATTCAAATGCCATTACGATCACTCTAACTAACACAAATGCAAGCACTAATTCACAAGAATAAGGTCTAGAAAAGAGGAGAATTACTTCCAACATGGAGGGGAAAAGAGGCCAGTGAGGTAGGCGTTCTGTCTCGGAATCTCGTCTTGGATAGCTGTCGTGCCGCATTCCAACAGAATCTGATGAACAGCCGTCACCAAAACTGCCTCGACATGTCTCCCTTCCATGGCCAGCTGCAGCGCAGCCGGAGTGGACGAGAACCAAGCCGGTGTAATTTGCAAAACAGCTCTCATAAGAGCGAGGGATGTGAACATGTAGAGGAAATGAATCTGGTAGAATCGAAACAAGAGATATGTAAGGCTCCCTTGAAAGAATGTGACCTTTGCATGATTCAAGCCATGATGTCTCACGATCCAAATGCAATTAGAGCTCCACCTTGACCACAGGCACCAAATTCCAAATGAGCTCGCTCTTCAACTTCAACAAGCGTTGCCTAAGCTCTAATACCAATTTATATGCGGAAGCACACCAACGGGTCCCACATACACGAGCCGGTGTTGCCGATATTTCACCTACTTCATCCACCAGAAAAAAAATATGGATTTTATCGAAAAGTCTCGGCAATATGCTTTGTGTGCTCATGGCTTATAAAGCACCACATGGTCATCCTCAGTAGCCGATGTGGGACTCAACTTGGCTCAAATCTAAGCCACAGAACCCAACATTCATCAACTAGAAGGAAGATTGAGTTGAGAAAATTTGAAATGTTATACACACTTATACGCCATTTTTAGTTTGTCATACAACTAAAAATTTAAGTGAATTGTCATATCAATTTTCCAAATTCACTAATTTGTCATCTCAAAATAACTTTGTTAAGCTTTTCATGCAAATAAGTTGCAATCTTTGAGAATTCAACATGGTCAATCATGTCGCTAAAAAAAAAAAGATTAGAAATGTCTAAAACCTTGAAATGTTTGAAATAATATTGAAGTGAGGAGTTGAAATGTCCGAAATAACCTTGAAAACAAGTCATGTGCAAGCCGCATGACTTATTTTAGTTGGAAACTTAACGGAGTTAGAGTAATATAACAAATTAATAATTTCGAAATATTAATATGACAAAGCGGTTAAAATTTTAGTTCATATGACAAATTAAAAAAAAATGTATAAATTCATATAACATTTCAAAACATTTCCATACTGAAATTGCAGGGTATGATTAGTAATAATTAGAGTTAATCACATACATATCAAACAACTAGGGTTAATTATAGGAGAGAAAATGATAGCAACAATGGGAGTGGACGAAAGGTGAAAGGGGAAATTAGTTTCTTTGAAATGGGGTGGGGGGAGACCGAGATAGGGATAAACACGCGTGTAAATTTCTCTAATGTCACTAATGAATCAAATAAAAAATCATTAATTTATTTGATAAGAAAATAAGCTACTTATATGTTTAATTAAGAACTCGTTAGGCATGGCTTCGTTAAAAACGCTTCGGCTAAAAGTGCTTTTATTATACCCACATTGAAACTCTTACTAAAAATTCAAGTAGTTTCTAAAAAGACACTATGGAATGCTTTCTTTCATTTCCCAATTGTTTCTTCTTCATCGTCGAAGCTTTCAATATTGAGATCAGATAACCTTAAATCTTTTGCAAGGTTGGACCTCATCAGTATCTTCATCAGACTCATATGGCACAAGCTTATAGTCCACGTCTATCAGATCTGAAGCTACAAATTCCCGTTCTACGATACCCACTCCTGTTTTCTTCACCTTAATTTGATGATCATTAAAGTATGCAAGCACACGAACCCTGTCGCCACCTTTCAGATTGAGCTTCTTGTTTGTAAGATTTCCCAGCCAAAGATAACATTCATGGGAAGCAGTTACGGTGGTCACCATTGGCCAAATGTGAAAACGTGTTCGCTGGGTAAAATTAACAACATGAATGCATAGGGATCCAGTACAGTCTGAGTTGTCCGAAGAATAAATGATGCACACAACCAACCCTCCTATATAATCAAAAGTAGGCGGCACTTCAATTTTGACAGTTTCATCCTCTCGAGCGACATAGGGTAACCGGCGAGGAATATCATTTACAGAGAGAGAAAGTCCACCAATCACATCCCCCTTCCATTTCTACAACACGAGGTGCAAAGTTAGTATAAGCAACAATGCGAAAATCAGAGAGGGAGAGCGAAAGTTCCATACCAATAGGATGTTCTCCTTAAAAGTAGCAGTGAGACTGGTGCACCCTTCCATACGAAGGGTACGCATGTAGCACAAGAAGTTATCCAGGTTTGGAATATCTTTGAGTTTGCGGCAGTCTTTCAGTTGCAATTCAATTCTCTCTGGGTTTGTGAAAAATCTATGTTGCAAACTTTGCAATGCAGTGTTTTATATCGAGAGAGAGAGAGAGAGAGAGAGAGAGAGAAAGAAGGATATCCAAGCAAAACCATTTGTCATCGGATGCTCTGCTTCTTCCTTCTGTCCCTTTCAGTTATTTAGCTGCACTCGTGTGTTTTGCACCTCAGCTTATCCACGTAGAAACCTTCGTTGCCCTCTAGCTATAAGTGCGTTGTGAAATAACGTAAGATCGAATGTCAAAAAGCCACGATTCACGTAAATTAATCAACGAATTGATTTTAGGGTGTATAAATTATTCGAACTTGATTGTGACCGTTTACAAATGTTCTTCATTAATTAAAAGAAGTATGCGGTACTGTTTACTTTAATGAAATACTATATTTTTATATTAAAAAGTCAATTTTTATACTATTTATTTTATCATTTATTTTGTCTTTATCATTAAAACTCAAAGTTTTCAAGTCATTTTCATTAGTTTTTCTTTAAAAAAAGTTAGACTTAGAAAAAACAAAATATCCATCTGCATAGATTCTCAATTTTTTTTTAAATCATTGAAATTGAAAATCGATACAAGTGGTGATTGAGTTGAGTTTATCCAATGTAAATCATTTTGGTTCATCTGTAAAAAATCTATCAACATCGTCATTAAATAGTCACGTGAGGGACCACGTGACCACTTTTTAAAAGTTAATTTTGTCAAACCATCATCTTTTAGCTAAAATAGTCCATGAGATTGGCTTAACTTCTCACTTTGGTCTCTTATAATAAAAAACGATAAAAGTGGTCCTTAAGTTTGTCCATCGTAAATCATTTTGATCATTTTGTGAAAAATTTGTCAATTTCCTCGTTGAGCAAACCGTGTGACAGGCTTTTAAGGGTATTTTATAAAACCAACCCCTCCACTTAACGAGGATATTGACAGATTTTGTTAATAAAATTGTTCAGCTTTGTTCAATTCGTGAAAAATCTGTCAATATCCACGCTAAATGGAGGAGTTGATTTGACAAAAATATCCTTAAAAAAGGTAGTCACACAGTCGCTCACGTGAAGATTTAACAAGAATGAAATATCGGGATATTATCGATATCGATAAAAATTGAATAAAAACCACGAAAATTGTAAGAAAAACTTGGAAATTTTTATTGAAACTTTGCAGGATGTTTATTTAGTCAATTATCTATTAGTTTATCACAAAAAATTGGAAGAAAATGCATCGCATGATGGATTTAACTGATTTAAGTTGATTATATAGCGAGCTAGCAAACATTATGAGTGTAGAAAATATGTAAATATTTTAGCATATTTTCACAAAAACATAAGTGATATGGTGGTCAAGGTGTTGAAGGAGTAAAATGGGAGGGGTTCGAATCCTTTTGGTGTTTTTTTAAATATAGAAATTTAAAAAACACGGAAATTTCGATGGACATATCGATGACATCGGAAATATCGGTAGTCCAAAAACACGAAAATTTCGATGGAAATATCGAGATATTATGGATATTTTAGACCTTGATATCATGAGACCCTAGCTATAATATCTGCAACTAGTAATCAACAACGAGAAGAGGAGCTTACTTAAAAAATACTGGACCAACAATAAATTTCTTTTTCACGATAAATATGTTAAATTTTATAAGACTAAGTTTGATACTTAAGAGCACGACAATTCAATACTAAATAAACTTCCTAAAAATAATTATCTACTTTTTCATTTAAAATCAATTGCATTACACGTGCATAATCCAATTCCACGGTAATCTTCTTCATCCCAAAAATAATAATTGTTAGAAGACAACCGCTTTTGCGTTTTGGTTGTATTCTTGTACGACATCTTTACATTTGGATCAATGAAATGTGCCAGGTGCATTTGATGGGAAGCATTATAATATTAGGGTTGTGACAAAAAAATATAGATAAATATGTCTTATTAAATAGATACCTAAAAGTAGCCACATAGGCCGGTTAGGTTGACACATGTTCTAGTGGGCAAAATGGAGAAGAAAAAAAGAAAGAAATGGAGGCAGATGCCCTCCTTATTTCCATGCCCTAATGTTTTATGTGGTCACGATTAAGTCACGTTAATATTTTATATTATTATTTTATAAAGATAATAAGACAAAAATAAATAGTAATATAAAATATTGACGTGGCTTAACCGTGACCACACAAACAAGAGGGCATGAAAGGGCACAGAAATAAGGAGGGTAGAGAATCTGCCTCTGAAAGAAATAACGTGAGCTTTTGGCTAACCTTTAAATCTGAGAACGATTTACATTGACGAGGCTATCGTCATGTGACGTTTTAATATTATATGACTAATTTGGAGTGTGACGTCGCGCGATGATGATCTTTTCAATTTTAAAAGTTTTGCAAAACCTTTTTCATAGAATGGAAAACATAAAATTGTAACAATGATTTTCAATTTTAACTGAATTGGAGCAATAATCATTCACCTAAAAATTTATGATTATTAATCATTTAACTTATCAAAACGTGCAGTTATAGTCATTTTCGTCAACTCCGTCCGAACTTACGGCAAAATGAGTCTCGTGCCACGTACATGAAGCTGAGTTAAATGACACCTATGGAAAACCAAATAAGAAAATTGTAGTAATAGTCCCTCAACTTTAACTCAATTAAAGCAATGGTCCCTCAATTAACCGAATTGTATCAATGGTCCTTCCACCATGACTCATTTTGATGGAAGTTCTAACAGAGTTGACGAAAGGACCATAATTGCATGTTTTGATGAGTTAAGGGATCGATGGTCACATTTTTTTTTTGAGGGACCAATGCTTGAATTGGTTAAAATTGAAAGACCATTACTAATATTTTCTATAGAATTTGAAAGTGATTACATGTGACGAGTTTATCGTCACTTACTGTTTCAAAATTGTATATATAATTATTTGTGAGACGTCACGTGAAACAGATCCCATCGATTTAATAGCTTCGCAAAACCTTTTAGTCATGGGATGGAAAATACCATCCAATGTTGGATACGACTTGTTGGACCTAAATAGACTATAAAACAGGTAAAGTTTAGTAGGCTAGTGCGTGCTACTTTTTTTGAACAAGTTATTGATAAGAAAAATGGGCGGTGGATAGACATTGAGAACGCACAGACTCTAATGAGCTTGACCACTGGTTTGATTGATGACTAAGAATTAACATCTCTTTCTCTATGAAAATTCTAACACAATTAGGGTTTTTTAAGTTAATGCAAAAAAGTATGAGCCTAAGATTCTGTAGTGGAAAATACAAAAGATATGTCAAGGAAATAACGCATCTATCATGGGCTGTATGTCCTTTTATATTTGTCATTAATGAATTTGTGTCGTTATCGTTGGTATCATCATTAAACTCATATGGTATAGGACAATAGTCCTCATTAGTAATATGCAAAGTATTAAATATCGATGCTATCAGAAATATCGGTAGTTCAAAAACACGAAAATTTCGATGAAAATATTAGGATATTATCGATATCGATAAAAATTAAATAAAAACTACAGAAATTGTAAGGAAAACTTAGGAAATTTTTATTGAAACTTTGCAATATGTTTATTTAGTCAATTATCTATTAGTTTATCACAAAAAGTTTGAAGGAAATGCATTACATGATGGATTTAACTGATTTAAGTTGATTATATAGCGAGCTGGCAAACATTGTGAGTGTAGAAAATATGTAAATATTTTAGCATATTTTCACAAAAACATAAGTGATATGGGTGTTGAAGGAGTAAAATGAGAGGGGTTCGAATCCCCTTGGTGTTATTTTAAATATAGAAATTTAAAAAACACGAAAATTTCGATGGAAATATCGATGACATCGGAAATATCGGTAGTCCAAAAACACGAAAATTTCGATGGAAATATCGGGATATTATGAATATTTTATACCTTGGTATTATGAGGCTCATATAGTAATATAGTACATGCTCACAATGGACCTTATTCACTCCTAAACGTAAAAACTGTAATAAAACAAAAGTCAGTAGAGAGTGAGAATTAGTGCAGGAAGAGAAATAGTGAAAAAAGAAAAGAGAGTGGTAGTTTGCGAGAATGACTGGATGGTATGTCTATTCACGTAGTTTTAAATATATACACATTACAAGTTAATTTTGTACAAACATTTAAGTGAGTCATGTATTTGCTGAATTGTTCAGATATATAAATCTAGATTCATGTACTCTTTTCATCTTCTCAAGCGAAACGGAACAAAGATAGCCTCTTAATTCTTAAAGTTGGTATCCTAATTTGATAAAATATGAAACATCTGTCCTCTACACATTCATAACAAACGAAATATGTAACGTACGTTTCACTTGCTTAAATCTGACGAAAATTCTCGTGCAAGTGCTACACGTTTTATAAAATTCTAATTCCAATTTTATACATCTCGTCAAAGAGAGAAAAAAAAAGAAAAAAAAATACCGACTTGATTGGATTCGGCACAGGCAACATATAGCCACAAGTGTGAGCACTAACGAAACTCGATCTGGTTCTTTTGGGTTAACCAAGTGGTTCTTCTGCATGAAAAGGAGGGAAGTCCTTGCTAATCTGTTTGCGTCATGTAACAACGGCAAATCAGTGGCGCAATTGCACTCTCAAACCCTCAGAGCCGGCCTTTCCCAAGACAGCTTATTTGCCCCCAAAACTCAAACGTTCTCTACGCAAAATATGAGTCCCTCGGTCATGCTTGTAAGGTGTTCAACGAAACTCCCCACAGAACTGTCTATCTCTTGAATGCCCATGCTGAAGAGCTACTTTATAGAAGATCAATGGGAAGAGACATTGTGGCTATTCCGTAACATGATGTTTGAGTCAAGAGGCAATGATGGAAAACCCAATAATTTCACCATTCCCATTGCTCGCGAGGTTAAGGGCGCTGGTGTGTGGAAAATTAATACATGGGTTTGTGAAGAAACATGATAAGGTAGCATTGGATATGTTTGCGGGTTTTACGTTGATTGAATCATATTCCAAATGCGGAGAAATAGACGAGGCTATTAAAGTGTTTGACGAGTTTTCACAACCAGAAGTGTTTTTGACGATGTTGCATGAATACCAACTTAAGCCTGGACCTGAGCACCACGGAATAATTGTTGATCTTCTTGGCCGGACATGAGAGTTGGATAACTAGAGGTGAAAAGGAGAGGGGGAAGGTTATGTTCCCAATGTTGATTTCCTGCTTCATGAGTCATGACATGGCGGCTGCTGTCTAGATTAGAAACATTGGTTATATTTTTCTTTCAATTACATAAATTGTTACACCCCCCCCCCCCGAGTCTCTCATCCCTCTGTTCTCTGTCGAACTCCCTCTTCCTCTCTGCACTCTCCCGTAACCCCCCCTCTCACCTCTTCCTCACGAACGCACGCCAAGCATCCATCACCCTCACTCACGCCTGTCTGTCACTCTCTTCTCGCTCTCTCTCTCTCTCTCTCTCTCTCTCTCTCAGTGGCATCGAACGGAGAAGAAGACCCGAGAAACCCTCTAGCGAACTTCCTTCATTTTCTCGGTTAGGTAAGCCTTGAGTTGCCTTTATCCATGTTAGATGGGTACTTGGATGAGTTTTAATGGATGTTATATCGTAAATTTGAAGGATTAGGGACGAGATTAGCACGGGGTGCGCACACCCATTCTCTGGTGAACCAGTGAGCTTTTTGGAACTTTCCGACCGTCTCCGGTCGTCTCTCGGCGAATCCAAGGGTATAAACCTCTTCCCCTTCCTTTACTCTTCCTTCCGGCGTTCTTCTCCGGTGTTCTAGGCCTTTCAGGCCGTGTATTTGAGCCCAGGCCTTCGGGCCATTCCAGAAGTATCGGGCCTTAGGCCCGTTTTAGTCGCAAACCCAAAACCCCAGCCCAATTATTCTATTTAATATTTATATTTTATTTTCTGTTTATAAATATTAGGGCCTTGGACCATTTTAGTTGGGCATTAGGCCCAATTCTCTCTAACCCAGTTCCTTGGCCCGTAGGCTTTTTATTTTTAGTTTAATTAAAATAAAGGCCTCGGGCCTTAGAAATTAGGGGCCTCCGGCCCGTTTAGGCAAAACCCAAAACCCTAGGCTTTGAAAGCCTTGGGCCGAAGTGAAACCCAGGGCCTTTGGGCCCGTGACATTTAACCCAGCAGCCCTTATGGGCTAACCCTAAAACCCAAACCCATTTTATAAAACCCTAAAACCCAAACCCGGATCCAACCCAACCCAGTTGACCCGTGGACCCAATCCATTGACTCTGACCCGTTGACCTGACCCGACCCGGTTGACTGACCCGTTGACCGTTGGCCCGGTCAACACTTGACTTTGACCGTTGACTTTGAGCAGTCAACGGACAACGTTGACTTTTCCGTTGACTTTTTCGGGTTCTGTCCGGGACCCCTCCTAGGCTAATTTCGACGTCCTGGACCCGTTTTTGAAGTCCGTTTTCCCAAATAAATTCATTTGAATAGAGTTTGACTATACTGAACCCTTTATGTGCTAGGTGCATATATTGTGGCTTTACTAGATTCGCTAGCAGCGCAGCGTTGGATGGCTAAGTACTGTGAGTGGACCCCTTCTAAAATACTTATTTTATTTAAAGAATTTACATGTCTGCTGAGCTTGAGTATAGAATAGTGTGATATGATGTTTGAGTATTGAATACTGTGATATGGTGCTGAGTCTAAATAAATATATGTGGCATTGATCTGATATTACCTAGTGGTCCACTTCCGCTACGGGATGTAGGGATAAGGCTCTGGTCCATCCCGGGCGACGGTTATGGTGTTGGCATAGGGCCTGGAGTGTGTTTCCTCTGACTTTGAGTACAGGGACGGGGAGCTGGCATTGGGCCTGAAGTGTGGTTTCCTCTGACTGTATGCTCAGGGACGGGGAGCTGGCATGGGGCCTGAAGCGTTATATTGGACATTCACTAGCGACTATTCCTCTATGATTATGAGTATAATATATGAATTATGAATTGAGATATGATTATTGTTATGGCTGTAATCGAGATATTGCAAATGTATGATAGGCGTAGGAAAACCTACCTATGTATCATGTTTTTGTTTTCTAACTTGGGGGTTAGTATATTGATAGCTATTTTCTTATATGTATATCAAATTGGTCCACTCACCTTTGTTTTGCGCCCCCTTCAGGGCTTAGATTCGAGGTGTACAATTACGGCATCAAGGCACTCCCATTTCGGCATCTTCGAGTCCTCTCGGTGTAGGACCTACTCCTTATGTTATTTCAATTTTGTATTCTTTCCTTTGTAATCTATTAGACGTATGCTTTGGACAGGGTCTGTTGTATCCTGCTAATTTCAGTGTTGGCAGTTGAATATTATATTAGTGTAGTTATGTTTCTGCTGCCTTATGTTTAATTACGATTGTTTGAGATGTATTACGCATGTTTGTGACCATTTTCGGGGTTTATCGTTCAATTAAATGGCTTACGTCACCCCTCGGGTGTCGGCCAGCACGTGACCACCCCGATGTCTACAGGACATCGGGGTCGGGGCGTGTCATAAATCAATTTCATGAAAATATGTAGTAGCTACTTGTATCAATGAAAATATAAGTGTGTAAACGTAGAACATTGGTCCCTTCAATAACTTGTTAAAGCATGTTCACTCGTTAAGTAGAGATATAAATGACTTCATGTTTCACTCGTTAAGTAAAGATATAAATGACTTATTGTTTCTTTTTCCTTACGTGACACATTGCACAACTTTACAAATTATTAGAGACATATACTAGTGATGACTAAGTTTTTATAGCCCACTGCTTTCAAGGAAGTGTCTTTAGTTTTAAAAGCTCAGTCTACCTAAATTTAAAATTATGCGTCGGTGTTTCCATGTTACGTAACAATACAAAATGATGTACATTATATGCGACGAATAAGTTATTTCTTTGTTATATTAAAAATCTTTTGTATTTTCCACTACAAAATCTTTGGCTCATACTTTCTTGTATTAACTTATATAAAACCTAATTGTGCTTCGAGTCACAGAAAAAGAGATGTTAATTATCAGCCATTAATCAAACCATTGGTCAAGCTCATTAGAGTCCGTAGACTCTCAGCTCTCATTCTTTATCCACCACCCATTTTTCTTATTAAGAAAAAAAAAACTAGTAAAAAGCAGTAGCACGCACTAGGCTACTACCTTTACATGTTTTATAGTCTATTTAGTTTCCAACAAATCATATCCAACATTGGTTGTTATTTTTCTATTTCGTGCTAAAGTTTTTGCAAAGTTGATACATTGGAAGAGTCATCGTTAGGTGACGTCTCACAATAAATTATACATACAATACTAAAACACCACGTGACGGTGAATTTGGCACATGTGAATCATTCTAATCAGATTTGAATGTTAGCATATCGCATAAGTGGCATACTACTATTATTATGTTTTGTTAATGTTAGCATTGGTCCTCAGACTTTATCCTGATTGGAGCATTGATTGCCAAACTCTGACTCATTTGTTTGCATTTAGAATACAATTCAATCAATGCAGAACCCACAAACATGTGTCATGTCCAACGCAACCTCGTCATGTTTGTTCATAAACCCATGACGTCCACCAACAACAATTAAACTAACCGGTGCACCATCCTTAAAATAGAATAAGGTCGTGAACTAAGGATGGGTTCAAAAAATAAAAAACTAGAAAAAATTGAACTGAAAAGAAACTAAATCGAATTAAAAAACCAAACCTAACCAAATGATTTGGTTCAGTTTCAGTTTCAGTAATTTTGAAACCGAACTCAACCATATATATATTATATTAATTTTATTTATTTATGTTAGGTATTTATTTTTTTAACCCAATTTCAAGCCCAATTTCTAAACCCAAATATGTTAAAAGCAACACTTCAAGCCCATGTTAAGAAAAGCATTCTTACTACAAACCCTAGCATATTCTTTTCTCCCTCCTCTCTTCCTTTCTTTCTCAGCCGCATCTTTGCATCCTCTCTCCCTCTTCTTTCTTCACTATTTTTCTCGTTTTCTCTCTCTCCAGCAGTCCCATCTTCCAGCCTCTCCCACTTATCTTTTTATTTCTCCGCCTTCTTTCCACCGCCAGTTCTGACTGAGACCGAGATCGAGATCGAGATCAAGATCGAGACAGAGAGCTGGAACTGGAAGTCATTAAAGAGCAGTATCTCCTCTCTCTACTATTTTCGATTTCAGTTTTGCATCTGTTTGAGCTGCCTTTCAGATCTTCGAGGATTTGTTTTTGCAAAAAAAATAATCAAAGAACTGCGGTCCTTAATTTGCTTTGTTCTCACATCTTCCAGCGATTCAAAACAGTAATCACGTGTTTCACTGGGGAATCTTGGGAAAGACTTGTTTTCTTTAGATTGAAACAATCAGGAATTTTTCACTTCTTTACTTGAAATCAATGAATACCAGCAGATCCGCCCACGCAACCGCCGGCGCCGCATCTTCATCTTCGTCTCGGCGTTCAAACAACTGGAAGCACGAGGTGTTCCTCAGCTTAGGCGACGACACACGCACTACCTTCACAGACCACCTCTCCATTGCATTACGCGATGCCGGAATTAACACGTTTGTAGGCTACCAGCTCAGAAGGGAGGAAAATATACAGCGCGAACTTGACGGAGAAATTGAAGGGTCGAGGATCGCCATCGTCGTCTTCTCAAAGAGGTACGCGGAGTCCGGATGTTGCCTGAGGGAGCTGTCGAAGATCATGAAGTGCCGCGAAGACCAAGAGGGGAAAGTAGTGTATCCAATATTCTACGACGTTGACCCTTCTCAAGTGAGGAAACAGAGTGGTAGTTTTGAGGAAGCGTTTCGGAAGCATGAAAGGGAGGAAGATCCAAATGAAGTCGAGCAGTGGAGAAAGGATCTTAAAACTTGTGCAGATTTGTGTGGCCGGAATCTTAACACCACGGCGGACGGGTATAGTTTCAAATTTCCTCGTTTACAAAATTTAATTGCTTGCAACATCTCGTATAACTAGATTAATGATTAGAAGAACAATTTAATAATTAGAAATTAGAAGAAGAATATAATGATTAGAAATTAGATAAGCATCAGCGTTGACGGATTGATGAGAAGCCAATATTGTTGGCCTGTGATACCAAATGTGGGAACAAATATAGCAAAACCTAATTCAATAGCAGATCATTAATCACATGGACGATTGATAAAAAAAAAAAAAAAAAAAAAAAAATAAACTGAGGGAGACATGGACGATTGATAAAAAAACAGAGGAAGCCATGGATGATTGATCAAAAAAGAGCTTATACTCAGTCTAATTAATTCTTAATTTATCATAAATGATGAATTAGTTTAGTTCATATGAATCTTGCTGTTGCATGATATGATGAATCATCTGTTTGCATAATTTGGACTTTCAATTTGCATAAAAAAACTGAGGATCCATGGATGATTGATCAAAGAAGAGCTTCTACTCACTGAGAACCTTATGTTCTTGCTAGTAATAGGACTGTTTATCCAGAAAGTTGTTTGAACAATTCATTGTGTCATTTTTGGGAAGATTAGTCTCGTGTGATAAACTGTCAATCACAATTTCATATAAGAAACTCGTTGAACAAAATTTCCTAATAATTCCCACTTTGGGGAAAAATTACATAAACATTTGTTCAAGAATGGTTTTGGCAAGGTTAAAAATGGATGGTACACATGACCAGACCCAACCGTTGGAGTACCTTATAGGAAAATCTATCATGATTGGGGCTCCTGCAAACATTTTTTGTTTCGATAACCTTTGATATGAGCTATATCTATATATCATCATGCCTTTCAACGAAAGATTAAGTTGCAACCGTTATTCATATCATAAGCTATATGTATAAACCGCAACCAAAGAATCCCTTAAAAGTCCCACTTTGGTGAAGACATGGTTGCCATTTTTTTTTGTTTTTGTTTTTTTTTTTGAAGTCTCATCAGAGTACAGAATCTGAAGAAGCTGAAAGATGTTAGTGCGGTATAACAACATATCCATATGTACCTTTGTGTTTGTCACCAACATCCTTTATCTGCAAATACCGAGGAAGCCACAATGATAATAGCCATAGAAATCCAATGCTAGGATCATATTAGAAGAAGAAAATAATGATTGGTAATTAGATACGCATCAGCTTTGACGGATTAATGAGAAGCCAATCTGATACCAAATGTTGGGACAAATATAGCAAAGCCTAGTCCATTAGCAGATAATTAATCACATGGACGATTGATAAAAAAAAACTGGGGAAGCCATGGACGGTCGATAAAAAAAAACTGGGGAAGCCATGGATGATTGATCAAAGAAGAGCTTCTACTCACTGAGAGCCTTATGTTCTTGCTAGTAATAGTGCTAGACTTCTGTATAAGTTTCCAGTGGGTTATCCACCAGTCTTTCATGTCAGCTTAGAGGTCGTATAATTAATTCTTAATTTAACATATATGATGAATTAGTTTAGTTCATATGAATCTTGGTGTTGCATGATATGTTGAATCATCTGTTTGCATAATTTGGACTTTGAATTTGCAGGCGTGAAGGATTGTTTATCAAGAATGTTGTTGGGGACGTCATCGCACTAACAAAAACCAGAGACTTACAAACAAGTCAGTCAAGCACTCGGTTGGAATACCTCGTCGCGTGGGCCAGGGTTCCCTACTACTTTTTTTTTTTTTAAATTTTTTTTTGGTGTATGGTATGTAATTTCGTGTTCCTTTCCTTAGTCTCATGTCTGACAGACAGACCTCTTTTGTACTTTTCTTTTGTAATTGAATGCTTACCCATAGCCTAGTCAGCACTTTTTCTATTTTTTTTCCTTTTTTTTTCTTTTTTTTTTCTGCTTTTGGTTATGAAGATTACTTTTTTTTTCACCCACACTTTTTTTTTCTTCTTTGATTCACCCACTTTCTTCTCTCCCCTCTCTCGTCCCCCCCTCTCCCTCCCTCCCTCCCTTTTTCCTTTCTCTGCTTCTCTCAAACCAGAAGAGTTACAAGAATTTGAAGAAGAAGAATAAGAAGAGGACCCAGATGATCCATTTCTCATATTCTTCGAAAGTCTCGCACTTCAACCCAAGACCCTGAGCGCGAAGACAATCTCTCTCCAGCCGATGCCCACGATTTTGAGGATGGCGTCTGCTCCCGCGACTACGACAACCGCATTCCGCTCCACATCGCCTCGCCCCAAGGTTGGATCGACGTTTCCGGTCACCTACTAATCCACAGCTGGATCGACATGCTGCTCCTTCCTTTCATGGTCTTCGGCTCTTCCTCCGTCAGCCCAATTGAGGACGGCTACGCCAAAAAGGAGACTGTCTGGAGTTTCTTCGCCTTTGAAAATCCAACAAAAATCAACTTATTGTAATGATATTTAACAATGTATAACTGTGGGTTTTATCCCAATGTCTGTATCATAGCAGTGATGAATTGTGTGCGATAGTTTGGTTTTGCAGTGGGTTTTGTCATTGATACATGTTAAAAGAGTTTATGACTAAGTATGATTCGTTATGAAAGTTTATGAAAAGTAAAAATATAAGCACTAATTGAAACAATAAACCAAGTTAACATCAATAAATGGTACTAAATGACTGACTTTATTGAACATACCGTGTGGAAGATATTGCGTTTCTGATCACATACAAATTGACGGAATTTTTTGTACTTGCAAATTAATTATTATAAATATTACACGTTTTAAGTCACATAAAAAGAAATGCTAATTCTTAGCCATCGATCAAACCAGTGGTCAAGCTCATTTTAGGGTCCGTAGGAAACTAAAATTGGTAGAAAGTGAGAGAATTAGTGCATAGAGAGAATTAATGAAAAAAGAAAAGAGTGGTATTTTGGGAGAATGATTATATGTTTTCTCTGTTCAATAGTTGTGAATTATACATATTACAAGTTGATTTTGTACAAACATTTAAGTGATTCATGTATTTGCTGAATGGTCCAAATTCATCGTACTCTTTTTATCTCCTCAAGTGAAACAAAACAAAGATAGACTCTTAATTCATAAAATTGATATTTTAATTTGATAAAATGTGGAGCATTTGTCCTTTATACATTCATAACAAACGAAACATGTAACATGCGTTTCACTTGCTTAATTTGAAGGAAATTCTCATGCAAATGCTACAGATTTTGTAAAATTCTAATACCAATTCAATACATCTCGTCAAAGAGAGATAAAAATACGCCACATCAGTGGAAAATAAAATGAAGAAAACCGACTTGATTGGATTCGACACAGGCAACTTATTGCCACAAGTGTGACTACTAACGAAACTCGACCTGGTTTTATGAGATTGTGAGATTCTTTTGGGGGTAACCAAGTGAGCTTTTGCATGAAGAGGAGGGAAGTCCTTGCTAATCTGCTTGCATCATGTAACAGCGGGAAATCGGTGGCGCAATTGCACTCTCAAACCCTCAAAGCCGGCCTTTCCCAGGACAGCTTCTGTGCTACAAAACTGAACGCTCTATACGCAAAATATGAGTCCCTCGGTCATGCCCGCAAGGTGTTCGACGAAACGCCCCACAGAACTGTATATCTTTGGAACGCCATGCTTAGGAGCTACTGTAGAGAAGACCGATGGGAGGAGACCTTGTGTCTATTTCGTAACATTATGTCTGAGTCAAGAGATAATGATGAAAAGCCTGATAATTTCACCATTCCCATTGCTATGAAGGCTGGTGCGAGGTTAAGGGCGCTGGCTTGTGGAAAAATAATACATGGGTTTGTGAAGAAACATGAGAAGGTTGCATTGGATATGTTTGTGGGTTCTGCATTGATTGAATTGTATTGCAAATGTGGACAAATGGGCGAGGCTGTGAAAGTGTTTGAAGAGTTTTTGCACCCGGATGTGTTTTGGTGGACTTCTATGGTTACTGGATATGAGCAGAATGGTGATCCTGAAGAAGCATTGGAGTTTTTCTCCCGAATAGTAATGGTGGGGCGCATGAATCCTGACCGAGTGACGCTTGTTAGTGCTGTTTCGGCTTGTGCTCAGTTATCAAATTTTAGAATTGGAAGTTGTGTACATTGTGTTTCTATTAGGAACGGGTTCAACTCTGATTTATCTTTAGGTAATGCATTGCTAAATCTCTATGCAAATACGGGTTCTGTCAAAACTGCCGCTGTGTTGTTCATGAAGATGCCGGTAAAAGATGTGGTTTCTTGGAGCTCCATGATTGCCTGTTACACACATAATGGGGATGTAATAGAAGCGTTAAATCTTTTCAACAAAATGATTGACACGAGAATCGAACCTAATTCAGTGACTCTAGTAAGTGCATTACAAGCATGTGCATTGGCAGCTAATTTAGAAGAAGGTAAGAAGATCCACAAAATTGCTACTAGGAAGTGTTTTGAGTTAGATATCAAGGTAGCTACAACCCTGATTGATATGTACATGAAGTGCTCTGCACCCGAAAAAGCAGGTGATCTCTTCAATAGAATGCCAGAAAAAGATGTGGTTTCGTGGGCTTCCTTGTTGAGCGGGTATGCTCATAACGGAATGGCATACAAGTCAATTGCAGTCTTTCGCGACATGCTATCAGACGAAACTCAGCCTGATGCCGTTGCTATGGTCAAGCTTCTTGCAACTTGTTCAGAATTAGGGATTCTTCAACAAGCTCTATGCCTCCATGCTTATGTGATTAAACGCTCATTCAAGAATAACATTTTTGTTGGTGCTTTACTCATAGAGTTATACTTGAAATGCGGCAGCATAACCAATGCTATCCTATTATTTGAAGGGATAACAGACAAAGATGTCGTTATCTGGAGCGTGATGATTGCAGGTTATGGAGTTCATGGACAAGGGAAAGAAGCTTTAGAAATATTTGATCGGATGGTTAAGCACTCAGATGTCAAGCCTAATGATGTAACATTTCTCTCGATTTTATCTGCATGTAGCCATTCGGGTTTGGTTGAAGAAGGCATCGAGATATTCAAAACCATGTTGCATGAATACCAACTTAAGCCCGGACCTAAGCACTATGGGATAATTGTAGATCTTCTTGGCCGGACAGGAGAGTTGGATAAGGCAATGGAAATCGTGCTGGATAAGGCAATGGAAATAGTGGAGAGCATGCCCAATCCAGCTGCACCGCATGTTTGGGGAGCCTTGCTTGGTGCATGCTGGATTCATAACAACACAAAGCTTGGAGAGGTTGCAGCAAAGAGTCTTTTCCGGTTGGATCCTAATCATACAGGGTATTACATCCTGCTCTCGAATATATATGCCATGGATAACAAATGGGAAAATGTGACAAATCTTAGAACTTTGATAAAGGAGAAGGGGTTACAGAAGATGTCCGGGCAGAGCGTTGTCGAGGTGGGGAGTGACATCCGTAGTTTTGTTGCCGGAGATAGATTGCACCTTGATTCTGATCAGATTTATGGAGTGCTAGGAAAAGTAGAGGCGAAAATGAGAGAGGAAGGTTATGTTCCCAATGTCGATCTCCTGCTACACGACATGGCGGATGCTGTCTAGATTTGTAAGTGTTGAGAAATTTCTTATCGAGAAAGTTTCGACTCACATGAAAGGCGTAATGATATGGACAGACTCTAGGACTTTGATATTTTTCTTTCAAATTACTTGCATCAATTTTATGAAATATGTAGTAGTTACTTGTATCAATGAGCAGTGGCTTCTTTTCCAGAAGCAAGGACAAATTCTACATACAGATTCTTGAAGGCAATCATCACTGTCATCAGCAGAGGACCCATAATCGATCCCTGTAATTTGATCGGAAAAAACGCAATTAAAACGCCATTACGATCACTCTAATTAACATAAATGCAAGCATTAATTCACAAGAACAAGATTTAGAAAAAGAGGAACATTACTTCCAACATGGAGGGGAAGAGAGCAATGCCCCCAAGTATGCTAAGCCCAGTGAGGTAGGCGTTCTGTCCCGGAATCTCATCTTGGATAGCTGCTGTGCCGTATTCCAATAGAATCTGATGAACTGGCATCACCAAAACTGCCTTGACATTCCGAGACAGAACGCCTACCTCACTGGTTACAGGTGAATTATTGTAACAACCCGTCCCGAAAATTTTGTATCGTTAGTGTGAAAAGACAAAATTACCCTTGGACGTTAATTGTGTGGTGTGGTTTAAGCCTTATTTTTGGGTCAATCATTTTAAATCCATTTTGTTTAGACCCAATAGAAAACAAGATATTTTTGTGTTGTGATTGGTTAGTGACTTTTGAACCACACAAACACTCTCCATCTCTCTCTCACTCCTGTGCTCTCTCTCTATCTATTAGACACACTCTCTCTCTCTTCCTTCTTCGTACGGACCTTCACCAAAACTCATTCAAAACTGAACGCTCGTGGTAGAAGCTATTCAATTACCACGGTTTAATGTAGCTCGTGGTAGATAACATTAATTAACCACGGTCAGATTCTAGCCCGTTGTTAAAAGTGAATAATATACAACGGTTTTTAATCCCGTGATAGAATATCAAAACCACAACGCGATATGCTAACACAATTAGGGTTTTTTAAGTTAATGCAAAAAAGTATGAGCCTAAGATTCTGTAGTGGAAAATACAAAAGATCCTTCAATGTCAAGGAAATAACGCATCTATCATGGGTTGTATGTCCTTTTATATTTGTCATTAATGAATTTGTGTCGTTATCGTCGGTATCATCATTAAACTCATATGGTATAGTACAATAGTCCTCATTAGTATTATAGAGAGTGAGAATTAGTGCAGGAAGAGAATTAGTGAAAAAAGAAAAGAGAGTGGTAGTTTGCGAGAATGACTCGATGGTATGTCTATTCACATAGTTTTAAATATATACACATTACAAGTTTATTTTGTACAAACATTTAAGTGAGTCATGTATCTGCTGAATTGTTCAGATATATAAATCTAGATTCATGTACTCTTTTCATCTTCTCAAGTGAAACGGAACAAAGATAGCCTCTTAATTCTTAAAGTTGGTATCCTAATTTGATAAAATATGAAACATTTGTCCTCTACACGTTCATAACAAACGAAATATGTAATGTGCGTTTCACTTGCTTAAATATGACGAAAATTCTCGTGCAAGTGCTACACGTTTTATAAAATTCTAATTCCAATTTTATACATCTCATCAAAGAGAGAAAAAAAAAACACGTGACGAGGGAAAAAAACAAAGAATACCGACTTGATTGGATTCGGTACAGGCAACGTATAGCCACAAGTGTGAGCACTAACGAAACTCGATTTGGTTCTTTTGGTTAACCAAGTGGTTCTTCTGCATGAAAAGGAGGGAAGTCCTTGCTAATCTGTTTGTGTCACGTAACAACGGCAAATCAGTGGCGCAATTGCACTCTCAAACCCTCAGTTTTGAATGGGTTTCGTCGAACACCTTGCGGGCATGACCGAGGGACTCATATTTTGCGTATAGAGCGTTTAGTTTTGTAGCACAGAAGCTGTCCTGGGAAAGGCCGGCTTTGAGGGTTTGAGAGTGCAATTGCGCCACCGATTTCCCGCTGTTACATGATGCAAGCAGATTAGCAAGGACTTCCCTCCTCTTCATGCAAAAGCTCACTTGGTTACCCCCAAAAGAATCTCACAATCTCATAAAACCAGGTCGAGTTTCGTTAGTAGTCACACTTGTGGCAATAAGTTGCCTGTGTCGAATCCAATCAAGTCGGTTTTCTTCATTTTATTTTCCACTGATGTGGCGTATTTTTATCTCTCTTTGACGAGATGTATTGAATTGGTATTAGAATTTTACAAAATCTGTAGCATTTGCATGAGAATTTCCTTCAAATTAAGCAAGTGAAACGCATGTTACATGTTTCGTTTGTTATGAATGTATAAAGGACAAATGCTCCACATTTTATCAAATTAAAATATCAATTTTATGAATTAAGAGTCTATCTTTGTTTTGTTTCACTTGAGGAGATAAAAAGAGTACGATGAATTTGGACCATTCAGCAAATACATGAATCACTTAAATGTTTGTACAAAATCAACTTGTAATATGTATAATTCACAACTATTGAACAGAGAAAACATATAATCATTCTCCCAAAATACCACTCTTTTCTTTTTTCATTAATTCTCTCTATGCACTAATTCTCTCACTTTCTACCAATTTTAGTTTCCTACGGACCCTAAAATGAGCTTGACCACTGGTTTGATCGATGGCTAAGAATTAGCATTTCTTTTTATGTGACTTAAAACGTGTAATATTTATAATAATTAATTTGCAAGTACAAAAAATTCCGTCAATTTGTATGTGATCAGAAACGCAATATCTTCCACACGGTATGTTCAATAAAGTCAGTCATTTAGTACCATTTATTGATGTTAACTTGGTTTATTGTTTCAATTAGTGCTTATATTTTTACTTTTCATAAACTTTCATAACGAATCATACTTAGTCATAAACTCTTTTAACATGTATCAATGACAAAACCCACTGCAAAACCAAACTATCGCACACAATTCATCACTGCTATGATACAGACATTGGGATAAAACCCACAGTTATACATTGTTAAATATCATTACAATAAGTTGATTTTTGTTGGATTTTCAAAGGCGAAGAAACTCCAGACAGTCTCCTTTTTGGCGTAGCCGTCCTCAATTGGGCTGACGGAGGAAGAGCCGAAGACCATGAAAGGAAGGAGCAGCATGTCGATCCAGCTGTGGATTAGTAGGTGACCGGAAACGTCGATCCAACCTTGGGGCGAGGCGATGTGGAGCGGAATGCGGTTGTCGTAGTCGCGGGAGCAGACGCCATCCTCAAAATCGTGGGCATCGGCTGGAGAGAGATTGTCTTCGCGCTCAGGGTCTTGGGTTGAAGTGCGAGACTTTCGAAGAATATGAGAAATGGATCATCTGGGTCCTCTTCTTATTCTTCTTCTTCAAATTCTTGTAACTCTTCTGGTTTGAGAGAAGCAGAGAAAGGAAAAAGGGAGGGAGGGAGGGAGAGGGGGGGACGAGAGAGGGGAGAGAAGAAAGTGGGTGAATCAAAGAAGAAAAAAAAAGTGTGGGTGAAAAAAAAAGTAATCTTCATAACCAAAAGCAGAAAAAAAAAAGAAAAAAAAAGGAAAAAAAATAGAAAAAGTGCTGACTAGGCTATGGGTAAGCATTCAATTACAAAAGAAAAGTACAAAAGAGGTCTGTCTGTCAGACATGAGACTAAGGAAAGGAACACGAAATTACATACCATACACCAAAAAAAAATTTAAAAAAAAAAAAAGTAGTAGGGAACCCTGGCCCACGCGACGAGGTATTCCAACCGAGTGCTTGACTGACTTGTTTGTAAGTCTCTGGTTTTTGTTAGTGCGATGACGTCCCCAACAACATTCTTGATAAACAATCCTTCACGCCTGCAAATTCAAAGTCCAAATTATGCAAACAGATGATTCAACATATCATGCAACACCAAGATTCATATGAACTAAACTAATTCATCATATATGTTAAATTAAGAATTAATTATACGACCTCTAAGCTGACATGAAAGACTGGTGGATAACCCACTGGAAACTTATACAGAAGTCTAGCACTATTACTAGCAAGAACATAAGGCTCTCAGTGAGTAGAAGCTCTTCTTTGATCAATCATCCATGGCTTCCCCAGTTTTTTTTTATCGACCGTCCATGGCTTCCCCAGTTTTTTTTTATCAATCGTCCATGTGATTAATTATCTGCTAATGGACTAGGCTTTGCTATATTTGTCCCAACATTTGGTATCAGATTGGCTTCTCATTAATCCGTCAAAGCTGATGCGTATCTAATTACCAATCATTATTTTCTTCTTCTAATATGATCCTAGCATTGGATTTCTATGGCTATTATCATTGTGGCTTCCTCGGTATTTGCAGATAAAGGATGTTGGTGACAAACACAAAGGTACATATGGATATGTTGTTATACCGCACTAACATCTTTCAGCTTCTTCAGATTCTGTACTCTGATGAGACTTCAAAAAAAAAAACAAAAACAAAAAAAAATGGCAACCATGTCTTCACCAAAGTGGGACTTTTAAGGGATTCTTTGGTTGCGGTTTATACATATAGCTTATGATATGAATAACGGTTGCAACTTAATCTTTCGTTGAAAGGCATGATGATATATAGATATAGCTCATATCAAAGGTTATCGAAACAAAAAATGTTTGCAGGAGCCCCAATCATGATAGATTTTCCTATAAGGTACTCCAACGGTTGGGTCTGGTCATGTGTACCATCCATTTTTAACCTTGCCAAAACCATTCTTGAACAAATGTTTATGTAATTTTTCCCCAAAGTGGGAATTATTAGGAAATTTTGTTCAACGAGTTTCTTATATGAAATTGTGATTGACAGTTTATCACACGAGACTAATCTTCCCAAAAATGACACAATGAATTGTTCAAACAACTTTCTGGATAAACAGTCATTCACCACGCCTGCCAATTGGAAATCCAAATTATGCAAACAGATGATTCATCATATCATGCAACAGCACAGCAAGATTCATATGAACTAAATGCCTTATTCATCATGACTTTGGCTGATGATGTTGCAAGCAATTAAATTTTGTAAAAGAGGAAATTTGAATTTATACCCGTCCGCAGTGGTGTTAAAATTCCGGCCACTCAAATCCGCACAAGCCTTAAGATCCCTTCTCCACTGCTCCACCTCGTTTGGATCTTCATCCTTTTCATGCTTCTGAAATGGTTCCCCAAAACTACCGCTCTGATTCCTCACTTGAGAAGGGTCAACGTCGTAGAATATAGGATAGACTACTTTCCCCTCTCTCATGATCTTCGACAGCTCCCTCAAGCACCATCGGGACTCCGCGTAACTCCTTGAGAAGACGACGACCGCGATACTCGACCCTTCGATTTCTCGGTCAAGTTCGCTCTGTATATTTTCCCCCTTTCTGAGCTGGTAGTCTATAAACGTGTTGATTCCGGCATCGCTTAACGCATTCAAGAGGTGGTCTGTGAATCCAGTGCGTGTGTCCTCGCCTCTAAAGCTCAGGAACACCTCGTACTTCCAGCGGTTTGAACGCCGAGAGGAAGACGAACCGGCGGCGGTTGCAAGGGCGGGGCTGCTAGTATTCATTGATTTCAAGTAAAGAAGTGAAACTCCTGATCGTTTCAGTCTAAAGAAAACAAGTCTTTCCCAAGATTCCCAGCGAAACTCCTGATTATTGTTTTGGATCGCTGGAAGATGTGAGAGCGAAGAATAATGAAGAAAGAAGAGGGAGAGAAGAGGCAAGATGCGGCTGAGTAAGAAAAGACAGGACGGAGAAAGAGACTTGCTAGGGTTTCTAGTAAGAAGGCTTTTCTTAACATGGGCTTGGAATTTGGGCTTGAAATTGGGTAAGAAAATAAATACTTAACATAAATAAATAAAATTAATATTTATATTTGGTTCTGTTCGGTTTTTAGAATCACTGAAATCGAAATCAAACCACATGATTTCGGTATGGTTTTTTTTTTGGGAACTTTAACGAAAAGCTCCCGGTACTGTTCACTTTAACGAAAAACCACATTTTTACACTAAAAAGTCAATCATGGTACTATTCACTTTACCCTTTATTTTGTCCTTATCGTTAAAACTCAAAGTTTTCAAGCCCTTTTCATTAGTTTTCCTTTTTTTTTTTGGTTTGTTTTTTAAGTTTCGGTTCGGTGTATCGTTCAGTTTTTTTTTCCTTTCAATTTTTTGAACACACCCTTAGTTCACGACCTTATTCTATTTTAAAGGTGGTGCAAAGGTTGGTTCAATTGATGTTGGTAGACGTCATGGGTTTATGAACAAACTTGACAAAGTTGCATTGGACATGGCACATGTTTGTGGGTTTTACATCGGTCACGTGACGTTTTAATATTTTATGTTTAATTTGTTGTGAGACGTCACGACGAAGACCTCTTTAGTTTAAGAGCTTTGCAAAAGCTTTAGCATAGAATGGAAAAATGACCAACCAATGTTGGAGATGATTTGTTGGAACTAAATATAGACTATAAAACAGGTAAAAGGTCGCCTAGTGAAGTGCGTGCTACCGCTTTTTACTAGTTTTTTTTATAATAAGAAAAAGAAAAAATAACAAAAAAAAGTTTCAATGTTGGCTTATTATATTAACACCTCACATATTGTTGAATAAAACCCACATACTTAATACACACGCGCGGCACGTGCCTGGCACGTGTCATCCCTGTCCTTGCGACGCCGGCGCCGGCCACCGGTAGCCGGAAACCTGCAACTCAGATTTTTTCCGCCATTTTTGCACCATTTTGTCCCATTTTTCTTCCTACGTGCTCAAAATTAAGAGTAGAACAAGTCTATACCTTCAAAAACCTCGAAAACAGCCTTAAATCTCGTCTGGGAAAATCTCCAAAACCGGCCAAACTCGTGCAGTCCTATCCTGTTCTACATTTACTTTTTTAACTAAAAATTATCTTAACACACCCCACATACTTCTTCATAATACCCTTACACCCCACATTCTCAACATACACCTTATATTTTCACATACACCCCACATTCTTTAAATTTTATTATATTAAAGTTCTGTTAGTCGATGCATCTGTTACCTTAAATAAAACATTATAAAAATTTGATCTGAGCTTATATTCTTGCTTATGTGGTTTTCATTATTTTCCATGAAATGATCGTTCGTTTCCTTCTTTTTGTCCAACTGATAGTTTTGCTACTTTGATTTTCTCTTTTGCTTCTATTTAACATGTTGAACTATATCCTCTCGGTGACTCGTGTTAACGTAGGGGACTAGGTATTGCCATCTTGTTTGGGGATGATGGTATTCACTTGCTTGTTTAAATACCGATTTAGCCGTGAAGATCATTTTTTTATTAGAGCTCATAATTTACTAATCTATCTAAATGTCAAATTCGAAAAAAAAATTTCGGTTCTGCAATCATGCTTGAATGATATTGCACCCCCACCCATCCTAAGAATAAACAGCATGCATGCTTAAAAAAAATTAGCAAAAGAAAAAAAAACACTACTAAACTATCTCAAAGAAGACTTGAATATTTCAGAATATATCTTTGCATGTTATGTTGTAGAATACTTAACAGTTAATAAAAAAAAACATAATGACCAGACATTGTGAGTGCAGATGTGTACAAAATTAACGGGTAGTTTTAGGATTTTATTTTTCATGATTTGGGGTGTAACAAGAAAATAATTGCTTATTTGAGAAAAAATAGGGCTTAAATAGTCATTTTATACAAGTCATTTAACATTAAATATTAAGTGGGGTTATTCAACAATTTGTGGAGTGTTATTAAAAAAACCCTTCAATGTTTTTATTTTTAGCTAAAAGTTATGTATTAATTTTATTTAATAGTTAGAACAAAATCCAACCAATATCAAACTAGCACAGACCGGCCCAAATAAAATAGGAAAACTAACGAAAAATTCAAAAAACTCTTTTAATGACAAGCCATTTTTAAAGGTATAGTAAATAGTGACAGTTAAAGGTAAAAAAGTAATTTTTCGTTAAAAATAAACAGTACCGGAAGTGTTTTATTAAACCTTCCAAATAAAATACATTGTTGAGCTTCCGATTTTACACATAATATCAGTCAGGCCTCTAACATCAAGTTTGACGACTTGAATAGCACTGCCATGAGCTCTGCGCCCATGGAGGTCGTCACCACACTCAGTTTGAATTCTCGTATCGTTGATCTCTACGCCCTTCCAACACCTTTCTCTCTCGTGTGTAAAAACTTCACCCTTCTCCTCTTCGTCCTCCTCCATCTTCGAATCCTGAATCCTGGTGCTGGAATCGTCCTGGGTTTTCTCCACCTCCAGAATCCTGGCATGGAAGTGGGAAATCTCTTGGTGGGTGGCGTCGATCTGGTGGAGCAGCCGCTTCTCCTCGGCTTGCCAAGTGTTGCGGTGGCTGGCGAATATCTCAACGACCTTGGTGTCGGCTTTGGAGTCCTCTTTTAGCCTGGAAGTGATGAAGCTAACTTGCTCTTCCTCCTGCCATAGCCGCGCATAGAGCTCGCCCACTTGGCTGTAGAAATCTTGGAAGTTATCGGCAGCTAAAGCCAGGAAAACGCCCAGGCTCAGGCTAAGGTAGGAGCATAACAGCTTCACCAGATTTGAAATTTAGATTTTTATGAAAAAAAAGAATGCAAATATAAAAATTGCAAATGTCAAAAAAATGATGGAATGATGATCGTGAGCAAGGCATGTTTACCGGATTTGCCGTGATAGCTAAAGGTGATTATGATTATAAATACAAAATATTTTATCATAAAGCAAATGAAATTTAGATGCAAAATTTTTGAGGTTGCGGGTTTTTTTATTATATTTTATTTAGATTTTTGGATTTTGTTAGTGTCGCAGATCGTATTATTATGTGTTACGCGATAGGAGTAGGGGAGACATCTTTACTAGCAAAGCTATAAGACGATTGCATATACATAATATAATGAAAAAATTAGTATCCGGTCTCTAGTTACTATTGTTCATTGACTGAAACCTTATTAATTTTCAAATTTTGATCAAAGTCCCTAGCATTAATGTAATAATGAATTTACATGTCAGTTGCATTAATGTAATACTCAAAAGCAGATGGTGACTCACCTCACCCCAATAGCTATATGGGGGAAGAACCTGGCACTCGGGCTAAATGATCTATAAAAGCAGTGAGGAAAGCAAATAGAAAGCTCTCAACAAACAAATACTACACTCAACATTGCGTTCCAACAACCCCAGATCATAAAGCCTTGGCTTACTCAGCGTTCCCCTTTGTAGTACAACCAGAGAAAGTTATCTTTTGTCATGTTTAGAAGCTCTGCTACTTATTTCCTTTGTTATAGTATTGAATCCCTCTAGGAAAAACCAATTTATATCCCTTTTCCAAGCTTTCAACTATTGTAACATAAAAGGAGAAGTGGCTGGAAAAAGACGAGCCTTGCCAAACAAAGTTGTCATCTTGCCCGAATCTCCTTTATTTATACTTAAATAAAGTAGACCTGTTATTTATGCTTGTTTCATGTGAACCTATGTCATTTTGAAATACTTTGGTCGAGTTTTACCTTTTCTTAACCTTGTTAAGCTCTTTACTCTGGTTCATTTGTTGTTAAGTTAATCTGTTAACTAAAGAAATAATTTGAAGGACTTTGAACTTTATTTATTTGGACATATATATTCACAAGACAAATGTCCTTGTTTACAAAGCAAGAAAATAACTTTATACAAACTTAATCCATCTGTGAACAATTTGCTTGAACTAAGAAGTCAAATTAACTTGTGGTGCAAGTAATTAACCTGTTTACATAACTAAGAAGACAATATGTTACACAAAGATAACAGTGGCACACTCGAGCTCATACTAGCTTTGATTGCGAGGCTCAAGGCCTAACAAAGGCCCCACAAAGGCACCTTTCAAATTAATAGCAATCTTCCATTGCAGTACATCAAGCTACAAACCTTGCATGACAGGCAAGACCCAAGAGCAGGGCCGGTCCAGAGATTTTTGAGGCCCGGGGCGACGCTAAAAAAAGTGCCCTAACTTCGTATAAGTTTGTTTTTTTTTTTTCACACGTAAGATGTTGATAAAATTATACTTAGAAGTCACACGTAAGATGTTGATAAAATTATACTTAGAAAAGCACTTCAAACTCAATAATTTAGAAACACCGAAAGACTAATTTATTTTGTATCAAGAGAAGGAAACCACAAAACCCCGAGCTTACAAGTAGATAGATGATGAGTTTTATTTTCCATCTGAACTTTGAAAGTGTTTTTGTATAAATCGTGAGACGTTTTTTCTTATTTACTAACCTTGTCAATATGGGACTAAAAAAATAATGATGTTTTCGAGTCTTTAATTGATATGTATTAGTTGACACGCCCCGACCCCGATGTCCTGTAGACATCGGGGTGGTCACGTGCTGGCCGACACCCGAAGGGTGACGAAAGCCATTTAGAAGGTATAAAAACGAGAATTAAGAATTTAAATTACACATTTAATAGATATTTCAGGAACGTGTTCAGAACATACATCTAATTTGAATTAATACAAGAAAGAACATAAAGTCGAATACACAGAAAAGTAGGTCCTACACCGAGAGGACTCGAAGATGCCAGTGCGGAAGCGCCTCGACGCCGGGATTGTGTGCCTCGAATCTAAGCCCTGAAGGGGGCGCAAAACAAAGGTGAGTGGACCAATTTGATATACATATAAGAAAACAGTTATCAACGTACTATCCCCCAGGTTTGATGAAAACACAATTATATCAGGGTAAACATAGGTTTTCTGAACCTAGAATGCCGTGCAATATCTCATGTCCTAACTCATCATGCAATATCTCAATTCATAATTCGCATACTATAATCATATTCATAGAGAAATAATCGCTAGAGAATGTCCAATATAAACGCTTCAGGCCCCATGCCGGCTCCCCGTCCCTGAGCATACAGTCAGAGGAAACCACACTGCAGGCCCAATGCCAGCTTCCCGTCCCTGTACTCGAAAGTCAGAGGTAACACACTCCAGGCCCTATGCCAGCACCATAATCGTCGCCCGGGATGGACCGGAACCCTATCCCTACATCCCGTAGCGGAAGTGGACCTAAACCGTCGTCCGGGATGGACCGGAACCTTATCCCTACATCCCGTCGCGGTAACATCATAACTATCGCACATACATTTATACACGAGTATCGTCATGCATCATTCATATACTATCATGCTTTTCATACATGCAATTCTACAATTAAAACATGTATTTTTAGAAGGGGTCCACTCACAGTACTGAGTCATCCAACGCTGCGCTGCTAGCGAACATAGAAAGCCGCACTAGTTGCCCCTAAGCACATAAAGGGTACAACTCAGTCAAACTCTGTTTTAACGATTTAATTTGGGAAAACGGACTTCAAAAACGGGTCCAGGACGTCGAAATTAGCCTAGGAGGGGTCCCGAACGGAACCCGAAAAAGTCAACCCAAAAAGTCAACGTTGACCGTTGACCGGGTCAACGGTCAACAGGTCAACCGGGTCACGGGTCGGGTCAACGGGTCAGGGTCAAGGTCCACGGGTCATGGGTTTGGGTCTGACCCACTAGGGTTTGGGCTTGGGGTTTTGACCCAATAGGGTTTCTGGGTTTTAATTCACACGGGCCAAAGGCCCTAGTTGGATACGGCCCAAGGCTTATAAGCCTTGGGTTTGGGTTTGGTTAAACGGGCCAAAGGCCCTAGTTTTTCTGAGGCCCAAGGCCTTAATTAGTTTAGGAAACCAAAACTAAAAAGGGTGCGGGCTTGGGTACTGGGTTAGGCCCTACGGGCTTAAGGCCCAAGAACATCCTAACAAGGCCCAAAGGCCCTAACCCTAATTAATTAACAGAATAAAATAAATAAATAATTAAAAGGGGTTTGGGTTGGGCTGGTCACGGGCCTAAGGCCCAATGGGTTTTGGGTTTCGGGTTATGGCCCAAAGGGCCTGGGTTTGGCACCGGAGTACACAGAGGCGAACGCCGGAGCTTCTACAGCTCCGGCCGACCACCAACGGAGACCCTAAGCTCCGATCTAACCACAGAATCGAAGTACGAAGCAAGAGGAGTAGAGTGGTACCTTGAGTTCGACGGAAAACCGCCGGAGTTGCCCGGAAATTGCCTCGGAGCTCACGGGATTCGCCGGAAAAAGGGGTGTAGGCACCCCGTGACAATTCTGACCTAAAACTCAAGGGATTTCACAGATTAACTTCTAATTTCTAACCCCAAACGTGAATTGAGTGAAAAGGAAGTCGATCGAAGCTTACCTCGTCGGAGAGAGAGAAAATCGCCGGAGAGTTTTTCTGGGGTTCTTCTGCCCGTCGCGATGTCACCGAGAGGATGAGAGCGCGGGGGAGTGACGAGGGTGGGTCGAGAGAGATGGCGAGGGTGTGTGTGTTGTGACGGTGAGGTCGAGCGAGAGAGATAGGGAGAGAGAGCTCGGGAGAGGGAGGGTGCAGAGAGAGATCGAGAGGGTTGAGAGGGACAGCGAGGGAGAGAGAGGGAGAGAACAGAGAGATGAGAGAGACAGAGAAGAGAGAGGGCTCGGGGGGGGGGACAGAAATCCGGGTGGGCCCAGTGGGCTCACCATTTAAGAACCAAAACCATTTTAAAATTAAAAGAGGGTAGGGACTAAATTGAGAGTATAAAAGTTTAGGGATTAAAATGGCATAATTGAAAACGGTTTGGGGGTAAATTTCTAGGATTAAAATAAAATCGAGGGGCGGGCGTGTCAATTCTACCCTCCTTACAAAAAAAATTTCGACCCCGAAATTTAAAATCACTAGTAAGTTAAAATACTCGAAAATAGGATGAAGAATATAGGTGTATAATGAGAAATCAAATTAGAGGGGGTGCATCAAAGAGAATATGTCACACCGTCGCGAGCGGTTCACAAAATCCTCTATCATGCCTCCAATCTCTTACTTTCTTCCTCATCAGTGAAAAATAGAGAAATAATTTATAAAGATATAAAATTTAAACATATATTAACATAGGGTCAAAAGTAAATACGTAAAATACGATAAGGCCAAAATAGACACGTACTAACATATAGGTCGAAAACTTAAGTTGGAATCAAAACCGAAAACGAAAATACTTTTCCCCAACACATTTGTAACATAAAAATAATTACTAAAATAAAGGGAGTAAAAATACTTGCATTGAAAATTCAAAACTGAAAGCGAAAATGGGTCTTGTCCAAGCGTACGTAACGACACGTACTTCGAGAACAGAGGTGTTTTTGGGTCAAGTCCTAGCGATAGCGGAATCTATAACGGCTACTAGAAACGAGTCTACCTACTCACTTGCTTAACAACCCAACGAACAAGTTATCGATACAACAGTCGGCCGCCCGTGATATCAACCACTCATTCGTTGTCCTGGTAAGTAAGCAATAATTTTCGATGGTGCACGATTGCACACGTTGCGAATTCGTTCCTCTAACTACTAGTCTGCAATACTACTCTGCTAACCAAAGTTGCCTGTAGCAACCCTCATAACGTAACGCAAATAGTGTCGTACTCGACTGAACAGAACGAAAACCATCGTCGTAAAACTCCATCCCGAACCAAGCGCTCTATCCGTATCGGTTCTTCCAAATGTGACCAACTACTCCAGTGTTTTGCCAATCATGAATCCACTTGGAAGAGTAACTTGGGATTCAAGAGAAGTGGCCACCATGTTAACAGCGAAGTTAAAAAGCTCTGGCTAAGTAAACGGCAAAAGAGAAGTCTCATTCTCACGCTAACCACAGTCTGATAGTTGCTGTAATTCCCAATCCTTTTCTCACCGCTAAACACTTCCATTTGACTGATTTAGTGATTCTCTTCCTCTTCTTTTACTTTCTCAGCATCGTTTTGTCTTGCTACCATGTTAGTAATAGACCCAAAAGCTCGAACCAAGCAAGTAGAAAACGAGAATTCATCTCTTGGGAGTTGTTGCAGTGCTCAATTCACCTCTCCATTTTTGCTTAGTTGCAGATTTATAGTCAAACAAGATTAATGTTGGTGGAAAGAAGAAGACCTGCTAGATCAACCTGAAAGCACCATGAAAGCACACGCCTTTCGAGAGAAGCGAAAAGATCTTCAGATTCCCTTCTTGATCACGTCGGGATGCCACATCAGAGTGTACGAAATAGATTTGCTAAGGATATTTGGATGTCAACGCACCCACCATCCACAAGATCTTGAAAAGAGATAGTGGGAGGGTACGTTGAGACACACATCATTGGAGAAGGAAACGATGCGATGCCTATAAATTATAGTAAGATGGCGACACAATCCGCCGATCATCTATACTATAATCCTCATCCAGCTCTTTATTCAAGGCGGCTGAAATCTCGCAGCCACGTGAAACTCCTTGCGGTAAGTCGGGAAAATCTGGCGGAAAGTTTATGCTCTTAACGTTCCTGTCCAACACGATATGAACTAGGTGTACACTTCTGCCGAATTGATCGATCGTCAATTTCTCATTGATTGAGCGAGAAACCATGTCGAGAAAGCTAAAAGAACACTCAAGAATTTGAGGGTCAAAACAAGTCCATCAAATCTAGAGTACAAAATATCTGGATTTGAATAACCACTCCGATGCTCGAGTTCACGGCCTAATTTGATCGTTAAGGATTAATAATAATTCAAGATCTGATGTCACACACCTGATAACATCATCGGTCATCAACTTCGTCCGACAACTCGTGAAATGATCTGACGTTTTGAATCTCCTGACAAGCTTATATGATTTCGGTATATTTAGCTTTTCAGCTTTTCTATCCCGAAACGATCTCGCTGTAGTTGCCCGATTAGGGTCAGATGCTCAAGATGAGATATGCGTGAGAGTATTCCTACTAAGGAGTTCCGCAATTACGCTTGCAAAAATCGGGGTAGTACACGATAGTGCAACCGCAGACATTTATGCATTTAGGTAACCAAGAGTGCAACATTTCTCACTGTAGAGAAAGCATCACCACATTTTCAACCAGGAAGGTCATTGCTATTTCTAGCTCCAGGATAAGACAATTCACATCGTGCCGTTCCAATCGTTAAGAGGTACACACGTGACTCAAGCTTACTGCATCAACGTGCAGTCGAACATTTAATCAATACACCTCCGCAGAATTTGGAAGGTGTAAGAACTACGATCAGATGAGACAACACTTCGTTGTCAAAATTTTCTTTTCACTGTCAGTGTCGTACCAAAACTGACTAGCTTCTTAGACCAAAAGAAACATGAGTCTAAGCTCAAGATTAGTTAAGAACTGTGCACGAAGTTTAACGAGGCCAAGGACGTTTCGAAATTCACTAAACCTTGGGAGAACTATCACAAGGTTCAAAAATTAAACATAATACCTCGGAATTAACAGAATGATAAGGAAAGATACAAAGCAGTCTGTGTATGCAAGCAGTGACACGGTTGGCTACCTTAAAGTGATGCTCTTGAGCAAACCAAAGCTCAATGAGTCCAGAGAAGTTCAAAACAAGGCTCGATCTTCGTACAAGGATGAAGATGCTGAAGTCTTAAACCATTACACTGAAATTTACAAGGCAGAACAGGTAGGGAACAAGAGCACTGATCGGTTAGGCTACAAGCAGGAGGCTAAATTCACCTCTACCGAAAGTACGTGAACAATGAGTTAGGGTTTACCACCGAGTACTAAACCCAGGTGAAATTTAAGGAGTCTGTCTATCCAAACAAGTCTGGATCTTCATCATCTGACTCAACTACAACAACAGCAAGAATCACGACTCCGTTCGGGAATTGGTGAGAATATTGACTGCTGCCGAGGAGTTTTCCAAGGGAACAATTAATGCCAACGAAGTCAACGCCTGAAGAATTTGGTGTAAAGCTGACGGTCAAAGGTTAAGGGACTTGATTTCATCGCTAGAGGATGCGAGAAGTTATCGATAGAACAATCACTGGTGACTTGTTCCAAAGATTCACACTAGTTTCCTTCAACGGTAATGAGTTTGGAAACATTGATTTGCTCCTACCAATTACCACTTACTAGTCATCGCCTCGACTAGTACTTACCCGATTTCCCTAACACGTAATTTGAAAGTTTCAAGTAATCATCACTAAGGCATGACTGTCCGCCAATCCAGGAAAACACATGTCGCAGAGTGATATTACCGTTTCCAGATTCCTAGTTGGTCTGAACCAACTCGTACTGCCAAGATGTCCGTTTCCCAAGATTTTCAATGTAGAGCCGACTCTGCCCACAATTCCTAGGAAACGCATGTTGCAGAGTGGCATCCTCATTAAAGATCTACAGCTGGTCTTGACCAGACTTCCCTAAACTGAGATTTCTCGAACACGTTGATTTCCGGTAACACCGATTTTTCCCGCTATTCCCTTGGAAGGCACGTCGTAAAGTATCGTCATATGCTGAAAGTCGTCCACCCACCAAACACGTCATCAATGAGGCACAATCCCGACACGAATTCAGATATTTCAACCGGAAGATGATAATTCAAACAGAGGAAGATTTGCGCGATTGTGCCCAATGGCACCAATTTCAGAAATTACGACATCCAAATGACGTCATAACTGACACACTACTATGGTGACAGAAGATCCTACGTATGTTCTGAACAAACCATGCTCTGATACCAATCTGACACGCCCCGACCCCGATGTCCTGTAGACATCGGGGTGGTCACGTGCTGGCCGACACCCGAAGGGTGACGAAAGCCATTTAGAAGGTATAAAAACGAGAATTAAGAATTTAAATTACACATTTAATAGATATTTCAGGAACGTGTTCAGAACATACATCTAATTTGAATTAATACAAGAAAGAACATAAAGTCGAATACACAGAAAAGTAGGTCCTACACCGAGAGGACTCGAAGATGCCAGTGCGGAAGCGCCTCGACGCCGGGATTGTGTGCCTCGAATCTAAGCCCTGAAGGGGGCGCAAAACAAAGGTGAGTGGACCAATTTGATATACATATAAGAAAACAGTTATCAACGTACTATCCCCCAGGTTTGATGAAAACACAATTATATCAGGGTAAACATAGGTTTTCTGAACCTAGAATGCCGTGCAATATCTCATGTCCTAACTCATCATGCAATATCTCAATTCATAATTCGCATACTATAATCATATTCATAGAGAAATAATCGCTAGAGAATGTCCAATATAAACGCTTCAGGCCCCATGCCGGCTCCCCGTCCCTGAGCATACAGTCAGAGGAAACCACACTGCAGGCCCAATGCCAGCTTCCCGTCCCTGTACTCGAAAGTCAGAGGTAACACACTCCAGGCCCTATGCCAGCACCATAATCGTCGCCCGGGATGGACCGGAACCCTATCCCTACATCCCGTAGCGGAAGTGGACCTAAACCGTCGTCCGGGATGGACCGGAACCTTATCCCTACATCCCGTCGCGGTAACATCATAACTATCGCACATACATTTATACACGAGTATCGTCATGCATCATTCATATACTATCATGCTTTTCATACATGCAATTCTACAATTAAAACATGTATTTTTAGAAGGGGTCCACTCACAGTACTGAGTCATCCAACGCTGCGCTGCTAGCGAACATAGAAAGCCGCACTAGTTGCCCCTAAGCACATAAAGGGTACAACTCAGTCAAACTCTGTTTTAACGATTTAATTTGGGAAAACGGACTTCAAAAACGGGTCCAGGACGTCGAAATTAGCCTAGGAGGGGTCCCGAACGGAACCCGAAAAAGTCAACGTTGACCGTTGACTAGTCAAAGTCAAAGTCAACGGTCAACGGTCAAAGGTCAAAGTCAACGTTGACCGTTGACCGGGTCAACGGTCAACAGGTCAACCGGGTCACGGGTCGGGTCAACGGGTCAGGGTCAAGGTCCACGGGTCATGGGTTTGGGTCTGACCCACTAGGGTTTGGGCTTGGGGTTTTGACCCAATAGGGTTTCTGGGTTTTAATTCACACGGGCCAAAGGCCCTAGTTGGATACGGCCCAAGGCTTATAAGCCTTGGGTTTGGGTTTGGTTAAACGGGCCAAAGGCCCTAGTTTTTCTGAGGCCCAAGGCCTTAATTAGTTTTAGGAAACCAAAACTAAAAAGGGTGCGGGCTTGGGTACTGGGTTAGGCCCTACGGGCTTAAGGCCCAAGAACATCCTAACAAGGCCCAAAGGCCCTAACCCTAATTAATTAACAGAATAAAATAAATAAATAATTAAAAGGGGTTTGGGTTGGGCTGGTCACGGGCCTAAGGCCCAATGGGTTTTGGGTTTCGGGTTATGGCCCAAAGGGCCTGGGTTTGGCACCGGAGTACACAGAGGCGAACGCCGGAGCTTCTACAGCTCCGGCCGACCACCAACGGAGACCCTAAGCTCCGATCTAACCACAGAATCGAAGTACGAAGCAAGAGGAGTAGAGTGGTACCTTGAGTTCGACGGAAAACCGCCGGAGTTGCCCGGAAATTGCCTCGGAGCTCACGGGATTCGCCGGAAAAAGGGGTGTAGGCACCCCGTGACAATTCTGACCTAAAACTCAAGGGATTTCACAGATTAACTTCTAATTTCTAACCCCAAACGTGAATTGAGTGAAAAGGAAGTCGATCGAAGCTTACCTCGTCGGAGAGAGAGAAAATCGCCGGAGAGTTTTTCTGGGGTTCTTCTGCCCGTCGCGATGTCACCGAGAGGATGAGAGCGCGGGGGAGTGACGAGGGTGGGTCGAGAGAGATGGCGAGGGTGTGTGTGTTGTGACGGTGAGGTCGAGCGAGAGAGATAGGGAGAGAGAGCTCGGGAGAGGGAGGGTGCAGAGAGAGATCGAGAGGGTTGAGAGGGACAGCGAGGGAGAGAGAGGGAGAGAACAGAGAGATGAGAGAGACAGAGAAGAGAGAGGGCTCGGGGGGGGACAGAAATCCGGGTGGGCCCAGTGGGCTCACCATTTAAGAACCAAAACCATTTTAAAATTAAAAGAGGGTAGGGACTAAATTGAGAGTATAAAAGTTTAGGGATTAAAATGGCATAATTGAAAACGGTTTGGGGGTAAATTTCTAGGATTAAAATAAAATCGAGGGGCGGGCGTGTCATTAGTAATGAATGGGTGCTAAATTAAACCTTTTGATGACACGTCATATAATTTGTAAATTTGATCAAAAAAATTGGTTTACGTATTACTCGTTATTTGAAGGACTTGAATTAAAATGAATATTTAAAAATAACAACTCACATAGCTATTAGCTAGTAACTAAAAAATAAATTAACAACCAAACAAAAATTTGTAAAAATTGAAAACAATAAACATGCACATAGCATTAACAACAAAAACTATTGCTTCTAATTAAATTTCTTGATCATTTAACCAAATTTTATAATTTTATACTCTTATGAAAAGAAATTTGTAAAAATTGAAAAGTAAATAAGCACATGTGGTGTTTTGAACCCAAGACCTCTTCATTATTTTCACATGAGTAAACCACCACTTCTAGTTAAATTTATATGTCATTGAACCAAATTTTATAAATTTATACTCTTATAAAAACATATATAAATATACCGTTCTAATAATTTTGGTGCCCCCATTTTTTTTGGGCCCCGGACGGTCGCCCTGTTTGCACTGGGCCTGGGCCGGCCCTGCCCAAGAGAGTTGTGCGAGGGACAAATCTAGCCCAAACAGTCTATAAACGTGTTGATTTTGGCGTTGCGTAACGCAATGGAGAGGTGGTCTGTGAAGGTAGTGCATGTGTCGTCCCCTCTAAAGCTCAGGAACACTTCATACTTCCAGTGGTTTGAACGCCGAGAAGAAGATGAAGAGGCGGCAGCGGCGGCCCCATGGGCGGAGCTGCTGGTATCCATTGATTTCAAGTAAAGAAGCGAAACTCCTGATCGTTTCAGTCTAATGAAAAGAAGACTTTCCCAAGATTCCCATTGTAGGTGGCATTTTAAAAAATTTCTGCATTGGTCGATGATGTCACTGCGGTGTCAACAACGCGTGAGTGCTATTCCTAATCTGTATAAACGTTACTGTCAAATTTTAAAAAAATTGTATAAATGCTTTACCATGCAATTTCCATTTTTTGTAGTATTTGATAATACTGTAGCCCAACTTTGAACTTATTCTATTTTAAGGGTAGAGCACAGGTTGGTTCAATTGCTGCTACTGGTGATCGTCATGACCGCGTTTTAAGAATTTTCGGTGCAAAGCAGGTTCCAATTGTCGGAGTCAGTCGAGAGCATCAATGGGAAGAGACTTTATATATATCTTCCGTAACATGATACATGAGTCAGAATATCCACACACCCTATTTTACTTCTCCTACACTCTTTTAATTTTCGGCCATCAGATTGGATGAATTGAAAAAGATCAACATACATAAATTAATAAAAAGTGTGTGAGAAGTAATTTGGGATGTGTGAATATCACACTCATTTCCATTAATCTCAAAGTGTGTGAAAAGTTAAATTTGAGAACATCCACTCCTGTTTTCTTAACCTTAAACATATAAATATCCTTTGTTTCCAAAAAAAAAAAAGAAAAAAAAAAAGAAAACTCTGCATTTGCACGAACCTTGTCGCTGCCATTTAAATTGAGCTTCTTCTCAGAAAATTGAGTTGAGAAAATTTGAAATGTTACGTGTACTTATACGTCATTTTTAGTTTGTCATAAAACTAAAATTTTAAGTGATTTGTCATAACAAGTTTTCAAAATTATTAATTTGTCATCTTAATTTAAATTTGTTAAGTTTTTGTCCAAATAGATTGTGTTTTAGGGTTATTTTTTACTTTTAGACTTCTTTTCACATGTTTATTTATTTTTATACAAAAGTATATTTACACGAGGGTCCAAGGAAATAAATTGGTTTTGTACTTTTGACTTTTGTTTCACAATTTTTTATGATGTACGAACCTAGGAATTTTGGATAGTAAAACATATATTTATTGCGTACATTTTAAAAATTTATGGAGAACTACTTAAAAAAAGTACATTCGGCTTATTAACATAGAGATTAGCTAATTGCAATATTTGAGAATTCAACATAACTAATCATGTCGATAAAAGAAAAGAACTGACATGTTTGAAATCTTGAATGTTCAAAATAATCTTGAATAGTAGTAGGGAGTTGAAATGTCTTAAATAACCTTGAAAATAAGTCATGTGCAAGACAAGTGACTTATTTTGAATGAAAAAACTTAACAGAGTTAGAGTAAGATAATAAATTAATGATTTAGAAAAATTAATATGACAAATCACTTAAAATTTTAATTCATATCACAAATTAAAAAAAAGTAGATAAGTTCAAATAATATTTCAAAAAATTTCCCAGACTGAATTTGCTGGGTATGATTAGCAACAATTAGGGTTAATTACAAATAGACCCTGAATTTGTCAATCTTCATTTTCATCTTTAACATTTCATTTGTTTTTATGATCTTCAAACTCGCCAGAGCATGACTTTTTTTTTTTTTACCTTTTCGTCAACTTCATCAATTTTTCTATTAAGTAGAGAAGATAAATTTGAAAATGAATCCCACCACCTAAAAAGTTCAACAAAAATGAGGGCGATAACCGATGAAAGGAGAAACCAATTTCTTTGAAATGGGGTGGGGAGACCGGGAGAGGGATAAACACGACACACGCTTGCATGTAAATTTCCCTAATGTCGCAAATGTATCAAATAAAAAAATCATTAATTTATTTGATAAGAAAAGAAGTTACTTATATGTTTAATTAATAACTTGTTCAACATAGTAGAAGCGTTCTGCTAAAAGTGCTTTCATTGTACCCACATTGAAACTCTTATTAAAAATTCAAGTACTTTCCAAAAAGACCTCATCAGATGAGTGATCGCTTAACTCTGTATCGTCATCAGTGTCCTCCTCATCAGACTCATACGGTACACGCTCATAGTCCACATATGTATCTTCTGAAGCTGTAAATTCCCATTCTACGATATCCACTCCTGTTTTCTTCACCTTAATTTGATGATCATCCTCTGTTTCAATAAAGTCTGCAAGCACACGAACCCTGTCGCCACCTTTCAGATTGAGCTTCTTGTTTGTAAGATTTCCCAGCCAAAGATAACATTCATGGGAAGCAGTTACGGTGGTCACCATTGGCCAAATGTGAAAACGTGTTCGCTGGGTACGATTAACAACATCAATGCATAGGGAGCCGGTACAGTCTGAGTTGTCCGAAGAACAAATGATGCACACAACCAACCCTCCTATATAATCAAAAGTAGGCGGCACTTCAATTACATCTCCCTCCCATTTCTACAACACGGGTGCAAAGTTAGTAGAAGCAACAATACGAAAATCAGAGAGAGCGAGAGAGAGTCCCATACCATTAGGATGTTCTCCTTAAAAGTAGCAGTGAGACTGGTGCACCCTTCCATGTGAAGGGTATCCATGTTGCACAATAAGTTATCCAAGTTTGGAATATCTCTGAGTTTGCGGCAGTCTTTCAGTTGCAATTCTGTCAGTTCCGACATCTCTAAGTCGGGCATTATTTCCAGTTCAGTGCAGTAATTCGCTTCCAGTGTATGCAGACTTGTCGGCAAATCTGGGATTGCCTGAAGGTTTGTGCAATGATTTAGATACAACATTTCAAGCTGGGGAAGGCCACTGAGGTTGGGTATGTAGAAAGATAAAGCTTCTTCAAGAAGATTGTATTTTACTGAATGATGTACAAATACACAGAGGAGAGTATATATAGCCTTTTGGCTCTTTACAAGAATGTCCTTGACTACCTTAACTGAATTCTAACTAACCATAGTTAATAACAAACTAACCACAATTAACTTTTGCTAGACTATTTTACATCAACAGAAATGGAAGACTTGTTATCTTCCTTAATACACCCCCTCAAGCAAGAGGAGGGATCAGAGTAGAGACCAACAGGAAGCTTGGAACAGAGGTAGCGGAACTGATTTTTAGACAAAGCTTTGGTATGAAGATCAGCCAATTGATCAGCACTGCAAACGAACTGGACTGTAAAAAGATTAGCAAGAACCAGTTCGCGAATGTAATGATAATCAATCTCAACATGCTTAGTGCGAGCATGGAAGACTGGATTAGAGGCTAAAGAGATGGCTGAAATGTTATCACACCATAGTGTAGGCAGTTTGGGTAGAGGACAGTGAAGATCACGAAGGATTTTACAAACCCAAGTGAGCTCTGCAGCGGTATGAGCCAAAGATCTATATTCGGCTTCGGTAGACGAACGGGCAACAGTACTCTGTTTCTTGGCACTCCAGCTGATGAGGTTGGGACCAAGAAATACAAAATAGCCACTGGTCGATCGCCGATCAAACGTGCTGCCAGCCCAATCAGCATCAGAATAGGCGGAGAGATCAATATGACCCTTTGTAAACCATAATCCCTGAGAAGCAGAACCTTTTAAAAAACGAAGAACACGTTTGGCAGCTTGAAAATGTTGTTCACGAGGAGCATGCATAAACTGGCAGAGCTGATTAACAGCAAAAGCAAGGTCCGGTCGAGTCCACGTGAGATACTGAAGGCCTCCAACAAGAGAACGATACTCAGTGGGATTGGATAGAAGAGAACCAGTGTGATCCAGTTTGTGCGAGCCAAGAGGTGTACAGCAAGGTTTAGCACCCTGCATATTTGCCCGTTGAAGAAGATCAAGCAAATATTTAGTTTGATGAAGAAAGATCCCTTTTGAAGATCGCTGAACTTCCAGGCCCAAAAAATAGTGTAAAGGACCAAGATCCTTCACTGGAAACCGATCACTAAGCTGGTTAATGAAGTGATGACAGAGATCAGAATCAGGGCCAGTAACGAGAATATCGTCGACATAAACAAGAACTATAACCAGCTGAGGACCATTAAGTACAAACAAGGATGCATCAGAGGAAGATTGACTGAAGCCGAGATCATGCAGAGCTTGAAATAGTTTGTCAAACCAAGCTCGAGGGGCTTGCTTAAGGCCATAAAGCGATTTCTGAAGTTTACACACATGATTGGGAAAGAGAGGATCAATAAAACCCGGGGGTTGAATCATGTATACATCCTCTTTTAAATCACCATGAAGGAAGGCATTGCTGATGTCTAACTGATTTAAAAACCAATCATGTTGAACAACAAGACTTAGAAGAATTCGAATGGTAACCGGCTTAGCAACCGGACTGAAAGTCTCCTGAAAATCAATACCCTGTTGTTGATGAAAACCCTTGGCAACAAGCCGGGCCTTGTAACGATCCACAGTACCATCAGGTTTCTGCTTAACCCGAAACACCCACTTGCAGCCAACGATGTTTTGAGAAGAATGAGAAGGAACTAAGGACCAGGTTCCTGTAGATAGTAAGGCGTTATATTCATCCTGCATAGCAGCGCGCCAGTGAGGAAACTTAGATGCTTGGAGATAAGTACTGGGAACAGACTCCAGGGTAACAGATAGAGGATGCTTAGTGGCTGTATAAGCCTTAGGTTTGTAGATGCTTGCTTTGGATCGGGTAACCATATGATGGGTATTAACCAGAGAGGAAGAGAGAGGGGGAGAAGCATCGGAAGGTGAAGAAACTGGAGGTGGAGAAGGGTCGGAAGGTGGAGAAACAGTAGGAGTCGAAAACGCAACAGGAGAGGGAGTATACGAACGAAAAGAAAGATCCATGGAAGGAGAAGGCACAGGAGAAACATTGTCAGAGCAAGAAGGCTGAGACTCCAGAGACTGAAAAGGATAGAAGTCTTCATTAAAAATGACGTGTCTGGATATATAGACTCGGTTGTCAATCGGATCAAAGCACCGATAACCTTTGTGCTGAAGACTGTAGCCCAAAAAAAACACAACTCTTACTTTTAGCATCCAACTTACTGTGAATATAAGGTTTAAGCCATGGGAAACATTGGCAGCCAAAAACTCTGAGTTTGGAATAATCCGGATGCTGATGAAATAAAAGTTCCCAAGGAGAGATCAAGGAACCAGAAATAGGAAGACGATTAATGAGATACAAGGCAGTAGAGAAAGCCTCGACCCAAAACATATGAGGAACATGAGAAGCAACAAGCAAAGTGCGGGCCGTCTCAACAAGATGCCGGTGTTTACGCTCAGCACAGCCATTCTGTTCAGGCGTGTGTGGACAGCTGAATTGATGAAAAATACCATGCTCATTAAGAAAAGATGCAAAAGAATGACCAGTGAATTCACCCCCTGAATCTAAACGCAACACTTTGATTTTATTACCAAGCAAAGTTTCTACATAATTCTTGAAAACAACAAACGTAGAAAATACATCCGACTTGGCCTTCAAAGGGAAAAACCAGCTGTATTTACTAAAATCATCAACCAGAAGTAAGTAATAACGGAAACCACTGCTAGATGGAACAGAAGCAGGTCCCCACAAATCACAATGTAAAAGCTGAAGACTTTGAGTAGTTGCTGAAGAAGACAGACCAAAAGGACGCTTGTGGTTCTTGGCCAACGCACAATCTGAACAGAAAAAATCAACTGAAGGCTTGCCATGGACTGCAAGAGCGGCAGTAGAGAGTACCCGACGAAAAATGGCAGAAGACGGATGACCCAATCACCGATGCCATATCTTTATTGGAGCTTTAATACTGACAAAAGCTGATGCAGCAAGGGAAGGAAAAGCTGTACCAGAAACAAACCGAGAAGATGTAGTAGACTGCAAAGGATAGAAGCCGTCTTTAACTGAACCCCGCAAAAGCGTCTTCCCCGTGGAACGATCCTTAACAACGGAGCCATTAGAGTCAAGAGTCAATGAACAAGAATTGTCCCGGAGAAATTGAAATGCAGATAGCAAATTGTGTTGCATATGAGGGACATGAAGAACATTAGACAGTTTAAAAGAAGAAGTAGGAGTGCATAATGTAGATGAACCAACATGTGAAATGGTAAGACCTTTACCATCACCTATGTAAACCTTGTCTTCACCAGTGTAGGGATTAGGAGAGTTGAGATGTGATATGTCATTAGTAATGTGCGAGGTTGCCCCTGAGTCAATTAACCAGGTAGGAGAAGACTTAGCATCAGAACGAGCACACATCGCTTGAAGCTTGGCAGGAGGAATTCGACCACATATATCAGGATTCATACGGTCAAAGCAGTCAATTGCTTCATGACTGGAATTACCACAAATCTGACAAGGAGCCCGAGAACCAGAGGAAGAACCACCACGATGGAAGGAATTACCACGATGAGAACCACCATGAAAAGAGTTGCCACGATTGAAACCACCAGGGAAGGAATTACCACGATGAAATCCCCGATTACCACGATTTGACTTCCCACGATTTGAATTGTAACGAAAGGAATGCTGAAGGGGTTGATTCTGAGCAACATACACCTGTGGAGGGGTGGGAAGAAGTGGAGGTTGAGCCTGAATCGAGAAGGCATGAAACGGTTCAGACAGACTGGAAGAGACAGCTTTCTTGCGACGATTCAGAGAGAGCTCTTTGGTAAGGAGCAAACCATGCAGTTCATCCAAAGATGTAGACGATAACCGAAGCATGATAGAGTCAGTAAAAGATTCAAACTCATCAGGAAGTCCAGCCAGAGTAGCAGCGATGATATCACGATCAGAAATTGAGGCGCCAGCGGCAGTAAGAGAGTCGGAGATCTCTTTGAGCTCTTGCAAGTAGTCAGACATGGAACGAGAACCTTTCTGAACACTTTGAAGTCGAGAACGAAGCTGATGAACATGCGCATCAGAGATACCCCCAAATCGTTGTTCGAGCTTGAGCCACAGATCTCGAGAAGACGACACACCCACGGTGATAGGAATCACCTCTTCAGACAACGTAGAATTAAACCAGATCAGGAGATTCTGATCCTTCTCATACCAAATCTCAAAAGCCGGATTAAGAGTGCGATCAGGCAGAAGAGGGGCAGGACAGGGTTCTGTGCCATCGACGATACCAAGAAGACGATAACGTCGAAGAATCGGAGCAAACAGAGCACACCACGGCAGATAATTGGTCCTCTTGAGCTTGATTGGCACCATACTACCAATGTTTTGGATGGTGAGAGATGAATACGAAGAGGAATTAGGGTTAGAAGAGGAATCGGTAACCGGCACCGACTCAGACGAAGTCGCCATGGAAAGACAGCTCAAGAACAACAAAGCACAGAGCAAAACCACCACAGAGAACAAAACGAGATACAGATCAGAAGATCGGAGCGGAAGAGAAGATGATCGAGAAACGCCGTGAGGCAACTGGCGATGAAACCATGTAGAAAGATAAAGCTTCTTCAAGAAGATTGTATTTTACTGAATGATGTACAAATACACAGAGGAGAGTATATATAGGCTTTTGGCTCTTTACAAGAATGTCCTTGACTACCTTAACTGAATTCTAACTAACCATAGTTAATAACAAACTAACCACAATTAACTTTTGCTAGACTATTTTACATCAACAGAAATGGAAGACTTGTTATCTTCCTTAATAGGGTAGCCTATTAAAATCATTTCCATCTAGTGTTAAAATGCTTAAAGAAGATAGATTCCGAAGGCTTTCAAGAATGGCATCATCCGTTATATTGCAGTCTCTAAGATCTAAATAATGAAGCATCTTCAGTTGTGCAGAGAAATGGTAACCCCCAGACACACCCTTACAGCCATTGAGGCTCAACATCTCGAGAGTTGGGAGTTTTGAAAAGTCTGGTATTTGAGTCAGGTTACGGGAATGATCGAGCGTAAGAAACTTCAACTTCTTCGGCAACTGTTTGACAAAAGAATAGAACAAAATCATAATCCATATTCGAGAGAGAGAGAGAGAGAGAGACTGTCGACTGATGTTGGTATTTACAAAACACGGACAAGGAAAGGATTAATAATTTGGTTGAGGTTACGACAATTATATGTTAACTCCCAAACTCGGACAAGCTCGCTGTAGCTCAAGTCAATAAGAACTAAGTTTCGTAAATCAAAATCTTCGGGTATGACCTCTAGAGGAAATCCATGCCAACACAAATATCTTAACTCCTTGGAAAGATGACGGTAGCTTCCAGTGAGCTTTACATAATTGAGTTGGAGAAATTTCAGATGCCGCATCTTCTTAAATGCTTTTGTGTGGAAGGGATGCTCATCAGACTTTTTTGGCAACTTTAAAGTTAGTCCCCTAATTGCTTCCGTACCCTGTTGGGGGAAAACAAGAACAAATCTAATTCAAGCAGAGACATGACTTTGTATAAATGAACTACAATACGCAGGGCACACAATGCATTAGATGTGGGATATGCATATGCTTCTGTTTATTTACATACATTTAACATAAACATTTTTTTATTGGGATTTGGGAATGTACTTACAGATTCGTTCCTTAACACGCTTGTTACGTCTTCATGTTGCCACAATCGACTACGTTTTCCAGGTTCCGTAGCACATTCTGCCCGCACAATTTCTCTTCCCATGTCTCGAATCAAATCATGCATCCTAAACATTATTTCATCAATATCTAGAAGACATCGATCTTGAATAGTTTCGATTTCTGATTCTACACAAAAGGGACTGCAACTATCCAATATTGCCACGACCTTAGTTCCGATCCAGTTAATAAAGAAATGAGATATGTCAAGGAACACACCTTTCACATGATCATCACTTAACCCATTATAGCTTAATTTAAGTGTTTCATGAATTTTTCCATGTGGAATATTCCTCAATTTATCCAATGTACTTTTCCATATGCTTTTACTCTTTTTTGTAGCCAACAAACGGCCTACGACTTTAAGAGCTAGCGGCAACCCTCGACAATAATCAACAACATCTGTTGCAAGTTCAATATATTCTTTATCAGGACAATGAATGCCAACTAAGGAGCTCAAGAGCTTCTTCATCCCTCATCGTTTGTGCCTTATATTTTTTATCCACCTTCTGTATATTTAGCACTTGTTCATCTCTTGTTATTATAATAATTCTACTTCCTGGACCAAACGAGTCATGTTCTATCGCCAATTCATCTAATTGGTCTGCATCATCTATGTCATCAACTACGATGAGTACCTTCATGCTTCCAAGTCTTTTCTCTATCTCCTTGGTCCCTTCGGCAACACTACTTATTTTAATGTCAGACCGTTTCAAAATATCTTGAAGAAGTTGTTCTTGGAGACTAACCATATTTTTCTTTTTACTCCTCACCTCTTCAAGGTAACATTGACGATGGAAACAATCATGATATGTGCTACAAATGGTTCTTGCAAGCGTTGTTTTACCTATGCCGCCCATACCCCAAATTCCAATTATTTGAACATCATGTGAACCTCCTACATCTAAGTATTTAGTACTGAATTCTTCCACGCGAAATGCTATTCCAACTGAGTGTTTGGCTTCTTTTAAGTCACTGGTTTTTATTAGTCCGATGATGTCCCCAACAACTTTTTGGATAAACACTCCTTCACGCCTGCCAATTGAAAATCCAAATTATGCAAACAGATTATTAATCATGCAACAGCATTCATATGAACTAAATGCCTTACGCATCACGACTTGGCTGATTAGTGAGTGTCCCAAAAGCTAATTGTACAAGATGTCGCAAACGATTAAATTTTGTAAAAGATAAAATTTGAAATGATACCTATCCGCGGTGGTTTTAAGATTCCGGCCACCCAAATCTGCACAAGCCTTAAGATCCTTTCTCCACTGCTCGACCTCATTTGGATCTTCATCCCTTTCATGCTTCTGAAATGCTTCCCCAAAACTACCACTCTATTTCCTCACTTCAGAAGGATCAACGTCGTAGAATATTGGATAGACTACTTTCCCATCTTAATCTTCTCGGCACCTCATGATCTTCGACAGCTCCCTCAAGCACCACCTGGACTCAGCGTACCTCTTTGAGAAGATGACGACGGCGATCCTTGATCCTCCGATTTCTCGGTCAAGTTCGCTCTGTATATTTCCCCCCCTTCTGAGCTGGTCGTCTATAAACGCGTTGATTCCAGCATTGCGTAACGCAATGGAGAGGCGGTCTGTGAAGGTAGTGCGTGTGTCATCGCCCCTAAAGCTCAGGAAAATATCGTGCTCCCAGCGGTTTGAACGCTGAGACGAAGACGAAGAGGCTGCGGCGGATGCATGGGCCGAGCTGCTGGTATTCATTGATTTCAAGTAAAGAAGGGAAACTCCTGATCGTTTCAGTCTAAAGAAAACAAGTCTTCCTCCTATTCCTATATACGTACAGGTATCCCCAAATTCCCCACCTTAGGCGGCATTTTCTATCCCTAGATACGTACAGATATTCCCAAGATTCCCCAATGCAGCGGTATTTTCTATCCCTATGTACGTACAGATATCCCCACGATTCCCCAATGCAGTCGGCATTTTCTGTCTGTATATTCGAACAGATATCCCCAAAGAGAATGTAGGCGGCATTTTTAAAGTTTTTGCATTGGTCAACGATGTCGCTGCCCGGCCAATAACGCGTGAGTGCTATTCCTTCCACAGTTCACGACCTTATTCCACTTTAAGGGCGATGCACAGGATGGTTCAATTGCTGCTGGTGGACGTCATGATGGCGGTATAAGAATTTTCGGTGCATAGCAGGTTCCAAATGCACTCTAGTGCGTTTCACCAATGCCATTGCTCTCAAGGTGTGTGCGAGGTTAAGGGTGCTCGCGTATGGCAAAATAGTTACATGTTTGTGAGTTCTGCATTTATTGAATTGTATTCTATATGCAAACAAAACGGGCCTTTAGGGATCAATGCTCCAATCATACCAAAACAAGAAAGAAAGAAAAAAACCACCATCTTTTGCATGGTCTGTCCTTAACTCCTCATGAGATTGAGATGAGTGATGGCTTAACCCTACTTCATAGTCAGTTTCGTCATCATATGCGGGCATGGCTATTGTGGAGCCAAAAATAATCACAAGGCGACACGTGAATTTTTGACAAAAGAAGACAAAACTACCCTTGGGGCATACCGGGATTCCTACGCGCAAGCAGCAGGCAATTATCCCTCAACCGAGTCAAAAGTGCCCAAAATAGGTAACAATCTCATCCATCTTTATTCCATAACCTTCCATATAAATTAAATAGGCAAATTAATGGATTAATTCTTAAATTAATCCATTAAATCACCAAATTTATCACCAAATTAAACACCATTACATCCCAAAAACCTCAAAGGGCCGGCCAACCCCATCCAAGAAAGAGTCCATCATATTTCTCTACCTTTTTCTATCATTTTCTCCTTTTTAATTAGCCAATAAATCCTATAACCCCCAAAACCTTTCCTTTAGGTTTAATTAGCCAATTAATCATAGTAAATTAGCTAATTAAACCAAAATTCAACCACAAAAATAATAAGGTGGCCTCTTCCTCTCTAAAGTGGGTTAATCTATCCCTATAAATAGACACCCATTTTCACCAAAAAACCGGTCCATGACTCTTGCAAAAATCACAAAGTTCTCCAAATACATTTTCTCTCTAAATTTCTAACTTTGGCATCGGAGATTCTCCGGCCAAAGCCCCCCTACTCATCGTGGGCGCGTGAGGCTTTTGGCCTTAACCTAAGGTGCTAGTTGTTTTGTAGGTGCAAAATCGTCCAAGATCGAAGAGGTGAAAATTTGCATCCACAAATTGGTGCTTTCATTGAGAGTTGAAGATCCATACTCGTAGAAGACTCTCGCATAAAAAGGTTTTTCTCTATTTACTAGTCCATTTGAATATTTTCTTACGTTCTTATTATTAGAATTTTTAATTTGCAAAGATTCTTTGATAAAACGTGAAAGAAAATTCATACGTTCTTATTATTAGAATTTTTTATTTGCAAAGATTCTTTGATAAAACGTGAAAGGAAAATATAATGGCTAGAAATTTAGAAAATTCCACAAGTGAAAATTCTCATATTCAAGAAATGGGACCGCGACGATCCATAAGGCTAGATGTGGTCATGGGTGGAGTGGTGCCACCACAAAATTCCACCATGGCAACCACCCACGACAAGATCCATGGCACCACCATCATAGCCCAAGCCATGTCATCCAAGCTTGCACGGGCCCGAGCCCAAGCCTCGCACTCGCATGCATCACGCACTAAGCAGCCTGCTCCCGCCGAGCAGCTCACTCTTGCGGCCCAGCCTGCTCCTGCCGAGCAGCCCACTCTCGGGGCCCAACCTGCTCCCAACGAGCAGCCCACTCTCGGGGCCCAGCCTGCTCCCAACGAGCAGCCCACTCTTGCGGCCCAGCCTGCTCCCAACGAGCAGCCCACTCTCATAGCCCAGCTTGCTCCCGTGGCATTCCAAGCAGCCCAAGTCGGTCCAAGACTATCTCAACCATCCGGACCAACCATCAAGCCGGGGGCATTTCTACCATGTTACTCCGCAGATTTGACATTTCCCAACTCAAATTTCACGCCTGGAGTCTACCACACTTCCACTGCTCAAGGAGATACATTCATTCCAAGCTCTTCCAACCCAAATGGGGAACAACACTTGTCTCGACAAGTCATGGAGTTGACGAGCGCCATCGCACAACAGACGACCTTGGTGAACCAGCTCTTGCAGCCACCGAGATGCAACGTGCCCTAGGTGTGGTGTCCCGAAGTAGGACAAGAGTAGGCGAAGAAACTCTCCAGCAGCGTTCTGGCAAGCAACCACTCGACCAGCCACGAACCAAGCATTCTGGCAATGTACATTCCCGACTGGGCCCTCGAGATAGCGTATACTCTCGTCTTAGCGCGCGGAGAAGCGTGCAGTCTCGACTAGGCCCACGGACGAACATACATTCACGGTTGGGGTCGCACTTTGATAGTCAACATGAGCAACCTTCCAGGCGAAGTGTTCATTCACGGCTAAACCCGCAAAGAGCATCCTACACCTCATATCGGAGTAGGCAGCACGACGAACGGAGAGAAGCGGTCACTCAATCCAGCTCAAGTTCAACCAACAGCCTGCGAAGAACTCGCTCGCCTGCTAAGAACACACCACAAGAACCGCATCCGCCGCATAGAAGAGCCAAATACATGGGAGAGCAGCCTAGACCAACAGGTCATGATTGGGGGCAGCCGAGAGCTTCGCTACCCCAAAGGCAAATTCAAGAGGAAGTAGAAAGACTCTTAACCAAGCGATTGCGTAACTTTCAACGCAATGAGGTCACCGACGAGGCACTACGACGAAACATGACCAACATAAGCAAGTCACCCTTTATGGATGAGATCGAGCAGGTAGAGCCTCCACGCGAGTTCATCATGCCACATTTCACATTTTTCAAAGGGGAAGAAGACCCGGATGGACACTTGAAGCACTACCGAAGCGCAATGATCCTTTATCAAAACAACGATGATCTTATGTGTAAGATATTCGCCACCACTCTACAAGGCGAAGCGCAAGATTGGTTCTACACCCTGCCGCCATAGTCCATCCGAAATTTTGATGAACTTTCTTTGGCTTTCATCAAAGAATATTCACCATATCGCTCGATCAAGAAGAAATCCGACCATTTGTTCAACGTCAAGAAGAACCCAAATGAGTCACTCCGCGACTATGTGAAGAGGTTCAAAGCAGAGAAGGCAAGGATAGTCGGATGCAACGACTTGATAGCTAGAGCAGCCTTCCAAAAAGGACTTCCAGTAGACCACCCATTGTTCGGAGAATTGATCATGAAAGAAAATCTAACCCTAGCAGACTCTTTCTTTCTAGCAGAGAAACACGCACTTTGGGATGAAGCTCGGCGAACAGACAAGGCACCCGAGCAGCTTAAAAAATAAGTAGAAGACGGAAAGCAGCTGAACAAATAAAGCAAGCAGGGGGCCAAACGTTGGGACTGAAGAGTGCGAAAGAGCATTCCAAAACCTGAAGAAGTATCTCACATCACCTCTCATACTATCCAAGCCAGGAGTAATGGAAGACTTATACATTTACTTGGCAGTCTTAGAAGTAGCGATAAGCTCTATCATCATACGAGAAGAGCTGGGGGCCCGACTACCTGTATTCCACAGTTCAAAAGCTCTCCTCGATGCTACCAGAAATTCAAAAGCTAGGTTTGGCAATAATTGTTGCAACTTGGAAGCTCAAGTTTTACCTTCAGACGTAAGCAGTCATCCTTATGACGCACTATTCGGCCCAAAAAAGCGAGCCAACGGCAGACGAACACTAGAATGACACACTCGGAAGCAAGTTTTGTCCTCATTGCCTTAAAAGATTCTACCGGCGGTTGAATGCCATCTTCTGCTACGTGTCACATGGCCTCAGCCGACCCTTACTCTATAATTCTATTCTAGAGTGGCTCAATACTGGTAGTTGAGCATCTCCTACTATGTGTTACTTGGTCTAGCTCTATGGTTCCCTACTGCGCATTCACGCCTAGCCTAGGCAACGCAACAGAGCGGCCCAACAAGCTTAGTACACCTTAGCTGCACCTGCTCCACTTGATGAAGACTTCTAGCATTTGCATATCGACGATGCACCTAACAAGACGATCCTCGGCTGCCTCAAGAAATCCCTCACCAGCAAGAAAGGAAAATGGCTAGATGAACTCCCCGGATGTCTATGGGCATATCACACCACCAAAAAATGAGTAACCGAACAGTAAGGAGATGGCCATAAGCTTAGATCTAGCAGAGGAGAAGCGCGAGCAGACTATCACTAGCATCACAACTTACCAGCAGCAACTCCTCTCCAGCTACAACAAAAAGGCCAAGATCCGGCAGTTCCAGCCCGAAGATCTGGTCTTAAAAAAAGCCTTCATCACTGCCCACAGATAAGGCTCTAAAAAGATGGATCCCATCTGGGAAGGTCCGTACAAAATCAGCAGACTAGGCGGCAAAAGCAATTACACCCACGCCACCATGAAATGACAAAAATATCGAAAAACAGTAGAATGCCTACAGTCTAAGGAAGTACCATGTGAGACCTCCCGCTACATCAAAGCCTGAAAACTGAAGCAGCTTAACGGGCACCACCTCGCAAGTCGAAAACTATCCAGTTGTTATGTAGTCTTTTACAGCTAAGTTATTCGTTCGTTTCACTTGTTTTTTTTTTCAATGAGGAATTCAGAAGTAATTTGTAACTTGGCTCAACTACGTGCCTACGACAACTGATCATACCTACACTTAAAAAGAAGATTGTGCCCTTCTTAGGGACTCATCGCAGGAATTGCACCCCCGGAGGGACCAACCATGCTCTCCAGTGCGAGAGGTTAAACCAATTCCCCGACACCCACATGGGTCTACTCTCCAAAATGGGAGGATAAAACTCTACACTCCGAATATCCAGACGTGGATGAGCCAGGCTGCCCTAGTATAACTAGAAAAGCACGATGGCTTGCGCCCGGATTCCTAGAAGTAGCCACAATGGCCTTTTTCAAGGCTTAGCTAACTGAAGGATTTTGGGTCTCTTGGCCTAATCCGCGGGGAACCGGGCCCTAGAGACGGAGGGGGCACATTACGCAGTACGCCTTACAGACGGCTGCCCTGGAACCCTAAAGCTGCTACCGAGTGCACTAAGGTAGCCTACGGTTTTCAGAAGACTGCCTACGGCTTGCCCTTCGAGCAGTAAAGCCGCGCTAGACTTATACAACTGCACATTCTTGTGAAAGGTTAAACAAGCTAGCGTGCATATACGAAGCTTTATCCACTGCCGACATGCTACGTAGTCGATAAGCTTCACCTCTGCCAAGCACGGAACAACCTACACCAAGTCCTAAAGTGTTGTGATACTTGCTACGCAACCTACGAAATTGGAGAAAGCACAAGGTTAACAGCCTAGTGGTTACACGGACTTGTCTGCTTTTGTAAGTAAGGCATCCGGCTGCCAACCCTATGGCTAACAACTTTGCAAAGTTCTACACCAACACATACGGCTGCATAGGCTACTCGAGCTTGTCTGCTTATAAAAAAGTAGCATGCCTGCCACTGGTCTATCAAGTCTAAAGGTTAGGGCATGAACAAAAGAAAAGCGAAGGAATCATGTTTATAAACAATTAGCAAAGGCCGAAGGAGTTCAAGCAAAACAAGAGCTACAAGGAAAAATAAAGAAAATCCTAAATGCTACCTAGAAGACTACAGCAGCTTGGACATTCCACTATTACTCGGTCACCACACCTTCAGCAGCTTGGACATTCTTAGCAGTGGCATCATTGATCGGATCATATTTATATATATTTTTATATCAAATTCACTCATCTTTTCTTAGTTAGTTCGTTATATTTTGAGCTATTTACGTTGATTTTGTGTTTTATAAGAATTTATCAAGTTAAGAAAATAAAAATAGAATAAGTGAAGTGTTAAGTATTAATTTCATCTAAACTATCTTGTCTGTTGAAATTTACTTATCATTTGAAAAATAATATATATATATTTATATATATTTATATATTTATATTTATTTATATATATATTTATATTTATATATTTATATATTAATATAATATATTAATTTAATTTAATGTGTGTGTGGTATGTTAGAAGAAAGCTTAAAAAAAGAAGTGTGGAAGCATGCATTCAGTGGAGCACTAAGAAGAGTGGAAGGATAGCATCATTCATGACATGCAGCTGCGGTGGGATTTAAAAAGAAAGTGCAAAACAGCTCAAAGGGGGGAGACGGAAGAGACCAAAGAAAGCAAGCTGCCCTTAAAGCTGCTCGGGGCAGCTGTGAAAGAAGAGGGAAAATAATAAAAAGTGAGCTGCCTTAACAGCTCACGGGGAAGCGAGGCCGAGCCAAAAGCATTGGAGGGCGCCAGAAGCGAGGAAGTTACCAGGAAGGAGGGCGCTGCCTTTGGCAGCTTGAGGTGCCTTCAGAGAAAAGGGAGCACCGAGTGGAGGGTGGCGCGGTGCGAAGCTTTGGGGGAAGAAGAGAGAAAACCTTGAGGGAGTTTTGAGGAGAAACAAAAGCTGCTGGGAAAAGAAAAAAGGAAGCAGCAAAGCTGCCTTACATGAGCGCCAGCACAGAAGCAACACAGCTACCTTCCCATTTCGGTTCATCTTTTCCGAACTCAATTTAATTTCTGTTTTTAAATTATAAATAATGTGTAATTAATTTATATTGGCTAGAGGTTAATTCGAAACCATGATTATATTTGTAATTTTAATTTGATTTACTCCAGTTATGAATTTATAAATGTTTGGATGTGGTTTACTTTTCTGATTTAATTAAGAACTTGTTTATGTATGTGGGTTAAGGGTCGATACTTAATTTGCATGCTTAGACTTGATGCTAGAATATAAGTGAATTTCACCTAATCGTTATGAACTTATATTCATGAGTAGTAAAAATCGCTAGTCACGATTGTGTTTAGTAAACCCTAGGTTGGATTAACATGCGTATTCCATAGTTATGAAAGCCTAGTCGATGTTTATGATTTCCATTGAATTTAATGATCTTTGATATGTCTCTCTATCATGCGTATTCCATAGTTAGGGAACTTGATAAGAATAATTTGGTTGTGATGCGTATTCCGTCCAATTCAATGAATCTAGGGAAATCTAAGAGTTAATTTAAGCAAACCTAATTAACTTGGAACATTGTCATTATTCGTTTGTTGAATTCATAACTGGGAATCAATTTAGGTTGCATTTGTGTCATGTGTGGAGAAAAACCCTCTAGCCAATCCGTCGTCCATCCTTTCACTTTTATTTTATGTTTTTGTCAATTTTGTAATTTATTTAAGTTTAATTTACGTTTCTTCAAAAATCAATCCCCCCATTATTAAAATATTATTATTTAGTTAGTTTTTATTATTTTTAATCTTTTAATTTAATTTCCGTCTAATTAATTTCCTAGTTTTTATTTTAAATTGTTTTCATTATTTTGAGTCATTTTTAGTGTGTTTCGAGTTTTTAGCTTAGTTTGTATTTTCTAGAGTCTTGAGTCATTTTGAGTCTTTTGATTTGTTTTAGTTTATTTATTAGTTTTATTTTGAGTTATTTTAGTTAAGTGTTTTTATTTTAGTTTAGTGTTTTTAACTTTGTTTTTACGTTTTTAAATTATTTTAGAGGTTTTAGCAAGCCCTCCTAATCCCCGGCCTAGAACGATACCCTACTTACATCTATACTACATCTGTCAAAAAGAGGGTTAAATTTGTGCGGTTTAAAATCCCGTCAAATTTTTGGCGCCGTTGCCGGGGATTAGCAACTTTGCTAATCCCTTTATTTTCGTTTGTGTTTATTTTATATTTGTGTTTTTGTTGTGTTTTAGTTTATATTTGTGTTTATGTATTTTACTTTTGGTATTTGATTTATTTCTCTTTCTTTAATTTTAGGTACTAGAGAAGTAAGACATGGATTTTGCTAGTATTCAAGCTCAATTGGCAAATCTTACTTCTCAATTGTCGCATAATGCCGAACGGACCACAACGCCAAGTGTCCCTACACTTGATGTGCCCTATGGGCAAGGATATCAGACTCATCAGTATCCTCAATTTTCTGCATATGAAGATGATTGGGGATATCAAGGCTATGATCAATCAAGGGGCAATATGTATTCCAACGCTTGCAATTCGGATTGGAGAGGTTATTCAAATCAAATGTGGGATGAACCTCAACATTTTCAACAAAGTGGATATTGGCAGCAAGACGAGTTCTATTCCAGACCTATGCAGCCACCACAGTATCCCCCACAACAATTCCAATCGAATTCAAGTATGGCCGTAAATTATAATGAAATTCTTGAAGGACTAATTTCTTTGACGCAGGGCTCACAAAAAGAAGAACAATTGCCGTCATCGGAAGAGTTCTATCAATGGCCATGTCAACCGTCACAGCCACCACAAGAATATGCCCAATTCGATTCAGGTACATCTCTGGATAATGATACGTTTAATAAGTTACTCTCCTCTTTGAATCAGGGAGTGGAAAATCGAATCCAGGAGATGCAAGACCGGACCAACAAGGTGGATGAATTGGAAAGGCAAGTTGGGGAGATTATGGAGATCATGGCGCAGATTCAAGATCAAAGTGAACTCTCCAACTCACCTATTGAAAATTCAAAGGAAGGTTGTGAAATCGATGAAGCCACCAGTTTGGAAGGTGACGTGGAGGATGAGGTTGTCTTAGAACCGTCCATACACAGCCCAAACTTGGACGAATCACCGCTGCAAGCAGAAGATGAGGAGGACGACTTGGGCAGTTTAGACGAATTCTTGTCTCAAACCCCTCAAGTCCCTATGTCGTCCAACTATGGTGAGGTTGTTCCAAGTTCAATTCATTCTGATATTTTTCCACCGAATGTTCTTTTTCCTTGCAGAATTTTAATTCCAAATTTCGAAGATAGTGAAAAAGACATTGTGGACGCTCTTCCAATGGTTCAAGATATCGAAGTGGTTGGGCAACATCAAGAATACATCAATGAGGCTGTGCAGGAAACAAAGGCCCAAGAAATTGAGTTTGATGACACGGGACAGGCCACAACCATCATAGTCAATTTGGCCCAGTTCAAAATCCCGGAAATATCCAAAGGCGTAGTTTTTGTTATTAATTTTGAGTCGGAGAAATACAATAAGTCATCTTCTCCAATTTTAATTTTTATTTTATTTTATACTAACATGTTTCTCATTTTGATGATTCAGGCACCCAACTTAGAATTCAGACCATTGCCGAATCATTTCAAGTATCACCTCCCATTAAAAGATAAATTCCATGCTATGAAGCCGAGGGGAGGATAAGGAAAGAATCGTCCGGCTAAAGACGTTAAAGCAAGCGCTTCTTGGGAGGCAACCCAAGCAACCAGATTTGCATTTCTTAACCTTCTTCTTTATTGCTTTTACTTTCATTTTATTTCGCTTAGTTAGTTGTGTTATTTGGTTTATTTTTATTTAGTTTGAGTTTAAATAAATTTAGGGCCTTGTTTATTTTAAGTGCTAGTAAATAAAGTCTTTTTGCATTAATTTACTTATTTTTCATTACATATTTTACCTTGCTTAAAATAAACCTTAAAAAAAAATAAAAAAAAATAAATAAATAAAAAAATTTACAATAATTCGAAAAAACTAATAGCAATCATTGGTTTTGGTTAGGTGGCGCCTCAGAGGTTGACGGAGCTCCGGGAAGACGAAGTGCTAGAGTTGGAATCTCCGGAGCCGGAACACTTGGTGCTGCTCCAGAGGACGACGGCAACATAAACCGCGGGAGTAACGCCATGAACCGCTCATGATCACTCTGGATTCGACCGTCCGACTCCTGCAGCTGGTCCAGCTTCCTCTTCATGCTGGTCGAGTAGCTAGTTGCGAGCATGTGCAACTCCTTGTTCTCGTGCCTGAGTCCTCTGACTTCTTGCCGAAGACTGACCACCTCCGCCATTAGCGACTCCACCTGACGAGATCTTGCAAGCAGACGCTGACCCATGTTCGAAACTGAGCCTGCACACTGGACACTGAGAGCCAGTGAGTCCTGAACAGCCAGCTCGTCTGACCGCATAGACAGCAACCTAGTGTCTCTGGGAGTAAGAAGGTTTCTTGCAACCACCGTTGCGGTTATATCGTTCCTCATCATTGTGTCCCCGACTGTAAGAGGACCATTGGGGGATATGAAGGATGGATTCCAAATGTTGTTCGGAGAAGACGAGTCATCGTCTTCCCCGACATTCAAGTTTAGGCGACGGTCGGAAGGGCAAGACATTTTTAGAGGGGGTTGAGGAAGAAAAGAGTTCGGAAAAATTAAGATTGCTGAAGCGGAAGAAGAGATCGGAAAGATTAAGAAGTGCAGAAGAGAGTGTTTACAGAGGAGAGTATTTGAGGAAGGGAGTTCAAGTGTGATGTGAAGCAGAATTAGCGCCTCTATAAAAAGAAGCAAATCAAAGAGAGGCGCTTCTCTGAGGTTGAAGACGCGTCCTCACGCAATTCGGAAAAGCTCGACGCTCCTTTCTCAAAAGAGCCGTTTCCTTTCTCAAAAGCTGGGCTTGACTCAGCAATCACGTGGGTCGGTTTGTCCGGATGTGTCGTCACTCATGACGTGCAGCGTGGAGCGTTGCGAAAACCACGAGCCGCACCCGGTTTTGAACCCCGGTTTTCAAAAGATCATCATTCCAATTTGTCGTCACTCGTCGTATGCGCAGTCAGCTTCGCGGAAATTACGGACGCGTTGTCAGAAAGCGCGTAACGGGCACTGTTCATCCATCCACCGGCTGCCGACAAATAGTGAGGGAACAGTTCCGGTTGTGAAGGAAAATTTCTATAAGTTCGACCTTAGCCTTTCACAGCAAAGGCACACCTTCACAACCTCTCAACCTCTCAACCTCTCAACCTCTCAACCTCTCTTCATCTCCGATAATGTTTTCCCAAAGAAAGCTTTCGAGTTATTCAGTGTTCTTCATCCCTTGGATCACCCCAGAAAACAAACCTTCCAGAGCAAAAGTATTTCATATTAAAAAGGTTAAAAGCAAAAGTATCTCATATTATGCTTTCTCCTCTCCTTCATCTGAGGAACGTGGAGAAAGTGAGATCCTGATTGCTTACCTAGTCTTGCTCTCGAGTACTCATCTCAGACCCCTCCCAGCCCACTTCAAAAATAAACCTGTGTTGAGGTACTTCTTCAAAAACAAAAGTACCTCACAGACGAAGCAGGAGGAGTCTGAGGTGCACCCAAGAGCAGATGAGTCTGGGTTGATCCAAGAGTTCAAGAAGATGCCACACCTGCGTGGAGACCGGACTACTTGAAGCATGTGGAGACACGTGCTGATTCATCCTCAACTAAGCTGAGGAGCACTTGCCAGAAGGAGGCCCATCCAGTTCAAGATGAAAGCTGTGGAAAATCAACAGTCATGACCAATGACCACCTATTAGTTCTTTTCGTTATCTTTTATTTTCATTTTTCAATTTTCGTTTGCATTTTCTATATTCTCTTGCGTGCTTAACTGATTTATTTCTTTTCTTTGCAGGAACGTTTGGTTATTTTCTCCCTTGAAGTTGATTGCAAAATTTACGCTTGGGGGTCATCGCTTGGTTTTCTGCAAATTAGGGAAGTTTTCAGTCCTATTGCTTTATTTTGTTTCTTTTCATTTAGTAATTTTATTTTTATATTTATTTTTGCATTATTAATGTTTTCTGACATTGGGGACAATGTCTAGTTTAAGTGTGGGGGTATCAAGATAAAAAATGACCAAATTGAAAATTTTTGTACCTTCGACTTTGAACTGGTTTCATTTGTTTCCGTGTTGTTGCTTTTTGTTTTCTTAGTGTTTTATGTTGTTTTGGTGTGTTTTATTGTGTTTTGAGGAAATCTTACGAAAATGACATAAAAATTTGAAAAATATTTTGAAAATCCCAAAAAGAATTTTTTTTTTAGTTGTTTTTGTGTGTTTGTGTCTTAGGTACCTTCCAACACAATGATGAGGATTTGGTTTTTAATTGCATGACTGTTAAAGAAAATTATAAACATGGATGGAAGTTTGATATGCTCTTGGTTTATGCTTAGTTGTAGTTGTTGTTTATGAATTTAAATTTGATCATAAAAGGATAAAATTAGTTTTTGTAACATGCTTGAAGGAAGGAACTCAAACTAATGCTACATCCCTGTGAGACTTGAGCTTATACCTTGTTTGGAGAGTTATTAATCTTGATGTTTTTGTTTTCTAAAGTCGTTGCATGATCTCATTATTCTTTGCTTGGTTGCTACTTAGAAGGCGTTTTATCATCTTAGTTCCACATACTAGAACTCATATCCGTTTCATTCAAAGCATGACATTGAATTGCATAACACATATCAAGATGAAGTTGTTTAGTGAACCACCATCCCAAAAAGCCTTACCTTCTATCTTTCTTATGTTTTGTAGGTTTAACCCCTTTCGAGCCTGGTTTAGCCTATTTTTGTTGTTAACCACTTTAAACCGCACCTTTGTTCTTAAAGAATAGTGAGCATGATTTAAAAAGAATTCATTTTATTCTACACTATGCAGAAAAACAAGTGTGGGGGAGGGATTGGTTGTTTTCGAGCTCAATTATACGTTTTGTTCTTCTAAAAAAAAAAAAAAAAAAAAAAAAAAAGAAAAAAAAAAAAAAAAAAAGAGAAAAACGCGTGAAAAGAAAAGAAAGAAGAAAAAGAGTTTGAAATTTGGCCATAAAATGTGTGAATCCTCCCCTCGGGTTTAGAGTTGAATTTTCATTCAAAAGTGAATTCTATGCGTTAACCTTATTACTTTGCTTACTATTTCTTTAAGAACATTTGTTTTTCCTTAGCCTTCCTTTGTTAAGCCCATATCCTTAGCCCCGTTACAACCCTTTGACTTCTATCTTGGTTGTTGTGTGTTCAATATGTGGAGTTTGGGATTGGTATGAGCATATGGTGTCACTGGTTCTCGCATCTAAGTAGTAGCATTCCGTTCATGAGATCATATTCATATGCACATTAATAACTCCAGAAAATGCTTTCTTTGCTATAACATATGTGAGTGATCGTTTCCTTGCTTACATCATTCTTCTCACATATACCTAGTGTAGGGAGTGTAGTCAGAAAATCTGAGCGAAAAATTGAGTGCATATCTAGTAAGGAATAGAGTAAATTCTCTAAGGCATGTTACTACATTCAAAATGTTGTTTTAATTGATTAAATGCGAACTAATAAATGGTGACTGTGATTAAGTATGTGCTTAAGGGTATGGATTGCCAAAATCTGTGTAAGTGATGATTTTTAATTTGTCATGTCCATTGGAAATCCCTGAGATAAATGTTGGAAGGTTTAGATTGAGTTTTGTTTTTGTTTCTTTGTTTTGCTCGAGGACTAGCAAAAGCTAAGTGTGGGGGTATTTGATCGGATCATATTTATATATATTTTTATATCAAATTCACTCATCTTTTCTTAGTTAGTTCGTTATATTTTGAGCTATTTACGTTGATTTTGTGTTTTATAAGAATTTATCAAGTTAAGAAAATAAAAATAGAATAAGTGAAGTGTTAAGTATTAATTTCATCTAAACTATCTTGTCTGTTGAAATTTACTTATCATTTGAAAAATAATATATATATATTTATATATATTTATATATTTATATTTATTTATATATATATTTATATTTATATATTTATATATTAATATAATATATTAATTTAATTTAATGTGTGTGTGGTATGTTAGAAGAAAGCTTAAAAAAAGAAGTGTGGAAGCATGCATTCAGTGGAGCACTAAGAAGAGTGGAAGGATAGCATCATTCATGACATGCAGCTGCGGTGGGATTTAAAAAGAAAGTGCAAAACAGCTCAAAGGGGGGAGACGGAAGAGACCAAAGAAAGCAAGCTGCCCTTAAAGCTGCTCGGGGCAGCTGTGAAAGAAGAGGGAAAATAATAAAAAGTGAGCTGCCTTAACAGCTCACGGGGAAGCGAGGCCGAGCCAAAAGCATTGGAGGGCGCCAGAAGCGAGGAAGTTACCAGGAAGGAGGGCGCTGCCTTTGGCAGCTTGAGGTGCCTTCAGAGAAAAGGGAGCACCGAGTGGAGGGTGGCGCGGTGCGAAGCTTTGGGGGAAGAAGAGAGAAAACCTTGAGGGAGTTTTGAGGAGAAACAAAAGCTGCTGGGAAAAGAAAAAAGGAAGCAGCAAAGCTGCCTTACATGAGCGCCAGCACAGAAGCAACACAGCTACCTTCCCATTTCGGTTCATCTTTTCCGAACTCAATTTAATTTCTGTTTTTAAATTATAAATAATGTGTAATTAATTTATATTGGCTAGAGGTTAATTCGAAACCATGATTATATTTGTAATTTTAATTTGATTTACTCCAGTTATGAATTTATAAATGTTTGGATGTGGTTTACTTTTCTGATTTAATTAAGAACTTGTTTATGTATGTGGGTTAAGGGTCGATACTTAATTTGCATGCTTAGACTTGATGCTAGAATATAAGTGAATTTCACCTAATCGTTATGAACTTATATTCATGAGTAGTAAAAATCGCTAGTCACGATTGTGTTTAGTAAACCCTAGGTTGGATTAACATGCGTATTCCATAGTTATGAAAGCCTAGTCGATGTTTATGATTTCCATTGAATTTAATGATCTTTGATATGTCTCTCTATCATGCGTATTCCATAGTTAGGGAACTTGATAAGAATAATTTGGTTGTGATGCGTATTCCGTCCAATTCAATGAATCTAGGGAAATCTAAGAGTTAATTTAAGCAAACCTAATTAACTTGGAACATTGTCATTATTCGTTTGTTGAATTCATAACTGGGAATCAATTTAGGTTGCATTTGTGTCATGTGTGGAGAAAAACCCTCTAGCCAATCCGTCGTCCATCCTTTCACTTTTATTTTATGTTTTTGTCAATTTTGTAATTTATTTAAGTTTAATTTACGTTTCTTCAAAAATCAATCCCCCCATTATTAAAATATTATTATTTAGTTAGTTTTTATTATTTTTAATCTTTTAATTTAATTTCCGTCTAATTAATTTCCTAGTTTTTATTTTAAATTGTTTTCATTATTTTGAGTCATTTTTAGTGTGTTTCGAGTTTTTAGCTTAGTTTGTATTTTCTAGAGTCTTGAGTCATTTTGAGTCTTTTGATTTGTTTTAGTTTATTTATTAGTTTTATTTTGAGTTATTTTAGTTAAGTGTTTTTATTTTAGTTTAGTGTTTTTAACTTTGTTTTTACGTTTTTAAATTATTTTAGAGGTTTTAGCAAGCCCTCCTAATCCCCGGCCTAGAACGATACCCTACTTACATCTATACTACATCTGTCAAAAAGAGGGTTAAATTTGTGCGGTTTAAAATCCCGTCAATCATCCAACGCTTTCACTTCCGGCTGCCCCAGCCTGGGCACCAACTTTTCCAACTACTTCGCCAAGGGAAGCCTTAAAAGTAAAAATGAGAAAGTCTTCCACAGAAATAAAGAAGGTCTCGAAACCTCGAGCTCATCCTTCTCACCCTTCAGCTGCTCATTCTCCTCAAGCAGACCCATACGGACGCGTTGCAGCTCATCCACTTCCTTCTTCAGACTTTCGTTGATCTTCAGTACACCTTGAAATTCCAACACTTGGGGTTCAAGCCTATCGACGATTCTCTTAAAGTAGATCATTTGATTATAAGCAGCAATCAACTTTTCATCATTTGCATAAGTAGCAAAACGAAGCTTAGAAACTGCAAACTCAAGATCTTGAATCTGAGTCTCAAGCTGCAAAGAAGTGGGGGCAAAAATATTAGACCCCTTCAAAGCAACAAGCTCAAAATCCAACCTTTTGATCTCCTCGGCCAAGGAATAAGCTTCAGCTGCCATAGTCTTCGCCAGCTCCTTGGTAAACTTGCTATATCTGCATCATGGCAAACAGAGCAGTCCTTCTATATTGGGTCATATGCTTCGCAAAGAAACTTGGGCAAACAACCTTTCTGACGCCATCAACAAACTTGGTACAAGCGTCCATGTCTTCAAGCGAGATTGGTTTCAAAAGCACACAGATCTCAGCAGCCTCCCCATAAGCAGGCATAGTGGGTTTCTCATAGCTGCCCATGCGAACAGTCTCATTCTTCCCAGCAGGCGAATCAGTCTCAGCAGCAGAGTAAGTGGGCCTTAGCGCCACTTTAGCAGCAGAGTCCACCTTATCGCTATTCATAATAGTAAGCATCTCTAAATGAAAATCAGACTTAGCTTCATACAGACGTCTTAGCACAGACTTCGACATTTGGGGCATGACAATACCTCTACACTGAGCAATATTATCATCAATCGAATTAGCCACTCTCGACATGGCAGGCGCCATAGGCTCAGATCTAGCAGCCTCATCTCTTTTCCTATTTGAAGAAGTCATGCCAATCACACACCTCTTGGTAACAAACAAACCCTCATGAGCAGCAGTAGAAGTCTTCAGTTTTTTCTTAACCGGTATCTCTTGAGCAGGCGGGGAAGATCTTTTCTTTCCACCTTTCTCTCAACGAAGAGGATTATGCAGCCAACGACATTCATGGTACTTAGCAGGGGAGCTCAACCATGCATTCCAGCAGGCAAAGAGGCCTGTATGCCTAGCATTCCGGCAATCCATGAAGCCCAAAGAAAATGAGACTTGCGACTCGCTTAGCACTGCACCTCAGCGCCACAATCTGTGGCCCCAAGTCGCATAAGCTGTCCATGGCTCTAGCCAAGTTGAGCAGCTTAAAGCAGTGATCTCTGCCACAACATCTCATCGGCCCATGCCGAGCCGATTCCTGGCCCATGCCAGCCGACATGCCGCACCGCCCCGACAGCTGCCCCGCGATAGCACTATCCAAGAAAAAGACAAGAAAAATTAATTTCTCTTTCTTATATCGGTGCGGCACGGAGAAGACGAAGAAAGCAACGAAAGACGATCCTTTGCACAGGCAAGATGTAGAAGATTGCTAGAGGAGGGGGAACAAATATCCTCTAAGTTTTCTCTCTCTTGTAGGGTAGAATAAATCGCTCTCCAAAGTTGATTTAATAACCCACTTAAGGTGGACTTAAATAGGCTTTGAGAGAAATTTATTTCCCTTTCCTAGAAGGATCTAATTTTCTATTAAAGAAAGAATCAACATCAAAATAGGAAGCAGTCTTAAGTTTCCTAAAGCAAGAAGATCTCTACACCTGCTGCCCTTTCCTGCGAGCAGCCCAACAGGTGTGGGGGCATTTGTGGAGCCAAAAATAATCACAAGGCGACACGTGAATTTTTGACAAAAGAAGACAAAACTACCCTTGGGGCATACCGGGATTCCTACGCGCAAGCAGCAGGCAATTATCCCTCAACCGAGTCAAAAGTGCCCAAAATAGGTAACAATCTCATCCATCTTTATTCCATAACCTTCCATATAAATTAAATAGGCAAATTAATGGATTAATTCTTAAATTAATCCATTAAATCACCAAATTTATCACCAAATTAAACACCATTACATCCCAAAAACCTCAAAGGGCCGGCCAACCCCATCCAAGAAAGAGTCCATCATATTTCTCTACCTTTTTCTATCATTTTCTCCTTTTTAATTAGCCAATAAATCCTATAACCCCCAAAACCTTTCCTTTAGGTTTAATTAGCCAATTAATCATAGTAAATTAGCTAATTAAACCAAAATTCAACCACAAAAATAATAAGGTGGCCTCTTCCTCTCTAAAGTGGGTTAATCTATCCCTATAAATAGACACCCATTTTCACCAAAAAACCGGTCCATGACTCTTGCAAAAATCACAAAGTTCTCCAAATACATTTTCTCTCTAAATTTCTAACTTTGGCATCGGAGGTTCTCCGGCCAAAGCCCCCCTACTCATCGTGGGCGCGTGAGGCTTTTGGCCTTAACCTAAGGTGCTAGTTGTTTTGTAGGTGCAAAATCGTCCAAGATCGAAGAGGTGAAAATTTGCATCCACAGCTATGATCAAAGAAAATCCTGCCTGTATCATTGTGCTCATACTCCACAGTCATAGTCAATAAACGAGTGTATATTTGACACAGTTTGAAACTTAAGCAAATAAACACCTTTAACATGGTGCTCTACCTCTAATAATGAATACTCAAAATATTAAAAATTTGTTGAGTATGAAAAATACAGAGTTTTTTTTTTTTTAGAGTGTATTTGGACTATTTTCAACAGTCAAGAGATCAAACAAGCTTGCGGTTGACACACTTTTCTGGATGAGGTTCAAATTCTAGAACATCCACTCTTGATTTCTTCATCTTAAACATATGATTGTTCTCTGTTCCAGAAAACTTTGTATTTACACGAACCTTGTTGCCGTCTTTCAGATTGAGCTTCTTGTTTGAAAGAATTCTCAACGAAGTATAATCACCATGCTTAAGTCAAAGACACGAAAGAGGATTTAGGTGGTAAAGTTAAAGTAAAATTTTGTGTAGATTCCAAATGTCATAGCAAATAAAATAAACCTTTATGATTTATACATGCAAAAATCAATTAGAATTAATTACATGGATGGTTTCTGAATTTGTCATTTATCTTCATTTTCGCCCTTAAAACATTTTATATTTTTTTATCACCTTCAACTTGCTATAGTATGATGGTTTTTTTTATTTTTATCCTTTTGTCAACTTCATCTATTTTTCCGTTAAGTAGAAAAAATAAATTTAAAATCTCATTCTACGACCTAAATAGTTAAACAAACAAAAAAATTGAAAAAAAATTGAAGTACACTAGAAAGTGAGTTTGAGAACCATAAAAAAAATAAAGAACAAAAACTAATAAAGAGGGAAAGTAAAACTCGGTGACAAGTTTAAGGGACTTGGATCCTCTCCGGATCCCCTCTATGGGGATCCTAGGGATCAAGGCCTTTAGGCCGTTCATTAAAAATCGTGCGGCTAAAATTAAATGATTTTTATATTTTTAAAAATAAAACATTTTCGTTTTGCATTAAAAGCATTTAATTGTAACCGCACGATTTTTGATGAACGGTTCACGGGGCTTGATCCCTAGGATCCCCATGAAGGGGATCCGGAGAGGATCCAATTCCAAGTTTAAGGACCATGGTTGTAATTAACCTAAACAGGTACATGAGGAGCTTTTATTGTTTTGGGGGAAACTTCTGCCCAACTTTAACCATTCTTACCCAAACTTTGGATCGTATTTGACTTTACCCTTAGAACTTCAACATGGTTTCAAGATTGTAAAACTTTCAGATCATCAGAGGGGGCGATGGGGAGCGAAAGGTGGAGTTGCACAGAACTCCAAATTTGAAGGGTCTCCAAAAAATTTGCTATCTAATATTATGTAATAATGCAATTATGCATTTTTTGTCACATCCCGGCCCGAGGTCCACCATCTCCCAGGCCCAACCTCTTTAGAAGAGTAATTTTTTCGTTTCTAAATATAAAAATTTGGAGTACAATAAGATATTTTCAGTATTAATAATAACATCCTAAAAACCGATATATTTTGTAATTTTATTATATAGTAATGTGTTATATTCAAGTGAAACTTTAAAGTTTAGAGTTTTGAAGTTTTTTTTCTTTTCATGTTTGGTTATTTAAGATTGAACTTCTTTTACTTATTTAGTGAAAGTTATGTTTGTAATTCTTTTTACTTATAAATAATGACATTTATAAACTTGCAATCAATAATTACTAAAGTTTGTTTTAATTTAAATTATTGTTTTCTAGCATCAGTCTATTGTTCTCCTTTTTAAATTTAAAAATATCTTAAAGATGGGTTCGTTTATAAATTTCACACAGAGCCTTCGAAATCTCAAAGACAGCCCTGCAAATCATGCCAATGTCTCCTAAGTGGTCAATATCATCGTACCCATAATTTAATCTATAAATGAGCATCCATTCTTCTACTTTTATATTTGAGGTAATTAGAGCAAGAGTCTCTAAACTTTTGGCTCTTGCATAAAAGCTTTGTGAGCATTGGTTCTTTAACTTGTTATAATGTAGAGCAATAATATTTTTGACTAATTCTCTTAACACTTTTATCCAAAATAAATTATTTAAAATAACAGAAAATAAATAAAAGTTCTAACGAAGTTAGTAAAAATTGTCGCCCTACATTATAATAAATTTATAAACCAATACTTACAGATTTGTCAAAATTCAAGATCTATTGCTCCAATTTTCTTTACATATACACATCTCGTCACTTGAAGATAGAGAGAAATACGCCACACAAGTGAAAAAGCGAAGAAAGACGACTTGATTGGATTTGACACAGGCAACTTTTAGCCACAACGAGTGTGACTACTAATCTGTTTGTTACGTGGAGATTGTGAGATTCTTTTGGGGGTAACCAAGTGGTTCTTCTGCATGAAAAGGAGGGAAGTCCTTGCCAATCTGTTTGCATCATGTAACAGCTCCAAATCAGTGGCGCAATTGCACTCTCAAACCCTCAACGCCTGCCTTTCCCAAGACAGCTTCTTTGCCACAAAACTCTACTCTCTCTGCGCAAAATACGAGTCCCTCTGTCATGCCCGCAAGGTGTTCGACGAAATGTGTTAGGAAATGCATTTTAATATTTCTATTTGTAATTTCAGCTGTTAAAAGGGTTTGTCCTGTAGTAAGTAGTTATGTAAAAGAATGCTGAGCTGGCAATTCTGAGTGGAGAGACTATTAAATGGAGCAATTGTGGGTTGCTTCAATATCGGAAAAATCAGTTTATTCAATGAAAAAATAGACACGAGTTCCTTGCTCGTCGTCTCCCTCTTCTATTCCATTCCATTCTCCATTATTGTACTGTATAGGTTGAGCAGGTTCTTATCATTGGTATCACCCAATTTCGATCTTGGTCCCTCTGTGCATGCCCCGCTACAATCCCAACATTCGCTTATCTCAAATGGACGCTCGAGTGGCTGCTTTGGAGTCTTATGTTGCTGCACTCTCTGAATCCATTGATTTGAAAATGTCGATGTTCTTGGAGCATTTCCGTCGCGAGATGGCTTGTTCTCGTGGGGGCGGGGGTTCTTCTTCCGATGCCGATCATCCTCCTCAACCAGTCATTGCAGGTTCTCCCGATCTCGGCGACCTCGATCCTCCTCCTCATCCACGCCAAATTTGGCAGCCTCGTATCGATTTTCCCAGATTCATTCCAGGTGAAGATCCACTTGCTTGGATCTACAAGGCGGAGCAGTTTTTCACTTACTATTCCATTCCTGAGCGTCAGAAGGTGTTGACAGTTTCATTCCACTTGGAAGGGGAGGCACTCCAGTGGTTCTGATGGTATGACTGTTTGCAGGCCACTCCTCGTTGGGAGGCATTCACCCACGCCTTTTGCAGGGAATTTGGGCCCTTTGAATTTGAAGACAATGCTGAGGCACTCTTCAAATTGAAACAATCAGGTACTCTCAAAGATTATATCACTGAGTTTAGGCGTTTGGCAAATCGCACTCATGATTTAGGGCCTATTTTGTTGAAGAGTTGCTTCTTGGGTGGCTTGAAACGTGAACTTAGATATGATGTTAAACTGCTGCGTCCCTCTGATGTGCATGATGCTATTTCCATTGCCTTACAAGTTGATGCAAAATTGTGTGATCTGAAGAATAGCTCTGTTAGGCCATCACCCCAGATTCGCTCTGTGCACCCATCTCCTGCACCACTTTCCACTCCTAATGCTACACCCTTTAATTTTCCTGTGAAACGGTTATCTCCAGAGGAGATTCACAAAAAAAGAGAGAGAGGTGATTATTGGTTCTGTGATGAAAAATGGAGTAAGGGACATAAATGTGCTAACAAGCAACTTCTCATGCTTGACTTAGTGAACCCTGAAGATGAGATTGCCACTGCTCTAGTTGAGGAACCACCTCCTGAACTATTAAAGATGGAACTTAGTGAATGTGCATTCTATGGCACACTAGCTAAGACTACTGTGAAAACAATGAAGGTCGTAGGCTCGGTGAATGATCAACAGGTGACAATACTTTTGGATTCAGGTAGTACACATAATTTCGTGGATTCTAGACTCCTTAAGAAATTTGCTTGGCACACTCAACCCACTAGACCATTTGAAGTAATGACTGCAGATTGAGGAATGGTTAGTAGTTCAGGTTGCTGCACCAATGCTGCCTTGTTAATTGGGGGTTATAACTGTGTTGTGGATCTGTATTCCTTGCCATTGGGAGGGTGTGACATAGTATTGGGGGTTCAATGGCTTTCCTCAGTTAGTCCGGTTCTTTGGGATTTCCAGTTACTAACTATGGAATTTGCCAAGAATGGTTCCCAGTACAAACTTAGCCACATTGATACAACTGCTCCATTGATTCAGGAAGTGTCTCTCCAACTTCTTGACAAGGAGATTTCCAACTCAAATTTGGGACTATTCCTTTATTCCATGGAGGGAAGTGTGGTTGATGCCTGTGATTTGAGTCCATTGCAGCTCTCACAACTACAAGAAGTCTTAGGGCAGTTTGAGACTATCTTTGCCTTACCTACTGCACTACCACCCAGTAGGGTTCACAATCATCAGATTCCACTAATTCCTGGAGCTAAACCCCCTAACATAAGACCCTACCACTATGGCCCTTTGCAAAAGACTGAAATTGAGAAGGCAGTCCAGGAACTACTCAGTGCAGGTTTTATCCGGCCAAGCCACAGTCCTTTCTCTTTTCCAGTTCTCCTTGTGAAGAAAAAAGAAGGAACTTGGAGACTGTATATGGACTACAGGGAACTTAACGCCATAACAATCAAGGACAAGTACCCTATTCCCTTGATTGATGACCTCTTAGATGAATTACATGGTGCTAGGTTTTTCTCTAAGCTTGATTTACGGTCAGGCTATCATCAGATTTTGATGCATCCTCAAGACATTGAAAAGACTGCATTCAGAACCCATGAAGGTCACTATGAGTTCCTGGTGATGCCTTTTGGGCTCACTAATGCCCCAGCAACCTTCCAAAGCCTCATGAATGATATATTCAGGCCTTATTTGAGGAAATTCATTTTGGTGTTCTTCGATGACATATTAGTTTATAGTAGGACCTGGGAAGATCATCTGTTGCATCTCCAAATGGCCTTTACAGTTTTACAGCAGCACCAACTCTATGTTAAAAAGCCGAAATGTGCTTTTGGACAGAGCAGAGTGGAGTATTTGGGCCATGTTATATCGAGCAAGGGAGTGGAAGCTGATCCCTCCAAAATTCAAGCTATACTGGAGTGGCCTAAGCCTAATACAGTGAAGGAGATGAGAGGTTTCCTTGGTCTCACAGGTTATTACAGAAAATTTGTGCCTGGTTTTGGCAAAATTTGCCAACCACTCTATCACATGACTAGAAAGGAAGGATTTGCGTGGACTAAAGAAGCTGAAGAGGCTTTTCAGAAGCTCAAAGAAACTATGGCCTCCCCACAGGTCCTTGCCCTACCAAATTTTACACTGCCCTTTGAGTTGGAGTGTGATGCCTCTGATACTGGAATTGGTGCAGTTCTACAGCAACAAGGGAGACCCATTGCATTCACTAGTCGAGCCTTGGGACCTAAGAATCAAGCTCTTTCTACATATGAGAGAGAACTCATTGCAATTGTCCATGCTGTCAAGAAATGGCAATCCTATCTGCAGGGTAGGCACTTTATAATCAAGACTGATCATTGCAGTTTAAAATATTTCCTTGACCAAAGGGCTCACATGGCATTCCAACAGAAATGGATATCTAAATTGATGGGGTTTGATTATGAAATTCACTTTAAGAAAGGTGCTGATAACATAGTTGCTGATGCTCTCTCAAGAAGGCAAGACACAAATCCTGATACTCTAGGCCCTAAGGGAATCAATGAACCACCTATGAATTATCAGGCTATCTCTTACCCTTATTTTGGGTGGTTCGACGAATTAAGAAGGTATAATGAACGAGATCTATGGATCAAACAAAAAGTGGCAGAGATTACAGATCTTGAGAAAGGAGCAGGCAGTGGTTCTAAGTCAGCCCATTATCATGTTGACAATGGTCTACTTAAGTACAAATCCCGGATAGTTCTCAGCCCAGATTCCACTTGGAAGGCTAAACTCTTAGCTAATTATCATTCAACACCGGCAACAGGACACCAAGGGGTTTTGAAGACCTACCAAAGGCTAAAGAGGGGTTTTTATTGGCCAGGTATGAAGAATGACATTAAAACCTACATCTCAGAGTGTAATATTTGCCAACAAAACAAGTATGAAACTCTATCTCCTCCGGGTTTACTTCAACCTTTGCCGATCCCTCAGAAAATTTGGACTGATATAAGTATGGACTTTATTGTGGGATTACCCCCTTGCAAAGGCAAAACTGTCATCCTAGTGGTTGTGGATAGGTTGATTAAGTATGCTCACTTCTTAGCTTTAGCTCATCCTTACACTGCCCTAACTGTTGCTCAATTGTTTGTTGACAACATATTCAAGCTACATGGCATGCCATCCACAATTGTGAGTGATAGAGATCCCTTGTTTTTAAGCTCTTTTTGGAAGGAGTTCTTTAAGTTGCAGGGATCTCAACTTTGCATGAGCTCAGGGTACCATCCTCAGAGTGATGGGCAAACTGAGGTGGTCAATAGAGGTGTTGAGACTTATCTGAGGTGCTTTGTGGGAAATAAGCCTAAGGACTGGGTTAAATGGTTAACATGGGCTGAATGGAATTATAACACTTCCTACCATACCTCTTCAAAATTCACTCCCTTTGAATTGGTATACGGTTATCCTCCTCCTCATGTTATTCCCTATGAACAAGGCACTGCAAAACTGGACTCTGTGGAGCAAGAATTGATTGAGAGGGATAAAGTGCTTACTATACTCCGGTCTAACTTAGCAATGGCTCATAATAGAATAACAGTTCAAGCAAACAGGAAGAGAACTGAGAGGGAATTTTCTGTTGGGGACTTAGTCTATCTCAAGTTTCTGCCATATCAGTTACAAACATTGGCTTCACATGTTCATCACAAGCTACATCCTAGATACTATGGCCCTTATGAGGTGTTAGAGAGAGTGAGACCTGTTGCTTACAAGCTCAAACTGCCTGAAGGAACTAAGATACATCCGGTTTTTCATGTCAGCTGCCTTAAGAGGCACATGGGAAACATGGACCTACCAACATCGACCTTGCCACCCTTAACAGATACAGTTCAAAAGCAAGACTCTCACCCCACAGATGCGCCATTGGCAATACTCGCCAGAAGGATTTATAAGAAGGGAGACAAGGCAGGTGTACAGCTGCTAATACAATGGGTTGGGCAAGAAGAGAGCACTGCTACTTGGGAGGACTATGATGAATTTCATGCCAAGTTTCCAGAATTTCAACTCTGAACCTTGTGGACAAGGTTGATTTGAAGGGGGGAATGATGTTAGGAAATGCATTTTAATATTTCTATTTGTAATTTCAGCTGTTAAAAGGGTTTGTCCTGTAGTAAGTAGTTATGTAAAAGAATGCTGAGCTGGCAATTCTGAGTGGAGAGACTATTAAATGGAGCAATTGTGGGTTGCTTCAATATCGGAAAAATCAGTTTATTCAATGAAAAAATAGACACGAGTTCCTTGCTCGTCGTCTCCCTCTTCTATTCCATTCCATTCTCCATTATTGTACTGTATAGGTTGAGCAGGTTCTTATCAAAACGCCCCACAGAACTGTCTATCTCTGGAATGCCACGCTCAGGAGCTACTTTAGAGAGAATCGATGGGAAGAGACCTTGTGTCTATTCCATAACATGATGTCTGAGTGAAGAGTCAATAATGAAAAGCCTGATAATTTCACCATTCCTATTGCTCTAAAGGCTTGTGCGAGGTCAAGGGCACTGGCGTGTGGAAAAATAATACATGGATTTGTGAAGAAATATGAGAAGTTTGCATTGGATATGTTTGTGAGTTCTGCGTTGATTGAATTGTATTCCAAATGCCGGGAAATGGGTGAGGCTGCGAAAGTGTTTGACTAGTTTTCGCAACCAGATGTGTTTTTGTGGACTTCTATGGTTACTGGATATGAGCAAAATGGTGATCCTGAAGAAGCATTGGAGTTTTTCTCCCGAATGGTGATGGTGGGGGGCATCAATCCTGACCGAGTGACACTTGTTAGTGCCGTTTCGGCTTGTGCTCAGTTATCAAATTTTAGAATTGGAAGTTGTGTGCATGGTGTTTCTATTAGGAACGGATTCGACTCTGATTTATCTTTAGGTAATGCGTTCCTAAATCTCTATGCAAAGACGGGTTCTGTGAAAACTGTCGCTAGGTTGTTCATGAAGATGCCGGAAAAAGATGTGGTTTCTTGGAGCTCCATGATTGCCTGTTACACTCATAATGGGGATGTAATAGAAGCGTTAAGTCTTTTCAACGAAATGATTGACATGAGAATCGAACCTAATTCAGTGACTCTGGTAAGTGCATTGCAAGCATGTGCACTGGCAGGTAGTTTAGAAGAAGGTAAGAAGATCCACGAAATCGCTACTAGGAAGTGTTTCGAGTTAGATATCAAGGTAGCTACGGCCCTGATTGATATGTACATGAAGTGCTCTACACCCGAAAAAGCAGGTGATCTCTTCAAGAGAATGCCAAAGAAAGATGTGGTTTCGTGGGCTGCCTTGTTAAGTGGGTATACTCATAACGGAATGGCAGACAAGTCAATTGGGGTCTTTCACAACATGCTCTTAGACTAAACTCTGCCTGATGTCGTTGCTATGGTCAAGCTTCTTGTAGCTTGTTCAGAATTAGGGATTCTTCAACAAGCTCTTTGCCTCCATGCTTATGTGATTAAGCGTGCCTTCAAGAATAACATCTTTGTTGGAGCGTCACTCATAGAGTTATACTCAAAGTGCAGTAGCATAGACAATGCTGTCGTATTATTTGAAGGGATAACAGACAAATATGTCGTTATCTGGAGCGCAATGATTGCAGGCTATGGAGTTCATGGACAAGGAGAACAAACTTTGAAAGTATTTGATCGGATGGTTAAGCACACAGCTGTGAAGCCTAATGATGTAACATTTCTCTAGATTTTATATGCGTGTAGCCATTCGGGTTTGGTTGAAGAAGGCATCAAGATATTCAACACGATGTTGCATGAATACCAACTTAAGCCAGGACCTGAGCACTACGGGATAATTGTTGATCTTCTTGGCCGGACAGGAGAGCTGGATAAGGCAATGGAAATCATTGAGAGAATGCCCAATCCAGCTGCACCACGTGTTTGGGGAGCCTTGCTTGGTGCATGCCGGATTCACAACAACACAAAACTTGGAGAGGTTGCGGCAAAGAGTCTTTTTCGGTTCGATCCTAATCATGCAGGGTATTACATCCTGCTCTCGAATATATATGCCATGGATAACAAATGGGAAAATGTGACAAATCTTAGAAATTTGATAAAGGAGAAGGGGTTAAAGAAGATATCTGGGCAGAGCGTTGTCGAGGTGGGGAGTGACGTCTGTAGTTTTGTTGACGGAGATGGATTGCACCTTGATTATGATAAGATGTATGGAGTGCTGGGAAAATTAGAGGCGAAAATGAGAGAGGAAGGTTATGTTCCCAATGTCGATCTCCTGCTACACGACATGGCGGATGCTGTCTAGATTTGAAGTGTTGAGAAATTTCTTATCGGGAAAGTTTTGACCCGAAAGGCGTAATGATATGGACACACTCTATGGCTGTAATATTTTTCTATCAAATTACTTACATCAATTTCATGAAATATGAAGTAGTTACTTGTACCAATGAGCTGTGGCTTCTTTTCCATAAGCAAAGACAAATTCTACATACAGATTCTTGAAGGCAATCATCACTGTCATCAGCAGAGGACCCATAATCGCTCCCTGTAATTTGATCGAAAAAACGCAATTCAAACGCCATTACGATCACTCTAACTAACACAAATGCAAGCACTAATTCACAAGAATAAGGTCCAGAAAAGAGGAGAATTACTTCCAACATGGAGGGGAAAAGAGGCCAGTGAGGTAGGCGTTCTGTCCCGGAATCTCGTCTTGGATAGCTGTCGTGCCGCATTCCAACAGAATCTGATGAACAGCCGTCACCAAAATTGCCTCGACATGTCTCCCTTAAATGGCCAGCTGCAGCGCAGCCGGAGTGGACGAGAACCAAGCCGGTGTAATTTGCAAAACAGCTCTCATAAGAGCGAGGGATGTGAACATGTAGAGGAAATGAATCTGGTAGAATCGAAACAAGAGATATGTAAGGCTTCCTTGAAAGAATGTGACCTTTGCATGATTCAAGCCATGATGTCTCACGATCCAAATGCAATTAGAGCTCCACCTTGACCACAGGCACCAAATTCCAAATGAGCTCGCTCTTCAACTTCAACAAGCGTTGCCTAAGCTCTAATACCAATTTATATGCGGAAGCACAACAACGGGTCCCACATACACGAGCCGGTATTGCCGATATTTCACCTACTTCATCCACCAGAAAAAAAAATATGGATTTTATCGAATAGTCTCGGCATTATGCTTTGTGTGATCATGGCTTATAAAGCACCACATGGTCATCCTCAGTAGCCGATGTGGGCCTCAAATTGGCTCAAATCTAAGCCACAGAACCCAACATTCATCAACTAGAAGGAAGATTGAGTTGAGAAAATTTGAAATGTTATACACACTTATACGCCATTTTTAGTTTGTCATACAACTAAAAATTTAAGTGAATTGTCATATCAATTTTCCAAATTCACTAATTTGTCATCTCAACATAACTTTGTTAAGCTTTTCATGCAAATAAGTTGCAATCTTTGAGAATTCAATGTAACAACCCGTCCCGGGATTTTATTTCTACGTTATGAAATGACTATTATGCCCTTGAGTTCGGGCGAACGTTTATGCATGAGTTTAATAATTTTGGGCCAATTATATAATTATCCTAGTTATTGGGGGCCAATGAAAAGTTAGGAAAATAATTGTTGTGATTGGTGGTCTTGGTCCACTTCACCACCGACACTTCTCTCTCTCACTTCACCCCCAGACTTCATCTCTCTCTACCTCTCGACTCTCTCTCTCTACCATATTACACACGGCTCACACACAACCCATACCAAAACCTTGTAGATCGACGAAACAAATTACATATTCAGACTCGTGAAGTCCATACGAACTCAACCATACCAATTTCAGGTAAGAACTACGACGATTTCACGTCCAAAACTTAAGGTTTATATTTGGCACTATTCATCAACTTTTTATACGTTGCGTTTTAGGAGAATCTGAGATCACAGGAGTGTTTGTTGGGTCCTCTAGAGGCTCGGTGACGTTCGCTTGATAAGCTTTGACGACGAGATCGTCGAGAACAAGGAAAGGCCGAAACTTAGAGATTTTCCGACGAGATTCTCGTTGGTTTTCAAAGTTTTTGAAGGTATAGACTTGTTCTACTCTCAATTTAGAGCATTTTGGTGAAAATTTCATGAAGAATGGTTGAGAAACGAGTGAGAAATCACACACGGAAGTTTTCCGGTCACCGGAAAAACCAGTCCGGCGAGGGAAGACAGGGATGACGCGTGCACGTCACGCGCCGCGCGTAGCCCCGTGGCTTTCCTGGCGCGTGGGGGCGCGTGCCAAGCCCAAAAATTAATTAAAAAATATAGCGACGCTCGTGACGTCGAGTAGGTCGCGTTGGTATATTCGTATGCCAGAATTGAGCTACGTATGAGAAGTTATTTCCGTATTTGCGCGTATGTGCTTAAATAACGTATTTTTAGTAATTTCTCATATAGGTGAAAAGTATTCTGAGGACGACCGTAGCCAGGCCCGACGTGGGGGTTACGATCCAGCGATTTATCAGTGAGTGGGCAGTATTATTTTCCGTATAACCTATATATACATAATGATTTTCTCAGAATCACATTTGAAATGCAAAGTACGTTTTTAAGATATGCATATGACTTGATTTTGATGCATGAGTATTTGATTATACATTTCATGCATATGTTGGTGCCGAGGACGCTAGGTAAGTACCAGGTAGGTACATGTATAGTTGAGAACGAACAGTGATGAGATATGATGTGAAACGATGAGATGTGATATGATATGTTAGCTCATAAACCTGCACATATTGTTAGTACTCACGCCTAGAGATAGGGGCACAGTCTTTCACGTGTCGTTCACCTCCCGCACCGCATGCTCGCCTTGGATCCAAGTTAGGTGCACAGTCTTGTCGTATAGATCACCTTTGAGTGGGTACGACATGTAGGTGACCTGCGTTCATTCGCACAGTCTTCACGTGATTGTAGCACTAGAGCATTTATTATTGATACAACGCTGATAATGATGATGATATGATGATGATATTGATGTATGTGCAGTGTATATATATATGATGAGATAGAGAGATGTTATGAGCTATATTACAGTCGAGGGCTGAGATGATATATAATAGCGATATGATTATGATAATGCATAGTATGGCATTGTTTATGAGATTCAGATGGCCTTGAAATGCATTGCACGGCATATATTTGAGATACTTTGAAAACATTTTATGCTGAGAAAGATTGAGATATATATGTACGTATTATTTTCTGGGAACTATACAGGTTTTACGGAGAGGGGCTAGACTTTTGAGAAAGGATTGATTTTGAAAAGAATTGTTTTTGCTGACCCACTCCCTTTGTTTTTCGCCTCTCCAGGTTCTAGATAGCGAGAATTCCGAGTTTGGCACTTCGAGGATCTTCCGGCCTTTTTCTGACAGATTTATCATATGTATGGCACCGAGGGTGTAATTAAACATCTTTTATTCATGCTCGACTGCACTGACTTAGTACGCTCTAGATATGTATAAGTATTGTAATATCTCTAGCACACATTCCTATTTAGGTTGCTAGAATTCGGTTTGAACTTATTCGTACTTCGTTATCGATCTTCGCTTCCGCACAGCGCACATGGCTACGTCACACTCACGTGACTGCCAGCATGCCCTACTTTCGGGTACGAGTGTATTATTCAACATGGTCAATCATGTCGCTAAAAAAAGAGAGTAGAAATGTCTAAAACCTTGAAATGTTTGAAATAATCTTGAAGTGAGGAGTTGAAATGTCTGAAATAACCTTGAAAACAAGTCATGTGCAAGCCGCATGACTTATTTTAGTTGGAAACTTAACGGAGTTAGAGTAATATAACAAATTAATAATTTCGAAATATTGATATGACAAAACGGTTAAAATTTTAGTTCATATGACAAATTTAAAAAAAAATGTATAAATTCATATAACATTTCAAAACATTTCCATACTGAAATTGCAGGGTATGATTAGTAATAATTAGAGTTAATCACATACATATCAAACAACTAGGGTTAATTATAGGAGAGAAAATGATGGCAACAATGGGAGTGGACGAAAGGTGAAAGGGGAAATTAGTTTCTTTGAAATGGGGTGGGGGGAGACCGAGATAGGGATAAACACGCGTGTAAATTTATCTAATGTCACTGATGAATCAAATAAAAAATCATTAATTTATTTGACAAGAAAATAAGCTATTTAATTAAGAACTCGTTTGGCATTGCTTCGTTAAAAATGCTTTGGCTAAAAGTGCTTTTATTATACCCACATTGAAACTCTTATTAAAAATTCAAGTAGTTTCTAAAAAGACACTATGGAATGCTTTCTTTCATTTCCCAATTGTTTCTTCTTCATCGTCGAAGCTTTCAATATTGAGATCAGATAACCTTAAATCTTTTGCAAGGTTGGACCTCATCAGTATCTTCATCAGACTCATATGGCACAAGCTTATAGTCCACGTCTATCAGATCTGAAGCTACAAATTCCCGTTCTACGATACCCACTCCTGTTTTCTTCACCTTAATTTGATGATCATCCTCTGTTCCAGTAAAGTCTGCAAGCACACGAACCCTGTCGCCACCTTTCAGATTGAGCTTCTTGTTTGTAAGATTTCCCAGCCAAAGATAACATTCATGGGAAGCAGTTACGGTGGTCACCATTGGCCAAATGTGAAAACGTGTTCGCTGGGTACAATTAACAACATGAATGCACAGGGATCCAGTACAGTCTGAGTTGTCCGAAGAATAAATGATGCACACAACCAACCCTCCTATATAATCAAAAGTAAGCGGCACTTCAATTTTGACAGTTTCATCCTCTCGAGCGACATAGGGTAACCGGCGAGGAATATCATTTACACAGAGAGAAAGTCCACCAATCACATCCCCCTTCCATTTCTACAACACGAGGTGCAAAGTTAGTACAAGCAACAATGCGAAAACCAGAGAGGGAGAGCGAAAGTTCCATACCAATAGGATCTTCTCCTTAAAAGTAGCAGTGAGACTGGTGCACCCTTCCATACGAAGGGTACGCATGTAGCACAAGAAGTTATCCAGGTTTGGAATATCTTTGAGTTTGCGGCAGTCTTTCAGTTGCAATTCAATTCTCTCTGGGTTTGTGAAAAATCTATGTTGCAAACTTTGCAATGCAGTGTTTTATATCAGAGAGAGAGAGAGAGAGAAGGATATCCAAGCAAAACAATTTGTCATCGGATGCTCTGCTTCTTCCTTCTGTCCCTTTCAGTTATTTAGCTGCACTCGTGTGTTTTGCACCTCAGCTTATCCACGTAGAAACCTTCGTTGCCCTCTAGCTATAAGGCCATCTCCAACCGATGGCTGGCCAGAGGGCTCGTTTTAGCCCTCTGGCCCTCCAAGATTCTCCAAGATATTAATATTTTAATGAACAATACATGGCCATATTTGCCTCCGTCTCCAACCGAGGGCCAGAGGGCCAGAGGGCTTGTTTTAGCCCTGTCACAAAAAACCGTCTCCAACCGAGGGCCATAGGGACATACATAATTTATTATTTTAAAATTACAACTTAAATTCAAATCCAACGGCTAAGTAATGTTGTTTCATGTTACTTAATTTAATTTAATGTTGTATAATGGCTTAGGAAGTTATAGGAAAAAAATATAATTTAAAAAAAAAATATGAAACAAATTTTGTGAAATAGAAGTTGTAAACACGAAAATTTCTTGAAGACACAAGAACACGTGTACAAAATATATTTGTATTTGATTGATTTTGGGTTACAATCTCTATTTGTTCCTCTGATTCGATATCCGTAAGACTTTGATTTGTGGGCTTGATCCAAGGGTCGTTGAGGCTTTGATCTTGATTGAACAGGGGAAAGTTTCTTCAAAGGCCGTTGGGCTTGATCTTAAAGTTTGGCGGATGAACGTTTCTTTAGGGGCCTTTTGGGTTTGATCTTGAAGTTGGATGAACGGTTCTTCAAGGGGCCATTGGGGCTTGATCCTGAAGTTCGATGAACGTTGAATGACGAACGGATCTTCAAGGGCTTTTGGGTTTGTTCTTGAAAATGGATGAACGACGAACGAAGAACGATGAACGATGAACGATGAACGATGGATGAACTTCAAGGGGCTTTTGGGCTTGATTCTTGAAGAACGGAAGTGTGGATCCAAGGGCCGTTGAGGCTTGATCTTGGAAGGTGGATGAACGTTGCTTCCCGTCGGGGCTTGATCTTGAAGAGTGGATGAACGGATCTTCAAGGGGCCTTTGGGGCTTGATCTTGAAGGTGGATGAACGGATGAACGATGAATGGATCTTCAAGGGCTTTTGGGCTTGATCTTGAAGAACAGTTGTGTTGATCCAAGGGCCGTCGGGGCTTGATCTTGGATGAAGAATCGGCACGTGACCAAAGTGCTTGTTGATTCTTCAAAGGTTTTGGCGAAGTTTCTTCAAGGGCCGTTGGGCTTGATCTCGAAGGTGGATGAGTGTTTCTTCAAGGGCCGTTGGGGCTTGATCTCGAAGAACGATGAACGAACTTCAAGAGAATTCTCTTCCAATTTGGGAGTAGAGAAATGTATTTGTGAATTGGTCCATGACATGAATGGAATGGCTTCCTATTTATAGAATATTTGTGAATTGGTCCATGAAATGAATGAAATGTATAAGTGATATGGTGGTCAAGGTGTTGAAGGAGTAAAATGGGAGGGGTTCGAATCCCCTTGGTGTTTTTTTAAATATAGAAATTTAAAAAACACGAAAATTTCGATGGAAATATCGATGACATCGGAAATATCGGTAGTCCAAAAACACGAAAATTTCGATAGAAATATCGGAATATTATGAATATTTTATACCTTGGTATTATGGGGCTCATATAGGAATATAGTACATGCTCACAATGGACCTTATTCACTCCTAAACGTAAAAACTGTAATAAAACAAAAGTCAGTATAGAGTGAGAATTAGTGCAGGAAGAGAATTAGTTAAAAAAGAAAAGAGAGTGGTAGTTTGCGAGACTGACTCGATGGTATGTCTATTCACATAGTTTTAAATATATACACATTACAAGTTAATTTTGTACAAACATTTAAGTGAGTCATGTATCTGCTGAATTGTTCAGATATATAAATCTAGATTCATGTACTCTTTTCATCTTCTCAAGCGAAACGGAACAAAGATAGCCTCTTAATTCTTAAAGTTGGTATCCTAATTTGATAAAATATGAAACATTTGTCCTCTACACATTCATAACAAACGAAATATGTAACGTGCGTTTCACTTGCTTAAATCTGACGAAAATTCTCGTGCAAGTGCTACACGTTTTATAAAATTCTAATTCCAATTTTATACATCTCGTCAAAGAGAGAGAAAAAAAAAACACGTGACGAGGGAAAAAAAACGAAGAATACCGACTTGATTGGATTCGGCACAGGCAACATATAGCCACAAGTGTGAGCACTAACGAAACTCGATCTGGTTCTTTTGGGTTAACCAAGTGATTCTTCTGCATGAAAAGGAGGGAAGTCCTTGCTAATCTGTTTGCGTCATGTAACAACGGCAAATCAGTGGCGCAATTGCACTCTCAAACCCTCAGAGCCGGCCTTTCCCAATACAGCTTATTTGCCCCAAAACTCAAACGTTCTCTACGCAAAATATGAGTCCCTTGGTCATGCTTGTAAGGTGTTCAACGAAACTCCCCACAGAACTGTCTATCTCTTGAATGCCCACGCTGAGGAGCTACTTTATAGAAGATCGATGGGAAGAGACATTGTGGCTATTCCGTAACATGATGTCTGAGTCAAGAGGCAATGATGGAAAACCCGATAATTTCACCATTCCCATTGCTCGCGAGGTTAAGGGCGCTGGTGTGTGGAAAATTAATACATGGGTTTGTGAAGAAACATGATAAGGTAGCATTGGATATGTTTGCGGGTTTTACGTTGATTGAATCATATTCCAAATGCGGAGAAATAGACGAGGCTATGAAAGTGTTTGACGAGTTTTCACAACCGGAAGTGTTTTTGACGATGTTGCATGAATACCAACTTAAGCCTGGACCTGAGCACCACGGAATAATTGTTGATCTTCTTGGCCAGACAGGAAAGTTGGATAACTAGAGGTGAAGAGGAGAGGGGGAAGGTTATGTTCCCAATGTTGATTTCCTGCTTCACGAGTCATGACATGGCGGCTGCTGTCTAGAATAGAAACATTGGTTATATTTTTCTTTCAATTACATAAATCAATTTCATGAAAATATGTAGTAGCTACTTTGTATCAGTGAAAATATAAGTGTGTAAACGTAGAACATTGGTGCCTTCAATAACTCGTTAAAGCATGTTCACTCGTTAAGTAGAGATATAAATGACTTCATGTTCACTCGTTAAGTAAAGATATAAATGACTTATTGTTTCTTTTTCCTTACGTGACACATTGCGCAACTTTACAAATTATTAGAGACATATACTAGTGATGACTAAGTTTTTATAGCCCACCGCTTTCAAGGAAGTGTCTTTAGTTTTAAAAGCTCAGTCTACCTAAATTTAAAACTATGCGTTGGTATTTCCATGTCACGCAATAATACAAAATGATGTACATTATATGCGACGAATAAGTTATTTCTTTGTTATATTAAAAATCTTTTGTATTTTCCACTACAAAATCTTTGGCTCATACTTTCTTTCTTGTATTAACTTATATAAAACCTAATTGTGATTCGAGTCACAGAAAAAGAGATGTTAATTATCAGCCATTAATCAAACCATTGGTCAAGCTCATTAGAGTCCGTAGACTCTCATTCTTTATCCACCACCCATTTTTCTTATTAAGAAAAAAACTAGTAAAAAGCAGTAGCACCACTAGGCTACTACCTTTACATGTTTTATAGTCTATTTAGTTTCCAACAAATCGTATCCAACATTGGTTGTTATTTTTCTATTTCGTGCTAAAGTTTTTGCAAAGTTGATACATTGAAAGAGGCATCGTTACGTGACGTCTCACAATAAATTATACATATAATACTAAAACGTCACGTGACGATGAACTTGGCACATGTGAATCATTCTAATCAAATTTGAATGTTAGCATATTGCATAAGTGACATACTACTATTATTATATTTTGTTAATGTTAGCATTGGTCCTCAGACTTTATCCTGATTGGAGCATTGATTGCCAAACTTTGACTCATTTGTTTGTGTTTAGAATACAATTCAATCAATGCAGAACCCACAAACATGTGTCATGTCCAATGCAACCTTGTCATGTTTGTTCATAAACCCATGACGTACACCAACAACAATTGAACTAACTAGTGCACCACCCTTAAAATAGAAGAAGGTTGTGAACTAAGAATTAGTTCAAAAAATCAAAAACTAGAAAAAATCGAACCGAAAAGAAACTAAATCGAATTAAAAAACCAAACCGAACCAAATGATTTCGTTCAGTTTCAGTTTCAGTAATTTTGAAACCGAACTCAACCAAATATATATTATATTAATTTTATTTATTTATGTTAGGTATTTATTTTTTAACCCAATTTCAAGCCCAATTTCTAAACCCAAATATGTTAAAAGCAACACTTCAAGCCCATGTTAAGAAAAGCATTCTTACCACAAACCCTAGCATATTCTTTTCTCCATCCTCAAGCCCATGTTAAGAAAAAAGCATTCTTACTACAAACCCTAGCGTATTCTTTTCTCCATCCTCCCTTCCTTTCTTTCTCAGCCGCATCTTTGCATCCTCTCTCCCTCTTCTTTCTTCATTATTTTTCTCCTTCTCTCTCTCCAGCAGTCCCATCCTCCATCCTCTCCCACTTATCTTTTTCTCCGCCTTCTTTCCACCGCCAGTTCTGACCGAGACCGAGATCGAGATCGAGACAAAGAGCTGGAACTGGAAGTCATTAAAGAGCAGTATCTCCTCTCTCTACTTTTTTCGATTTCAGTTTTGCATCTCTTTGAGCTGCGTTTCAGATCTTCGAGGATTTGTTTTTGCAAAAAAAATAATCAAAGAACTGCGGTCCTTAATTTGCTTTGTTCTCACATCTTCCAGCGATTCAAAACAATAGTCAGGAGTTTCACTGGGGAATCTTGGGAAAGACTTGTTTTCTTTAGATTGAAACAATCAGGAATTTTTCACTTCTTTACTTGAAATCAATGAATACCAGCAGATCCGCCCACGCAAACGCCGCCGCCGCATCTTCATCTTCGTCTCGGCGTTCAAACAACTGTAAGTACGAGGTGTTCCTCAGCTTAGGCGACGACACACGCACTACCTTCACAGACCACCTCTCCATTGCGTTACGCGATGCCGGAATTAACACGTTTGTAGGCTACCAGCTCAGAAGGGAGGAAAATATACAGAGCGAACTGGATGGAGAAATTGAAGGGTCGAGGATCGCCATCGTCGTCTTCTCAAAGAGGTACGCGGAGTCCGGATGTTGCCTGAGGGAGCTGTCGAAGATCATGAAGTGCCGCGAAGACCAAGAGGGGAAAGTAGTGTATCCAATATTCTACGACGTTGACCCTTCTCAAGTGAGGAAACAGAGTGGTAGTTTTGAGGAAGCGTTTCGGAAGCATGAAAGGGAGGAAGATCCAAATGAAGTCGAGCAGTGGAGAAAGGATCTTAAGGCTTGTGCAGATTTGTGTGGCCGGAATCTTAACACCACGGCGGACGGGTATAGTTTCAAATTTCCTCTTTTACAAAATTTAATTGCTTGCAACATCTTGTATGACTAGATTAATGATTAAAAGAACAATTTAATAATTAGTAATTAGAAGAAGAAAATAATGATTAGTAATTAGATAAGCATCAGCCTTGACGGATTAATGAGAAGCCAATCTGATACCAAATGTTGGAACAAATATAGCAAAGCCTAATCCATTAGCAGATAATTAATCACATGGACGATTGATAAAAAAAAAAAAAAAAAACTGGGGAAGCCATGGACGGTTGATGAAAAAAACTGAGGAAGCCATGGATGATTGATCAAAGAAGAGCTTCGACTCACTGAGAGCCTTATGTTCTTGCTAGTAATGGGGCTAGTCTTCTGTATAAGTTCCCAGTGGGTTATCCACCAGTCTTTCGTGTCAGCTTAAAGGTCGGCTAATTAATTCTTAATTTAACATATATGATGAATTAGTTTAGTTCATATGAATCTTGGTGTTGCATGATATGTTGAATCATCTGTTTGCATAATTTGGACTTTCAATTTGCAGGCGTGAAGGATTGTTTATCAAGAATGTTGTTGGGGACATCATCGCACTAACAAAAACCAGAGACTTACAAACAAGTCGGTCAACCACTCGGTTGGAATACCTCGTCGCGTGGACCAGAGTTCCCTACTACTTTTTTTTTTAAAAATTTTTTTTTGCGCCGACCGGTCTCGCTTTCCCATAACATTTTTCCGACAAACTTTTGTACTTTTCTTTTGTAATTGAATGCTTTCCCATAACCTAGTCAGCACTCTTTCTATTTTTTTTCCTTTTTTTTTCTTTTTCTTTTTTCTCCTTTTGGTTATGAAGATTACTTTTTTTTCACCCACCCCACTCTCGTCTCTCCTCTCTCCCTTCGCTCCTCTCTCTCTCTCACCTATTACTTTTTTTTCTTCTTTGATTCGCCCACTTTCTTCTCTCCCCTCTCTCGTCCTCCCTCCCTCCCTCCCTCTTTCCTGTCTCTGCTTCTCTCGAACCAGATAAGTTAAGCATTTGAAGAAGAAGAATTGGACCCAGATGATCCATTTCTCATATTCTTCAAAGTCTCGCACTTCAACCCAAGACCCTGAGCGCGAAGACAATCTCTCTCCAACCGATGCCCACGATTTTGCGTATGGCATCTACTCAACCGCACTCCGCTCCACATCGCCTCGCCCCAAGGTTGGATGGACGTTTCCGGTCACCTACTAATCCACAGCTGGATCGACATGCTGCTCCTTCCTTTCATGGTCTTCGGCTCTTCCTCCGTCAGCCCAATTGAGGACGGCTCCGCCGAAAAGGAGACTGTCTGGAGTTTCTTCGCCTTTGAAAATCCAACATTGGGCGCTGAAGGATCATAGTAGATGGATGGTTGCATCCAACAAAAATCAACTTATTGTAATGATATTTAACAATGTATAACTGTGGGTTTTATCCCAATGTATGTAAACTTGTGTGATTTGGAATGTCTTAGGTGTCATAGCAGTGGTGAATTGTGTGCTACGGTTTGGTTTTGCAGTGGGTTGTGTCATTGATACATGTTTAAAAAGTTTATGACTAAGTATCATTCGTTATGAAAAGTAAAAATATAAGCACTAATTGAAACAATAAACCAAGTTAACATCTATAAATGGTACTAAATGATTGACTTTATTGAACATACCACGTGGAATATATTGCGTTTCTACTCACATACCAATTGACGGAATCTTTTGTACTTGTAAATTAGTTATTATAAATATTACACGTTTTATGTCAGAAAAAGAGATGCTAATTCTTAGCCATCGATCAAACCAATGGTCAAGCTCATTAGGGTCCGTAGGCATGAGCTGCAGTAGCTTGCACAAGCCTACTACCTTTACCTATTTTATGAAAAAGGATTCTCGTCGGATTCTTTTTTGGAGATCCTAGGAATCCCGTGATCGTGACCGTTCATCATATGTAAATTATACCTAACGAAAACTGACTGTACGACGCATGATGAATGGTTACGGTAACGGGATTCCTAGATCCTTTTCCCTATTTTATAGTCTGTTTGGTTCAACAAATCGTTCCAACATTGGTCAGTCATTTTTCAATTCTATGCTAAAGGTTTTGCAAAGCTCTTATATTGAAGGGGTCATCGTAGCGTGACGTCTTACAACAAATTATACATACAATATTAAAACGTCCCGTTATGACGAACTCGTTACATGTGAATTATTATGATCATATTTTAAGTTGAAAAGTTTATTAAATTTTTTTAGATAATACGTTCAAAAATCAACTTAAGAAAAATTATGACAAAAAATTCATCGCGTAATCAACTTCCAACATAAATAAATACGTAGCCCGAAAGGTATATAGTCTCTCATTATGAGAGATTCTTTTTTAAAGCATCTATAGTATGCGGGCGGAAAAGCGGTTGAGAACAAAGGAATCCAAGGGCATTTCCGAATGCACAGTGTGCTAGCCGCTACATCTCTTATGCTAATTATCTGCTCCCCGAATTTCCTAACCAACCCGATAGGGTCTGGGCTAAATGATGGCATATCTTGAGCAGCCAAATAAATGTAATGTTAGCATACCAAGAGAAATGAAAAGGTTGCTTGCTCTATCTTCTTCTTCCTCTCATTAACTATTACTATGCTGCAGGTTAACAGGGAAAGATATGGGAGCACCCTACCCCATAGCAGCAGATCACAGACTGCCCCGGCTCATGCATTTACTTCTTATTTCAGATGTTAAGACTAGTCCCATGCCAACCTTCAGATTTCTTTATTTTTGAAGTGCGGTTGAGTAGATGCCATACGCAAAATCGTGGGCATCGGCTGGAGAGAGATTGTCTTCGCGCTCAGGGTCTTGGGTTGAAGTGCGAGACTTTGAAGAATATGAGAAATGGATCATCTGGGTCCTCTTCTTCTTCTTCAAATGCTTGTAACTTATCTGGTTCGAGAGAAGCAGAGAAAGGAAAGAGGGAGGGAGGGAGGGAGGGAGGGAGGGGAGAGAAGAAAGTGTGTGAATCAAAGAAGAAAAAAAAGTAATAGGTGAGAGAGAGAGGAGAGAGGAGAGTGGGGTGGGTGAAAAAAAGTAATCTTCATAACCAAAAGGAGAAAAAAGAAAAAGAAAAAAAAAGGAAAAAAAATAGAAAGAGTGCTGACTAGGTTATGGGAAAGCATTCAATTACAAAAGAAAAGTACAAAAGTTTGTCGGAAAAAGGTTATGGGAAAGCATTCAATTACAAAAGAAAAGTCCCAAAATAGCCAAAGCACAGTGAAAAAAAAATTTAAAAAAAAAAAAAGTAGTAGGGAACTCTGGTCCACGCGACGAGGTATTCCAACCGAGTGGTTGACTGACTTGTTTGTAAGTCTCTGGTTTTTGTTAGTGCGATGATGTCCCCAACAACATTCTTGATAAACAATCCTTCACGCCTGCAAATTGAAAGTCCAAATTATGCAAACAGATGATTCTAACATATCATGCAACACCAAGATTCATATGAACTAAACTAATTCATCATATATGTTAAATTAAGAATTAATTAGACGACCTTTAAGCTGACACGAAAGACTGGTGGATAACCCACTGGGAACTTACACAGAAGACTAGCCCTATTACTAGCAAGAACATAAGGCTCTCAGTGAGTCGAAGCTCTTCTTTGATCAATCATCCATGGCTTCCTCAGTTTTTTTCATCAACCGTCCATGGCTTCCCCAGTTTTTTTTTTTTTTTTTATCAATCGTCCATGTGATTAATTATCTGCTAATGGATTAGGCTTTGCTATATTTGTTCCAACATTTGGTATCAGATTGGCTTCTCATTAATCCGTCAAGGCTGATGCTTATCTAATTACTAATCATTATTTTCTTCTTCTAATTACTAATCATTATTTTCTTCTTCTAATATGATCCTAGCATTGGATTTCTATGGCTATTATCATTGTGGCTTCCTCAGTATTTGCAGATAAAGGATGTTGGTGACAAACACAAAGGTATATATATGTATATGTCGTTATATCGCACTAACATCTTTCAGCTTCTTCTAGATTCAGTACTCTGATGAGACTTCAAAAAACAAAAAAACAAAACACACAAAAAAATGGCAACCATGTCTTCACCGAAGTGGGAATTTAAAGGGATTCTTTGGTTGCGGTTTATACATATAGCTTATAATATGAATAATGGTTGCAACTTAATCTTTCGTTGAAAGGCATGATGATATATAGATATATAGCTCATATCAAAGGTTATCGAAACAAACAATGTTTGCAGGAGCCACAATCATGATAGATTTTCCTATAAGGTACTCCAACGGTTGGGTCTGGTCATAGCTACCATCCATTTTTAATCTTGATCAAATGTTTATGTAATTTTTCACCAAAGTAGGAATTATTAGGAAATTTTGTTCAACGAGTTGCTTAAATGAAATTGTGATTGACAGTTTATCACACGAAACTAATCTTCCCAAAAATGACACAATGAATTGTTCAAACAACTTTCTGGATAAACAGTCCTTCACCACGGCTGCCAATTGGAAATCCAAATTATGCAAACAGATGATTCATCATATCATGCAACATCACAGCAAGATTCATATGAACTAAATGCCTTATTCATCATGACTTTGGCTGATGATGTTGCAAGCAATTAAATTTTGTAAAAGAGGAAATTTGAATTTATACCCGTCCGCAGTGGTGTTAAAATTCCGGCCACTCAAATCCGCACAAGCCTTAAGATCCCTTCTCCACTGCTCCACCACGTTTATAGACTACCGCTCTGATTCCTCACTTGAGAAGGGTCAACGTCGTAGAATATAGGATAGACTACTTTTCCCTCTCTCATGATCTTCGACAGCTCCCTCAAGCACCATCGGGACTCCGCGTAACTCTTTGAGAAGACGACGACCGCGATCCTCGACCCTTCGATTTCTCGGTCAAGTTCGCTCTGTATATGTTCCCCCCTTCTGAGCTGGTAGTCTATAAACGTGTTGATTCCGGCATCGCTTAACGCATTCAAGAGGTGGTCTGTGAACCCAGCGCGTGTGTCCTCGCCTCTAAAGCTCAGGAACACCTCGTACTTCCAGCGGTTTGAACGCCGAGAGGAAGACGAACCGGCGGCGGTTGCAAGGGCGGGGCTGCTAGTATTCATTGATTTCAAGTAAGGAAGTGAAACTCCTGATCGTTTCAGTCTAAAGAAAACAAGTCTTTCCCAAGATTCTCAGCGAAACTCCTGATTATTGTTTTGGATCGCTGGAAGATGTGAGAGCGAAGAATAATGAAGAAAGAAGAGGGAGAGAAGATGCAAGATGCGGCCGAGTAAGAAGAGTCAGGAGGGAGAAAGAGACTGGCTAGGGTTTCTAGTAAGAAGGCTTTTCTTAACATGGGCTTGGAATTTGGGCTTGAAATTGGGTAAGAAAATAAATACTTAACATAAATAAATAAATAAAATTAATATTTATATTTGGTTCTGTTCGGTTTTTAGAATCACTGAAATCGAAATCAAACCACATGATTTCGGTATGGTTTTTTTTTTCGGTTTGTTTTTTAAGTTTCGGTTCGGTGTATCGTTCAGTTTTTTTTTTCTTTCAATTTTTTGAACACACCTTTAGTTCACAACCTTATTCTATTTTAAAGGTGGTGCAAAGGTTGGTTCAATTGATGTTGGTAGACGTCATGGGTTTATGAACAAACTTGACAAAATTGCATTGGACATGGCACATGTTTGTGGGTTTTACATCGGTCACGTGACGTTTTAATATTTTGTGTTTAATTTGTTGTGAGACGTCACGCGACGAAGACCTCTTTAGTTTAAGAGCTTTGCAAAAGCTTTAGCATAGAATGGAAAAATGACCGACCAATGTTGGAGATGATTTGTTGGAACTAAATAGACTATAAAATAGGTAAAAGGTAGCCTAGTGAAGTGCGTGATACCGCTTTTTACTAGCTTTTTTTATAATAAGAAAAAGAAAAAATAACAAAAAAAAGTTTCAATGTTGGCTTATTATATTAACTACTCACATATTGTTGAATAAACATCACATACTTAATACACTCTACATTTATTTTTTCAACTAAAAATTATCTTAACACACCCCACATACTTCTTCATAATACCCTCACACCCTACATTCTCAACATACACCTTACATTTTCACATACACCCCACATTCTTTAAATTTTATTATATTAAAGTTCTGTTAGTCGATGCATCTGTTACCTTAAATAAAACATTATAAAAATTTGATCTGAGCTTATATTCTTGCTTATGTGGTTTTCATTATTTTCCACTTTGGTTTTCTCTTTTGCTTCTATTTAACATGTTGAACTATATCCTCTCGGTGACTCGTGTTAACGTAGGGGACTAGGTGTTGGCATCTTGTTTGGGGATGATGGTATTCACTTGCTTTGTTTAAATACCAATTTAGCCGTGAAGATCATTTTTTTATTAGAGCTCATAATTTACTAATCTATCTAAATGTCAAATCCGAAAAAAAAAATTCGGTTTTGCAATCATGCTTGAATGATATTGCACCCCCACCCATCCTAAGAATATACAGCATGCATGCTTAAAAAATAATTAGCAAAAGAAAAAAAAACACTACTAAACTATCTCAAAGAAGACTTGAATATTTCAGAATATATCTTTGCCTGTTATGTTGTAGAATACTTAACAGTTAATAAAGAAAAAACATAATGACCAGACATTGTGAGTGCAGATGTGTACAAAATTATAAATAAACTTACAGGTAGTTTTAGGATTTTATTTTTCATGATTTGGGGTGTAGCAAGAAAATAATTGTTTTTTTGAGAAAAAATAGGGCTTAAATAGTCATTTTATACAAGTCATTTAACATTAAATATTAAGTGGGGTTATTCAACAATTTGTGGAGTGTTATTAAAAAAACCCTTCAATGTTTTGATTTTTAGCTAAAAGTTATGTATTAATTTTATTTAATGGTTAGAACAAAATCCATCCAATATCAAACTAGCACAGACCAGCCCAAATAAAATAAGAAAACTAACAAAAAATTTAAAAAACTCTTTAAAGCTATTTTTAAATGTATAGTAAATAGTGACAGTTAAAGGTAAAAAAATAATTTTTCGTTAAAAGTAAACAGTACCGGAAGTGTTTTATTAAACTTTCCAAATAAAATACATTGTTGAGCTTCCGATTTTACACATAATATCAGTCGGGCCTCTAACATCAAGTTTGACGACTTGAATAGCACTGCCATGAGCTCTGCGCCCATGGAGGTCATCACCACACTCAGTTTGAATTCTCGTATCGTTGATCTCTACGCCCTTCGAACTCCTTTCTCTCTCGTGTGTAAAAACTTCACCCTTCTCCTCTTCGTCCTCCTCCATCTTCGAATCCTGAATCCTGGTGCTGGAATCGTCCTGGGTTTTCTCCACCTCCAGAATCCTGGCATGGAAGTGGGAAATCTCTTGGTGGGTGGCGTCGATCTGGTGGAGCAGCCGCTTCTCCTCGGCTTGCCAAGCGTTGCGGTGGCTGGCGAATATCTCAACGACCTTGGTGTCGGCTTTGGAGTCCTCTTTTAGCCTGGAAGTGATGAAGCTAACTTGCTCTTTCTCCTGCCATAGCCGCGCACAGAGCTCGCCCACTTGACTGTAGAACTCTTGGAAGTTGTCGGCAGCTAAAGCCAGGAAAACGCCCAGGCTCAGGCTAAGGTAGGAGCATATCAGCTTCACCAGATTTGAAATTTAGATTTTTATGAAAATAAAAATGCAAATATAAAAATTGCAAATGCCAAAAAATGATGGAATGATGATCATGAGCAAGACATGTTTACCGGATTTGCCGTGATTAGCCAAAGGTGATGATGATGATAAATACAAAATACAAAAATAGTGAACGACTTTGGTCATTTGGAGGATTAGAAAATGATTATGCCGCTATGGTTTCGTCTCAAATTTTCAAGTGGCCCACTTTCATCTTCTTCATGCCCTTCACAACGTGGTGATCAGCCATACCCACGCGTGGCTTTAACTTTGATAAATGGAAAATGTGTGAGATTTGTGAGGTATGTGTGTGTGATCTATATCTTTTGCAGTATACAATTGTCTTGCTATAGTGCAAACAAAAAACATGATTGGATTTTATCATAAAGCAAATGAAATTTAGATGCAAAATATTTGAGGTTGCGGTTTTTTTTTTTTTTTTTTTTTTTGGATTTTTGTTAGCGTCGTGGATCGTATTATTGTGTTATACGACATGAGTAGGGGAGACACCTTTACTAGCAAAGTTACAAGACGATTGCATATACATAATATAATGGAAAAATTAGTATCCAGTCTTTAGTTACTATTGTTCATTAATTGAAACTTTATTAGTTTTTAGATTTTAATTCAAGTTCTTAGCATTAATGAAATAATGAATTTACATGTCAGTTGCATTAATGTAATACTCAAAAGCAGATGGTGACTCACCTCACCCCAATAGCTATCTAGGGGAAGAACCTGGCACTCGGGCTAAATGGTCTATAAAGCAAACAGAAAGCTCTCAACCAGTCAAACACTACACTCAACATTGTGTTCTAACAACCCCATATCATAAAGTCTTAGCTTACTCAGCTTTCTCTTTTGTAGTACAACCAGAGAAAGTTATATTTTGTCATGTTTAGACGCTCTGCTACTTATTTCCTTTGTTGTAGTATCGAATCCCTCTAGAAAAACCAATTTATATCCATTTTCCAAGCTTTCGACTACTGTAAAATATAAGGAGAAGTGGCTGCAAGAGGACGAACCTTGCCTGACAAGGTCGTAATCTTCTCCGAATCTCCTTTATTTATACTTAAATAAAGTAGATATGTTATTTATGCTTGTTTCATGTGAACCTATGTCATTTTGAAACACTTTGGTCGTGTTTTACCTTTTATTAACCCTATTGAGCTCTTTACTCTGGTTCATTTGTTGTTAACTTAATCTACTAACTAAAGAAATAACTTGAAGGACTTTGAACTTTCTTTTTTGGACATACATATTCACAAAAGTCCTTGTTTACAAAAGTCCTTATTTGGACATACATAACGCAATGGAGAGGTGGTTTGTGAAGGTAGTGCGTGTTGTCCCCTCTAAAGCTCAGGAACACTTCATACTTCCAGCAGTTTGAACGCTAAGAATAAGATGAAGAGGCGGCAGTGGCGGCCCCATGGGCGGAGCTGCTGGTATCCATTGATTTCAAGTAAAGAAGCGAAACTCCTGATCGTTTCCGTCTAATGAAAAGAAGACTTTCCCAATATTCCCATTGTAGGTGGCATTTTAAAAAATTTCTGCATTGGTCGATGATATCACTGCGGTGTCAACGACACGTGAGTGCTATTCCTAATCTGTATAAATGTTACCATCAATGGGAAGAGACTTTATATATCTCTTCCGTAACATGATACGTGAGTTGAGAGTCAACAATGAAAAGTACATAGTTTCATCATTTCCATTAGGAGTAGACTCCATTTTACTTTTCACATATTCTTTTAATTTTTGACTGTCGGATCGGATGAATTGAAGAAGATCAATAGATAGAAATTAATAAAAGGTGTGTGAGAAGTAATTTGAGATGTGTGGATAGCACACCCTTTTATCCACTCTTGTTTTCTTCACCTTAAACATATAAATATCCTTTGTTTCCAAAAAAAAAAGAAAAAAAAAGAAAGATAACTCTGCATTTGCACGAACCTTGTCGCTGCCTTTTAAATTGAGCTTCTTGTAGGAAAATTGAGTTGAGAAAATTTGAAATGTTAAATGCACTTATACGCCCATTTTTAGTTTGTTATAAAACTAAAATTTTAAGTAATTTGTCATATTAATTTTTCAAATTTATTAATTTGTCATCTTAATTTAACTTTGTTAAGTTTTTCATCCAAATAAATTGTGGTTCATGGTTATTTTTTACTTTTAGACTCCTTTTCACATGTTTATTTATTTATTTATTTTTATACAAAAATATATTTACATGAGGTCTAAAGAAATAAATTGGTTTTGTACGTATGACTTTTGTTTCACAGTTTTTTTGTGATGTACGAACCTAGGAATTTTGGATAGTAAAATAAAAATATATTGCGTACATTTTAAAAACTTATGGAGAACTACTAAAAAAAGTACATTTGGCTTATTAACATGGAGATTAGCTAATTGCAATCTTTGAGAATTCAACATGGCTAATCATGTTGATAAAAGAAAAGAGCCGACATGTTTGAAACCTTGAATGATCATGTTTGTACCATACTTGAATAACCCTGAAACTATTAAGCACCGGTCAACATTATACCGTCAAGGACCCACAAGAGTTTCCTTCCAACCAGGAGGCCAATCACAACGCGACACATGTCAACGTCAAAGGCCAATCACAGCACGACACGTGTCAACATAAGAGGCCAATCACAACATGACACGTGTCAATGTCAGAACAAAGCTAGAAACTTTCTTCTATAAATAGGGATTATTCTCCCACAATGAATCCCAAATGTCATTTTCTACTAAACCATTCACTAGAACTCACAAAAGGAGAGTTTGAACCTATGTACTTGTGTAACCCTTCACAATTAATGAGAACTCCTCTACTCCGTGGACGTAGCCAATCTGGGTGAACCACGTACATCTTGTGTTTGCTTCCCTGCCTCTATCTCTTACATACTTATCTACACTGCTAATCGAAGCAATCTAGCGAAGGTCACAAACCTGACACTTTCTGTTGTACCAAAGTCTTCACTGATTTTGTGCATCAACATTTGGCGCCGTCTGTGGGAAACGACACTTATTCTTACTCTCTCCAAATTTGCAAGTTGGTTTCCATAGTTCGTACACTCTTATTTGACCAAGCATCCATCTCCAACGTGGGGATCGAAGGAAGCCACAGCACACAGAATGACACTCCATTTGTGCATATTATGAGGCAGCGAAGGAAAGAACGAAAGAAGTTTGCTCTTCAAGCTAAGGTCAATGAGTTAGAGGCTCAGAACAACAAGATAGCAGAAGAATGAGGTCCTCCTGTTGGAAGTATGCCCACAAAGCCACTCATTTGATGTAATAGCTTTTGGAATACTTATTGTATTAAACTTTTATATGTTTAATGAAGGGCAAAGCTTATTGTTAATCACTATTTATTGTATCATGTGTTTAAGCAATAAGGGATTCCAAGGAATGTATTTGATCTAAGAGATAAGTGATTTAAGTAAGTTAGATTAACGAGACCTTTCTCTTATGTTCATTCCTAAAACGTTCCTAGCCATAGGCTTGTCAATTGGGCATTGACAATCCGCTAAGGTTAGTGTGTGTTATGTCGACTCAAGCTTGAGTATGACAAGTCTCAAGTCATTTAGTGTTGGACACTAAGACAAACACATAGGTGCTCGAAAGAGTAATCGAGTACACTGAACAACGATCAAAAGAGAGTTCGAACATACATGTCATGTAAGAACTCAAGAGTTACAATATGCAAAGTACTCCTTTGACCTGAGGCATCATAGATGTCTAATGGTTAGGTCCTTGATCTTTGATTATGTCAAAGACATTCCATTGGAGTGTCCACGGCATTGTTGTGGTCAAGCTACCTAGTCATGTAGGCATATGAATGCACAACAAGGGATCTCTAACCTTCCATGGTGGAAGGAGAATACTCTAAGATATGATTCGAGAGTCTTTGGCCAAAGCATATGAATATGACTTAGGAAGTTTGTTCCAAATCTTATTCAATTGAATCATATAAGAAAGTATCACATTGGATAGAAGACATGAAATAAACTATCACTCAAACAATGTGATTAAGAGTATTGTATTAGAGAAGGACCGTATTGCATTGTAGTTGTAACTGGATAGGTTCTCCAACCACTTCTACTTAGCTTGGGTAACCATGACATGCTGCTAGGTGTCACTCATGGTTTGTGGAAGCCCTAAAGATTAGCAAACACTAATCTTAAGGGAGAATTGAAATGTGGTTTCAATTCACAATCGATAGTTAAGAGTAACATCGTCCACTGCCTCGTTAATTGGAACCTAATGGATCGTACACCGAGTAAGGATGAAAGTGAAGTAATTAAATGAAATGGATAAGCAATTAAATGGTTAATTGAAGTATGGTCAAAGTTAATTAATTAGTTAATTAATAATACGAAACGTTCGTATTGGACTTCTAAGTTGGTTTTGGGTTTAGGGGCCCAAAAGTGTTTTTGGTCCATAAGGCCCATTATGTTTAAGATTGTATGACAACTAAAACAAAATGGGCAATTAGCCCAAACACTTAAGAGAGGGCCGGCCATGAATAGTGATGGATAACAAACTTGTGTTAATTACAAGTTTGCCACTTACAAGAAATGAAGTATAAATTCAAAATTATAACTTTATTTCATTTAGGGTTTTCTTGTGGAAATTGGGTGAAACATACTCTCTCTTTTTCTACAACAAGGCCGGCCACTTAGAGAAGTTTTTAGCTAGCACTCTTTTCTTCTCTAAGTCATCCATTTGATCCTCACAACTAATCCTTGGTGAAGAGACTTAGAGACATCAAACTTTTGGTGTTTTGGAGATCCTTTCCTCAAATCATCAAAGGAGCAAAGGAGCACTAAAAGGGAAGAAAACACAAGGAAGATTCAAGGAGCAAGGAGGTGACTTGAAGGCCCTCCACTTGGGTGAATCCCTTGTTTAAACAAGGATGAGCTTCAAGGGTAATTAACTCTAAATCCTTTCTTCTCTTTAATATTGTTAAAGAGTTTTGGTTCACCATATACTAGGCTTTGAAAGTCATGGGTTTTATGAATTGTTTTTGGATGCATGCCTACTTTAATGTGTTAATAGTTTGCATATGTATTCAAATATTCTTACATGTTCTTAACTAGATCAAAAATTTTCCTTCAAGTGGTATCAGAGCCTAGGTCTAGTTTATGGTGGATCCTTTTGGGTTTTGTGATTTTTCATAATATGTGATTTGAATGTTATAAATGTTATAAGCTTTGTTCTTGCTTTGAATATAAATTTTACTTGAAAATTTAGCATCTCAAAATGTTGTAGATGTAGTTCATATAAGCATGAATATTGGAACTAAAATTTGGTGCCAAGTATTTTGGGATTTTCGGCCAAATCAAAAGGGTGATTTTTTGGGTTCATGTTAGGCTTGTTAAAATGGTTTTAAAATGCTTTTTGGAACCCCGAAGTACCCTAGGATATTAACCCTCTTTTGAGTTGTGAAAAATTGAGTTTTGGTAAATGAAAACATTCATGGAGCTATTATGAGTTTTCATGAGTGTTCTTCAATGTTCTTGAAGTTCTTGCCAAGAACAAAAAGTTTTGAAGTTTTGATTCAAAAGTTTTATGTTTTTCATAAAGTTTTGATTTATTAGTTAGTGGGTGATGATTATTTGATGAGAAATGATTAAATTGTCTTAGTGTTTGTAATAGACTATATTTTCCCTTAGTGGATGTAATTGACTATATTTTCTTTTCAAACTTATTGGTGAGAAATGATTAAATGGCTTTAATTATGTCAAAGATATATTTTCTTTTCAAACCATCCCCACTATCTTTAATCTCACCCACCAAAATCCACTTCAAAATTATTTTTTCAATAAAAATCTCAATGATTTTATCCTATGGCCGGCCACCCCTCTAGTGGGTGCTTTTGTGCAATTAAATAAAATTTTGATACTTTTGTGTATTTGTATTTTGACCCAAAAAGTTTGTGTTTTTGCAAAATGGCCCAAATAAAATGAGAACAAAAATTGTTTTGTCTCTTTAATGAGAATTGGATTTTCATTATATTTAGTTCCATTTAAATCAATTCTATGGATCCAAAAACCAATTGTTTAAAGTTGCTTTCTTAGTTAATTTAATTGATTAAGAAAAGGGTGATTATGAACCAAATGCCTCGATAATTGAGCTATGTGATTGGCCGCTTAACATTATGAATATTTGGGTTTAGTAGTATAGATTTGAATGTAATTTGATTAATTCAAGTTTGTTGTAAAGGACATAAGTCCTCCAATGTGTTGTAAAAGGGCATAAGCCCTTCTATTTATTTCATGTATTCCTATTTGTTTAATTGTATGCAAATTGGAATAGTTGGGTCCAACGCCCAATAGGAAATAACGGTTTAATTAGATTAAACGCGTAACTAAAATCAACAAACTATCTACCTAAAACCCAAGGTCCAACACAAGGCTCGTGTTGGATCAAATTAATCGGTTCATAATCATCCTAAAACCTAAAACAAAATAGGCCCATGTTCTTTTAATATGATTAAAATGTTTTTGATGTAGCCCAACACTACTCCCTCAAATAAAATGGATATTAAGTTGATAAGCGAGAGATGCTTTGAATATCTCTTCGTAGGCCTTCCACCATGGTGGGCTTCAATCGTTTGTGACTCATACACCGTATTCGTCCAGTTCTGGGGTTGCAAAGTATGTGCTTACATTCAGGAGAAGCCTATAAACATATGATGAGGTGAAAGTAGGCAACGAGTATGGCCAATAAGATATTCTTCTGAGGCCATTCTTGAACCCCTACTTGAACTAGCATAGTGGGAATAACTTAACTAAGTGCAATGGTGCCAATAAGATATTCTTCTGAGGCATCATTCTCTAGAGGCCAAACGAGATGGGTAATTACAAACGTTGTAAATGAGTAAAGCGTTATTCTCTCATCATTATTTTTGCTAACCAATAAGATATTCTTCTGAGGTGGGCTTGGTAATGGTGAGTCTCCCATACCCCGCTAAGAGTTCAAACATAACTCTCGGATTCTATTGAGGGATGTGGAATTTGCCAAAAATAGTGGGTGGTACTATTTGATTCAAGACCCAATCAAGTAGTTAATCAACAATCTAATGCGATTTCTGTTATGTTATGTAGTTAACGACATGCCTAAAATTATACCCACCATTATACTTGACAAAGGGGCATCGGTCCATAAAGATGGACAAAAGATGGAAAGGATCTTTCAAGATCTTAAAAGTTTAGGAACTTCCATCGATGAGAAAATGGCCCAAGATTTTTCCCTTGCATCTCTCTCGGATGATTTCACTAAGTTTATTGTAAACTATAAAGTGAATAGATTCGATCATACTTTTAACGAGATGATTGACATGTACTGTAAATTTGAAAAAGGTTTCAAAAAGGACAGTGGGAGTGAGAATGCAAACACAAGGAAAAGGGTGCATAAGAAGAAGGCAAGAAAAACCAAAGGAACATGCTTTCATTGTGGAAAGGATGAACGTTGGAAGAGGAAATACAGGGTGCGCATTGCGAGCCTTATGACAAGAACTTTTGAAGAGACTATTTCTGTCATAGAAAGTGCTTTTACAGTGAGCTCCAATTCCTGGATATTTGATTCGGGCGCTAGTCAACATATCTGTAATACGATGCAAGGACTAGTAGGGAGTAAAACACTGCGCAATGGGGAGATGGTTGTGCGAGTTGGGAACGGTGCTAAAATCTCTGCAAAAGCAATAGGCACCTACATGCTTAACCTACCCTCTGGGGAAGTCCTGGAACTTAAAAATTGTTTATATTTTCCTTCATGTATAAAGAATTTGATTTCTATCTCTAAGCTTTTACGAGATGGGCACTCAGTATTGTTTGACAAAATGAGTTGCACTTTATACTTGAACGGTCGTATTATCTCTCATGGTAATATGATAGAGGGACTTTTTCACCTAGAGACGAATAGTGGGATGCACTGTATTGAAAGCGGGAATACCTCAAAACCCAAAAGGGCTAGAGAAGAAGTTAACCAAGAAAAGATGTGGCATCTTAAACTTGGACATGTGAACCTTGATAAGATTCGCAGGATGTCGAAAGACGGATATTTCCACCCATTAGGTAATGACCAGATGGGTACTTGTGAATGTTGCTTAAAAGGGAAAATGACCAAATCTCCATTCACTGGGAAAGGAGAGCGTGCCACTGAAATTCTAGGGTTAATCCACACTGACGTATGTGGACCTATGTCTACTACGTCGAGAGGAGGTTTCTCCTACTATATCACATTCACCGACGATCACTCTCGGTTTGGCTATGTGTATCTTATGAAGTACAAGTCAGAATCCTTTGAAAGGTTCAAAGAATTCAAGAATGAAGTTGAGAAGCAAACTGGGAAACAGATAAAGATCCTAAGATCAGATCGAGGGGGAGAGTATCTGAGTAACGAGTTCCTAGATTATCTCAAAGAGTGTGGAATAGTATCACAGTGGACTCCACCAGGAACTCCTCAGCATAACGGAGTTTCTGAGAGGAGAAACCGAACCTTGATGAACATGGTTCGTTCTATGATGAGTTCCGCTGATCTACCAGTTACATTCTGGGGATACGCTCTATATACAGCAGCTTACTTGCTTAATAGAGTACCTTCCAAGTCAGTTTCACAAACGCCATATGAGATATGGCATGGCAAAAGAACAAATCTTAATCATACTAGGATTTGGGGTTGTCCGGCTTACGTTAAAAAGCTTGAAGCTGACAAGCTTGAAGCGAGGTCTGTTAAGTGCTATTTTGTGGGGTATTCCAAACAGACTTTGGGATACGAGTTCTACCATCCTGACGACCAGAAAGTCTTTGTCGCCAAAACTGCTAAGTTTCTAGAGGACGAATTTGTTCTCAAAGAAACTATAAGTAGAGAGATGGAAATTAATGAGATTAATGATGAACCACAAACAAGCACTCAACAAGTTGACAACCATGTTCCTGGACCCCAAGCTCCACGTAGATCTGAAAGGGTTAATAAGCCACCTAAGAGGTATGGCTTAGACGATGAATTTGCAGAATTGCACCTTGTAGGTGACAATGACACAAAGGAGGACCCTAGGGACTACACAGAAGCAATGTCCGACATTGATTCAAAGAGATGGCAAGAGGCCATGAAATCCGAGATGGATTCCATGTATCAAAATCAGGTTTGGACTCTTGTAGACCCTCCAGAAGGTATAGTACCTGTTGGAAACAAATGGGTCTTCAAGAGGAAGATAGGCGTTGATGGGAACGTGGAGACTTATAAGGCTAGACTAGTAGCCAAGGGTTACAGGCAAATAGAAGGGATTGACTATGAAGAAACTTTCTCTCCTGTAGCCATGATTAAGTCCATTCGGATTTTGCTTGCTATAGCTGCGTACTATGATTATGAAATCTGGCAAATGGACGTGAAGACGGCCTTTCTGAACGGCTACCTAGAGGAAGAGCTTTATATGGCTCAACCCGAAGGTTTCGTGTCCAAGTCTGAAAAGACTAAGGTATGCAAGCTTCAAAGGTCCATTTATGGACTTAAGCAAGCCTCAAGGAGCTGGAACATTCGTTTTGATACTGAAATCAAATCGTTTGATTTTACTCAAAACGAAGACGACAATTGTGTTTATCAAAAGGTCGTTGGGGATGCAGTTGTATTCCTAGTGTTATATGTAGATGACATATTACTCTTCGGGAATGACACTGCAATACTTTCTTCTGTAAAAGTGTGGTTGTCTAAAACCTTCCACATGAAAGATTTAGGAGATGCATCTTATGTACTTGGGATAAAGCTCTATCGTGATAGATCCAGAAAATTAATTGGATTATCCCAATCTATGTACATTGATAAGGTGATGAGTAGGTTCCAAATGGAACAATCTAAGAAAGGTTTTCTTCCTGTGAGACATGGAATTCACCTTTCTAGGTCCATGGAACCTAAGACTCCTGAAGAGATACGGCATATGAGTAATGTTCCTTATGCTTCCGCCATAGGAAGTCTCATGTATGCCATGATATGCACAAGGCCTGATATCGCATATGCTGTGAGCATTACTAGTCGATATCAATCTAACCCAGGATCAGAACACTGGGCAGCTGTCAAGACGGTCCTTAAGTACTTAAGAAGAACTAAGGACATGTTCCTCGTTTATGGAGGAGCGACAGAGTTGCGAGTGGAAGGCTATACAGACGCAGATTTCCAATCTGACGTCGATGATAGAAGTTCCAACTCCGGATATGTATTCACTCTGAATGGTGGGGCTGTCAGTTGGAAAAGCAAGAAACAAAGTGTAATTGCTGATTCCACGACAGAGGCTGAATATGTCGCTGCAGCTGAAGCCGGCAAAGAAGCGTTCTGGATGAAAAAGTTCATTACTGAACTTGGAGTGGTTCCAACCATTACATCACCAGTAACTTTGTACTGTGATAATAGTGGGGCGATAGCTCAAGCCAAGGAACCCAGGGCACATCAAAAGAACAAGCATTTTGACAGACGCTTTAATATCATTAGAAGATATGCTGCCGAGGGGAAAGTCAACATCCTCAAAGTTGCCTCAGCCGATAACGTAGCAGATCCACTGACGAAGCCAATGTCTCAAATCCAACTTGACCGCCATATGGAAAAGATGGGTATTAGATACATGGGAGGATGGCTTTGAGTGCAAGTGGGAGATTGTTGGAAGTATGCCCACAAAGCCACTCATTTGATGTAATAGCTTTTGGAATACTTATTGTATTAAACTTTTATATGTTTAATGAAGGGCAAAGCTTATTGTTAATCACTATTTATTGTATCATGTGTTTAAGCAATAAGGGATTCCAAGGAATGTATTTGATCTAAGAGATAAGTGATTTAAGTAAGTTAGATTAACGAGACCTTTCTCTTATGTTCATTCCTAAAACGTTCCTAGCCATAGGCTTGTCAATTGGGCATTGACAATCCGCTAAGGTTAGTGTGTGTTATGTCGACTCAAGCTTGAGTATGACAAGTCTCAAGTCATTTAGTGTTGGACACTAAGACAAACACATAGGTGCTCGAAAGAGTAATCGAGTACACTGAACAACGATCAAAAGAGAGTTCGAACATACATGTCATGTAAGAACTCAAGAGTTACAATATGCAAAGTACTCCTTTGACCTGAGGCATCATAGATGTCTAATGGTTAGGTCCTTGATCTTTGATTATGTCAAAGACATTCCATTGGAGTGTCCACGGCATTGTTGTGGTCAAGCTACCTAGTCATGTAGGCATATGAATGCACAACAAGGGATCTCTAACCTTCCATGGTGGAAGGAGAATACTCTAAGATATGATTCGAGAGTCTTTGGCCAAAGCATATGAATATGACTTAGGAAGTTTGTTCCAAATCTTATTCAATTGAATCATATAAGAAAGTATCACATTGGATAGAAGACATGAAATAAACTATCACTCAAACAATGTGATTAAGAGTATTGTATTAGAGAAGGACCGTATTGCATTGTAGTTGTAACTGGATAGGTTCTCCAACCACTTCTACTTAGCTTGGGTAACCATGACATGCTGCTAGGTGTCACTCATGGTTTGTGGAAGCCCTAAAGATTAGCAAACACTAATCTTAAGGGAGAATTGAAATGTGGTTTCAATTCACAATCGATAGTTAAGAGTAACATCGTCCACTGCCTCGTTAATTGGAACCTAATGGATCGTACACCGAGTAAGGATGAAAGTGAAGTAATTAAATGAAATGGATAAGCAATTAAATGGTTAATTGAAGTATGGTCAAAGTTAATTAATTAGTTAATTAATAATACGAAACGTTCGTATTGGACTTCTAAGTTGGTTTTGGGTTTAGGGGCCCAAAAGTGTTTTTGGTCCATAAGGCCCATTATGTTTAAGATTGTATGACAACTAAAACAAAATGGGCAATTAGCCCAAACACTTAAGAGAGGGCCGGCCATGAATAGTGATGGATAACAAACTTGTGTTAATTACAAGTTTGCCACTTACAAGAAATGAAGTATAAATTCAAAATTATAACTTTATTTCATTTAGGGTTTTCTTGTGGAAATTGGGTGAAACATACTCTCTCTTTTTCTACAACAAGGCCGGCCACTTAGAGAAGTTTTTAGCTAGCACTCTTTTCTTCTCTAAGTCATCCATTTGATCCTCACAACTAATCCTTGGTGAAGAGACTTAGAGACATCAAACTTTTGGTGTTTTGGAGATCCTTTCCTCAAATCATCAAAGGAGCAAAGGAGCACTAAAAGGGAAGAAAACACAAGGAAGATTCAAGGAGCAAGGAGGTGACTTGAAGGCCCTCCACTTGGGTGAATCCCTTGTTTAAACAAGGATGAGCTTCAAGGGTAATTAACTCTAAATCCTTTCTTCTCTTTAATATTGTTAAAGAGTTTTGGTTCACCATATACTAGGCTTTGAAAGTCATGGGTTTTATGAATTGTTTTTGGATGCATGCCTACTTTAATGTGTTAATAGTTTGCATATGTATTCAAATATTCTTACATGTTCTTAACTAGATCAAAAATTTTCCTTCACCTCCAGGAGCAATATGAGAAGCTCTTTTAGATGCTTCACAAGGCTAAGAATGCTCAAACACATGAGCTTATCGCCGCTACAGAAATCAACAATTATCTTAATGCCCCCAACACGGAGGGTCGCCGATATCCAACATAGATATCCCTGATAGAGATCGAGCTACCCATCAATGTGATAATAAGCTTGAGACTTCTCTCAACCCAGTTGCTTCAACTCGAAGCAGGAGAAGTGGAGGAAGGCACCTCCTTGTAGAAGGGGCAGAAAGATCGAAAGCTGTTTATCGCGACTGTCGGGACTTCCTGAAGCAACATCGAGATAATCCCATCCACATAAGCTCAAAGATCAATGACCCAAGGGTTTCTGAGAGACTCGGTCCCCTACCACGGCCCAAGCCAGCTACCAATTTGGGGAATGGGCAACAAGTCCTAGAGAAACATGAGGGTATAAGGGACTCAAAGGTGTTTCAACAAACATACCTTAGAAGTCAGTATGGTGAGTCCAAAGAAAAATCACATGCTCTTGATCAAACTTTCCTACCTCCAAGAGGCGATGGAGATTTACGAAAGAAAGCCCCAGTGGTACACGACTTCATCCAGAACCCCCTTGTCCTACAGCTCCTTGAAGAAGTAAACAAATTGAAGGCCGAACGACAAGCTGAGATACTTAATTGGAACCAACCTAGGCCTGGCCCTCTTACAAGGAGGATCCTCGACAACCCCTTCCAAGGGAAGACAAAACAGAAACTCGGTTTACAACTCTATACTGGGAGGGAAGACCTGATTGAACACCTCAACCTCTTTGAGTCCACCATGGCATACCAGATGCATACTGACGAAGAACGATGTTTTCTCTTCTCCTCGACCATCTCTTTGGTATTGTCGTCTCCTACCTGAGACAGTAGACTCATTTGAGGAGTTGAGGAAACTGTTTGTTTCTCAACACATTTTCCAGACCGATCGCTTGCACTTTGCAGATGACTTGTACACTATTCGCCAGACACATCCTCGAAAAAAATAATAATAACTATAGTAAAAAAAATTAAAAAAAATTATCAAAATTATACTTATCTAATCTTATTTATTTATTAACCTCAAATTTTGTACATCTTCATAATAATTATAGTGAAAAATATATTAATTTAACATAAATAAATATTTATGTTATATTAAATATTAACTAGTCTGACGAAAATATTTAAGTGACCCTATTCCCGAACTCGAATCATCTCTTGACCTTTCTGTCCGGATTCGACGGATCAATTGATACTGACCCTTAAATATGGGAGGAGGATTCTCCCCTTTTTTTCCATACACTTCCATCCTCCCTCTATTTGTGTGGTCACGGTTAAGTTACATTAATATTTTATATTAATTTTTTATATAGAAATAATAGGATAAAAAGACGTGGCTTAACCGTGACCACACAAATAAGAAAGAATGGAAGTGTATGGAAAACAAGAGGAAAGAATTCTCCTCCTAAATATGTATCCTACTATTATAATTAATTTTAATTTTTTTTAATGGATTTCTCTTCTATCTCATTTCTTTTTCTCTCATCTCTCCTTCTGTCTTTTTCTTTCCCTTTCACTCTATCTTCACTCCATTATTGGCTGCTCTCTCACAAATGAAAAATTGAAGCAATAGAAGTATCTGAATGATTATACCAAGGCAACATTTGTTCTGGAGAGCGAGATGGGAAGAAGGCAAAAAATTAATTCCAATTTTTTGCTCAACCAAGCCATTCTGTTGTTAGTCTCAACCATAAATCAAATAACTCAACAAATTAGATGTCCCAAGACCGAAAACCTTGACTTCTTTCTTCACCCAACCAAAATAAACCCAGGAGAGAGCACAGTAAGCAGAAGGAGGAGAGAAGAAGACAGAAAGAGATAGAAAGGAGAGAGAACAACACGCAGAAAGAGAAGAGAGAAAATTAAGACAAAAGGAGAGAGGAGAAAACCATTGAAAGAAAATTAATCAGTAAAAACCCCTAAAAGAAGAGAGCAAAGCTCGCAGAACAATGAGAGAGAAGAGAGGGAAAAAAGGAGAGAGAAATGCACAGCATAAAGGTTCGAATCATCCCAGTCAGTCTGATGGTGGAAAGATTTTTCAATGTTACTGGTATACGGAATGGTATACAGGGTAGTAAGTCATGTGTTATTATACAAATGATGAAATATGTGTGCTAAAAAGTTAATAACTTGAAAAATGAATTTTCCCACCAATTCTTTCCGTTACAATTAAAATTTTCTCCTGATGGTGGAGTGCTTGTGTTGGTTATAACCGACAACAATGCTTTGTCATCTGCCACTATTTAAACACCACAAATATTTTATCCGACATTAATCATTTAAAACTTCCACAACCTTCTGACACATTAAAGCCAATTTTGTAGTAGTGTTAGGCTTGTTTGTACCATACTTAACCAACCCCAAAACTACTAAGCACCGGTCAACATTATACCGTCAAGGACCCACAAGATTTTCCCTCCAACCAGGAGGCCAATCACAACGCAACACATGTCAACGTCAAAGGCCAATCACAGCGCAACACAGGTCAACGTCAGAGGCCAATCACAGCACGACATGTGTCAATATCAGAGGCCAATCACAGCATGACACGTGTCAATGTCAGAACAAAGCTAGAAACTCTTCTATAAATAGGGATCATTCTCCCACAATAATCTCTAATGTCATTTTGTACTAAACTATTCACTAGAACTCATAATATGAGAGCTTGCACTTATGCACTTGTGTAAACCCTTCACAATTAATGAGAATTCTTCTACTCCGTGGACGTAGCCAATCTGGGTGAACCACGTACATCTTGTGTTTGCTTCCCTGCCTCTATCTCTTTACATACTTATCTACACTGGTACCGAAGCAATCTAGTGAAGGTCACAAACTTGATACTTTCTGTTGTACCAAAGTCCTCAGTGATTTTGTGCATCAACATTTGCCGCAAAAGGGAACTCTGGCATTAGACCCGTTTTAAGTCTAAACCACAAAACCAAGGCCTTAGGCCCGTTAAACCTTTTAGAACCCAGCCCAAAACCCTTTTATTTCTTTTTTTGTTTTTATTTTATTAACTTAAAGGCTTTTGGGCCATTTCTCTATTGGGGTCGGGCCCTAAGCCCAACCTTGAACCCTTTTAACTTTTTTAAAAAAAGGCCCTTGGGCCATAATGAAGTCGGGCCTTAGGCCCGTTACTCCTAAAACCCTAAGCCTCATCCCTTAAACCCAACTAAACCCAAAACCCGTAGAGCCCAAACCGGACACAAGCCCAAACCCTAATCGAGTTTGACCCTTTGACCCGTTGACCGACCCAGTCTGACCGTTGACTGTCTATGTTGACTTTTTGAGTTGACTTTTTCAGGTTTCGTTTGAGACCCCTCATAGGCTAAATTCGACGTCATGGACCCGTTTCCGATGTATGTTTTCCCAAATTAAATCATCTGAGTAGAGTTTGATTAAGTGTACCCTTTATGTGCTTAGGGGTAATTATTGTGGCATTTCTATCTTTGCTAGTCTGTGCGGCTTTTGACAGCGAAGTACTGTGAGTGAACCCCTTCTAAAATGCATGTTTTTATAGTAGAATTGCACACATGAAAAGCATAATTTTATGATGACGTTTTATGAAATGCTTTATGAGATATTGTGCTTACTAAGGCTATTTTGAATTATTACTATTTTTCCTATAACCTGTGTTCTTATAGAATATCTGATGGATGACGATATGATATTTAGAACACGTTTCGAACACTTCTTTATAGTATAGATGATGGATGACCTTATACTATGAAGATGCTTTTCAAATGTACGTATGTTCATTGGTTTTATACTTACCTAGTGGTCCACATTCCGCTACGGGGTGATGGAGAATTTTGTCCCGGGTGACGGTTACGGTGCTGACATAGGGCCTGAAGTGGTTTGTCATTTGGATGAATGTTCCCAGGGACGGGGAGATGACATAGGGCCTGGAGAGTTATTTCCTCTGGCATTTAAGACTAAGGACAGGAAGATGGCATAGGGTCAAGAGGGTTATGGACATTCACTAGTGACTATATATATGTGTTTTCATAAAACCTGGGAGTTAGTATGTTGATAACTGTTTTATTATATATATATATATATATATATATATATATAACAAATTGGTCCAGTCATGTTTGTTTTACGCCCCCTTTAGGACTTAGAATCAAGGCATACAATTCCGGCGTCAAGGCACTTCCGCATCGGCATCTTCGAGTCTTCTCGGTGTAGGACCCCATCCTTTGTTCATTCAATTTTTATATCATTTCTTTTCTAGTATTCTAAGTAGTTGTATGCTCTGAACACGTTCCTTAAATGCATATTAATTACCATTAAATTCGTAATTCTTATTTAATTCGTGTTCTAATGCATTTCTAAATGGCTTTCGTCACCCTTCGGGTGTCAGCCAGCACGTGACCATCCCGATGTCCCGAGGACATCGGGATCAGGGCGTGCCATTATCTGCTAGCCAAATTAGCATATCCTTGCGGTTACCTCCGCCTATTAACGTATCAAGGATGGCATGATGATCTTCAGCTGAGACCTCCCTATCTATAACAACCTAATGCCAAGACCTAGTAGACTGATCAATCAAATCAGAGACTCTCAAGTCAGGGAGCAGGGGTAGGGTGCCCTAACTGCAAAGTTGGGATCCATTAATCGGCCCACACCTGTGTGTTCTCACCATTCAAAATCTGCCAGTGCACACCTTGAGAGATAATGTCCCTTTCCGCCAACAGGCTAGCCCAAGCCCAGGAAGATCAGCCACCCTTTCGAGCATAAGAAAATGAGCAATTCGTGAAGTAGCGCTACTTGATAACCAATGCCCAAAGGGAGTCTGGGGAATGGATAAGATGCCAACATTGCTTGGCCCAAAGCGCCATGTTAAACTTCTTAAGGTTACAGAAGCCCATGCCGCCCTCCTGCTTCAGCAGACCCAAGTTTTCGCGGCTCACCCAATGTATCTTTTGTTCCTCCTTTCTTTGACCCCTACCAAAATATGGCCACTGCCGCAACAATATCATTACAAATATTGTTCGAGAAACAGAATATGTTTATTGGGTAGGCAGGAATTGCCTGAGTTACTGCTTTTATCAAAACTTCCCTATCAGCTTGGATAAGAAACCCTGCTTCCCCACACTGTTGGGATTCCCAAATAGTTTCCCGAATCCTGAACCTGCAGAATATCCGGGATGCTCACCAATTTGTTTGGGAGTTCCCTCGGGGTGTTGGCACCAAAGAAAACAGATGATTTATGCATGCTAACTTCCTGAACCAAGGTAGTGCAATAGGGCTTTAAGAGGTGGGTTATGTTCTAACAGTTGGGCCGTGTTGCACGGAGGAATATAAGCGTATCTTTTGCAAACAATAGATGGGATAGACACGACTCGTTCATGCGTAGCTGAATACCTTTAATAAAACCACCATCCACCGCACCATTGATTAGCCTCGAGAGCACGTCCGTAATGATGAGGAAGAGATATAGAGATAGGGGGTCGCCGTGCCGGAGCCCTCGCGATGGCTTGAACTTTCTCATCGGCTGTCCATTCACTAGGACCGAGAAATCCAGAGTGGATACACACCCCATTACCACCCTTATCCACCTCCCACTAAAACCCATTCAAATCATGACCGCCTTCAAGAAATCCCATTCAATCCTATCATATGCCTTATTCATATCAATCTTCATAGCTAGCTCAAATTTAGTTTTCACCTTCCAAAGCTTGAGAAAATGGAACACCTCATGGGCCACTAAAATATTGTCATGGATCTATTGGCCCTCCACAAACGCGTTTTGGGTCGGGGATATGATTCCAGGTAACCAATGCTTTAATCCATTGGCCATCAGTTTAGAGAAGATTTTATAAGAGTAATTACATAAGCTTATCGGCCTAAATTGACTCACCGAGGATGGGTTCGTAACTTTTGGAATGAGGACAATGTGAGTGGAGTTTAACTTCCTCGGGATCTCCCATTCCTCTGGCTTCTCAATATTGGCAATAATGGCTCTAATCTCCTCCTCGTTTTCCTCCCACTGACCTTGAAGATGTCCACTGATTTTTCTTTAGTACCTGCATGCATCACCTCCAATTACAAAGAAAGTAGTAAAATTGGGACCTGGATCCTCTCCTGAGCCCAAGGAGAGGATCCTCCTGACCAAGGATCCAAGACCGTTGGATGAAAATCCAACGGCTATAATTATTATAACTTTAAATGGACCCCCATGTTTGTAGCCGTTGGATTTTCATCCAACGGCCTTGGATCTTTGGTCAGGAGGATCCTCAGGAGAGGATCCGGGTCCGTAAAATTGTTCTATACTGATTTTTCTAGACTACATACAGGCTCTGAGTGCCAATCCAACAGTTCTCGATTGGTAAAATATGTGTTGGCACTAAGCACCTCTAGATGCTAAAAAATAAAAAATAAAAAATTGCTCCTCCACTGCATTAGCACAAAATTTTGGGATCAAATTTTTATTTTGCTTTGCTATTTTCTTTTTAACAAACGATATTATCTACACTAAATTGAGGGAAAGTGGGGTAGGCTAAGCCTCATAATGGGCTGCAATAATGTGGTTCAAGTTCAAATTCAACTTTTGCGAGAATTGAAACTAAGATTTCTTACTTACAAGTGAAGAGAAATACTACTATAATGTGTCGTTTTGTTTTGCTCTTTTACTCTCTCTGTTTCTTGGCACCTACTACCTAGGGTAGCGGTACTGGAAACTTAAAGCAAGCACAAGGATCAAGTCGTTGAAAAAACAGATCAATCATGTTACTCAGAGGTGAGATTACCAGTTCTTTTCTTCCTTTTATGTACGATGAATTATGCAAACATAAAACATATACTGATACAATTTGATGTTTTCCAAAAATAAAAAATATCCATTCCTGCAGTTGTAAGCAGTTTGATCTTCACACAGAAGAGGAAGGCAATGCAAATTTTCCCCGAAAGCGTGAGAGAAGTGTGGAACGAGTGGGAGCTTCGGGCCATGGTTCTAATCAGCCTTGCCTTGCAATCCATCCTCATCCTGATCGGCAACTGGAGAAAGCATTCAACCAGCAACATACTCCGAATTGTCCTCTGGCTCGCTTACTTGTCAGCTGACTCCGTAGCAACGGTCTCACTCGGGATTCTCTCCAGCAACCAGGAAGCCTCCGAAGGTGATTCTGTAAACCCCAACTTTGTTATAACAGCATTTTGGGCACCGTTTCTTCTCTTGCATCTCGGCGGTCCAGATACGATTACTGCTTACTCGTTGGAGGATAATGCGTTGTGGCTTAGGCACTTGCTTGGGTTAGTTGTCCAGGTGATTGTAGCTTTGTATGTGTTTATGAGAGCATGGTCTGGTAAAATGTTGAATTTTTTGGCAATTCCCGTTTTCGTAGTTGGAATTATAAAATTTGGGGAGAGGACTTGGGTTTTGAGGTCTGCAAGTAGTGAGCATTTTCGAGAGTCTATGCTCCCTCCTCCGGACGCAGGTCCGAATTATGCTAGATACATGGAAGAATACAGCTCAAAGAAAGCTGAGGGGTTTAGGGTTGAACCGAAAACATTCATTGAAGCTCCCATAGGTTTTTATCATTCCCTTGCAGTTCAAGCTGATGAATCTAGTTGTGCCCAAAATGCTGCAGTTTTAAACAATGCTTATAGTTTCTTCGAAACTTTCAAGCGGCTGTGTGCCGATCTCATCCTCACCTTCCACGACATAGAAAACAGCCAATCGTTCTTCCAAGATATAAGGCCTGAGGAAGCTGAGAAAGCTCTCAAGGTTATTGAGATCGAGCTAGGGTTCATGTATGATGTGTTTTATACTAAATCACTTCTGGTTTATTCTGGTCTTGGTGGAATACTCCGTTGCATTACTCTTTCTTTCACAGTTTGTGTGTTCCTGGCCTTCGTGTTGATCACGGAGAAGCAAGAATACATGAAAGTGGATGTAATTATCACATACATATTGTTGGTAGGAGCTATTGTCTTAGAATTTTATGCAGTTGTCATCCTACTTTCATCGGACTGGACCCTGCTGTGGCTGAGCAAGCACAAAAACACAGCGGTAGATCTCTTGCGCAGATTGGTTACATCAATCGCTTTGATAAAAAACAAGAGGTGGTCTAATACCTTGGCACAATACAACCTCATAACATTTTGTCTCAAAGAAAGGCCAGCAAAGTGCATTTTCATCAACGAGGACTTATTTATAAATCGGTTACTAGAGAAGTATCGATACAGAGACTTGAAGGATGTTTCCAAAGAGTTGAAGAATTTGATATTTGGGCAGCTGCGAGAGAAGTCGACGACTGCTTCTAATTCCGAGGCCAGCAAACGAAAAGAACTATGTGCTCGAAGGGGTGACATGGTGCTTGAGAAAGCAAACTGTCTAGATGAACTTGGCTGGACAATTAACGGGGCCGAATTTGATCAAAGCATCCTTCTTTGGCATATTGCGACAGATCTATGTTACTATTCTGATCTGAACAGAAACAGCGAAATTGATCATAGTCTAAATTTTGAAGCCAGCAAGGTGTTATCAAACTATATGTTGTATCTTTTGGTGATGTGCCCCTTCATGCTGCCAAATGGGATTGGACAGATAAGGTTTAGAGACACCTGTGCCGAGGCTGAGGAATTTATCGCCGAAAGAAAGTCCATAACGGATAGAGAAAACGCCTGCAAAATGTTGCTCAAAGTGAGCACGGACATCCTTCCATCGAAAGTGAAAGGAGATAGAAGCAAGTCGGTTCTATTTGATGCATGCAGGCTTGCTAAAGCTCTGCAGTCCCTTGAGTATAAGGGACGCTGGGACAACAATGAGAAAAAATGGGAGTTTATAAGTCATGTGTGGGTGGAAATGCTTACTTTCGCTGCCAATCAGTGCCGGTGGAGCGATCATGCTCAGCAGCTCAGGCGAGGAGGAGAGCTGCTCACTCATATCTGGCTTCTCATGGCACATCTTGGTTTAACTGAACAGTTTCAAATTTCAGAGGGCCATGTTAGGGCAAAGTTGTTTGTGGAGTGAATTTAAGTGTCACTCACTACAAAGAATGATCCATTTTCAAGATGTCCCAACTATGTTATGCTTTTCAGATTGTAACTCTATAGTCCGACTATAGACCGGATTTTCAATATTGCTCTGTTAATGTGCTGATATCATTATTGCCCCTAAATATATTGATAAATAACAAACATTTTACATTGAGAATTTCTTATAAATCATATTGGACTTCACTTATGTAGTAACGATTCATAATTGGAGTGTAACAAAAAACAAGAGGACTCGCTAGATATAAATTACTTGGTACATAGACAGTTTGCAATTATGAGAAAACATTTGTCCTTGTAGTTCTTGCAAGGCCAAGGCTTACCCTACAACTACAACATCAAACTCCAAGTTGCTGACTCAAATTAGTTGTCTAGGGGTGGACATAAAAGCCGGCCAACGGAAAACACATTAGATCATAGTAGATCCTTCGATTTGGTTTGGTTTTTGTAAAAAGTGTGCCCTTTTGAAGCGGACAAAACCAACATTGAAAGTTTCCAAACAAAAAGAAAAAAGAAAAAAAAATCAATTTGATTGACAATTTGAAAGTGGGGCGGGGCCGAACCGACCCAAGCTCACATGTAAATAATTATAATGTGTTATAAAATAAACGATATATGTATAGTTGCATATAAAATAAATAAGACAATTGTATTATAAAATAAATAAGACAATTATAATGTGTTGTAAAATAAACGATATATGTATAGTTGCATATAAAATAAATAAGACAATTGTATTATAAAATAAATAAGACAATTGTATAGTTGCATATAAAATAAATGAGACAATTGTATTATATAAAATAAATAAGAAGCTTTCTTGTTTTAATTTGATTTATTTAATAATGGTAAAAATGGTCAAATATGATCATTGACCCAGAAAATACGGTGAACCCGTTTAACAATTGTATTATATAGACAAGACTTACTATTTGATCAACAAGAAGACAAGACTATTCCACCTAAAAGTATTCACTTTGGTTTGAATTCTTCTTTTCACAACATAATGGTCCTCCTCCATCATTTTCATTGTCCCCAACCTTATCTTTTCGGTCAGATAGAACCACATGCTACATTATTAAAATGTGTAGATGCAATTATTAATCTCTACCCCAACTAGATTCCACTAGATTTGGCTTTCACTGTTGTTAGCCAGAGAGTGACATGAGGCCATCTCCAACCGATGGCTGGCCAGATGGCTCGTTTTAGCCCTCTAGCCCTCCAAGATTCTTCAAGATATTAATATTTTAATGAACATTGCAGGGTCATATTTGCCTTCGTCTCCAACCGAGGGCCAGAGGGCCAGAGGACTCGTTTTAGCCCTGTCACAAAAAACCGTCTCCAACCGAGGGCCAAAGGGCTATAGGGCCAAACATAATTTATTATTTAAAAACTACAACTTAAATTCAACCGAGGGCCAAAGTTTCATGTTACTTAATTTAATTTAATGTGGTATAATGGCCTAGGAAGTTATAGGAAAAAAATAGAATTAAAAAAAATATGAAACAAATTTTGTAAAATAGAAGTTATATGAAAAAAAATATTAATCAAATTTTGTGAAATATAAGTTATAGGAAAAAAAATGAAACAAATTTTGTGAAATAGAAGTTATAGGAAAAAAATAGAATTTAAAAAAAATATGAAACAAATTTTGTAAAATAGAAGTTATATGAAAAAAAAATATTAATCAAATTTTGTGAAATATAAGTTATAGGAAAAAAATGAAATTTAAAAAAAAATATGAAACAAATTTTGTGAAATAAAAGTTATAGGAAATTCAAACTACTAGCCGTTGAATTAAAAAAAAAATCAAATTATTAGTGTCGGCCGACACTAATAGTAATTCAAAAAAAAAATTTACCTTGCATCCTTATTACTGTCGGTTATAACCGACAGTATTAATAAAACCTTTATTAATGCTATCGGTTACAACCGACGGCAGTAAGAAAATTATAAAAAAAAAAATAGCCAGCCCTCCAGCCCTCTCCGATCCCGTGGGGCCCTCCCATATTCCAGAGCCCTCTGGCCTAGCCCTCGGTTGGAGACGGTTTTAGGGCTATTTTCGGCCCTCTGGCCCTCTGGACTCTTCGGTTGGAGATGGTGACACGCCCCGACCCTGATATTCCCCGAATACCAGGATAGGCACGTGCTGGCCGACACCCAAGGGTGACGAAAGCCATTAATAGATACAAGTACTAAAATTTAGAAGTAAATACGGGTTATTATAATTTAAAACCACTGAGTTAACAATTTAGGAACGTGTTCAGAGCATACAGCTAAACCTAATCACTAAAAGAATTTGGATACAAATAAATGAATACAGGGGTGGGTCCTACTTCGAAAGGACTCGATGGCGCCGATGCGGAAGTGCCTTAATGCTGGGATTGTATACCTCGATTTGAAACCTGAATGGGGGCGCAAAACAAGGGTGAGTGGACCAAGTTTATATACATACACAGTACGAAAATAGTTATGAACATACTAACCCCCACAGTTATATAATGAAAACTACTAGCATAATAAATGATAGTTTTACTAAAAACCTTTGCATGCCATAAACATCTCAAAAGATATATCGCGGAAGAACATCGCGTCAAACCAAAGCATTAATCGTCTCACAAATTGTCTCATAAACTCAGTGTGCTGCTAGTAAGATCACTGAATAATAATATACTCCCGGCCCAATGCCTGCACCTAAGTCTCTGTGCCCGTAGCCAGAGATAACTCCCTCCCGGCCCAATGCCTGTCTCCGTGTCCCTCAGCCTTTCGCTAGGGATTATTTCTCCCGGCCTAACTGCCAACACCAGATCCTCGCCCCAGGCGGCATAGTGTCCACTAGGTACGCACAAATAGTTACGCCTCTAAAAATAACCACTTCATAGTATAGAGTCATCCATCGTCTATACTATAAAGAGGGGTTTCTAAAACATGTTCTAGCATCCTATCGTCATCCATCAGATAGTCTATCAGTTCATGGTTTTTATAGAAAATACGATATATCAAAATATAGCTCAATATAGGCCAACAATTAATTCCTCACAAAATAATGAGACGATATTCAACATTTCAGTAATATGTGTAACATAAAATTAGTTCATAAACTCGTAAGGCATGCTATATATTATGTAAATCTTCATGTCATATCATAAATCATGTATTTATTTTTAGAAGGTGGTCCACTCACTGTACTTCGCCGCAGTAGCGATCCGCGAGTGAGTTCTGGAAACGTCCTGGCTAGCCACTTCACCTATTCACGATAGAAATTCGATAAATATAAAGATTGAAATGAATTTGAATGAACTTAAGAATTTTGGTTTGGAACCCCGGGATTTTGGTTTAGGCTTGGAATGGGTTGAGTTTAGGATTTCTAAAGTTTTGGATTTAAGGGATTTGGATGAAAGATGATGATAACTTGGACTTGAGTCCAACCTACACTCACATACACCCACACGTTATACATAAATATATATGTACTTAACCTACACACACACACACAGTATACCATTCACACACACGGACGCACCACAACACATTCACACTAATACATATACATACATAATCCATCCACACACACACATATTCAACACTGCACAAGGCATGCCTATCAACCATTTATATATATTCCCAAATATATACACACCACCACACACACACACACACATATATATATACATACACACCTTCACACGGTATAAATACACCACATACATACACGCATTGCACATACGTACAACACACACGGGATACCTACACATTCATACAAATATACACATTTATCGTACACACACATTCCTCAATACCTAGTGCATATATATATATAGACACACACCCAAAACACACACTGCATGCATTCATGCAATCATAACCCAATTACACAGCCTGTACACACACACACTATAGACGTACATGCACACACACTGTACATTTCATACACACACACACACATATAGCACTCACATACACGCACTACATACTCACAGCACACACACCTTATATATATATATATATATATATATATATATATATATATATATATATATATATGTGTGTGTGTGTGTGTATATTACCCTCACACACACACCATCTCATATGGCTCGGGGAACTCAACACACATACACTGTAATACCCTACATATACATATATATTAACACACGTATACACACCGTACATACATACATACAACCCACACTCACAGTACACATACACACACCCTACACACGGTATATATATACAAACATACCACACACACAGAGCTCAGTTTGGGCTACGGGTTTGGGTTTAGACTTTGGGCCCAAGGCCCGTGGGTGCCTGAGCTGGCCTAATGGCCTGCATGGTGGTCGGGGAAGGACACCGGAATCGGTTTCGGTATACCAGATTTGACAGAGGGTAAAACCCTCGAGTTTTCACATGAAATCATCAACACAGATCCAACACAGCAAGAATAACCCAGAAAAAAAGAAGAAGAAAGCTCAGTTTTTACCTGAGTTCGAGTTTGGGAGCTTCAAAGCTCACGGCTTTAATGGTGAAACACCATGCAATGCTCCGATGATGCATGCAAGACCATCACTAGGTTCCTTGAGTCCCATTGATCTCAAATATGTGATTTTAGGGTTAGATGTATCAAGAACTCGAAGAGGAAGAGAGCTAGAAGCTCTCGGAGCTTAGAGGGAGAATCCGAGAGTTTTAGAGAGAGAGAGATAATTTCAGAAATGAGGGAGGGAGAAGACTAACCCGTGCGGGTTAGTGAGGTCTAATTATGGGTTTTGGGCCGGGTTTGTTAGCCCAATTAACTCTTTAAAAAAAATTTGATTCTTGGCCCACTAAACTTAGGCATAATTTGGGTAAGGGGTGTTAAAATCTACCCCCCTTAAAGAAAATTTCGTCCTCGAAATTGAAAATCATTTTTTTTTTTTTTGAACTAAAATACTCGAAAACAGGAAGAAGATTATAAAATATATAATAATAGCTACGTAATGAAGAAATCAGGTCAGAGCGGTTGCACAAAAAGGAAGATGCTATCCCGTCGCGATCGTGTTGCAATGATTCCATCTTTGGTGCCTCCAAGCTCATACTTTCTTTCCCCCATCAACGTCGGAGTAAAAACATACTTTATAGGAATATAATGTCAAAGACATAAAATAGCTTAAGATTAAAATACGCACGTAAAATACAATAACGTCAAAATGAATATATATATGTATATATATATATAGGTCGAAAATTCGAACCAACTTAAAATGGAAAGAAAAATATTTTCTCCCAAACATTTGTAACGACAAAAACAACTAACTAGTAACGGAAATTAAAATACATTTATTGGAAATCAGAACTGAGAATGGAGATGGATCTTGCCGGAGCATGCAAAACATCACGTACTTCGAGATTAGATGTGTTTTTGGGTCGAGTCCCAAGGATAACGATTCTGAATCCGTATCAGCTACCGTAAACGAGTCTTCTTGCCCGCTTGCTTAACGAACCCAACAAATGAGCTATCGATATTACAGTCTGCAGCCTGCCATATCGACCTCACATTTGTTGTCTCGGTAAGCAAGTAGTGGTTTCCCGAAGGTGCACATCCTCCGAATACCAGTTTCCGATAATCTTTTGTCACCCGATGTTACCGGTACCACCCTTCGTACCATGTCGCAACAGTGTCCTACCCAAACCGAACGAAACAAAAACGGTCGTTGTCAAAACTCTAACCAGCACCAAAGATTCTATTCGTTTCAGTTCCTCCAAATGTGACCAACTATTCCAACAAATTGAAAATTGTACCTTGAAATTTAAGAGAAGGGGCTACCATGTTAATAGTAAACCTAACACTTAAATCAAACAGGCAGAAAACGAGAAGTCACCTTTCCAAATAAGCAGTACATTTGGGAATTGTTATAGTGCTCAATCTATTTATACATTCCAAGAAAGCCCACATTTTTCAAGAGATAAGTGAAGACTATCCGATTCTCGCTTCGGTTGCGTTGTGATGCCATCCCAGAGTGTAGCAAACCAATATGCTAGCATCGTTTCCACAACCACGAACAATCAAAGAGTCATGAAGTAACGTAGTGAAAAGATACGTTGAGGTGAACTCACGTCGTTGGAAAATAACTATTAGAGTACAATATGATGGTTATGAATTGTAGCAAGAAAATGATTGGTGATTGAACATTCTTGCGTGAAGGTAGTGATTAGTAATGCAATTCATTAACTACCAGTACTACGACCTTCACCAACTTTTACCAAGAGATGGCTCAAACTTTCAGCCAAAAGAAAAATCTTTTCGATAAGGCTGGCAAGCTTGTGGAAAGGGTTATGCTTCCAACATTCATGTCCAAAACGATAAGAACTAGGCGTACACTTCCGCCGAATCGATCGATCGTCAATTTCTCACTAATTAAGCGAGAAACCATGTCGAGAAGGCTAAAAGAACATTCAAGAATTTGAGGGTCAAAACAAGTTTATTAGATCTAAAGTACCAGATATCCAGATTGAATACACACTTTGAAGCTTTAAAGCGTGTAAGTATCTAATTTGATATGGTGTTAGAAATTCGAAATGATCAAACACCAATTCTACTTGAATAGTACTCTAATGGAACTGACGAGTGGAAACATAGATTTTCCTTCAATCCAAAATTTATGACGATTTGCTACAACGGTAGCTCCAGAAATATTAAATCACCAATGATGAAGATGATCTCAATAGAGTGTGGTTTAGGTGATCAAAGAACTAATGATTCTCAACTAAAACTTCGACATCTGAGTGATCCTCCTGGTCAGTCCGTCTACTTCAGAAATGATACAAAATACATAGGAGTAACTCAAGATTGACTAAAACATCTTTTTGTACTAGGAGGTGAGTCTGGGATTACGAACAAAGCCGATGCAGACAAGATGTTCGAATGTCTGATAACCTTTAAAATGCGGAATTAGGCTGAAATACTCATTAATTCCTTTGTCCTCTCAGGCCACAGGTAGAAAGTTGAACTTAAGAATTAGCTACTAAGGTTCCTTGATGATTAAAAGTAGCGTCATAAAAGTATTCGAGGTTCTGCATAAGTGAAATAGAATTGACTGAAGAGCATTCAATACCTAAGTGTTTATCTGTGGTGGTTGTCAGTAATTACAATTGCACAATCGAGATAGCACATGATGGTGCAATCGTAGTCATTGATACATCTTCAACGTCACCACATTTTTCAGCCAGGAAGGTCATTACCATCTCTAGCTCCAGGATAAGATGATTCACATCGTGCAATTCCAATCGTTAGAAGGCACACGAGTGACTCAATCTTACTGCATTAATGTGCAGTCAAACATTTAATTAATACACCACCGCAGAATTTGGAAAGTGTAAGAACCATATATGATCAGATGAGACAACACTTCGTTGTCAGAAACTTCGTTTCACTGACAGTGTCTCAACAAAATTGACTAGCCTCTTAGACCAAAAGAAAAGTAGGCCTAAGCTCAAGATTAGTTAAGAATTGTGTATGAGGTTTAACGAGGTCAAAGACATTTCAAAATTCACAATGTTTTGTGAGGGCTGCCACAAAGTCCAAAGATTAAACATAGGGCCTCTGAATTCACAGAATGACGAAGAAGAAAGATACAAAGCAGTTTGTGTATGCATGTAGTGACACGATTGGCTACTTTAAAGTGATACTCTTGAGCAAACCAAAGTTCAATGAGTCCAGAGGAGTTCAAAGCAAAGCTCGATCTTCATACAAAGATGAATATGTTGAAGTCTCAAACCATTACACTGAAAGTTACAAGGTTGAATAGGTAGTGGACAAGAGCACTGATCGGTTAGGCTACAAGTAAGAGGCTAAGTTCACCTTTACCGAAAAGTACGTAGATAATGAGCTCGGGTTTACCACCGAGTACCAAACCCAGGTGAAGTTCAAGGAGTTTGTTTATCCAAACAAGTCTGGATCTTCATCATCTGAATTCAACTACAACAACAGCAAGAATCACAACTCCGTTTGGAATTTGGTGAGAATATTGGCTGCTACCGAGGAGTTTCCCAACAAAAGCATTTAATGAAAACAAAGTCAACAATCGAAGAATTTGGTATAAAGCCGATGGTCAAAAGTTAAGGAACTTGACTTCGCCGTTGGAATAAGCTTGAAAGTTATCGATAGAACAATCGTCGAGAATGATTCTAAAGATCCACATAAACTTCCTTCAGTGGTAATGAGTTCGAGAACATTGATTCGACCCCACCAATTACCACGTGCTTATCTCTTGCAACACAACTTCGATGGTTTCGAGCAATTACCACTTTAAGACATGGCTCCGCTCACCATTTCTGGGGAACGCATGTCACAGGGTGACATCATCAATTTTGAATTCCAATGAGTCTTAACCAATTCGTTTCCTATGAGGCACAATCCCGACCAGAATTCTTGTATTTCAACCAGAGGGTGACACTTCAAACAGATAAGGATTTGCACAACTGCGCCGAATGACACTAATTTCGGAAGTCGTGACATCCAAATGACGTCATGACTGACACAATACTATAGTGATAGAAGATCCTAAGTATGCTCTGAACCAAACCTAAGCTCTGATACCAATCTGACACGCCCCGACCCTGATATTCCCCGAATACCAGGATAGGCACGTGCTGGCCGACACCCAAGGGTGACGAAAGCCATTAATAGATACAAGTACTAAAATTTAGAAGTAAATACGGGTTATTATAATTTAAAACCACTGAGTTAACAATTTAGGAACGTGTTCAGAGCATACAGCTAAACCTAATCACTAAAAGAATTTGGATACAAATAAATGAATACAGGGGTGGGTCCTACTTCGAAAGGACTCGATGGCGCCGATGCGGAAGTGCCTTAATGCTGGGATTGTATACCTCGATTCGAAACCTGAATGGGGGCGCAAAACAAGGGTGAGTGGACCAAGTTTATATACATACACAGTACGAAAATAGTTATGAACATACTAACCCCCACAGTTATATAATGAAAACTACTAGCATAATAAATGATAGTTTTACTAAAAACCTTTGCATGCCATAAACATCTCAAAAGATATATCGCGGAAGAACATCGCGTCAAACCAAAGCATTAATCGTCTCACAAATTGTCTCATAAACTCAGTGTGCTGCTAGTAAGATCACTGAATAATAATATACTCCTGGCCCAATGCCTGCACCTAAGTCTCTGTGCCCGTAGCCAGAGATAACTCCCTCCCGGCCCAATGCCTGTCTCCGTGTCCCTCAGCCTTTCGCTAGGGATTATTTCTCCCGGCCTAACTGCCAACACCAGATCCTCGCCCCAGGCGGCATAGTGTCCACTAGGTACGCACAAATAGTTACGCCTCTAAAAATAACCACTTCATAGTATAGAGTCATCCATCGTCTATACTATAAAGAGGGGTTTCTAAAACATGTTCTAGCATCCTATCGTCATCCATCAGATAGTCTACCAGTTCATGGTTTTTATAGAAAATACGATATATCAAAATATAGCTCAATATAGGCCAACAATTAATTCCTCACAAAATAATGAGACGATATTCAACATTTCAGTAATATGTGTAACATAAAATCAGTTCATAAACTCGTAAGGCATGCTATATATTATGTAAATCTTCATGTCATATCATAAATCATGTATTTATTTTTAGAAGGTGGTCCACTCACTGTACTTCGCCGCAGTAGCGATCCGCGAGTGAGTTCTGGAAACGTCCTGGCTAGCCACTTCACCTATTCACGATAGAAATTCGATAAATATAAAGATTGAAATGAATTTGAATGAACTTAAGAATTTTGGTTTGGAACCCCGGGATTTTGGTTTAGGCTTGGAATGGGTTGAGTTTAGGATTTCTAAAGTTTTGGATTTAAGGGATTTGGATGAAAGATGATGATAACTTGGACTTGAGTCCAACCTACACTCACATACACCCACACGTTATACATAAATATATATGTACTTAACCTACACACACACACACACAGTATACCATTCACACACACGGACGCGCCACAACACATTCACACTAATACATATACATACATAATCCATCCACACACACACATATTCAACACTGCACAAGGCATGCCTATCAACCATTTATATATATTCCCAAATATATACACACCACCACACACACACACACACATATATATATACATACACACCTTCACACGGTATAAATACACCACATACATACACGCATTGCACATACGTACAACACACACGGGATACCTACACATTCATACAAATATACACATTTATCGTACACACACATTCCTCAATACCTAGTGCATATATATATATAGACACACACCCAAAACACACACTGCATGCATTCATGCAATCATAACCCAATTACACAGCCTGTACACACACACACTATAGACGTACATGCACACACACTGTACATTTCATACACACACACACACATATAGCACTCACATACACGCACTACATACTCACAGCACACACACCTTATATATATATATATATATATGTGTGTGTGTGTGTGTGTGTGTGTATATTACCCTCACACACACACCATCTCATATGGCTCGGGGAACTCAACACACATACACTGTAATACCCTACATATACATATATATTAACACACGTATACACACCGTACATACATACATACAACCCACACTCACAGTACACATACACACACCCTACACACGGTATATATATACAAACATACCACACACACAGAGCTCAGTTTGGGCTACGGGTTTGGGTTTAGACTTTGGGCCCAAGGCCCGTGGGTGCCTGAGCTGGCCTAATGGCCTGCATGGTGGTCGGGGAAGGACACCGGAATCGGTTTCGGTATACCAGATTTGACAGAGGGTAAAACCCTCGAGTTTTCACATGAAATCATCAACACAGATCCAACACAGCAAGAATAACCCAGAAAAAAAAGAAGAAGAAAGCTCAGTTTTTACCTGAGTTCGAGTTTGGGAGCTTCAAAGCTCACGGCTTTAATGGTGAAACACCATGCAATGCTCCGATGATGCATGCAAGACCATCACTAGGTTCCTTGAGTCCCATTGATCTCAAATATGTGATTTTAGGGTTAGATGTATCAAGAACTCGAAGAGGAAGAGAGCTAGAAGCTCTCGGAGCTTAGAGAGAGAATCCGAGAGTTTTAGAGAGAGAGAGATAATTTCAGAAATGAGGGAGGGAGAAGACTAACCCGTGCGGGTTAGTGAGGTCTAATTATGGGTTTTGGGCCGGGTTTGTTAGCCCAATTAACTCTTTAAAAAAAATTTGATTCTTGGCCCACTAAACTTAGGCATAATTTGGGTAAGGGGTGTTAAAGATGGCCTGAAACGAGAATGGTAAACCGACGGTTTTCCAAATCAATAATGAATTTGGGAGATCACAGCAGCACGACAAAATCCTTGTATACGGGCCGTTATATACGGCAGCCCTCTAACAGAGGGTGGGACTCACGTCACGGTTGAAGCCCATTTCCTGTGAGAGAAGTACGACAGCCGTACGCTTGAATTTTTCGGGCAGCATGCAACTAAAGTTTTACAAGAATTACCATGAAAGTTCAAAGGTACTAACTTTACCACATCTAAATAAGTGAATAATACGGCAGCCCTCACGGTTGAAGCCCACTTCCTGTGAAAGGACTACGACAGCCGTATGCTTGAATTTTTCGAGCAGCACGCATGCAACTAAATTTTAACAAGAATTACCATGAAAATTCAAAGGTACAAACTTTACCACATCTAAATAAGTGAATAATGGGGTATTTAAAGAATACACTCCGACTTCACGGGCAACCTTCTGTAGAAGTTAGCCAGGACTGATGGCATTTGTTTCCTACGCCGGAACCTGGGGTGCCTCATCAAGTAAAACCCACAAACAATAACTACAACCTTCAACGGCGTCACAAACAACAAAATGGCAACATAGAGACAGAATGTGATGAATATAAAAGTGGCGCGTGGATCCCGCCAACTGATGAGAAATTCCTGAATCCGCTCCCCCATCGTTGCAACATCCCCCGCCACAGTTTGAAGCCTTCCGGCAATACTCCTCAAGCGGTCGTACCTCATCCTAATTAGTTCATCGTTTTGTGAAGTTGGATCAAATTCTTCATCAAGCTCATCAGGGTGCGCAGCGTCTGCATGTGAGAGCCTTGTGTCCACATGGGGAGGGTGTCTTGGGCGGTACCGCAAGTTCGAAATCCCTATAACGAACACGTATAGGAAAACGGTTGACAAAATAAGTTCCGGAGAGCACACCAGCATCACAAACAGGACATGTACTAGCATTGTTATAATGGGACTTCTCCATGCAAACACTTCATCAAACCATTTCAGAACAGAAATGAACCAGGATAAAACACCCATCATTCTGAAAAAGTTTGCCTTGCTGCGCCTCATGCTCCAAACATGAACATCTGCAGCATCAGAGTACATGTATTCAACTAATTCCTTCCCAAGAGGTGGTTCTACCTGAGCAAGCCTATCTGCCACCACCAACACAGCTTGATCCCTCAATGTGCCTGGCTGCACCTTTACCGAAACGGGTTGAAAGTAAATCAACATCAGATCGACCAATGATATGCATGAAAACCTTATTGCAAGATGTAATTCGCCCGCCTTCTTGACACCAGAAGGAGAAAGGGATAGTAATGGATAAAAGTGTGTGTACACGCGGTCTGATTCAAGGGTAGAGATTCGAATCCGGACCTTGCCAATTTCTTTATCTTTTTGTCTACTTGAATTGCCAATCTGCCTGTTATCAAAAACCCCCACTGTGAGAATTGAGACAGGATCATATACCTCCCAAGTGTACTGCTCATTGTATTTTGGACTTGGGCTGTTAGTTATGGTTCGAGTACGAACCCATTTGTCGCCATACTTCGCTACACAATACGAGTCAGTTGTAACCTTCCCAGTCTCTGTTTTCATTGGCATTAGGTCTTTGGCATTTAGAACTCCGAGCTCTAAGACACCAACAGGCCGCTGCAGGTCGTTGCCATAGTTAGAAGAATCATCAAGTAAATGGTATCCTCCATCTAGACAAACATGGAGATGGATTCTCCTGGAAAACTTATGATCTCTATCTTTCTCCATGGCATTTGACAGAGACATGTCAAGGTTAAACCACTGCCCACTGATAATTTGATCATCATCAGCAGATTCACCGCACCTCTCAACGGAGTTCAATGCTATGGAAACTCTTCCTAATGTCTCCTCTTTGTCTGGACATACATGATCTTCAACAGAAACGATCAGATGTTGATCATCAAAGGGTTCGGCAGTGACAAACATAAGTTCCTCATTCCACATTGGGTTCAGAGATTGAACTTCTTTTGTCTTTAAACACTGATGACCGATTTGTATACTTGCGTATGCATCTGGGATTCGAGATGTGTCAGGTACAACCAAGTCCCGTGCCTCAATCACGTTTACCCGTACATACCATAATCTTGGTGAATCGTAAACTTTTGGGCGGACATGTGTATAAGCAGCTGAAGACATATCATCAGGAAGAATTATATCAGAATACCAAGCATTTGGAAAAGCTTCATCAGCTTGAGTGCCATACCATACAGCAAGCATTAGTTCCCCTTTCTTCTTCTTCTTCCCATCCTTGTCTACTAGCTGATGCCTTTCCAGAGCCACTGGAACTCGAGTCTGAACTTCATCGAGAGCAAACTGCACAGACCCAACAAAGTCACCATTTACAAGTTCATTGTCTTTGACCACAACATCCAATACAGATGAGTGCAGATTTTCCTTTAGAAATGCAAACACCTCATTCCATTCAGGGTTCTGCTTTTTCTCCAAACTTCTTGTAATTCCTTTGTAGTTCCCAACTTTCACTTCCACATATGCGTCGCGACAAGAAAGGTCGAGGGCCTTCACAACGCGTACAAACAGGTAATGCATTGTTTCGACAAGCTCATGGGTGCTGATGACTGGACTGTCTCCACGCACAAATCGCCCACGAACAACCTGCCCCCCTCCCAAGTCAGGACTTGTCTCTTTAAGCAGATAATCAAACGACGGTTTCTTCGGAGCAACTGTAGGAGGCTCAAGGGATTTAGACTTCGCCTCATGGTTCACCGATGGCTGCGATTGATTTGGGTTTGCAAGGTAAGCCTTCAGACCAAGCTCTCCTCTCACGCGGGAGAAAGAGAAAACACCTCTTTTTTTAAGAGAGTACAACGAAACATAAGCATCAGAGTATGGGACAAATGATGTCCCAGGCAGACAAACCTTTCCAAGGAAAGTTGTAGAGTCGGCATTTCCATCGTGGAAAACATTGGCCTCAACAACGAGGTCACGCAGGCGGTTTGGATCGGAGACATCAAAGAAGATGGTTTCATTCCAAACAGGATTTACATCTCTTACTTTTGTGCTGGTTCGGGCTCTCTGACGATCGAACAGGAACTCCACATAAGCACTGGTTGTGCCTTGTCCATGTCTCGGCATAAGGTTATGGGCACTCACAACCTCCACGGCTAACTTGAGGTTACTCATTCCTGGATTCGAATTCAACGAAGAATAGCAAGAAAATAAGTACCAGAGAGAGAGAGAACCAAAAAGGTCGCTGAAAATTTACAGATAATGTCAAATGCATGAACAAAGAAAAACAGAACCACGTGGTACAGGTGGATGACAGATGGATGGCACTATAGACGTTTATGCATAAACAAATAAAGATCTGTTAGTTTACAAATGTAGAAAAAGCAGTATAGAGAAGAAAACATATAATAGAGAGAGAGAGAGAGAGAAAGAGGGAGAGAGAGAGAGAGAGAGACTGCTTCAATGGTCTGAGAAGGCAAAAAAGTTAAAAAGAATAATGTAAACCTGATTAGTGTCCATAAAAGCATATTCCTCTACTCTTTCTTCTCCTTGAATATTTCAATTTGTTTCTCCTTGCACTCACTGCAAATTGAGCAATCCGTTTTCTTTAAACCAAAGCTGCTGCTACATCAATTCGCGGCTGCCGGAGAAGTCATGGATTTGAACCCTGCTGGAGATCGAGGTTCGAATTATTTTGATAAAGTTCTGTCTATGGTTAGTTTTGCATACAATAAGGAGAGAGCAAGCAATTCCTCGCCATTCATTGATTCCATTCTCCACAATGCTCACTTCTTTGTCTTTTTTGCTGTGTATCTTATTTGCCGTTATGTAAATCACATATCACTGTATCAAGCACTTGTTTGTGTCGGCCTTACCCCACTGTTTCTCTATTTCTACGTCAACTATGCGCCGTTTCTGTTATTAGAGGAAGACATCAAGTGGATTCGAAGAGAGTCGAGGTTACTGCATGCCATCGTCGAGGATGCAGAGAAAATCATGCAAGATAGTGGTCTTGTAGGCGCAAGAGCACGCGAAATCTGGGATTCTAACCCTGATGGAGTAACTGTGAAGGGAGTTGATGAAACTGAGGTTGCATTGTTGGATAAAGCCAAATCCATGGTTTTAAAAGCAAAAAATTTAGTTGCGACTTTTGAGAAACAGAGGATCACAAGAGACTCCCACACCCAAAGATTACGTTTCGATATGATCGCTGAAAATTTCCAGCAGGTATCAGAGCTGTTCACAGAAACTAAGACTGTTAAGCAGGACATGAAGGATATCTTTGAGGAGAATAAGGTTTACTGGATTGGCATTGGCGAATCTCGGTCCAGTATTATAAGCCTGCTGGCCAGATCCGTGCATGGACATGGTCAACAAAAATGGGTGAAGTCCAAAGAACAAGTTTCCTCAGCAGCTGCTGCTGCTTTGGCATCCACTGTCGAAGAGAACATAAAACGTCTGATCACTCAAAAGCCAGATTTAATGCGTAAGGATACCGGAAAGCAAATAATTTCAATAAACCTGCAACTGCAGCAACTGCATCATTTTCTGAAAGATATAGAAGGAATTCGATTCGAAAGTGAAATTGAACGGGCCTGGGTGAAGGAAGTGCACAAGATGATTAACGAAGCACATCATGCCATTGGCAAGTACTTGCCGAGAAATAGGTGGCTATCATTTATCAACAATTGGAATTGGAAGGCCGGGAGAAAGCTCAAGGGGGACGTAAGGTGTATACACGTTGGGTTCACACAACTCTTAGAAAGTAAAGATAGTTATGGCTTCAAGTTTTTAAGAAGAGATTCATCAAAATTCGTCTATCAATCCCCACATCAGACTCAAGACGACTTAATTATTTCAACTAGTTTACACAGGATGCAGGAGTTCCTCAGTGAGAAGTCACCTTTATTGGGTGAAGTATTTTATGAAGTCACTTCGTTGTACAATCAATTGGAAAGAATGCATAAACTGGTACGTGACGCATCAGTAACAGGAGGAGGATATAATTCCAGAATGTGTTGGTTGGAGCAAACCCGGAAAATTTTTGATAGTGCAGAGAAATCATTGACAACCTTTCAGAAGAATTCACACAATTTGTGGCAAAACCCTCTATTTAAAACAAGAGCTGGAAGGAAACTTTCCCGTGACATTGACCTCATAAATCATACTATTGATCTTTTCTTGAAATGCATCAGAGCATATGACATTGAAGTAAGGGAAGAGTCAAACTCAGTGGTTGGTTTGGAAGAAGACACTGAAGCAGTGGTCTCACAACTGACAACCAACAACGAACACCGCTCGGTGATTTCCATTGTGGGCATTGGGGGCATAGGAAAGACTACTCTGGCAAAGAAGATTTATGACAATGGAGTTGTTGTAGACCATTTTCCATGCCGTGCCTGGGCTTCCATACCTCAGAAGTCTGATAACAAAGCACTTTTGGAAGATGTGGCAGAGCAGGTATTGAGGTCTCTTCAACTACAAGGGGAAAAAAATCGCAATGGATCCTGGATTCATAAGGCGCATGATGTCTTGAAAGACAAAAGGTACCTTTTAGTTCTTGACAACATCTCGACGCTAGAAGAATTGGATACCCTGAACGCAGAATTTCCAGTAACATCGTCTGGTTGCAAAATTCTGCTCACTACACGTGACAACATTGTGGCTTCACAAGCAGACATTCCTCCCCACAAGCTTCGACTTCGAACCAAAGAAGAGAGCTGGAAGTTGTTCACCCAGATGGTGCACTTTCCGCCAACAGAGGAATCACTAGCAAAAGATATTTTAGATAAATGTGGGGGTTTACCACAAGCAATCTTCCATGTTGGATATCTGATGTTAGGGAAAGATGTGAGCATGGTTGAGGAGGTCAAAAGGGTGCTTGGATACATCAAAGAGAATGATAAACCATTGTTAGAAACCTTCACTATAGGGTCCATTGACTCGTCTCCCCATCTAAGAAACTGTCTTTCTTACTTAAAACTCTTCCCCAACGACTTTGAAATTCCAGCAAGGAGATTGACCGCATTGTGGATTGCAGAAGGTTTGGTAGGAGATCGGGAGACAGAAGAAACTGATGAAGATGTTGCAGATAAGTATTTGTTCGACTTGATCCACCTGGACATGATTCAAGTAGTCAAAAGAAAGCACAACGGAGAAGTCAAGACATGTCGATTGCCATATGCTATACAGAAGAAAGATGGGTTGCCAGATATGAGCCGAGAAAGACTTACTGATCATTATAGCAGAAGCGATGAGACGTTGACTCATATTCATGGTGACAGCTCAAACTTACCAATTCCTGATCTCGTTTCCATCCTCTCCTTTGATACTCGAGAAGGAAATAAACCTGGAAAAGAAGTAGGGAACTTTCTACGAAGAGGCATCGGAGGTGGTTTCTTCCATCGGCTACAGGTTCTTGATCTCGAACGTGTATTCAGACCTGAATTGCCCAATACCATAGGAAAGCTAAAAGAATTGAGGTATCTCGGTTTGAGGTGGACTTTCCTGGAATCAGTCCCAGCATCCATAGGTGACTTGCTGAACCTCCAAACCTTGGATGTGAAACATACATATGTGCACACTCTCCCTGGTTCAATATGGAAACTGCAGAAACTTCGACACTTGTACTTGAACCAGAGTTATCAGAGTAAATTTAAGCATCAACAAGGTGGAAGTTCCCTGAAGAATCTGCGGACATTATGGGGAGTATTTCTGGATAAAGATAGTCCTTTGATCCACTGGATAGGGAAGCTGATCAACCTCAGAAAATTGGGATTGGCATTCCAGTTAAGCCTGCCAGAGCAACAACCATTAGCAGACAAGATTGTTAAGCTGAAGAGCCTTCAGTCTTTGAGAATGAGATCAATCGATGAAATGGGTGAACCCAGTGATCTAGTCTGCGTGTTCTTATCAGGCCTTGAGAGTCTCTCCTGCCTAAATTTGTTCGGAAAGGTAAATCCTTCCATGATAGATGCATTCCCCAAAAATCTTACTGATCTTACGTTGTCAGGTGCTTCTCTGTCAGATGATCCAATGCCCGTGTTAGAGAATCTCTCCAACCTGAAATTCCTCAGTTTTTACGCCAACTCTTACACAGGTAGCAAGATGGTTTGCTCCACCACAGGGTTTCCAAGGCTTGTGGTTTTAAAGTTGTGGAAGCTCCAACAACTAAATGATTGGGATGTGGAGGAAAAGGCAATGCAAAATCTGAGGGAGTTGGAGATAAGAGCGTGCACAAATTTGAAGGTCCCAAGTGGGTTGAGGCACTTGAAGAATCTCACTCAGCTGAAATTAACTAATATGCCGGAAGAATTTGCTGCAACCATTGCGATAACTAAGACGCAAATTTGGGATGACACAACTCACTCGCCAGCAGTCATTACTGATAGCTGGTAGTAATCGGGTATGTTTTGGTTTTTTTTGTGCTCTGTTTATGTGCATTAGTACTGTGTAATGATGCTTGTTTTCTACATGGAAATCATGTTCTAGTTCGAGTGACGCTCTTACTGGTTCATTGATTTCAGGTAACATCAACCAATGCATTTGACGCGTAGAGAACCTGACAGCCTAGTCCATGTTGAGTTGCAACGGGTGATGGGCTCTTATGAACATGTTCAAATTTCCTTCACCAAAACTGGGTTTGTAATGTAATTATATCTTGAGGAGTTGTTGATGTTTGTGTTAGTACTTGATCACTGATTTGCTAAGTTTTCGTTTTGTTATTTGATAGTATGGATGTTATAATAACAGTCACTCCCACTCTTTGTTTTCTTTTATCATATATTGATTATTAAATGCTGCATTTTCCTATTTAAATGATCGATCCGAGTTAAGTGCTCATCTTCCTCCTTTGCTTCAAGGGATAATCTGGTACTGCATAATTAATTTTTTACTTAATTAGTGCTAAGTAATCTCACAGTTAGTTTAATTAGGGTCTGTAAATTAGTGCTAATAATCTAACAATTAGTACACCCTGCAGCATTATCATGCTGAACGGCTAATCAACTATGGTATGGTGGTTGTCAAAACTGCCGTCGATCGCTACGCTCACGGTCGAAGAAGGATTTTAAGTCCAAGAAGGATTTTTCTTAGAGCATGTCCAATGCAAGGACTTAAATTCTAGACTTATACTAGTACTATGCCCGCGCGTTGCTGCGGGACTTGAATGCATCAGCCTTAACTACATGAATAAGACACATTTAACCTGAAAAAAAATTCAATATAATCATGAACGAACAAAAGGAATGGATGAGTGAATGATGTTGGTAAGATAAGCATCTTGGCTTTTATATACATTCAACCGAGCTGATTACAAAAGATGTGGTTGCCAAAAATGCTCTATTTCCCTGAGAAACAGAAGCAACATGCATTTTACACATATATTGCCCTTGAAGTTAAGATGGCAAAATATGTCCTACAGGTCAGCCACCTGTTTTAGCGGTTAAAAAAAAACATAAAAAGTGTTTCGATCTTATTTTAGCAACTAAGAAACTAAGTAGAAGAATGTTTGTTCAAGTTGATGCAATGAGAGTTCTCCTTATAGATCAACACTAAGCAAAATTAACTGGGTTAGTTTGTGGATATGCAACCCAAAATTAACACTAATAAAAATAGCACTTGAATCAAATGCATAAACAAAAGCAGATGTTAAAAAATATTTCATTTCCTTGCAGCTACCACAACTACATATAAAACATACTTGATAGAGCATGTAATTGCTTTAACTACATCTTTATTAAAAAATTCATTGGGTAGGAAATGCAGAGTGTTGCAATGGAAAGACCAAAATGCACAAACATGCAGCAAAAAGAAAAAAAAATGTTAGAAAAACTGACCTTTAATTGTGATTCTAACGAAAACAGCGAGGTTGATTGAACCTACAGATCATGCGCAACCGTCTCCTAAAACCAAACCAAACGCAAGATAAGCTAAATAACAAATGACTTCATTCAATAAATTTACAAAATTAACTCCAAATCACTAAATTAGGCTCTTGAATTCGGCCAAAGAACTCATCAGGAAACCCAACATTTTTTTTAGAATATGATTAGCATTCTCACCAGTCATTTTCAATGTGAATTTCACACTTGGTTTCGACTCTTGCATTGTCAACCACTTTTGTTCCAAATCTTGTATTCCAGTAACCGGTCCCAACATCTTGCAATTTAATAAAAGAGCATTGTAAGATTGTAAAGATGCATAGAACAAATCAAGCTAATGACAGAGGAGCTAAGCTACTTCACCTCTTCCATAAGTCTGAAACTCCCAACATTGCCCCGATAGGTGTGTCGTCCTAACCTACAAGATTTATCAAGAAAAAGCAGAGAAATTGATGCATAACCATAGATTAAAAAATTGCAGACAGAATAAAAGGAACAAATTGAAAAACACTAAAAAGAAAACAGCCAACTGACACATGGTACCAACCGAATCACAACAATCCTCCAAACGAAAACAAACAACGAAATGACTTCAAGAAAAATCTCTATCACTTTTTCAGTGAAGCACCCTAAGTTGGAAAAGAGTAAAATTTAAATTGAAAAACAATAATCTAACAGACACATTTCAAAAGAGGAAACAATGAAATCACCTCAAGAAAAATCCATCATTATTCCATGTGTGTGATCTGAGATGTTTGAGAGTTGAAAGTCTTGAGCAATCGGTGAGAAAAACGTGAAAAAGCGAGAGCTGGTTCGAACTGAGAGAGAGAGAGAGAGAGGGAGAGCAAATAAGTCAGTTGGTATGGCATAAAAGAAAGAAAATCAACTCTAGAAACCACAAAAGCCTGTTCTCTAACCTAACTCAACAGTAAAGAAAAGATCTGAATAGTTGTTTTTTACCTCTTCCTTCTATGTGTGCCTGCTCATGACATCAGCTGTGAAAATCAAACCATATCCATAAAGAAAACTTGAAGTCAACTATTTTATTTTATTTAAAACCTCAGGATCCTAAAAACACATCATATGAACTCAAACAAAAAAAATTTTAATAAGTACAAAAGATTACTATGTAGAAAGATCTCATGAAGTAGACAAACTAAGACTCAACTAATTTCTGTACAGATGCAGAATGATGACAAAATTCGCTGGAGAAAAACATATATAGTAAATAAAGATTTATCTGTTCAAATATATATACAAACAAAATAAAATAAGCAATATACTACTTGAATCACCAGTTGAATGACTTTTATACAAATAGGCTTGCAGTGTATAATACTGTAATTTAGATACAATATGGTATAAAACATACAATCTATATTTCTGTGTATGATTAATATCCTTTTAAGCAAATACACTTCCAGATTGGCCTATCAACTAATAGCTTGTCATTGAGTCACATCATTACCTTTGTGGCCATTCTGTAATAGGCCACTATGTCAATTAACAACCCAGTTGGACTAACACCAACAAAACTTATGTTTTCGTTTGAACTTGAAAAACAAAATAAGCAAATACAATTTTTATTTGAGATATGAAAAAAAAAATTACAGCAAGAACTGAAAAGAAGGCACAATCAAGTTTCATAACACAAAATTCATCAACCCTAAACCCTAATTCCGAGAAAATACCCATAATACCTCTAAAGACACTTAATTTGCATGATTCACAACAAAAAGGGTATAAATACACCAATTTTAGCTCTTAAATTCAAAAGATGACAAAATTAGGATTGGAGTTTCACAGTTCTTACCCTAATTTGTCCACATCAAGTATACTCACAACCATTCAAGTTCATACATCCTCAAATGATCACCACCCAAACCAACGTAACATGCTACAAGAAAATGAATCAAATCCCTAAAATTCCAAAAGTGGGGATATTCTGAATATGGAAAAAAAAAACTAAAATAGCTTACCTTCTTGCGTATAGCTTGTCATCCAAAATTCAAAGCTGAAAACGAAATGAAGTTCAAAGTATGATGAAGAAGCAGAAGAATTAAAGAGTTGTGCCTATGAAAAAAAATGAGAGAGCATGTACCAGAACAATCTATGAAGAAAAAGATTTGAGGTGAATGAGTGGATAAATTGCTTACATAAAAAGCTCATTTCAGATCAATGATCCCTTTCTCACCTTAATAACATTTAACAATTGCAATTAGTAAAATTTTCTTAATAAGAGGAAAGGCGGAAGTAATAAGCATTAGAAATGGAAACCTTATATAGTGATTAAGGCCCTTGAATTAACTTGCGAAGCTTGAATAGTCAGTCTCTTCACACGGCTGCAAGAACCAGTCGTTAATTTGGAAATTATTCAATACGTGTTAAAAAACATGAATCAGAAGCAAATTGATGGAAAAAAAAAATAGAAGGGAAAATGTAACAGAACTTAGTAATTTTATATGTTACAAAAGAGCAATACTCTTTATACCTTCAATCTACAAACCTCATGATCATTAAAAGCAAGAAAAATTTGAAAAAAAAAGTTGCTTATAATCTGTTTATTTGATGAAAAACTGCAAAAAGAGGCAGGATGCCTGTTTATATTAGAGGAAGAGGATTAGAGATTCACGGCTCTTACCCACATTTGAGTCGGTTTCTATCCCATGCCAAAAAAAAAAGGATACAATTACTTTAATTAAAAAATATAATAAACAGAAGGCTTTATGAATTCTTGCCAATTAAAGATTATTACCTGGCATTGGCGAAACAAAGCCTTCACATTATCTTCCCAATCACGCAATGCCAAGTCTGTGTCCAACAATGCTTCTTCTAGGTCTCCTAATTTCAACTTGCAAGCCTGAACAGAAAACTCACCTATCAATCAAGTGGATAAAGGGAAATGTATTTCTTTTTTGTTGATGACATTAAAATCAATGCACCACAAAAGAATACAGAATACTCATGAACATAATCAAGTTAGCCTTCAGAGAAGTATTAATGTGAGACCTGATTACTATATTCATAGTTGTCTTTTTGGTTTCACTCATTTCAAGGATTCTTCATAGCAACTTAGAACCAACATTAATTTTCATTTTGTCTAACAGGCTTAATTTAAGTATGATTAAGTTGTATGATGATTAAGTTACTATCATACAATTTCGATGTCAATCATTGCCACTCATAAATGTACACTTTCTGCAATAACCATAGTACAACAACTTGTCATTTACACTGCTTAACTGAAATTGGTTTACTTATCCAGACGGTAATTTTGTTTTCATTTCAAGAGGGTTTCCTAGAGAATTCATTTAACATCCAGTGCTTTCAAATTTGATAAATGAAAATTCTTACTGAGCTATTAGTAAATATCTTGGACTTTTGTCTTCCATAAAGAGGAGCGCGTCTCTGTTTAATCACAAAGATAATGTCATAAGATGATCAAAGAAAGCAAGGGACACTCTATAGTGCAAAGCAACTGGTTTACCTTCATCTATTTCTTTCAGCTCCCAGCATATATCCATGTACTGCAAAGCCTTGCGATGCTTTCTAAGGGCCATCTTATAGTCTTGCTTCTGTATAAAGATTAAAAAAATACTATTGGTATTCGTGAATGAAATGTTTGACATAATTACCATAGTTGTGATATTAAATAACCCATTACCTTGAACTGTTAGTTTCTAATGGCCTTAATAGCGTCCACAACCGAGACCCACCAAGAAATGTTCTCTGGTTTTGTATCAAGATCAGCAGGCTAATCAAGATAAACATCACCATCCTTGAAGAAGTTTCACACCCCATCATCTGCTCTCTCAAGAAGCTGCCCACAATCCACAATAACGACTTCTTGGATAGGCAAGTCTCCTCCTTTCGTGTTCACATGCTCAACTGAACGAACCACACCCATGCCCTTGATCACCTTCCCAAGCGCAACATGCTTCCCATCAAGATGGGAAGTCCAAGTGGTGGTAATGAAAAACTGAGAGCCATTGGTATCAGGGCCTTTATTAGCCATATACAACATTCCTTTTCTCTCATGCTTTATGTCAAAGTTTTCATCTTCAAACTTTAACCCGTAAATTGACTCTCCCCCACTGCCATTTCCAGCCGAAATGTATGCACCTTGTATCATAAAGCCTTTGATAACGCGGTGGAAACAAACATTCTGCAACCAAATGCAATGCAATTTTTATTGCAACTCCACCTCATTCACAAAATTACACATTCTTGCAAATGGACACATAAATTAACAAAAACCGGTCAATGTAACAATTAAAAAAAAACAAAAACCCACCAATGTAACAAAAACAAAAAACAAAAACTCACCAGTGAAACAATAAGAAAACAAAGACCCAGAAACAAAAATTGAATCTTTTGAGATGGAGGGGGGATAGAGAGAGAGAGAGAGAGACCTTGTAGTGCAGAGGAGCATTGCAAAAAATAAAAATAAAAATAGATACAAACCTGGTTAGAAAGCTAGAATAACCATCTTTCTGGTTTTTTTAACTTTTAAACCATTGAGCCATAGCTGATGCATGCGTAAAAGTATGAGTAATTTAGTCAATTTTAAGGAAAAATGTCTACAAAAATATCTAATTTCAGAAAATAAAGGAAACGCAGACCATAACAATTAGAGTTGGATAAACTCATTCATACCTCGATTTAATTTGCAGCTTAATTTTCTTATTGAAAAACTTTGACCTACAAAATCAGATTACATTCATCAACAAAAGCAATGAATGTAAAAATGATAAAGCCACAAATCTCAGTAATAATTACAATAAGACAACAAAGTAAAAATAATCGAGCATACAGTGTTCACCCCTTGACGAAACACTCAGAGAGCGAGCAAGCACACTTCTTATATTCATGAAACCTCGTACAAAGTTCTAGTTTTCAATCTAAGATATTCCCAGCGGTGTGGTTGATGGTGGTGGCCATAGATCCACATCTCTAGCACTGGTATTAGCAGGTGATGAGGAAGAAACTCCCAAATCTATCCATTTCTTAATTGAAATCCAGAAGAAAAAAAAATGCAAAATTTAAGCAGTGCAGAGAAAACCCAGGTCCCACCCAAACAAACGCAAAAATGAAAGAGGAAAAAAAAGGATATTCAAGGAACATACCGTAACCAAGCGAGGACGCTTTCCGACGGCTATATTCATCGCCGAAGGCGGCAGTTGCTAGCTGTCATTATACCTCCAGTACGCATCCACCATGTTTGAGGCTTGTGACCGTCACTACTTGCTGGGTTTGTGGGCTCCTGTAAGGGACCATGCCAATATCCGATTCAATCGAGGGTTTTTGCAAATCCAAAACTATAAAAAAATTAAGAAACAAATTAAAAGTTGAGATCAATGAACACAAAGAGCTCTTCGATGAACCCTTAGTAAAAATTCTTTCAATAACCTTCTTGCATAGCACGGCCCAAGAAGAACCAAACCATTTGAAAGACTTATATTCCAAACATAACAAAACTAAATGAAATATCAAACACCAGAAATCATAATGCTTCTATACATTGAATGATCTTTGTGAACCACAATTTGTAAAATCCTAAAAGCTTATCACTGGAAGATGGGAATTGTTTTCCACTGGACCTAAGGATCATACACCCAACATCAAACACCTTATCGTGATCAAACCAAACTAAACTTTCATTCAATTAAGCCTCAAACACTTTAATTAAGTTAAAAAGAACAATCCAATTCTACCAAAACTATATACAGAAACCGAGAAAAACAGAACAAACAGTGGTGCAAAGGTGTATAATGACACTAAATCTTCAAATGAAATTAAAAAAAAATACCCAAACCAATATAAAAGGCAAAGTCATTCCTAACAACTGTAAAATAAAAATTAAAAAATGAAACCCATATAAGTTCACAACAAATTAAAACGCCCAGATCAACATTAACATTAAATTAGCTACAAACCTAGATAAACCAACACTAAATTAGACTAAACTAATAAGACATAAGCTTCAAATCAAATTTCAAATAAAAAATTTGGATAAAACCAACAACAAAACCACACCTTGTTCTGTTCTGTCTCCCTTCTCTTGCTTTACTCTTTTGACATTAAGCCTTTTTTTTCTCATTTTTTTTCTCTTTTGGTTGCTCACTGAATCCCCAATTTTTTTTTCTCTTCACTTTCCTCGATTTTCCAGTCCCCTGTTTCTTCCACATCTATCTTTTTTTCCTCATTTTTTCCATCACTACTCTTGACACTAATTCTCCATTCTTTTTTATCTCTTAATTATTTCACTCAATCAAAACATGGGATCACATTTTCTCAAGCAACCCAAAAAAACTGACCAGCCCAAAATCAGACAAACATCAAAACTAAAACATACAATCACCATTGTCTAGCAGCAAACGATAAATTAGAAATACAAAACAAAGGAAAAACAAAAACAAAAACCCAAATGCAAAAAGAAACAAAAGGGTGTTGCTTTGAATGTAAACGGGGAAATACCTGAGCATCAGAAGAAGAGGACTTATCATTTTCTTCATTTGGAAGCGACATGACTCTGCTAAATGGGATTATAAACCTACCAAAAATACAGAAAATTTATTAGAATTCATCGGCAAACAAAAGAAGAAATCGTTTTTCAAAAGCAAATTTGATATTAAATCAAGAATTTAAGAGTATACGTATATCAGCTCAAAATTTATAAGTATACAAATCGACTGAATTGATTGAACTGAGAGAGGGAGAGAGAGAGGGACTTACTGATTGTTTCAAAGGGAGAGAGGGAAGTGATCGGAAGCTGTTCCCTTACTCTTCCTCCCTTACTCTTTGTCGAAGGGGGAGAGAGAGAGAGAGAGAGAGAGAGAGAGAGAGGAAAAGTGGGTTCGTGGTGAGTGAATGGGTGAAAAAGAAATCCCTGGAAATCAGCCTACCCCATACTTCTCCCATACTCTTTCTCCCTAGACCCATACCTCCCTGTCGAAAATCCTCTCCCCTCTCCCCTAAATCCCGGCAAACCTCTCCCTCCAACCCGTCAACCCTTCGGTCCCCGTTCCCTTTCTCTCCCCGACTCAAAGTCCAGATCCAGCCCAAACACTGAAAAATCGTCCTTAAGCCCAGTGGCAATCTTGTAAATAACTCAAAATTTGGGCTGAAATCAGCCCGGTGGCAATTTTGTAAATAAACTGAAATTCACTCAAAATTGCATAGTGCCGTTCCCCCTTCAATTTTAGAATATATAATTCTTATATTTAGGTCCTCAAAATTGGTAAATTTATGCATTTTAGTTTTCTTCTTCAAAGCAAAGTCCTAAATATTAAAACTCATTTTCAGTTTTAAGATTTGAGAAAAAAACATTAGACTCAAAACTCATATTTGAGTTTGAACAATTTAGTTATCTGCACTGTGCATTGGTGATGATTGAACTCAAAACTCAAACCTCATTTTTATTGGTTGAATAACATTTTCCCTTGGTGGCATAGGCTCCACTAAAGACTTCAAATCTAATATTGAAACCCAAATTTGGGTCTCACTTTAGAGAAATACTAAGGTAGGAAGACCAAACCAAGTCATCCTTACGGAAACTCACACAATGATCCATTAATGGTCTCGTCCATGTACTTAGTACAATTATCCATTAACGGTCATATATAATGTAATGGCATTGAACGACCATATTTGACCATCAATAAATGATTGCAATAAGTACTTCAATCCCTAGCTAATATTAAACTCAAATCGCAACGTTTATATCGAAAGTCAGAGTATTAAACAACCCTTGCTCCACGGCTACCTAGTGTCCCCATTAAAATTGAAAGAAGGCTAGATGTGCTCTTAGCAAATGTCCCCAATAAAGGGAATTATTATTGGCACTCCAAAAATCTCATTTTGCACTCCAAACTTTCTATAATTAGAAAGAAAAATATACTTGTGAGGAGTGTAAAATGAGATTATTGGAGTGTTAATAACAATTCCCTAAATAAATAAATAAAATTAATATATATTCGGTTCGATTTTAGAATCATTGAAACCGAAACCAAACCAAATGATTTCAAGTCGATTTGATTTTTTGTTCAATTCGTTTTTTAGGTTTCGGTTCGGTATTTTGTTCATTTTTTTCCTGTTTTTAATCCACCCTTAGTTCACGACCTTATTCTATTTAAAACAAGGTTCTAAAAGACGCTAGGCGCTAGTCAGGTGGCAAGCTGGAGCCTAGCGCCTAGGCGGGATCTAGGCGGGCGCCTAGGCGGACTAGGCGGATTTAATTAAATCTATATATTTTGTGTAAATAAATGTCTGTTTATACTTAAAATATATATAATTTCATCATAAACAACAAAATGGAATGACATATATATTATGAGCTATTGAAACATAATGAAAACATGGTGAACAAGTATATAATGTGTGTTCCTTTTAAGTATTTAACAAGTCTCTTACAATTTATTGAAAAAATAAAATGCAAAATGAAAGTTATATATTTTCTGTCTAAGTGAGTCGCAACCTAGACGGGTGTATAGACGGGTCTGGACGGTTTAGGCGGGTGCCTAAGCGGTTTAGGTGGGCGCCTTAGTCGGTCTAGGCGCCTTTTCTTAATTTCTAAACGCCCAGGCTTTAATTGGGGCGGTGGCCAACCGCCTAGGGCCTAGGCGGCACTAGGTGGGGATTTTTAGAACAGTGATTTTAAAGGTGGTGTACATGTTGGTTCAACTGATGTTGATGGACGTCATGGGTTTATGAACAAACATGATAAGGTTGCACTGGACATAGACAAGGTTGCATTGGACATGACACATGCTTGTGGGTTTTGCATTGTTTGAATTGTATTTTAAATGCATACAGATGAGCCAGAGTTTGGCAATTAATGCTCCAATTAGGACAAGTCTGAGGACCAATTCTAACATTAACAAAACATAATAATAATAGGCCAAATTTTTTTCGTGATCCCTGTGGTGACTTGCCACTTTCAATGTGACCCTCGTGGTAAAAAAGCTTTTAATTAAACCCTCGTGGTGGGTGTTGTTAGCAATTGAGATCCAAAATCCAAATTTTCTTTAGTTTTCCGTTAAATAAACTCACGTGACTATCACATGAAGGGTCAAATTCGTTATTTCAATCCAAATTACATCTTATTCAATGGACATCTATTATAATTTAGGGTTTAATTGAAATTAGATTTTACAAAAAAAAAAAAAAAAAAGCTTGAACGCAAAGATTGAAACTAAACCTATAAAACTACGTCTATCGCTAGGAGAAGAGGTAAAGGTGAAGTCGCCCCTAATTTCTTAGGTATGATTTAATTTTGTATGGAAAAATACTTCTAATATACCATTGTTTTTTTTTAAATGCCAACACATCTTTGATCATGAATTAGAGTCTTAGTCTTACTTGAATTTTCATTCTTGTATCAATTTGTACCAGTTTGAATGCATAAATGCCTTTTAGTTTTGTCTTTAATTGGTAATGTGGTTTTATGTAGGCCCTATTCGGCCAGTACACAACCTTTTAATTTTTTTTCTTAATCTTCTTTGAATTTTAATTCTTAACTTTCTTACACTCTTGAAGTTTATATGAGGAAGGCGGACCTGAAGATTGAATTTTCTACAATACCTTTCACCCGTCTGAATGCAGATATACTGCATTTCACTCATTGTCTTTAACTCTTTAAGTTATTCTTGTACATATGTGATTTTTCTGCATTATATAAGTTGAGATACTTGTGCTATCAAATTGGGGTGATGGTTAGTGACGGTGGAAGAGGTCCACTAGTGGCTATGGCGGTGGCTATGAGGCTGAGATGAGATACAGGAACTATTGTGTTTTTTTTATTTTTTTTTATTTTTATCTTTACAAGTTTCTTTTATTTGTAATTTTATTTTAATCCAATCATATTTTTGTTTTTTTATTTTTCAAAATAAATAGACTTAATTTTGACCGATCCACATGTGATAGTCACATGATTTTATTTAACGAAAGACTAACATAAATTTAGATTTGGACCTCAATTGCTAACAAGACTCACCACGGGGGTTTAATTAATAGCTTTTTCACCACAAGGGTCACATTAAAAGTAGCGTGTCACCATAGGGACCACAAAAAAAATTTAGCCATAATAATAATATGCCACTTATTCGATATGCTAACATTAAAATCTGATCATAATGATTCACATGTGACGAGTTCATAGTTACGTGATATTTTTGTGAAACATCACACGACGACGAAGGCCCCTTTAGTTTAAGAGCTTTGCAAAACCTTTAGCATAGAATGGAAAAATGACCAACCGATGTTGGAGATGATTTATTTGGAGGAACTAAATATAACTACAAAACAGGTAAAAGGCAGTAGCCTAGTGAAGTGCGTGCTACTGCTTTTTACTAGATTTTTTCGTAATAAGAAAAATGGGCGGTGGAAAGAGGCCAGGGATCTGCTGTCCCGAACGTTGTGTCTCCTGCCCTGTCTTCTTTTAATTATCTCTACTAATTAATAAAACACTCATTGTCAACTAAAATTTTATGAAATTATCAGTTTAATCCTCTAATTAAAACAGAACATGAATAAGAAATATAGGGCAGAATTGTAATTTCACACAACTAAATTTTGCTGTTTTTTTCAAAGCCTCACCTACATGTAATTATAACATATCTTTAATTAAAAAAATTAAAAAAAATTAAAAAAACCTTCCCACTTCCACATTCTCTAACACTTTCTTCCCCTCTTCTTCTATTTCAAAAACAAAAATAAAAAAATTTCTCACACACTTTGTGTGTGCCCATATGCTAATGTCATTTAACTTAACTCCCAATTTAACGGTGTCAACTTTTCTTAATTAATATTTATTTAAATACAAAAACTGATTAACCAAAGAAAATTGAAAATCAAAACAAAAAGAAAACAAATCCCAACTGGAAGTCCGAAAGTCTGCAACTCCCTCCAATCTCAGTCGGCGGCAATTCACACAGCCGTTGAAACTTCCATTAAACTCTCTCTTTATATATCTCACCATCGAAGTCTTGTAGGATGATTGACTCAAACCTTCCCGTATATTATGATCTCGCCGTTTATTGTCATCGAGTGGATTCAAAATTTACATAATACTTGATGTTTGACGGGCTGGGTCGATCATGATTGGGTATTTGAACGGAGAAAAAAATGGCGAACAGAGAGAAAAGGAGGTTTCGCCAGCCGTGGAGTTCTCCGATGACAGACCGGTGTTGTTGACTGTCGAATTGGTGTTGATGGGAATTTGAGTGGCTGTTGCTTTTAATTTTTTAACTTTTAGTTTTTATTTATTTAACCTTATTAAACATTTTTGGACAAAAAAAAAGCATTATTAAACATTTGACACTGTTAAATTACAAGTTAAATTAAAGGACATAATTAAAAGGGGACATGAAAGGAGACACAAATTTAGGGACAGCAAATCCCTGGCCGTGGAAAGAGGATGAGAGCCTATGGACCCTAATGAGCTTGACCATTGGTTTGATTGATGACTAAGAATTAACATCTCTTTTTCTGTGACTTGAAGCACAATTAGGTTTGATATAAAATAATACAAGAAAGTATGAACCTAAGAATTTGTAGTGGAAAATACAAAAGGTTTTTAATATACCAATGAAATAACGTATCAATCATGAGTTGTACGTTGTTTTGTATTTGTCACTGATGGATTAGTCATCGTCATTGTCAATGTCATCGACAAACTGATATGGTATAGTATGATAATCCTCCTCACTAGTATCATCAGGCTCTATATAGTACACGTTCATAATGCACCACATTCACTCCTGAACGAAAAAACTATAGGAAAACAAAAATTGGTAGAAAGTGAGAGAATTAGTGAAAAAGAAAAGAGTGGTATTTTGAGAGAATGATTCTACGGTTTGTATGTTCACATAGTTGTGAATTATACATATTACAAGTTGACCTTGTACAAACATTTAAGTGATTCATGTATTTGCTGAATAGTTCAGATTCATCGTACTCTTTTCATCTACTCAAGCAAAACAGAACAAAAATAGACTCTTAATTCATAAAATTGATATCTTAATTTAATAAAATGTGGAACATTTGTCCTTTTACACGTACATAATAAACGAAGCATGTAACATGTGTTTCACTTGATTAATTTGTCAGAAGTTCTCGTGCAAATGCTATGCATTTTATAAAGAGAATTTTAACAAAAAGCTTCCGGTACTGTTCACTTTAACGAAAAACCACATTTTTACACTAAAAAGTCAATTATGATACTATTCACTTTACCCTTTATTTTATTTTTATCATTAAAACTCAAAATTTTTGAGACTTTTTCATTAGTTTTCTTTTTTATAAAATTCTAATACCAATTCTATACATCTCGTCAAAGAGAGATAAAAACACGCCACACAAGTGAAAAAAACGAAGAAAACCGACTTGACTGGATTTGACACAGTCAACTTACAGCCACAAGTGTGACTACCTACGAAACTCGATCTGGTTTTGTTAGATTGTGAGATTCTTTTGGGGGTAACCAAGTGAGCTTCTGCATGAAAGGGAGGGAAGTCCTTGCTAATCTGCTTGCATCATGTAACAGCGGGAAATCAGTGGCGCAATTGCACTCTCAAACCCTCAAAGCCGGCCTTTCCCAGGACAGCTTCTTTGCCACAAAACTGAACGCTCTGTACGCAAAAAATGAGTCCCTCGGTCATGCCCGCAAGATCTTCAACGAAACGCCCCACAGAACTGTGTATCTTTGGAACGCCGTGCTCAGGAGCTACTGTAGAGAAGACCGATGGGAGGAGACCTTGTGTCTATTTCGTAACATTATGTCTGAGTCAAGAGGTAATGATGAAAAGCCTGATAATTTCACCATTCCCATTGCTCTGAAGGCTTGTGCGAGGCTAAGGGCACTGGTGTGTGGAAAAATAATACATGGGTTTGTGAAGAAACATGAGAAGGTTGCATTGGATATGTTTGTGGGTTCTGCATTGATTGAATTGTATTGCAAATGCGGCCAAATGGGCGAGGCTGTGAAAGTGTTTGATGAGTTTTTGCACCCGGATGTGTTTTTGTGGACTTCTATGGTTACTGGATATGAGCAGAATGGTGATCCTGAAGAAGCATTGGAGTTCTTCTCCCGAATGAAAATGGTGGGGCGCATTAATCCTGACCGAGTGACGCTTGTTAGTGCTGTTTCGGCTTGTGCTCAGTTATCAAATTTTAGAATTGGAAGTTGTGTGCATGGTGTTTCTATTAGGAACGGGTTCAACTCTGATTTATCTTTAGGTAATGCATTGCTAAATCTCTATGCAAAGATGGGTTCTGTCAAAACTGCCGCTAGGTTGTTCACAAAGATGCCGGAAAAAGATGTGGTTTCTTGGAGCTCCATGATTGCCTGTTACACTCACAATGGGGATGTAATAGAAGCGTTAAATCTTTTCAACAAAATGATTGACATGAGAATCGAACCTAATTCAGTGACTCTGGTAAGTGCATTGCAAGCATGTGCACTGGCAGGTAGTTTAGAAGAAGGTAAGAAGATCCATGAAATCGCTACTAGGAAGTGTTTCGAGTTAGATATCAAGGTAGCTACGGCCCTTATTGATATGTACATGAAGTGCTCTGCACCCGAAAAAGCAGGTGATCTCTTCAAGAGAATGCCAACGAAAGATGTGGTTTCGTGGGCTGCCTTGTTAAGCGGGTATGCTCACAACGGAATGGCAGACAAGTCAATTGGGGTCTTTCGCAACATGCTTTCAGACAAAACTCTGACTGATGCCGTTGCTATGGTCAAGCTTCTTGTAGCTTGTTCTGAATTAGGGATTCTTCAACAAGCTCTTTGCCTCCATGCTTATGTGATTAAGCGTGCCTTCACGAATAACATCTTTGTTGGATCTTCACTCATAGAGTTATACTCGAAGTGCGGCAGCATAGATAATGCTGTCCTATTATTTGAAGGGATAACAGACAAAGATGTCGTTATCTGGAGCGCAATGATTGCAGGTTATGGAGTTCATGGACAAGGAGAACAAGCGTTGAAAGTATTTGATCGGATGGTTAAGCACACAGCTGTGAAGCCTAATGATGTAACATTTCTCTCGATTTTATCTGCTTGTAGCCATTCGGGTTTGGTTGAAGAAGGCATCAAGATATTCAACACGATGTTGCATGAATACCAACTTAAGCCAGGACCTGAGCACTACGGGATAATTGTTGATCTTCTTGGCCGGACAGGAGAGCTGGATAAGGCAATGGAAATCGTTGAGAGAATGCCCAATCCAGCTGCACCTCATGTTTGGGAAGCCTTGCTTGGTGCATGCCGGATTCCCAACAACACAAAGCTTGGAGAGTCTTTTTCGGTTAGATCCTAATCATGCAGGGTATTACATCCTGCTCTCGAATATATATGCCATGGATAGCAAATGGGAAAATGTGACAAATCTTAGAACTTTGATAAAGGAGAAGGGGTTAAAGAAGATGTCCGGGCAGAGCGTTGTCGAGGTGGGGAGTGGCATCCGTAGTTTTGTTGCCGGAGATAGATTGCACCTTGATTCTGATCAGAATCTGATGAACCGCCGTCACCAAAACTGACTCGACATATCTGATAGGAGCATATTTATGCGACTTAACTAGCTTATTTCCTTGCATTTACGTTGTTAGAACCTAGTTATTTTAGTACTTTTAGCCATTTTCGTGTGTTTATAGGTCTATTGGGCTATTGGAGCAAAGAAGTGCATTTTGGAGCCTTTTGGAGCAGTTTTGGGCATGAAATGGATAGCATAAGTTTGGAGCAATGTAGATAGACGAAATTAAAGACCAAAGCATGCTAGGAATCAGCCAAAGAGAGGAAGAAAAATTAATTAAAATCTAATTCCCTTTCCCCTAAAATCTGCCATGCTTTTGGATTTACTTTCTCCCTAAAATCTGGTTGCTTTTCCCTAAAATCTGCCATGCTTTTGGATTTACTTTCTCCCTAAAATCTGGTTGCTTTTCCCTAAAATCTGCCATGCTTTTGGATTTACTCTCCCTAAAATCTGGTTGCTTTTCCCTAAAATCTGCCACACCTTTTGAATTTGGGCTGAAATTATGTCATTCTAAATTAATTAAGGATTAGGACTTTCCCATCCCTATAAATAAACTCTCTTGTTTCAGCCACAAGGGGACCATTCACATCCATTCATTCACCATACACACCCTAAACACAATTCCCTACCTTTGCCACAGCCCCCCTTTATCCAAAACACATCCCCTTCATCCATACACATCAACCACATCCTTTAGCACTTGTGCCGCAGCAAGGAGGAGAAGAAGGAACCTTGGACGTTTGAAGATTGGAGCGTTTTAGGTGTAATTCGTTTCATGTCTCTTATGTTTAATTTCTGTTTACTTTGCCTTGTTGTGAACATGAGTGGCTAAACCCCTCTTGGCTAGGGGTGATTTCAAAGCCATGATTATGTGTGTAATATGAATTGATAAATTTCAGTTATGGATTATTGAGTTTTGAATGTAATTGGCTTAACCGTTTGATTGATAACTTATTTGTGTTTGTTGATTGAGGGTCGACACTTAATTGGCTTGCATAAATCTGATGCTAGAGTATAAGTAAGTTTCACATAATCGTTACAAGCTTATATTCATATGTAGTGAAGGTCGTTGGTCACGATCGTGTTAAGTTCAATTCCTAGCATGAGTAACATGATGTCATAGTTATAAGTGCTTTGTCAATGCTTATGATTTTCATTGAACGTAATGATTTTTGAATGTATCTCTATTATGATGTCATGTAGAGGACTTTTGGAGAATACTTTAGGTTGTCGAATGATGTCATCCAATCTAATAACTTAAGGAAAATCTAAGAATTAACTAGTGATGTCACGGTTAATTTGGGGCATTGTCATTCATGATTCAAGAAGAAGTAACTGGAAATTGATTTGTTTGCATACATATCATGTGTAGAGAAAGAACCTCTAGCTTGTCCATCATTCATCTTAATCCCCAAATTCGTTTTGCAATCTGTTTAGTTCTATAATCTGTTTTGTTAATTTGAATTCGTCCAAATCAAACCCCCCATTTACTTTCTTGTTTCAAATTATTCTAAACTTGTTTTGTTTGTGTTTTTAAGTAGTTGGAGTCAAGTTAAAACCCAATTTCGTCCAATTTGGTGCTCTGTGTCCAAAACTGTCCAGAAAGTGTTTTTAAGGCAGTTTTGAGTCTTTTGGTTGCTGTTTTGAGTTTTTGGTTTGTTTTAGTGTTTTAAATTCTAGTTTTGCATTCTTTGAGTCTAGTTTAGTGTTTTAAACTTTGTTTTTACGTTTTTAAGTCAGTTTCCAAGTGTTTAGCAATCCCTCCTAATCTCCGGTTTAGAACGATCCCTACTTACATACTTTACTACAATTGATAAAAAGAGGGTTTTATTTGTGTGTTAAGATAATTTTCACATCAAATTTTGGCGCCGTTGCCGGGGATTAGCAACTTTGCTATTCCCTCGTTGTTCTTTTTGTTTATTTTTCATCTATTTTTGTTTTAGTTACTGATCTTATTTTTTGTTCTTGTCTCTAGGTACTAGTTTATGACTAGAAGTTCAAAACCTGTTCGTGAGCACATCTTTGATTTTGACGACGATTTTGAGCGGAATTTGAGGAAGAAAAAGAATCAACAAGGCCCTGAACCACCGTCTTCTAGCTCTACATCCGAGTTTGAAAAAGTTGGTGAGGAAGGAGAGCCCATGGCACAGTTTGTGGAAGAAGTACAAACCATGGCAGTGGACAATCGAACCATCAAAGAGCTCTCTGCCTCAGGTATGGATAATGCCGTTCCTTTATGTATCCAATACCCCGCGGCGGCTCAAGGTAAGACGGAAGAATTTGAACTTAAGTCTAGTTTATTACATCATATTCCTAAATTCCATGGGCTGTCCATGGAAGATCCTAACAAACATCTTAAGGAATTTGAAGTTGTTTGCTCAAGTATGACACCCATTAATGTGGATGGGAGTATTTTAAAGATGAAGGCCTTTCCGTTCTCCCTAATAGACAAGGCCAAAGATTGGTTGTATGAATTGGCACCCGGAACCGTCAATTCTTGGGAAAGTATGAAGCGTGCATTCTTAGAGAAGTTCTTTCCCACTGCAAAGATCATTCTTTTGAGGAAACGAATTAGTGGCATCCAGCAAAATCAAGGTGAGTCGTTTCCATCATATTATGAACGTTTTAAATCACTTGTTGCTTCATGTCCACAGCACCAAATGAAGGAGGAGCTGCTCATTCAATATTTCTACGAGGGACTCCTTCCCATGGAACGCCAAATGCTAGATGCCTCGGCGGGTGGTGCATTGGTGGACAAGACTCCGGTGGCTGCCAAAACTCTCATTGCAAACCGAGCACACAATGCACAACAATATGAGGGTGTTGGACAAAGAGAGGGGCCACGGCAACAAAGTGTGAATGAGGTAAGTGCAATTTCTGATATTCAATCACAATTGGCTAATCTTACTACTCTTGTGTCTCAGGTTGTCAAGGGATCAAAACCACAAGAAAACCAAGTGTGTGGCGTGTGTTCAATGCAAGGGCATCCATCCGAGACATGCCCTCAGTTGATAGAAAATGGAGGATGGGAAAGCGCCAATGCAATTGGGTTTCAAGGCCAAAACCAACCAAGAAACGATCCATATTCAAATACTTACAATCCCGGTTGGAGAGACCACCCAAATTTCAAGTGGAGGGAGCCACAACAACCCCAACAACAAGGAGGCTTTAGGCAACAACCCCCGGGTTTCTACCAAAAGTCGTTTGCACCAACTCAACCCCAAGCACAACCCGCCCAAAAATCAGGTTCTTCTATTGATAATGATCAAATTTTTAACTTACTAACTTCTATGGCACAGGGTATGCAAACTAGGGACAAGAAGGTGGACGAGTTGGAGAAGCAAGTGGGACAGATTGCCGAGTTCATGGGGAAGTTTCGAGACCAAGGCCAACTTCCTAGTTCTACCATTCCAAATCCGAAGGGAGGCTTTGAAAGTACAAAAGCTATCTATTTGAGAAGAGAAAAAAAAGTTGGGGCAGGTCCTAAACCATCAACATCAGGTCCCAAAGAGGATGAAAAACTGCAATTTGAAGAGGATGATGCATGCCCACCCACGGACAAGGTGGAAACACCTTTGCCGCAAGTTCCTAGGATCCCCAATCTGCCCAATTCGGCCACCACGGGTAAGTTGAGTTCAAATTCTGTAATTTCTAACTCTATTCCCCCCAATGCACCCTTTCCTCGCAGATTTGTACAATCCAAGAAGGGGGAGAATGACAAAGACATACTTGACACATTTCGGAAGGTGCAAGTTAACATTCCCCTTTTGGATGCAATTAAACAAGTTCCTAAGTATGCCAAATTCTTGAAAGAATTGTGCACTACAAGAAAGAGGGCTTCGAACAAAGAAGTAGTACGGGTAAGTGAGAATGTCTCGGCCATGTTACAAAGAAAATTGCCTCCTAAGTGTAAGGATCCCGGAAGTTTTACAATTCCTTGTGTAATAGGCAATACTCGCTTTGAATCTGCCATGTTAGATCTAGGTGCATCAATAAATGTCATGCCTTATTCAATTTATGCATCTATGAATTTGGGTGAATTAAAAAATGATGGCGTGATTATTCAATTGGCCGATAGATCTAATGCATATCCGAGAGGTGTGTTGGAAGATGTCTTAGTGCAGGTGAATCACCTAATTTTTCCGGCGGATTTTTATGTGCTTGAGATGGAAGACTCGGACCATGCCCCTACATTACCCATCTTACTTGGCCGCCCATTCATGAAGACTGCTCGTACCAAGATTGATGTCTTCAAAGGAACATTAACCATGGAATTTGATGGGGAAGTGATTGATTTCAAAGTTTCTGATGCTATGAGATATCCTCATGATGATCACTCTTGTTTTTCTATTGATGTGATTGACTCTTTGGCGCAGGAATTCCTTGATGATTTGAATGAGGATGCACTTGAAAAGACCCTTACACAAGGCATTGGACTCAAAAACGAAGGTTTGGCACTTAGGGGTGCTCACGGCCACAACAAGCAATTCCTTGCCGTGCCTAGTCAAGAAGATTTGGTAGAGATGGTTGCTGCCCTAGAGTCAATTCCAGAGCATATGGGTAAGTCTTCTAACCTAGTTCCAATTCCCGTTTCGACTAACAAGTTACTTCCTTCTATAGTGCAGCCACCGTCTTTAGAGCTTAAACCGTTGCCTAGCAATTTGAAATATGTGTTTTTGGGGGAAGAAGAGACGTTGCCCGTCATCATCTCTTCTTCACTCACGGCACAAGAGGAGGACAAGTTGGTGAGGGTGCTTCGCGACTACAAAACTGCCATTGGGTGGACATTGGCCGATATCAAGGGCATTAGCCCTACTACGTGCATGCATCGCATACTCTTGGAGGAGGGAGCCAAACCATCTAGGGAAGCACAACGCCGCCTCAATCCACCCATGCTAGACGTTGTGAAGAAGGAAATCATCAAGTTACTTGATTGTGGGGTAATTTACCCAATTTTTGATAGCCGTTGGGTATCTCCGGTTCAAGTTGTTCCAAAGAAGTCCGGAGTCACCGTGGTACGAAATGATGAGAATGAGCTTGTGCCTACACGAATTCAAATTGGATGGCGGGTTTGTATTGACTATAGGAAGCTAAATGCCACAACAAGGAAAGATCACTTTCCTTTGCCATTCATCGACCAAATGCTTGAAAGGTTAGCCGGTCATGCTTTTTATTGTTTTCTTGATGGCTATTCAGGTTATAATCAGATTGTGATAGCTCCCGATGATCAAGAGAAGACTACTTTCACATGCCCCTTTGGTACCTTTGCTTATAGACGCATGCCATTTGGGTTATGCAACGCACCTGCCACTTTTCAAAGGTGTATGGTAAGTATATTTTCGGATTATGTTGAGAAGATCATTGAGGTATTTATGGATGATTTTAGTGTGTTTGGGGATTCTTTTGATAAATGCTTGGATAATCTGACCTTGATCTTGAAACGGTGTGTTGAAACTAATCTTGTTTTAAATTGGGAAAAATGTCATTTTATGGTAAAACAAGGTATAGTTTTAGGTCATATTGTTTCAGAAAAAGGAATTGAAGTAGATAAGTCCAAAATAGACCTTGTGCGTCACTTACCCTCTCCAACTTCGGTTAGAGAGGTCCGATCTTTTCTTGGCCATGCAGGGTTCTGTAGGCGTTTCATAAAGGATTTTTCCAAGATTTCCAACCCACTTTGCCGATTGCTTCAAAAAGATGTGCCTTTCAAGTTTGATGAGGAGTGTGAATTGGCATTCAAGCAACTCAAAGAAAAGCTCACTTCGGCCCCTATCATTGTTCCTCCCGATTGGAGCCTTCCGTTTGAGTTAATGTGTGATGCATCCGACTATGCCATTGGTGCTGTTTTAGGCCAACGGAGGAACAAACAGCCCCATGTTATTTATTATGCTTCTCGTACCCTAAATGATGCTCAATTAAATTACTCTACCACTGAGAAAGAACTTATTGCCGTTGTTTTCGCTTTAGATAAATTTCGTTCATACTTACTTGGTACTAAAGTGATTATATTTTCTGACCATGCAGCTTTAAGGTACCTTTTCACCAAGAAGGAAGCCAAACCAAGGCTAATTCGTTGGATGCTCCTACTTCAAGAGTTTGATGTCGAAATTAGAGACAAAAAGGGGAGTGAAAACGTGGTGGCTGACCACCTTAGCCGTTTGGTGCACATTGAGGACTCCTTACCCATTCAAGAAACATTCCCTGATGAGCAATTGATGTCCTTAGAGGTAAGTGAGCCTTGGTTTGCTGATCTGGTGAACTATTTGGTCACAAAACAAGTTCCTAGCACTCTAGATAAATTCAAACGTGATAAGCTTAGAAAAGATGCACGATTTTATGTGTGGAATGATCCATATTTGTGGAAATATTGCCCAGATCAGATTGTTAGGCGATGTGTGCATAATTCTGAGTTTAATTCAATTCTAGCCTTTTGTCACTCTTATGCATGTGGGGGTCATTTTGGCACCCAAAGAACAGCCCTTAAGGTGTTAGAATGTGGATTTTATTGGCCTACATTGTTTAAGGATGCTAGAATGTTTTGTTTAACTTGTGATAAATGCCAAAGATTTGGTACCATTGGTGTTAAGGACCAAATGCCACAAACTCCCATATTCAATGTCGAAATCTTTGATGTTTGGGGCATTGATTTCATGGGTCCTTTTCCTTCTTCGTTTGGTTTCACTTATATCTTGCTTGCCGTTGATTACGTTTCTAAATGGGTGGAAGCCAAAGCCACCCGTACTAACGATTCTAAGGTGGTTGCAGATTTTGTGAGAACTAACATTTTTGCTAGGTTTGGAATGCCTCGAGTTCTAATCAGTGATGGTGGCTCCCATTTTTGTAATCGAACCATTGCGGCTTTGCTCAAGAAGTACAACATCACCCATAAGGTTTCAACACCTTATCATCCTCAAACCAATGGGCAAGCCGAGGTATCGAATAGGGAGATCAAACAGATTCTAGAGAACCGTGGGCACCACAAGGAAGGATTGGAGTTTGCGCCTAGACGATGCATTGTGGGCTTATCGTACAGCCTACAAAACTCCCCTTGGCATGTCACCTTTTCGGCTTATTTATGGCAAGCCATGTCACTTACCGGTGGAACTTGAGCACAAAGCACATTGGGCCGTGAAAACATTCAATCTGGAGTTAGATGCTGCTGGAATGCATAGGAAACTCCAATTGAATGAACTTGAGGAGATCCGGAATGAAGCATATGACAGTGCCCGAATTTACAAGGAGAAAACAAAAGCTTTCCATGACAAGATGATAAGGGGCAAAACCTTCTCCATTGGGCAGAAAGTGTTGCTTTTCAATTCCCGTTTACGTTTATTTCCTGGTAAGTTAAGATCTAAGTGGATTGGACCCTTTGTTGTCACTAATGTTTTTCCCTATGGTGCAGTCCAAGTCCAAAGCTTAAGGAATGGACAAGAATTCAAAGTCAACGGACATAGATTGAAGCCTTACTATGAGCATGCCGTGGGGCAGGTTGTGGAAGACATTCCTTTCCAAGCCGTGGCCTCCAATGGGGAATGAGTGGAGTTCTTCGTCCGGCTGCAAGACGTAAAAGAAAGCGCTTCATGGGAGGCAACCCATGCAATTCAACAAAGGAAGCCCTAGGAATCACTCCAATTCCATATTTGCGTTCCTAAAACCCTTCTCTTTGTTGATTCTTTCTATTCTGCCTAGTTTTGCATTTTAGTTGCTGTTTGTGTATTTCTTTATGTTTGGTGTGATTTTATGCTTGAAACATTGAGGACAATGTTTGATTTAAGTGTGGGGGGGTGACTAAGTGTTTTTGATGCAAATTCGTGAAATTTTATCACCCATTACTTATAGCTTGTTCCTTGCTGTTTTAAGGTGTTTTTAAGCAATTTTGGGCTGTTTTAGTGTGTTTTGGTTTACAGATCCGAAATTCACATAAAAATTTGAAAAAAATTGTTTTGAAAGACCCAAAAAGAGTTGTTTTGAGTTGTTTTTGTGTGTTTGTTTGTGTCTTAGGGTACCTTCCAACACAATGATGAGGATTCGGTTTGTAATTGCATGACTGTTAAAAAGAGTTGTAAACATGGATGAAAGTTTGATTTCCTTTTGGTTTATGCTTGATTGTGGTTATAACTTATGAATTCACATGCAATCATAAAGGAAAAATCAGTTTTTGTAACATGCTTGAAGGAATGAACTCAAATTAACACTACAACCTTGTGAGACTTGAGCCTAAACGTTTCTTTGGAGAGTTGATAATCTGTGCATTTTTGTTTTCTAAGTCGTTGCATGATCTCATTATTCTTTGCTTGGTTACTACTTAGAAAGCGTTTCATCACTTAGTTCCAAATGCTAGAACTCATGCCATTTCATTCAAAGCATGCTATTGAATTGCATAACACATGTTCAAGATGAAGTTGTGTAGTGACCACCACCTAAGCCAAACAGTCGTGTATCCTATTTCATTATGTCTTTAAAGTTAACCCCGTTGAGCCTTGTTAGCCTATGTTCTTTGTTAACCTACATTATCCTCACCAAACCTAGATTAGGACCATCCATACCCTTGTTTTTAAGGCATAGTAAAGCATGACTACAATTGAATTCCTTTTGATTAATGAATGGCAGAAAACAAGTGTGGGGGAAGTATTTTTCATGTGAGTTTGTGCCAAAAGCACGGGTAGAAAAGAAAAAGAAAAGTTGAAAAGATGTGAAAAAGAGTACTAAAGTGTTGTTTGTTGAAGAAATGGTCCAAAACAATGAATTCGGCCCTAAGAGTTGTTTAAATTTTCCCCTTGTGTTTTAAAGTTGATTTTTGCATTCTAAAGTGAATTCTAAGTCTTAATTTCACTACTTTGCTTACTATCGCTTTAAGAACGTTTGTTATCCCTATCCTTCATTTGTTAACCAATACCCCAAGCCCCATTACAACCGTTGACTTCTATCTTGAGTGTTATGTGTTTCAATTTGTGGAGTTTGAATTTGGTATGAGCATATGGTGTCACTGGTTCTCGCATCTAAGTAGTAGCATTCCATTCATGAGATCATATCTAAACATGCTTATTAACTCCAGAAATTGCTTTCTTTGTGAAACATATACGTGAGTGTTCGTTTTCATATCTACATCAATCTTCTCACATATAACTAGTATAGGGTGTGTAGTTAGAAAATCTGAGTGAAAATTGAGTGAGTAAGGAATTGAGCAAATTCTCTAAGGCATGTTACTACATTCAAAACATCGTTTTAATTCGTTAAATGTGAACTAGTAAGTAGTGACTTTGATTAAGTATGCTCTCAATTGTAAAGATGACTCAAATCTGTGGGGATGATGATTTTTAACATGTCATGTGCATTGGAAATCCCTGAGACGATTGTTGGAAGGTTTAGTTTAAGTTTTGTTTCTTTTGTTTATTTAGTTTTGCTCGAGGACTAGCAAAAGCTAAGTGTGGGGGAATTTGATAGGAGCATATTTATGCGACTTAACTAGCTTATTTCCTTGCATTTACGTTGTTAGAACCTAGTTATTTTAGTACTTTTAGCCATTTTCGTGTGTTTATAGGTCTATTGGGCTATTGGAGCAAAGAAGTGCATTTTGGAGCCTTTTGGAGCAGTTTTGGGCATGAAATGGATAGCATAAGTTTGGAGCAATGTAGATGGACGAAATTAAAGACCAAAGCATGCTAGGAATCAGCCAAAGAGAGGAAGAAAAATTAATTAAAATCTGATTCCCTTTCCCCTAAAATCTGCCATGCTTTTGGATTTACTTTCTCCCTAAAATCTGGTTGCTTTTCCCTAAAATCTGCCATGCTTTTGGATTTACTCTCCCTAAAATCTGGTTGCTTTTCCCTAAAATCTGCCACACCTTTTGAATTTGGGCTGAAATTATGTCATTCTAAATTAATTAAGGATTAGGACTTTCCCATCCCTATAAATAAACTCTCTTGTTTCAGCCACAAGGGGACCATTCACATCCATTCATTCACCATACACACCCTAAACACAATTCCCTACCTTTGCCACAGCCCCCCTTTATCCAAAACACATCCCCTTCATCCATACACATCAACCACATCCTTTAGCACTTGTGCCGCAGCAAGGAGGAGAAGAAGGAACCTTGGACGTTTGAAGATTGGAGCGTTTTAGGTGTAATTCGTTTCATGTCTCTTATGTTTAATTTCTGTTTACTTTGCCTTGTTGTGAACATGAGTGGCTAAACCCCTCTTGGCTAGGGGTGATTTCAAAGCCATGATTATGTGTGTAATATGAATTGATAAATTTCAGTTATGGATTATTGAGTTTTGAATGTAATTGGCTTAACCGTTTGATTGATAACTTATTTATGTTTGTTGATTGAGGGTCGACACTTAATTGGCTTGCATAAATCTGATGCTAGAGTATAAGTAAGTTTCACATAATCGTTACAAGCTTATATTCATATGTAGTGAAGGTCGTTGGTCACGATCGTGTTAAGTTCAATTCCTAGCATGAGTAACATGATGTCATAGTTATAAGTGCTTTGTCAATGCTTATGATTTTCATTGAACGTAATGATTTTTGAATGTATCTCTATTATGATGTCATGTAGAGGACTTTTGGAGAATACTTTAGGTTGTCGAATGATGTCATCCAATCTAATAACTTAAGGAAAATCTAAGAATTAACTAGTGATGTCACGGTTAATTTGGGGCATTGTCATTCATGATTCAAGAAGAAGTAACTGGAAATTGATTTGTTTGCATACATATCATGTGTAGAGAAAGAACCTCTAGCTTGTCCATCATTCATCTTAATCCCCAAATTCGTTTTGCAATCTGTTTAGTTCTATAATCTGTTTTGTTAATTTGAATTCGTCCAAATCAAACCCCCCATTTACTTTCTTGTTTCAAATTATTCTAAACTTGTTTTGTTTGTGTTTTTAAGTAGTTGGAGTCAAGTTAAAACCCAATTTCGTCCAATTTGGTGCTCTGTGTCCAAAACTGCCCAGAAAGTGTTTTTAAGGCAGTTTTGAGTCTTTTGGTTGCTGTTTTGAGTTTTTGGTTTGTTTTAGTGTTTTAAATTCTAGTTTTGCATTCTTTGAGTCTAGTTTAGTGTTTTAAACTTTGTTTTTACGTTTTTAAGTCAGTTTCCAAGTGTTTAGCAATCCCTCCTAATCCCCGGTTTAGAACGATCCCTACTTACATACTTTACTACAATTGATAAAAAGAGGGTTTTATTTGTGTGTTAAGATAATTTTCACATCAATATCTCCCTTCCATGGCCAGCTGCAGCGCAGCCGGAATGGACAAGAACCAAGCCGGTGTAATTTGCAAAACAGCGCTCATAAGAGCGAGGGATGTGGACCTTTGCTGGTAGAATCAAAACAAGAGATACGTAATGTTCCCTTTATAAAATGTGACCTTTGCTGCGGCAACGTCCGCTTGTTGTACAATTGCTTATAAAGCACTATACGCTCATCCTCACTAGCCGATGTGGGACTCAACTTGGCTCAAGTCGAAGCCACCGGACCCAACATTCATCAACAAGAAGGAAGATTGAGTTGAGAAAATTTGAAATGTTATACACACTTATACGCCATTTTTAGTTTGTCATACAATTAAAAATTTAAGTGAATTGTCATATCAATTTTCCAAATTCACTAATTTGTCATCTCAACATAACTTTGTTAAGTTTTTCATGCAAATAAGTTGCAATCTTTGAGAATTCAACATGGTCAATCATGTCGCTAAAAAAAAAGATAAAAAATGTCTGAAACCTTGAAATGTTCGAAATAATCTTGAAGTGAGGAATTGAAATGTCCGAAATAACCTTGAACTTAGGTTAGATGGAAAACTAAACGGAGTCGGAGTAATATGACAAATTAATAATTTCAAAATATTAATATGACAAAGCTCTTAAAATTCTAATTCATATGACAAATTTTAAAAAAAAAAAAGTCTATAAATTCATTTAACATTTCAAAAAAAATTCATACTGAAATTGCAGGGTATGATTAGTAACAATTAGAGTTAATCACATACATACACTAGTACATAGCCGCATATTTACCACATCAATTCCATCACGAGCATCAACAGCTCGTGGTAGAAGCTATTCAATTACCACGGTTTAATGTAGCTCGTGGTAGATAACATTAATTCACCACGGTCAGATTCTAGCCCGTTGTTAAAAGTGAATAATCTACAACGGTTTTTAATCCCGTGATAGAATATCAAAACCACAACGCGATATGCTCGTTGTGTTTACTTCAAACAACCACACCGGCTTTTGAAAATTCACCACGGCATCGGCCCGTGGTGGATTTTTTTTTTTTTTTTTTTTTATAAATATTTTGGAGGATATTAAAAATGGAAAACTAACGAAAAGGGCCTGAATAGTGACAGTTTTAATGAAAAGCCCTTTTTGAAGGTATAATGAATAGTGACAGTTAAAGGTAAAAAAGGACTTTTCGTTAAAAGTAAACAGTACCGGGGGTGTTTTATTAAACTTCCCTATTAAAAATTCAAGTACTTCGTAAAAAGACACTTTGGAATGCTTTCTTTCATTTCCCAATTGTTTCTTCTTCCTGGTCAAAGCTTTCAATATTGAGATCAGATAACCTTTTGCAAGGTTGGACCTCATCAGATGAGTAATCGCTTAACTCTGTATCGTCGTCACAGTCCTCCTCGTCAGACTCAAATGGCACACGCTTATAGTCCGCTTTTATCAGATGTTCAAGTACAGATTCCCATTCAAAGATATCCACTCCTGTTTTCTTCACCTTAATTTGATGATCATCAAAGTATGCAAGTACACGAACCCTGTCGCCACCTTTCAGATTGAGCTTCTTGTTTGTAAGATTTCCCAGCCAAAGATAACATTCATGGGAAGCAGTTACGGTGGTCACCATTGGCCAAATGTGAAAACGTGTTCGCTGGGTACGATTAACAACATCAATGCATAGGGACCCAGTGCAGTCTGAGTTGTCCGAAGAATAAATGATGCACACAACCAACCCTCCTATATAATCACAAGTAGGCGGCACTTCAATTTTGACAGTTTCATCCTCTCGTCCGACATAGGGTAACCGGCGAGGAATATCATTTACAGAGAGAGAAAGTCCACCAAATACATACCCCTTCCATTTCTACAACACGAGGTGCAAAGTTAGTATAAGCAACAATACGAAAATCAGAGAGGGAGAGCGAAAGTTCCATACCAATAGGATGTTCTCCTTAAAAGTAGCAGTGAGACTGGTGCACCCTTCCATATGAAGAGTATTCATGCCGCACAAGAAGTTATCCAAGTTTCGAATATCCTTGAGTTTGCGGCAGTCTTTCAGTTGCAATACGACCATTTCCATCTCTAAGTTGGGCATTATTTCCAGTTCAGTGCAGTAATTCGCTTCCAGTGTAAGCAAACTTGTCGGCAAATCTGGGATTGCCTGAAGGTTTGTGCAATGATTTAGAGACAATGATTCAAGCTGGGAAAGGCCACTGAGGATGGGTAGCCTATTAAAACCATTTTCATCTAGGCTTAAAATCCTTAAAGAAGATAGACTCCGAAGGCTTTCAAGAATGGCATCATCCGTTATATTGCAGCCTCTAAGATATAAATACTGAAGCATCTTCAGTTGTGCAAATAAATGGTAACCCCCAGACACACCCTTACAGCCCTGGAGGCTCAATTCCTCGAGATGTGGGAGTTTTGAAAAATCTGGTAATTGAGTCAGGTTACGGGAATGATCAAGTATAAGAAACTTCAACTTCTTCGGCAACTGTTTGGCAAAAAGATAGAATAAAAATCATAATCCATATTAGAGAGAGAGAGAGAGAGAGAGAGAGAGAGAGAGAGAGAGAGAGAGAGAGAGACGACTAATGTTGGTATTTACAAAACGCGGACGAGGAAAGGATTAATGATTTGGTTGAGGTTACGACAATTATATGTATCGTACCAGGTCGGAATCCTCCCAAACTCGGACAAGCTTGCTGCAGCTCAAGTCAATAAGAACTAAGTTTCGTAAATCAAAATCTTCGGGTATGACCTCTAGAGGAAATCCCTGCCAACGCAAAAATCTTAACTCCTTGGAAAGATGACTGTAGCTTCCAGTGAGCTTTACATTTTTGAGCTGGAGAAATTTCAGATGCCGCATCTTCTTAAATGCTTTTGTGCTGAAGTGATGCTCATCAGAATTTTCTGGCAACACTAAAGTTAGCCCTCTAATTGCTTCCGTTCCCTGTTGGGGGGAAAACAAGAATAAATATAATTCAAGCAGAGCCATGACTATCTATTAACATACATTCAACATAACATTTTTTATTTACATACAAATGCAGCGCATACAATGCATTAGATGTGGGATATGCATATGCTTATGTTTATTTACATACATTCAACATAACATTTTTTATTGGGATTTGGGAAAACACTTACAGATTCGTCTCTTAACACGCTTGTTACTTCTTCATGATGCCACAATCGACTACGTTTTCCAGGTTCCATAGCACATTCTGCCCGCACAATTTCTCTTCCCATGTCTCGAATCAAATCATGCATCCTAAATGCTGATAAATGAATATCTAGAAGACATCGATCTTGAATGGTTTTGATATCTGATTCTACACAAAAGCGACTGCAACTATCCAATATTGGCATGACTTTAGTTCCAAGCCAGTTAATAAAGAAATGAGATATGTCAAGGAACACACCTTTCACATGATCATCACTTAGCCCATCATAGCTTAATCTAAGTGTTTCATGAATTTTTCCATGTGGAATATTTCTCAATTTATCCAATGTACTTTTCCATATGCTTTTACTCTTTTTCGTAGCCAACAAACGGCCTACAACTTTAAGAGCTAGCGGCAATCCTCCACAATAATCAACAACATCTGTTGCAAGTTCAATATATTCTTTATCAGGACAATGATTTCCAAATGCATGCCAACTAAGGAGCTCAAGAGCTTCTTCATCCGTCATTGTTTGTGCCTTATATATTTTATCCACCTTTTGTATATTCAGCACTTGTTCATCTCTTGTTATTAAAATAATCCTACTTCCTGGACCAAACGAGTTACTATCTATCGCCAATTCATCTAATTGGTCCGCATCATCTATGTCATCAACTACGATGAGTACCTTCATGCTTCCAAGTCTTTTCTCTATCTCCTTGGTCCCTTCGGCAACACTGCTTATTTTAATGTCAGGCCGTTTCAAAATATCTCTAAGAAGTTGTTCTTGCAGACTAACCATATTTTTCTTTTTACTCCTCACCTCTTCAAGGTAACATTGACCACGGAAACTATGATGGTATGTGCTATAAATGGCTCTCGCAAGCGTTGTTTTACCTATGCCGCCCATACCCCAAATTCCAATTATTTGAACATCATGTGAACCTCCAACATCTAAGTATTTAGTACCGAATTCTTCCACACGAAAAGCTATTCCAACTGAGTGCTTGGCTTCTTTTGAGTCGCTGGTTTTTAGTAGTCGGATGATGTCCCCAACAACTTCATGGATATACTCCTTCACGCCTGCCAATTGGAAATCCAAATTATGCAAACAAATGATTAATCATGCAACAGCATGATTCATATGAACTAAATGCCTTATGCATCACGACATGGCTGATTAGTGAGTATCCCAAAAGCTAATTGTACAAGATGTTGCAAGCGATTAAATTTTGTAAAAGAGGAAATTTGAAATGATACCTGTCGGCAGTGGTTTTAAGATTCCGGCCAACCAAATCTGCAGAAGCGTTAAGATCCTTTCTCCACTGCTCAACGTCATTTGGGTCTTCATCCCTTTCATGCTTCTGAAATGCTTCCCCAAAACTACCACTCTGTTTCCTCACTTCAGAAGGGTCAACGTCTAGAATATTGGATACACTACTTTCCCCTCTTGATCTTCTCGGCACCTCATGATCATCGACAGCTCCCTCAGACACCATCGGGACTCCGCGTAACTCTTTGAGAAGACGACGACCGCGATCCTAGACCCTTCGATTTCTCGGTCAAGTTCTCTCTGTATATTCTCCCCTCTTTTGAGCTCGTAGTCTATAAACGTGTTGATTCCGGCACTGCTTAACGCAATGGAGAGGTGGTCTGTGAACCCAGTGCGTGTGTCCTCGCCTCTAAATCTCAGGAACACCTCGCACTTCCAGCGGTTTGAACGTCGAGATGAAGACGAACCGCCGGCGGTGGCCGCGGCGGCGGTTGCAAGGGCGAGGCTGCTGGTATTCATTGATTTCAAGCAAAGAAGTGAAACTCCTGATCGTTTCAGTCAAAAGAAAACAAGTCTCTCCAAAGATTCCCAGCGAAACTCCTGATTATTGTTTTGGATCGCTGGAAGATGTGAGAGCAAAAAATAATGAAGAAAGAAGAGGGAGAGAAGACGCAAGATGCGGCTGCGTAAGAAATGATAGGAGGGAGAAAAGAATTGTAAGAGGGCTTTTCTTAACATGGGCTTGATTGATTAAGTCTAATCTACCAATATATTATATTTAAGGCTAAATAGCCACTCCTTGATATTTGCATATCACATCACTTTGGTCCTTCAGATTTCAAATCAATATAAGTGATCATTGAGATTGTCCACCATTAATCATTTTGGTCCGTTAAAAACTCCGTTAAGTGTCCCGGAGTTCTTGGCCAGAAGTTTGGGCAATTTTCAAAGTTTCGTAACTCAATCGTTTCATAACCAAATTCAACCCATAATATATCAAAATGAAGATAGGAAAGTGTAGAATAAGATTTTATCATTTTGAAGCCTAATGGTTACCGGAGATGACCAGAAAATAGCCTCAAAGTTGACTAGTCCGAGGGAAAACTAGAAAACTCGTCGAAAACTGGGACAACTTTAAACGTTCACAACTTCTTCAATATTCAACGAAATCAAGTGATTCATAAACGAAAATCATACTTCTCAACGAGACAAAGAGAATAGTATCTTTTTGAAGGCTAATTCGCCTTTTTGGCAAAAAACGACTCGAAAGTGGTTAACTCGAGACCAAGATAGCCACTTTCAAGCTGTTTTTCGGCCAAAGAAAGGCGAGTTAGCCATCTATAAAGGTGTCATTCTCTTCCTCTCGTCGAGAAGTATGATTTTCGTTTTTAAATCACTTGATTTCATTGATTATTGAAGAAGTTATGAACGTTTAAAGTTTATCTAGTTTCCGGCGAGTTTTTCAGTTTTCCCTCGGACCAGTCAATTTTGAGGCTATTTTCCTGCCATCTCCAGCAACCATTGGGCTTCCAAATAGGTATAATCTTATTCTACACTTTCTTATCTTCATTTTGATATATTATGAGTCGAATTTGGTTTAGAAACGATTGAGTTACGAAGTTTTGAAAATTGCCCAAACTTCCGGCCAAAAGCTTCGGGACACTTAACGAAGTTTTTAACTGAAGGACCAAAATGATGGTTGACAATCTCAGGGATCACTTCTATTGATTTGAACTCTCAAAGACCAAAGTGATGTGTTATACAAATCTTATGAACCATTTTGTCTATTTAGCTTATATTTAATATGCCTTATTATTCTTATAGGTTGTCATTGTCGACGGCAACGCGATCATTATTCAAAGCATATAATCAGTTTTTAATTAAGGTGGATTACTGTTCTTATTTTCAAACTATTAAAATATAATATAGTTTTGAATAATTGCTGGTGGACGTATTAAACGAGAATGCGAGAGGCACGATAACGATTCTTATTGAAAAATTTAATCCATAACACATGATGCAAAATTAAATACATATTCATATAGGCCATGAAATTTATAAATCAAGACGTGCTCAATTATCAAATTTATTAAAAATTTCTAAGTACCTCATTATTTTGTTTGGATTGATCAGTTGACCCGATTAAAATGCCCACCCTACTTGAGAACCTGCATTTACATCGAATATGAGAACTTGGCTAGGTCTCGCCCATGTACTTAGTATAATTATCTATTAATGGTTATATATAATGTAATGGCATTGAACAACCATGTTTGACCATCAATAAATGATTGCAATAAGTACTTCAATCCCTAGCTAATATTATTAAACTCAAATCGTAACGTTTACATCGAAAGTCAGAGTATTAAACAACTCTTGCTCCACACAGCTACTTAGTGTCCCCATTAAAATTGAAAGAAGGCTACACATGCTCTTAGCAAATGTCTCCAATAAAGGGAATTATTATTAGCATTCCAAAAATCTCATTTTGCACTCCAAACTTTCTATAATTAGAAAGAAAAATATATTTGTGAGGAGTGTAAAATGAGATTATTGGAGTGCTAATAACAGTTCCCTAAATAAATAAATAAAATTAATATATATTCGGTTCGATTCTAGAATCATTGAAACCGAAACCGAACCAAATGATTTCGGTTCGATTCGATTTTTTGTTCAGTTCACTTTTTAGGTTTCAGTTCGGTGTTCCGTTCATTTTTTTTTCCTGTTTTTAATCCACCCTTAGTTCACGACCTTATTCTATTTTAAAGGTGTTGTACAGGTTGGTTCAACTGATGTTGATGGATGTCATGGGTTTATAAACAAACATGACAAGGTTGCACTGGACATAGACAAAGGACATAGACAAGGTTGCATTGGACATGGCACATGTCTGTGGGTTTTGCATTGTTTGAATTGTATTTTAAATGCAGACAGATAAGCCAGAGTTTTGCAATCAATGCTCCAATTAGGACAAGTCTGAGGACCAATTTTAACATTAACAAAACATAATAATAGTAATATGTCACTTATTCGATATGCTAATGATTCACATGCGAAGAGTTTATAGTCACGTTATGTTCTAATATTGTATGTATAATTTTTTGAGAGACATCACGCGACGACGAAGGCCATTTCAGTTTAAGAGCTTTGCAAAACCTTTAGCATAGAATGGAAAAATGACCAACCAATGTTGGAGATGATTTGTTGGGAGGAACTAAATATAACTACAAAACAGGTAAAAGGCAGTAGCCTAGTGAAGTGCGTGCTACTACTTTTTACTAGATTTTTTCGTAATAAGAAAAATGGGCGGTGGAAAAAGGCCAGGGATCTGCTGTCCCGTGTCTCCTGCCATGTCTTTTTTTAATTATTTTTACTAATTAATAAAACACTCATTATCAACTAAAATTATATGAAATTACTAGTTTAACTCTCTAATTAAAACAAAATATGAATAAGAAATATGGAGTAGAATTGTAATTTCACACAACCAAATTTTGCTGTTTTTTTTCAAAGCTTCACCTACATGCAATCCTAACAGATCTCTAACTAAAAAAATTAAAAAATATATATATAAAAAAAAAACTTCTCACTCCCACATTCTCTATCACTCTCTTCCTCTCTCCTATTTTAAAAACAAAAATAAAAAAAATTTCTCACACACTTTGTGTGTGCCCATATGCTAATGTCATTTAACTTAACTCCCAATTTAACAGTGTCAACTTTTCTTAATTAATATTTATTTAAATAAAAAAACTGATTCACCAAAGAAAATTGAAAATCAAAACAAAAAGAAAACAAATCCCAACTGGAAGTCTGAAAGTCTGCAACTCCCTCCAATCTCAGTCGGCGGCAATTCACACGGCCATTGAAACTTCCATTACACTCTCTCTTTCTATATCTCGCCAGCGAAGTCCCGTAGGATGATTGAGTCAAACCTTCCCGTATATTATGATCGATGATTGAGTCAAACCTTCCCGTATATAATGATCTCGCCGTTTATTGTCATCGAGTCGATTCAAAATTTACATAAAATTTGATGTTTGACGGGCTGGGTCGATCACGATTGGGTATTTGAACGGAGAATAAAAATGGCGAACAGAGAGAAAATGAGGTTTCGCCAGTTGTGGAGTTCTCCGATGACAGACAGGTGTTGTTGGCTATCGAATTGGTGTTGATGGGAATTTGAGTGGCTGTTGCTTTTAATTTTTTTTAACTTTTAGTTTTTATTTATTTAACCTTATTAAACATTTTTGGACAAACAAACATTATTAAACATTTGACACTGTTAAATTAAAGGACATAATTAGAAGGGGACATGAAAGGAGACACAAATTTAGGGACATCAAATCCCTGGCTGTGGAAACAGGATGAGAGCCTACGGACCCTAATGAGCTTGACCATTGGTTTGATTGATGACTCAGAATTAACATCTCTTTTTCTGTGACTTGAAGCACAATTAGGTTTGATATAAAATAATACAAGAAAGTATGAACCTAAGAATTTGTAGTGGAAAATACAAAAGGTTTTTAATATACTAAAGAAATAACGTATCAATAATAAGTTGTACGTTATTTTGTATTTGTCACTGATGGATTAGTCATCGTCATTGTCAATGTCATTGTCAAACTCATATGGTATAGTATGATAATCCTCGTCACGAGTATCATCAGGCTCTATATAGTGCACATTCATAATGCACCATATTCACTCCTGAATGAAAAAATTATAGGAAAACAAAAATTGGTAGAAAGTGAGAGAAGTAGTGAAAAAGAAGAGAGTGGTATTTTGAGAGAATGATTTTACAGTCTGTATGTTCACATAGCTGAGAATTATACATATTACAAGTTGACCTTGTACAAACATTTAAGTGATTCATGTATTTACTGAATAGTTCAGATTCATCGTACTCTTTTCATCTTCTCAAACAAAACAGAACAAAGATAGACTTTTAATTCATAAAATTGGTATCTTAATTTAATAAAATGTGAAACAAATGTCATGTCATTTTATAGTTTCAAAAAAACAAATGTCATTTTACACGTACATAATAAACAAAGCATGTAACATGTGTTTCACTTGCTTAATTTGTCGGAAGTTCTCATGCAAATGCTGTGCATTTTATAAAATTCTAATACCAATTCTATACATCTCGACTTGACTGGATTCGAAGAAACCCGACTTGACTGGATTCGACACAGGCAACTTACAGCCACAAGTGTGACTACCAACGAAACTCAATCTGCTTTTATGAGATTGTGAGATTCTTTTGGGGTAACCAAGTGAGTCTTCTGCATGAAAAGGAGGGAAGTCCTTGCTAATCTGCTTGCATCATGTAACAGCGCGAAATCAGCGGCTCAATTGCACTCTCAAACCCTCAAAGCCGGCCTTTCCCAGGACAGCTTCTTTGCCACAAAACTCAACGCTCTGTACGTAATACATGAGTCGCTCGGTCATCCCCGCAAGGTGTTCGACGAAACGCCCCACAGAATTGTCTATCTCTGGAAAGCCATGCTCAGGAGCTATTGTAGAGAGGACCGATGGGATGAGACCTTGTGTCTATTTCGTAGCATTATGTCTGAGTCAAGAGGTAATGATGAAAAGCGTGATATTTCACCATTCCCATTGCTCTGAAGGCATGTGCGAGGTTAAGGGCGCTAGCGTGTGGAAAAATAATACATGGGTTAGTGAAGAAACATGAGAAGGTTGCATTGGATATGTTTGTAGGTTCTGCATTGATTGAATTGTATTCCAAATGCGGACAAATGGGCGAGGCTGTGAAAGTGTTTGACGAGTTTTTGCACCCGGATGTGTTTTTATGGACTTCTATGGCTACTGGATATGAGCAGAATGGTGATCCTGAAGAAGCATTGGAGTTTTTCTCCCGAATGGTGATGGTGGGCCACATTAATCCTGACCGAGTGACGCTTGTTAGTGCTGTTTTGGCTTGTGCTCAGTTATCAAATTTTAGAATTGGAAGTTGCGTGCATAGTGTTTCTTTCAGGAATGGGTTCGACTCTAATTTATCTTTAGGTAATGCGTTGTTAAATCTATATGCAAAGACAGGTTCTGTCAAAACTGCCACTAGGTTGTTCATGAAGATGCCGGAAAAAGATGTGGTTTCTTGGAGCTCCATGATTGCGTGTTACACTCATAATGGGGATGTAATAGAAACGTTAAATCTTTTCAACGAAATGATTGATATGAGAACCGAACCTAATTCAGTGACTCTGGTAAGTGCATTGCAAGCATGTGCACTGGCAGGTAATTTAGAAGAAGGTAAGAAGATCCACGAAATTGCTACTAGGAAGTGTTTCGAGTTAGATATCAAGGTAGCTACAGCCCTGATTGATATGAACGTGAAGTGCTCTGCACCCAAAAAAGCAGGTGATCTCTTCAATAGAATGCCAAAGAAAGATGTGGTTTCGTGGGCTGCCTTGTTAAGCGGGTATGCTCATAACAGAATGGCAGACAAGTCAATTGGGGCCTTTCGCAACATGCTCTCAGACGGAACTCTGCCTGATACCGTTGCTATGGTCAAGCTTCTTGTAGCTTGTTCGGAATGAGGGATTCTTCAACAAGCTCTCTACCTCCATGCTTATGTGATTAAGCGTGCCGTCAAGAATAACATCTTTGTTGGAGCTTCACTCATAGAGTTATACTCGAAGTGCGGCAGCATAGACAATGTTGTCCTATTATTTGAAGGTATACAGACAAAGATGTCATTATCTTATGGAGTTCATGGACAAGGAGAAGAAGCTTTGAAAGTATTTGATCGGATGCTTAAGCACACAGCTGTGAAGCCTAATGATGTGACATTTCTCTCGATTTTATCTGCGTGTAGCCATTCGGGTTTGGTTGAAGAAGGCAGCGAGATATTCAACACGATGTTGCACGAATACCAACTTAAGCCAGGACCTGAGCACTATGGGATAATTGTTGATCTTCAGCCGGACAGGAGAACTGGATAAGGCAATGGAAATCGTTGAGAGAATGCCCAATCCAGCTGCACCGCATGTTTGGGGAGCCTTGCTTGTTGCATGCCGGATTCACAACACAAAGCTTGGAGAGCTTGCAGCAAAGAGTCTTTTTCGGTTGGATCCTAATCATGCAGGATATTATATGCCATGGATAACAAATGGGAAAATTTGACAAATCTTAGAACTTTGATAAAGGAGAAGGGTTAAAGAAGATGTCCGGGCAGAGCGTTGTAGAGGTGGGGAGTGACATCCGTAGTTTTGTTGCCGGAGATAGATTGCGCCTTGATTCTGATCAGATTTATGGAGTGCTAGGAAATGAGAGAGGAAGGTTATGTTCCCAATGTCGATCTCCTGCTACACGACATGATGGATGCTATCTAGATTTGAAGTATTGAGAAATTTTTTATCGGGAAAGTTTCGACCCACATAAAAGACGTAATGATATGGACAAACTCTAGGACTGATATTTTTCTTTCAAATTACTTGCATCAAAGGCGGCTTTTAAAATGAGAGAAATCGAAGGTAGTTGTACCTCTTCATCAAAGGTAATAGCATCTGCCCGCTCTGGTGAACCTTTCTCCAAGCCCTCCACACCCACTTCACTGCAAATTAAACAGCATCATGCTATTATCTCGACATAGAAAGGATGAAATAAAATCTCTTCCCGCCTCAGCGGCTAATATAATACTCGACATAGAACTTTCTTTTAATGAGAAATGAAATTCACACACTCTTTTTCTCCATCTGCACACCCCTGATAATTTATATCTGTTGATTCTCCTTTCGTTTATCAATCCAAAGGCTAGAAAAAGAGAGGGCGTGTAGGGGGAGACTGAAAATCATTTCCCTCTTCAATAACATCAATAGTAAATTTGAGAACTTGATAAACTAATACAGGTAAGGATCTGATACATATAAATAGTTAATCAGGGCAAATGTAAAGGAGAAGGCCTTGCTATCCGTATTCCTAACACGGGAAATCAAAGCGAGCTTGCCAGCATTGAGAGAAACACGAAGCCGGAGCTCAAAGCTTAAACAAACCGCAGAAAAAGAATCACAGGATTAGACAAGAGGTGATGCCCTTCGGCAGTAATCACATCCAATGAAGTGATCAGATTCCGAGAGCATACCTACGCGGCCAGGTCTTTAGATCCTCTTCTGTAGACTTCAAGATCAAATCCACTGACGTCTGATTGTTAGTTGGAGCCAAAGGCTAATAACAGAAATGCCACATGGCAATATTTCAGTAGTGGAGTTTGTTAGTATAGTTAGAAGTATATGGCTATATAAAGAATTGTATAGTTATTATTTCATAGAGTTCATTTATATACAATTTTCTCAATTCAATCAAATACAAATCTTTCTAGTTTTCTCTCTATCATTTTCCTCTTCCTTGTACAAATACTTCATTTTTGCAATGTAGTTAACATGGTATCAGAGCCAGCAGGCTCACGCCATTGATTCTGGTGGTTCCATATTTTTCTTTTTAGATTTCACTAGATAAAGGCCCGCACGTTGTTGCGGGACTTAAATGCACGAATGTTAACTATACGAATCAACCACATGTAACTTAAAAAAAAATTTAACAAAATTATGAACGAATAAAAAGGATAGATGAGTGAAAGGTGAAAAAGTAGGCTGTTTTTGTTTTAGCAGCTAATCTTTCAAGCATAAATGTTCAAAGCAACAAAGATGCAGCATGGTTGTTTCCATAAGTTATAGAAGGAGGATGCAGTCCACACATATTTTGCCCCTACAGTTATGGTGACAAAATACATGTCCTGCAGTCCAGACATTTGTTTAAGTAGTTACAAAAAACAAACCCAAATGTTCAAAGGAATAAAGATGCAGGATGCCTGTTTCTATTAATTACAAAAGGAAGATGCAGTCCACACATATTTTGCCCCTATAGTCAAGGTGACAAAATACATATCCTGCAACCTAGGCACCTGTTTAAATAGTTACAAAAAACTCAAAAAAATGTTTTGTTGTTGTTTAAACAACTAAGTTTTCAGCTACACATGTTTTAAAGGCAAAAAACTACAAATCAACTTTGTAGCAATTCATAACGGAGATTGCAGTCATTCATTTTTTTGGTGGGCGAACATCTTCAACACTATAATAAAAAAACACGAATCATAGTTTAGTAAACATTTGTATAACTAATGTCATGCATGTGTGGATGCAAAAAACAAATTGTGATTTACCTATCCTTTGTTTTTTTGGCTTGAGACTTTGTTTTGAGCGCAGCTATTGGTTCTTCATCGGTAGGCTCAATCTTAGGGACAACCAATTTGTGGAATTCTCTAGCAAATCTAGCAGAATTGGTTGTTTCTATTTGCCCGGTGCGACTTTTTTTGCTGTGAATGAAGGTGGAATTTATAATGTTAGAGAAAATTGTGAAAGGTATGGAAAAAAGTGTGCAAGATTGGAGCAAAAAGATTGGCTAATAGTTTTTTATCAACAGCATAACACATATGTACACCTATGATAAGCAAGCATTTTCATTAGGATTTCTAGATATGATGACAACTGAGAGAAAAACTTAACCTGTCTGGTTTGTCTGCTTGATCCATGAACAATGCTCTCTTTGAAGGTTTGGGAGGTGGAACAGATTGGAGGTGATGATCTGGCTGCTGGGAAGGTGTCACTGGGGCAGGAGTCGATTCACTCATAATTTGTTTTCCTGTAGCGGTAACAGGCGTTTGCGGGTCGATTGAGGCAATCGTTGGGTTCAAGGGCAACTGATCTTCAAGTAATCCATAAACGATGAAGTCTGTTTTCCGAAAGTCACTATTTTGATTGCCAAAAGATAGCAAAAATCTTTTTGTCTCGCCCACCAATTTTTTCAAAGGCGGTGGCACTATGAAGGGATCGTCATATCCATCCTCTATTACCAAAGTCTGGCAAGAAAGATGAAGTATCTTTTCAGCGTGCTTTCCTAGCATGAGGAAGTTGTGTTGATTTGTGCTATCTTCCACTATAAGATTGATTTTGAACCTAAGAAAGAGTTGGATATTTTCATGTTAGGCAATTATCACTACCATTAACATTCTGAAAGTATAGATTGGCAAAAGCATCGAGGCAACAAATTTAACCAGATGCTACATATTGGGTGTAAGAATGCTAATGATCCTAAAATCTTGAAGCAGAAAAAAAAAGCAATATGACTAATCTATCTTGAAGTAAAATAGCGCAGGAACCATATATCTGCCTATTAGAAAACCAGTCATAATGAGTGTATCATTGTAATCTAAACATGTGTATAAAATCTTTTTTGGCATCAAATCAAAAAAAATGTGTCTAAAATGAATGGTGGTTGCCCAAAAAGCAAGGAACCAATGAAGCACCTCATTATATTCTATCTTAGGTAAGGATTAACAACATATAACATGCAACATTTAATGCCCATGATTGTGGAACTTGGAGATATAATGAAAGTGAAAAATTCTATTTCCCTTGACAAAACAAAGATAAAATATTTCCAAATTGACATGCACCATGTAAGATGCAACTCTCTCATTCATTTATCAACAATGTAGTACCTTTCCCACTAATTATCCTATGTCACCAATTAGTTGCGATTCAAATACGAAGATGTTTTGTTTAGAAAAACAGCTTTGAATAAAAGTTCGTGAGTATTTCAATATTTTGGTCAACCAAAGACATTGTCATTCATATGAAAAAAAAAACAAAAACAATTTCCTAACATATGCATACCATTCTGCTTATTAACTGGAAAGACATATGTAATGGAAGCTTTGTCATGCATTCAATCTTGTTGTTGTGCAAAAAATGATAACTATAAAAACATCATCAATCATAAATTTTATAATTGCAAGAAGTTAAAAAATAACTAAGCAACTTAATATAACAGTTAGATGTAAAATAGGTGTAAAAATTACCATGGTTCAGGTAAGCTGTTTAATAAACCATGTTCATTGCACTCGAATGATTCTGAAGTCTTTTTGACAACCTTATGGCAAGACGGGCACGATCTGTACCACCATCCTCTACTCAAATCAAATCCAACGATAGTTGCTTTGCATGCAAAACTTGCATTCTGTTATGAAATTACACAATTTTAAAATAACGAAATAGATTTAATCATCATCTTGTAAACATGAAATATAGATGAATAAGGAAGAAATCAATAGATAGCCAAGTAAGAAGAAGTGGTAAAATTTATTATTAAAAAGATGTGATTTTTTTTAATAGGTAGGTGATAAGAGACTAACTCTGTGTAAAGCAGGATCAAGTAGAAGGAGCTCATCAATTGTTTTGGACTCAAAATTCGGACTAACATTACGGTTTGCATACATTTCAGCTGAGGTGCGCAAGATTTGAACAGGTGATGTCATATGTTCAAACCTGTGTCATGCATGTTTAGGTTGAGAAAGACAAATCGAAGAAATATAAACAGAAAAGTTATTGAAAGAAGATTTTCAATTTACCTTTGTTTGTATTGGGTAAGCAGTGGAATCTCTGGATTGAAAATACAAACAGTTGATCCAGTGCTTCCAAGAACAGCGTTTCCTATATAAAAAACATAAGAATGAACAATTGAGTGTTTAAGCAACTAAATAAAGGAAGTTGAGGTACAACCTCGGTATTGTTTGACTTTGAGACTTGTTACAGCAATGAAGATAGGTGGTAGAAGGGATTTTATTCCAACATCGTCAAAAGTTGTTGCAGCTTCTCCCCATAAGGTGATTGTAATTGTTTCGCCCCTGTAAGTTTAAAAAAATGTGATGTTTTATATGCCATAAATATGACGGTTTATGTGTAAAGCATAATTTGAACTTGATGTATAGGAATGACCTTATATCTTGCAAGTTAAGATTCCTCTTTTTTGCAAGCCTTGAGTTTTGGACAGTTATCTCTTCAATGGGCTGGACAGCCGTTAAACAACCAAACACATCTGCAAACAATATTTAGCGATGAAAATTATTACACACCAAAGGCAATGAATAAATTATAATAATGATTTTAGATGTTGGTGTAGCATGTAAAACCAAATTTGTTACCTGTAAGCTCAACATCGTTGTTGATTCTCCTATGAAGTTGATCGAGGTCAATCAAATTGAACCACTGCTTTGGGATTTCTGGGTTTGTTTTGTGAATTGGAACAACTGTGGTTCTCCTATTTAATTCAAGCATGGCAGGATGAGGGACAACTTTGCTTGATGTCCTGTTATGAACCACGAGAAATTTAGTGATCTCATATGCATCGCCGACTCTCAGAAGGTCCAAAAAAAATTGAATGTCTCGAGCATTCATAGTTGCGTGAACCGCATCTCCCTGTTAGAAGGAGAAAATTAAAATAAAACAAATTATTAAATGTGTGGGAGAAAATTTAACATGCGTAGTTTGAGAATCTAAAAAACAATGAGTATAGGACAATTCTTGTCATAGAAGCAACATTTAAGATAAAATAACCATAATAGTAAAAATTATTTTATGAATTGAAATGATAGCAACTGAAGCGAGCTTGTAAATAAACTTTAAATTATATTTTTGTGGGTAAGAAAAAGAAACAAAACAAATTAAGTAAAAGATGAATTGATGGTCTCTACTTAGTTTTGTTTACATATGTAAAAAAAAGTTGTTTAAGCAGAATTAAACATAATTTTTGTAGTGAAATGCAAAGAGAGCAAAAGTGTCAACAACACAATCTAAATTTTTTTTTTCTAAGAACAAAATTTATTATAATACATGTCATTATATGGAGAAGATGGAATGTTGATTTCTTTTGGATTTGCACAAATGTAGTGGCCCAGTATAAACATTGATATCAAGGCCGATGATTGAATCGAATAAAACAATTAACCACACAAACATTAATCATGTAGAAGTGATGTATAATTTGGTAGCGAATTGGATATGGCAATTAGTTCATGAACTTCAGAGAATGTTTGACCACAAAATTTGTTGTACCAAGAACACAACATGCACAGTTGAATACATAAAAAAACATTTGCATGTTATGATAACAAAAAAGGTGAAAAATTGTCACCTCTTTATCGACAAACACACAATCAAGACTTTGTGGCTGAGCATCATCTCCGATGGTTTTTGTGATCCACATTCTGCAAACCCTGATTTGGAGCTTTTTTGCTGGTTGGTATGGCTTTAGACAATTAAGCGGCGTCATCTCCATCAATCTAGACAAAAAAAAAAGAGAAGCAAATTAAATTGAAAACTTAATAAGCTAATTTATCAAAATAATGGTTGAGTCATGTTTAGAAGAATAAAGAGATGACAAAATAATAATGCAAACTTGTACCTTTATGTAAATGTTTTAAAACATCTTTATAAACTATATTTTTTGTATAACCGTAAGGCATGTCGGAATCATGAGTAATAACAATTTTTAGACCTTTTTTTGAGGTAACTCTAGACACCGCAACATATAGTTGCCCATGAGAAAAAACTGGTTGCGATAGATACAAACCGACAATTTTCAACGATTGTCCTTGGCTTTTGTTGATTGTCATGGCATAACAAATTTTTAGAGGAAACTGTCGCCTGCGCAGGATAAAGGGAAATTTGTGGTGAGATGATTCAGTAATTATCCTGGGGATAAAAACTTTTTCACCAATGTTGCTTCCCGTAATGATTTTTGCTTGTATAATTCTATCATTTAATTGTATCACAACCAATCGTGTTCCGTTACACAACCCAGCACTTTGGTTTAAATTCCTGATCAGCATCACTGGGGTGCCAACTTTCAAAACCAAGTTGTGATGTGGCAAACCAGGTAAATCGAGCTGGTTTAGAAATTCTATTGGATAAAGCACATCCAAATTTTCTAAATTCTCTGTTGAAGAAGACACTGAATCAAAACTGAGATAGGTACGACTCTCACCAGGCACCATACCCAACAAAAAATCATTTATTTCAGCAGCTGTATCATTACGTGGTGTCACAATAGCTCTTTCTTTCAAATATGACACATCTTGAAAATTTGTCATGAAATCAGTATACACAGCTGAAATGATGGCTTTGATGGGATCTTCATCAAAACGGATAAGGAATTGTTCAGGAATTTGAACCCAACAGCTTTCTTCATCAGTAGAAGATAAAGACCCGGCAACAGTACCGTTCCCAATGTCTAACATCCACTTTGCAAAATCAGCAAGTTCTTGTTTTTCTCTTTCGTCCAAACCTGTGTTTGAAAGTCTCATATTTTGGTTCAAATAGAATATAGTTAAATAGGGCCAGAGATATGAACTTGTCAATGAAGCTTCAACAATGTCGGCGACACTTCCATTTGGAACAACAGGAAGAATTTGCCTGAAATCGCCTCCAAAAAGAATCGGTTTACCCCCAAATGGCAAATGATCAAAACCTGGTTTTGACCCTTTAAGAACATCACGAAGGGATCTATCAAGAGTTTCAAAACATCGTTTGTGATTCATGGGAGCTTCATCCCAAAGAATAAGAACAGCTTCAGTGATTAGTTTTGCAAGATGAGTCCCTTTTTTTATTTCACAAACTGAACAATCTGTGACGTTGATAGGAATTTTAAATCTAGAGTGAGCCGTTCTTCCACCAGGAAGCAAGAGAGATGCAATTCCAGAAGAAGCAACTGCCAAAACAATTTGATTTTGGGATCTTATTCTAGCAATGATGGTTGTCCACAAAAATGTTTTGCCTGTGCCACCATGACCATGCACAAAAAATAGGCCAGATCTATTGTTGTGAATTGTTTCCATGACACTGTTATAAACATATTGTTGTTCTTTGTTTAATTGGCTGATTAAGACTGAGTGCTCGTGCTTCTGCTTGTCGACATCATAATCTAACTCTTCTCTCAAACTCTTATTTGCAAGTCTATCCATCATCAAATTGTTTGGTTGTGGCAGGTGATGCTTCGACAAAGAACTATTTGCAGCAACAAACAGTTTTTCTAACTCGCACAAAAGTAAATTTCTAACTTCATCTTGGTATTTAGAGACATTTTGCAAGCCAAAAGCATTCATCATGTTTTTCATAATGTCATCACACATCGTCTTCCAATGCGTTTCAAACAAAGCTGATGGATCAGCAACATCACAAAAGAGAACCAATGTGACAAACAATTGCCTAAGTTGAGAGGATGATGCAGTGAGAACGGCTTCTAACATAGCATTATTCCATTCCCTATCATCACCTAATAAACCAAGAGAGGTGCATGCAGCTTGAAATGTTGGCTGAAGAACGCCATTGATAGTTCTTAGATGGTCAAATCCAAAGCTCCCTTTTTGGTAATTTAGTAACAATCTCAAGTAATATAATTCACCAGCAGCAGGGTGAACATATGCAACCCTACCAAGAGATTTACCTCTCTTTCTACGGGACCACTGTTTCTCATCTTTTTTCCATACATACTTCATAGGAAATTCAACATAAGATAACTGACGTGCATCAGGGTCTTGAACATTGGTTTGAAACCATTGTGTTAACATTGTGCTTTCAAGATTAGAGCGGTTAACGACATGGTTGAGATCATCAGTCTCTCTGAAAACAACATTTTGATCAGATGGAAGGTGCACAGACAATCTTTCAACTGATGGTTCTCTAAAATGAATGTGAAACTGTAACAATCTCCAAACTGCTTCATAAGGGCATAAGTATCTACAATTTAGATAAGCCACAATCTCATCAAACTCATCATCCTCAAAAACAGCTCTAGCTCGATCAACACCTTTCGTTATGTACTTAAAAAGATATTTAATGAGCATTGATTGACAGCATGATTCAACATTTATATGTGCTTGATACTTCAATAATAGCTCACGGTTGTAAGGAACAACAAATGCATTATCAAGCTTGATTCCATTTTTTTGAACAAATAGATCTTCTATATCTCGACGCTTATACTTAACGAAACCTTCGTCAGAAAAAGTGGTTTCACTTGCGAAAGGTTTAGGAAATTTTTTTGAACACTTGTTTTCTTTCATGCAAGGCGAAAATTTATTCGCAGCACCACATGGACCATGCATCATGTACTGTGAAACAGCATCATATCCAGCCTTGTCACATTTTTGATCAGGAATCTCAGCCGAAATTATAGAATCAACATCATAAGGAGAATGACACTTATAATGTTTTTTGACCCAGAGTAAGATATGACAATGAGGAAGACCTCTTTTTTGGAACTCCACTGTGTAAAGCACTGTTTATCAAAATAGAATGCAGAGATATCAAAATTATACTCTTTAGATTTGAAGCGAAAGGACAAAAACAAATAAATGAAAAATTTTGGTCAAGAATAATATACTAACCAGATTCAACCTCGCCAAAAGGTTTTCCTGATTTGAGGTATTTAATCATATGGTCAAGCTTTGCTTTAAAAATTCTAGAAATTAGATCTGGTCTGTCTTCAGCTTTACAACCAGGTTTATCACGCAAATCTTCAATAATTTCAGGCCATTTAACATTACAGGTGAATGTGATAAATAAATCAGGATTTCCAAAGTTGCGACATATAGCCATGGCATCCTGATAATTATTTATCATATATCTAACACTGCCAGTAAACGAAGTTGGTAGAATAACCCTTTTGCCAACAGCTGAACCAACTGGATTTCCTGCTTTAAGCGCTTCATGAACTCCTTTAAGACCTTCTGTTCTCAAAGAATCTTGATTTGCTCTAATGAAATCTAACCTATCTTCTTCAAGCGTTGCATATGCATCAACCAAGTACTGTTGAAACAATCTGCCGCCTTTTAATAGAGTGTCAGTATGGCCTGGTCTATCCTGAATTTGATAACCATAAAATGCTCTCATTGATACCCCACTGCCACCCCTTGGTTTTTTCCCCCTGAAATTGGGATTCCACGGAAGACCTTTCTTATAACCATCTTCACCGTATGGGAAAAGAAGAGGATATTGAAGTGCCATGTACTTAGGATGTAACTTTGTGATCCTCTGCAGGCCATCAGTCTTATGCTCCACAACAATATCTCTTTCGGTATGAAATTGGCCGATGTCCCCAACTACCAACCCACCTATTCCTTCACAGGTCGGTAAATTGTACTGCATATCATGGTTGGTTTGTGGACCATACAAACGCAGTCTTAAATTACTTGTGGACCCTTCATTAATCCTATCTCTGGCAAGCCTAAAAAGCTTAACTACTTCATTACACTCGTCCAGCATTTTGATGATGCCATCAACAATCTGTTGATCAAGTTTTTCAGAGAGTTCTGATCTATTAAAACAATTGATACGATTATTGACTTCATTTTGGGTGTCATAAATGTATAGCTGTGCAAATTTAGGACTCTCCCCTTGCAGAGGCAACAGAGAACCCATCAAATGATGTACCTGACCATTAATCTTAAAAACATATGGACCTTGACCTTTGTTGATTGACGAATCAACTTTGGCTCCCATTGAAGTTAATGCCATCATTGAATTATATGATCTGATATTTGTTTTGAACTTTGAAAATGCTTGAGAATTTGTGGGGTTTAATAAATGTTCCAAATAAGCTGGAGTGGGTTTAGCGCGTGTAAAGTGTACTTTTTGACTCATGCAACACGCGGTAAACTGTGGAACGGAAACAGAAGAAACATGCTTAGCAAGATTCTTTGTCTGCTCTGCAGACCAAAACAAAGCACTGCAATACTGACATTGGTAATCTCTTAATCCAAAATCAACATATTCTGGATCAATTCCTATAGAAAACAAAGAATAACAAAAGTATAAATGAAACCAATGCATAAAAGCTGATCAATGAAGACTTGTCAAATTTTGAAAGCAGCAAGAGAATGGAAAGAATGTTACACCAGAAGATTGCATACTTTTTCTTTTTTTCTGATAAGCGGCTTGCCCAGTGATGAGCAAATTCGCAATAGAATGGACATTCTGAGTATCTTTGGCTAACAGACAGTGCATAGTAGCACGATCAGCAAGATAAACAGGTATAGAAATTGGATTAGAACTTGTCCCAGCTTCCAAAAGTGAGGCAGAAACATCATTGGCGGGAATGTTTTGTTCAAAAATTGATGCGAACGCGTCGGAAGGGTTGCTTCCATTGTTTAAAAAAAGTAAAGAGCTTGAAGCATTGTTGTATTCATCGTTATAAGTGGTAGGAACATCTTGCAGCACCAAACTATTCAAATCAACAACTGCAACAGATGCAGGCAAATCGGCACGCTGAATTCCAGCGGTATTGCTAGCTACCCCTATTCTTCCAGACATAAATCTACATAGACGGGAAAAACCACACGATAGTGGCTTATTTTCTAATGAAAGCAATGCCATGATGAAGCAACTATTTTAACCATATAAAATGATTAGCGAACCACAACTCATTAAAGCATGAGGTTTTCAAAACCATTAACACTTTGTAAACATAACAGTAACAATATAACCCTAGTGATGCAACTATTTCTGTAGAGAGAGTTGTCACATAGTGCAATAGCGAAAACGAACAAATAGAACAAATTGCAACAGCAAAAAAAGTGCGCCAAAGGAAACCAGGAAAAGATGAACTAAGCATGTTACCATGATCCAAAAAAGACACGCATCGACAATAGAACGTGTAAATTGAGAAAAGAGTGAATTAAAACAAAAGACGATGGTTGTTTAAAGGACAAAAAATTACTTGTTGTAGATGTGGAAGCCCAACTGCTGCAAACGATGATGAAGAATAAAGTAGTACCCCAATGATCAAAACAAAACCTAGAGAAAGAGGGAGACAATATAAAAACACATATATAGTTGGAGAGAAATAAAAAAAAATGAACAAACATTAAACAAAAAAAGGCAAGTCACAATGCTACGTCATTAGTTATTGAAGACATGCATGCATAAATTTGACAAAAAGAAACAAATTATTTAAGCTCGATTCACTATAGATGGGTAAACAATGCGAGATGAAAGGTGCACATTTAATAGCCTAACTCATTTATTTAAAAGAACAAATCATATTTACCAGTCAAACATCAAGTTGTGCATTGCGCACATAATGAACAACAAATATAAATAGCAGTTTTAATCCATTATATAGCATATAAAGCAAATGTTTTTCGAGTAGAAAAAAAAGATGTATTGCCTGAAACTAACATTTAACTATAACACCTCATCTATAAGATTTTCAAGTTTGATTTCAACTTTCATCATTCATAAAAATAAATAGTTATAACGCTTATTGTATTATTTGTTTGTTAACTAAAAAGAATTAACAAAAAAATAGTTATTTTCTAAAATAATAAAAATACAAAGTAATTATACAAAGTTACACGATTAGCAACAATAATCTCAATAAGGAGGCGTTGTAGGAAAAATATTATAAGCACACATAAATTTTATGAAACGATTATATACTCCCACGACAAATGAGTGAGAGCGATGTCAAGGCAAAACATCATCGTTGTAGGTATGCGTTCGAAAGTCTTTAAATTTTTAGGCTGTCATTTTTTTCCATCATATGTAGATTTGTGTAATAAGCTTATAGGTACAAAAAATTTAATTAGTTAGATGACGCAATCATTATATACTTATATGAAGACAAATGGACTAAGCATGTAGAAACAAATTGTTAGTAAAAGAATTAAGTCAATCTAACTAACAACTACTATGCAAATCGTAAGAGCAACATTTGAGTTTGTTTTGATTCAATAGAAGCACCAAAGTGGAAGTTTTTTTATATACAACTTGAGAAAGAATTCATTACAACACAAAAAACTCTTGGATTAAAGTAAAGCCAAAAAAGTAAGAGGCACACAACCAATGATATTCGTCATCATGCGGTAAAACTCTAGCTAAAGAACGTAGCGGATATACTTGGGGGATGCTAAAGGCAACAGAAAATACAACTCCAGCATAGTAGACAAATACTATTAGAATAGATGACACATCTACCTAGGGGAAAAGCAGAAAATCTACAATATTTGCCTGAAGGACAAATAAAGCAAGTGAAGATGATACACCATCTTGGCAGAAAACTCTAAGTAAAAAAACATTTACATCCACTTAGGGGATAGATAAGGCAGCAAAAGATATATTATTCTTGCTTGGCGGAAATGCAGAGAAAACACAGAGAGTTTTCTCAGTTTATAATCTAAAGAGACAAAACACCACATGAAGACGCTGATAACACTTGAAATTGCACCCCAAGTGTGAAGGTTGTTAGTCATCTCTACCTCACTGGCCATAATAGGAAGTTACAATATCGTCACTACAATCACGGCTCACTTTTTCTCTGCTACTCTAGTTAGCTTCCTAACCTCAGTTTGCCAACATTGTGCTTGTCACACAAAAACAGCAAGAAAATGTTCGTTACAAATTTTCACAGCCACAAATATATTCACAAAATCGTTACCATGAATCTCACAATCAACTCAAATTTCGCCCATTGTTGAACCCACCTTGTACAAATTGCACTTACCCCTTTTATTTTAAATTCCTATATTTCTTACACAATATTTATATCTTCCATATTCTAATAGTCATATAGCAATCGAAAAAAACAATATAAAAGCTATACCCTTCTTCCCCGATTGAAAAATCAACTTAAAAAAACATTAATCACCACAATTTTTTAGAATCCAAATATAGGCAAAAATAAATCACGAACTACTCAAACTTTACCCATTCTTGAACCCACCTTCTACAGATTGCACTCACCCTTTTTATTTTAAATTCTTATATTTCTTGCACAATATTCGTATCTTCCATATTCTAGTCGTCATATACCAATTGAGAAAAACAATATAAAACCTATACCCACCCCTTCTTCCCCAATTGAAAAATCAACCTAAAAACAACATTAACCACCACAATGTTTTAGAATCCAAATATAGCCAAAAATAAATAACTCACACAAAATAATTATCCATGCAAATAGAATTCTTGCAGAGTGAGGAATCAACTAAAATTTTCAGAATTCAAAAAGAGAATAGAATCTTTACATAAACCGAGTAGATGTGGAATTAAAAAACAAATCTACTGCATTTTAGCAATCTTGCGCACACATTGGCTTTGTTTAACATTAAAGCACATAAGCAAAGAAACATAATTCTAGCACGATGAGGGTATTGCCAGCAACCAATATTGTTAAATGAGACAAAATTGTATTTAAAATGTGCAAAAAAGAGTATTAACAACACTCCATATTAAAAATTGTAAAAGAGTCACGAAAAAACATTAAATTAAAACTTAAAAGACAGAAGTGTACCAAAAGAGTTTAAAAAAAAGAGCACCAACAACATTTTGTGCTTACAACAGTTAAAGGGTTAATTGCTTACATCATCACCCTTATCACCAAACAAAAAAAAATTTACATCGCCTTTATTTTATTTATGACCCATAACGTCTCTAGACATTTAAAATCCAGAAAGCTGTTGCGGCCAACGCAAGCAAGAGCAACAAAAGTCCAACCTTTTTCCAGCAACCAAACTTAAGCTTCCCACGGAAAAATCCCAAAAATCGTTGCAAAACATTATCATTCAATGGAACTTTTTCTTTTGGCGGATTACTACGATTTGCAGGTCGATACATGGTATGGACCACCAACTTGTTTCGATTCGGACCCTTACCATAAACACGCAAACCCATCCTTTCTTTTTCTATTTTCACTGCTCTCTTTGTACCAGGTCCTGGGGGAGTATCGAAATATCTCACTAATCTCCCTCGATTTTTTTCATCGTTTCGATCCTTAACCAATTGTCTTAAATTTTTTACCAAAACTCCTCCTAGAATCTGTTGTTCTCTTCGATCAATCTCATTCATCATTTTATTTAGCCTGAATCAAAAATTAAATACACCGTTAATATTGATGTGTTTTTCAAAATATGTTTTAGTTTCTAGGTTTAAGAATAACACCATTATAAATGTTTAAAGCTCAAATGAATAAAGCAAATGAATAAGAGTCCACGAAAGTTAGATATTCATTATAGAAAATATAATAAAAAAACAGTTTGACAGCGTTGTAGATCAAATTTTGAAGCTATAGTCGATTAAGAAGTTACGTAACCTAATTATTCATGAGTTAATGCATCTTGCTACTTGATTGTAAATACCCACAAATCTTTCCGAACATCTAAGATGCATTTATGCGCTGTTAAAAGCGAACTTATTTTCTAAAATATGGGTTTTTTAAATAAAAAAATTTGATATGTTGAGAAAGTACAATTATGAATAGCAACAGCATATGTTAAAGCAATTAGGGGATGATGAGACAATTAACCATCGGAAAAACCCAATTAAAACACCAACCAATAATAGAATCACAGAGATAAAATGCATAATAACATTCGATAAAAAAGTAAGAACACTGGCATAAACCAGAATAACAAAGATAGCAAAGGACCTTCAACACAAACAGAATCGCACAAACAAAATTAAAAGAAAAAAAAAGCTGTCTAACCATCGGACAATTAGATTCCAAATTAACTTCACAAATAGGACAAAAACTGAAACATGAAGATATGGAACACAAAACCTATAATTAGATCCCAATTACAAAATGTGAAAATCAAATTCCTAATCAAATTGTCCCTACACTAACAGCCCATCCAAGCAAATACAATTAAGAACAAATAAAGCTACTTGATTGTAAATACCCACAATTTTTTCCAAACATCTAAGATGCATTTATGCGCTGTTAAAAGCAAACTTATTTTCTAAAATATGGGTTTTTAAAATAAAAAAAATTTGACATGTTGAGAAAGCACAATCATGAATAGCAACAGCATATGTTAAAGCAATTAAGGGATGATGAGACAATTAACCATCGGAAAAACCCAATTAAAACACCAACCAATAATAGAATTACAGAGATAAAATGCGTAATAACATTCGATAAAAAAGTAAGAACACTGGCATAAACCAGAATAACAAAGATAGCAAAGGACCTTTAACACAAACAGAATCGCACAAACAAAATTAAAAGAAAAAAAAAGTTGTCTAACCATCAGACAATTAGATTCCAAATTAACTTCACAAACAGGACAAAAACTGAAACATGAAGATATAGAACAGAAAACCTATAATTAGATCCCAATTACAAAATGTGAAAATAAAATTCCTAATCAAATTGTCCCTACACTAACAGCCCATCCAAGCAAATACAATTGAGAACAAATAAAGCAATCATTCAATTTGAATGGTGTTTGCAACAAATACATTGACTACTGACCTTTCTCAAGCTTTATTTACATAAACAAATACACAGATACATGCACAAAATCGAAAGAAACCCAGTTCCATTCTAAGATTAAACACTAAATACATGATCAATTACCCAACCTTGACATAAATGGACAAATAATAGATATACACATAAAATAGAAACAAACTCGATTCGAACATAATCTAAACCGAACAAAAATAAATCATATATTTAAAATCCAAGCATGAAAAAAAAACGTAGATAACTAAATGGACTTTGAAAAAATATGGTGGCGCATAATTTTATACCTCAAAACGTCAAGGAACCAACTTCTTCCTTCAACGATCTAAATTTCTAAAATTTGCAAAAAGTAAATTTATTAGCAACCTTAAGACTTTCAAATTTAAAGACAAAATCTAATGAAATTTTAGCTAAATGACCAAAGACACACCAAAAAATATTTAGAAATATTTTGAATCCAACACAACTAATTTGGTTTAGTGAAGAGCACGAAGCTCAAGGTCTAGCTGAAATGTTCAGTAAACTGCAAGGGTCCTCAACCAAGGCTATAATTGAACATTAATGCCATGCAAGCTACTATTACTTCAATACAATCGGATACCAAAAAAACTTAACGAAAACATGACTCTATTACTTCAATACAATCTGTATCATTTATTTAATGAAACACCCTAGGTTGGAAAAGAGTGAAATTTAAATTGAAAAACAATAATCTAATAGAGACAAATTTAAAAGCAAAACACTATTAGAATCTTTACAGAAACCAAGAAAAATGGCTGTAAGTTAAAATTTGATATATGGCTGAATGTCCGTAATGTTTATAATAATCAGCGAAAACGAAATTGGATAAATCAGTTAAGAATACACCAAAGTTTAACACATCGTTGTAACATGTTGCAACCATTAATGCATGAATACATAGACACACGTTTGTTCGAAAAGTTCAATATATTTGTTTGTTAAACTGGGCTATCACACTTCACACCCATGCTTTTCAAAAAGAAAAGAAAACAAAGAGCCGAAATGATTGACAATTCCAAGTAATGTAGTAGCTATTATTAAGATTGAAAACGAATTACGGAAAGTATGGAGACCAAAGACTATTAGAAGTTGGAAATAATATACGCCGATGCAGCTATTTGAGAACACAGTTTGGGAAACTTTGGGTAGGAAATATGCCCGGAAGGAAAAACGACAATAGGTGAGTATCACTGTCAAAGCTGGTTTATGTTTAAATTATTGAATCATCGTAATCATTGTTGGTTGCTTTTCACTCATGGTCTACTTTTTATTCAAGTTCTTGTAAAGAAAATTGGTCTTTTAACATGCTCTTTTCTAAATTTTAAAAAAGATCATAATTTTGTAAATAAATTCAATTCTCAAATTGAAACTGCAGTATAACCAAGCCACAATTAATCACATGGTTTTTAATCATAGTGATAATTAGACTAATGTGATTTATACTTAGAGACAAATATATTTTTTTAAACAATTTTTTCTATCAAAATTTATAGAAATACGAAAACGATTATCACAAATTTTAAAACCTGTATTAACCAAAATTAGAAGGAAATGGACACCATGAGTGCTTGCAAGATGAGAGAAGGGAAACAAAAAAGGAAATGGTGCATTTGAACAAAATGATGATAATTTAAAACCTTAGGTATGAAAATGCTTAATTTTCATGTGTTAAATGAATGAGGATATCTTAAAACTGTAATTGGAATGACCAGAATGTTTTAAAACCTGTTAAAAAAAAGAATCACAGACATAATTGAAAAAAAAAAAAAAAAAAAAAGAACCCATCCAACATTTGGATAATCAAAGGATCACAAAGAGAAGGAAAAAAAAAGGAAAGAAAGCCAAAACCAAACAAATAACATAAGGCGATCAAACTGAACATTAAATAAAAAATTTCTAAAGTCGTATTGCCTGAAATGCAAAGCACCAGAAAAGAAAATTACATTTGTTAAAACAGTGGACTTATAAAGTTGCAAACCACTCAAACAACTGCAAAGATTCAAAGTTCCAGATCACCAACTAATAAAAAATTAACCAAATAAATCAAATATAAATCCAAAATAATTCGACCCCACAAAGCAAAATAGAAAAAACCCTAAATAGACAATCAATAAAATAGAACCAAATACGGTTTAGTAGCTTCAAAAATCTTGTTTTAAATCTAATTATGAACAACAAAATGCTACCCAAACTTGGAAAAGGGGTAAAAATATGAATAACACTTGAATCAAATGTATAAAGAAAAAATGTTAAACATGAAAAATACGAATTATAGTAATTCTCTATTCGTACATTAATACAAATAGATTATATTCCAAAGCATCTGCATTGATATGTCATTTGCTTGCAACTGCTAATTATTTACATCAACACAGATCACATACTTCACTCACACGACATAAACAAAACACGCCCAAAAAAAAGACCTAACATGAAAGTTTCTACACACATGTTCAAACTCACAAATAACCGCATCCAATTAACGCAAAGCATCCAAATGCAAGCTTGGAATTGCAAAATACATGAAACAATGCAGGTTGAAAGGAGTGAGCATGTGTGACGACAAATCTAGTGCCAGGATGAGAGAGGGCTTGTGCACCAAACAACTCAAAATGCAGCTTATTCCTTCATGAACCAAGCAGAGTTTTAGATTCAAATAGAAAGTCTCAGAGTTAATTTGAACCAAAGCACCTCAATTAACTAATAAAATCATATAAGCACACATCAAACGAATCAAATTAACAAAACTAAAAATGCAAAATAAGGCGATCAATTGTTAACATACATATATAATCAAAGTTCCAAAAATAAAAATCAAACCTTGAAACTTTATCTTGTGGAGCAGAGAGTGAAGGAGGAGAACCAGATTTCAGGATTCAAAGTTCTTTGTGATTTCTGAAAAAAAAATATTTAAAAAAAAAAGACTCGTTGAGCTCTCATAAACAACAGAAGCCACCAACATAAATATTAAGACAGGGCATCACAAAGACTGAAAGCTAAAAAATGCGCAAGCATCTAAATGTGAACGAAAGAAAAGAACACCACAACATTAAATAATGCATTTCAAGAGGTAGATTAAAAACATAATTAAAATACATGGAAGACAGACAAAAATGATATTCGTTGAAATTGCAGTTCCCCCGTTGACTAAATGAAAATAGAACATTAAAATGAAATTCTGTTTTCTAATCCAATTTGGTGCCTAAAGAAGAATTTCAACATTCAGTCAATTAGATGTGTTGAATGCCATTTCTTCGCAGTGGAAATTCCATATAACAATGTAAAAACTACATTCTGCAACTTAAGCTAAGCAAAGTAAAACCCTCCATTAAACCCCAACCACAAACCTGAATTAAACCTTCAATTAAACTCCAAATTAAACTCTTAATAAAACCCAAATCAAATTAGCAATCAAGAAAGATAAGAATACACCTATTCAAAGCATTGCATAACTAAGAAAGCTATATTTCTAAGAAAGATTAAAACCTTTTAAGAAAAGACACCTACTAAAAAATCTCACTTTTGTAAAGACTTGAAGTTTTCGCTCTAATTTTGTGTCTTTAATCTGTTTAAAGTTAATTTCCTCTCTCTGTTTTACAACTCCACTCACACGTATTTACAACTCTTTTGCAAGATTGAGGACTCAAGATTGATGAGTTCTCAAGGGAAAACCTAGATGCAACCGCAAAAGAGGTCATTGAGGAAAAAAACAGCCCAAACTAACCACACAGACAGGACAGACACTTAAACACGGAGACATGCAACACAAAACCTACAATTAGATGTCAATCATAAAATGGCAAAAGAAAATTCCTAATCTAACTTTCCTTATATTAATAGCCCATTCAAGCAAATACAATATTGATGGGGATCAGAACAAATAAACCAACTATCCAATTCGAATGGTGCTTGGAACAAATATAGCAACCATTCAATTGGAACAGGGTTTGTTACAAATACATACTAAGTTATCTCAAGCTTTGCATAAATAGAGAGATATAGATGCGTGCACAAAATAGAAAGAAGCCCAGTTCCATTGTAAGGTAAAACGACCAAATGGATGCTTAGTTATCTCAATCGTGGCATAAATGGACAAATACCGATATGGATACTAAATAGAAAGAAACTCAATTCCAATATAAGCAAAAAAACACCAAAAATTGAATTATATATTTAAAATCTAACCATGAAAGCTTCACAAATATTTATAAAATAAAAAAAAAGGTAGATAACTAAATAGCCTTCGAACAATGATGAAGGCATATAATTATACACCTCAAAACAGCATGCAACCAACTTCTTTCTCAAATGATCCAAATCTCTGTAATCTGCAAAGAAAGTAGATTCATTAGGAACTTAGACACTTTCAAATTTAAAAGAGGAAATCTAAAAAATTCTTGCTAAATGACCAAAATATATGGAAGAGCAACAAAAACGATATCCATTGAAATTGCAGTTCCTCTTTTAACCGAACGAAAACAGAACATCAAAATGAGATTCTGTTTACGAATCCAATTTGGTGCATAAGGGAGAATTTCAGCATTCAACCAATTAAAAGATGTTTATATCAATAAAAGGTCTTTGTTGGCAGAGGCATAATTGGAGAAAGAAAATGTATTTACATCAATAAAAATCAAAAGATGCTTCATAACTGGACATAGAAATGAGTCTCTCTAAACCCTCAGTTGAGAACTTTTTTATCTGACTATTTTATCATCTATAAGCTAGCCTACTATGCAAATTATGTTTCCCGTGTCTTCTAATTTTCAAAAAACTCTGATGAGAAAATTAGTTACAGCACAGTCAGCAGAGAGAGATCCATAGAGGGCCACCAAAGTGCTTAGAACAACAACAATGGTGACCCATCCACATTACTGGACATTGCCCTCACTAATCCTTCTTCCATGGTTTCTCTATGATCCAGACAAATCTTATTTTCTTGGGAAGAAGGCAAAAAAAATATATGTAGAAAAAAATGGTATGCAGAATATGCAACACTTTCTCTAGCATTTAAAAATTAAACGTTCTCAAGCACCCATGTCTCCGATTCAAGGCTAAAACCCAATTCCATAAAAGAAATCAACAATTTTGATCAAAACAGAAAAGCCAACAAATTCGAAAGGCCAGAATACAATTATACATATCCTTACCTACTATGGAAATCAACAATTCCATTATAAGTATACAAAAGATTTTCTTACACCTAATAGAGAGCGGGTATGGTTCCTTTCCTTTCAATACTAAAGTGATTGAGATTTACTGTGGGCTTAAACTTTTGATGTTAGAATTTGCTTTTATTTCAATCACTCAGATTACCCTAAAAATGATGTACAAAATCGGAAATAAGGTAATTTGAGAAGTTCGTTTCAATCAGTAACAGGAGGATCCTCCCTATGTCAGCAAAGTAGTCTTTCTGGTTAAAGAATAACTCTGCATTGTTGTCCACTTGTTCATGATAATTTTAACATTGTTGCCCATTGGTTCCTGATAATTTAATAATTTCTTGTAGTTGCAGTTTCTAATTAAAAGGGAGCATAATTATAAACAAATGCTACCGTTCTTTCCCAGGGCATAATGAGAATAATTCTTAAGACTAACTGAAACATTTTTCTTTTGCATACAAATCTAGCTAATTTGAAAATGCATTTTCATTCCATTTATCCATGCATTCAAAGATTACCAATGGACTTTATGCAGAGAAAAATGATGTTAGATCATAAAAAGTGCTAAACTTCATATATGTTGAGACTATTTTTGCAACTTGTCTAATAAGAAAGTACCTATGAAATTAATACTCAATGTTAAACAAAAGAAGACTAAGAATTACACCAAATGAACACAATTCAAGTGGCTGAGGCAAAAAAAATAAAATAAAACATTTGGTAAAACAGTGGACTTATAAAGGTGGTTTATTTTTGCTTCAAGTTAGTGAAGTTGTCAATGCAAAACTTGAAGTTAACATGCACTATAAGCCCTGTGCAGAGCAACTCAAGAAAAAGATATTCAAACTCACAGGTACATGTGATTTTCTTTCTCTTTACATTTGAGTTAAACCGAATTATATACGGTAGCCTTTATATAAATTTACAACTAATGACATATTTGGTCAGAATGTCAAAATCTTATGTGGCCCGTAAATCCGTCCCTTTTTTTTAATTATAAATGGTTTTCAGTTTTACGCATTCTCTTACATATGCTTCAGTCGTTGAAAGGTGGTACTAAAAACAAACTTATAGAAAACACATCAAATCTGAACCTTGATCGTGTCTTCAATGGACATCTAACTACCAAATTGAGCTAAGAGTATGCAAAAAATGGCGTTCTTATTCTTACCCACGAAAGTTCTCCCACTACTTTTCTTAGTTATCAATTCAGCTATGTTGACAACTCTAAGATCTAATGCCACAGCACCGCTGCTTCCCCAGTTGTAAAAATAACCTTAAACAATATTAAGCAGCACTATTTAAAATTTAAAAACAGCCCAAACTAACTACACAGACAAAACAGTCACTGAAACATGGAGACATGCAACACAAAACCTGTAATTAGATGCCAATCACAAAATGCCAAAACAAAATTCCTAATCTAACTATTCCTATATTAACAGCCGATCCAAGCAAATACAATTTTAATGAGGTTTAGAACAAATAAACTAATCATCCAATTCGAATGGGATTTGGAACAAATACACCTTCAATTGGAATCGGGAACGGTACAAATACATAGTCAATTATCTCAAGCTTTCATAAATAGAGAGATACAGATACGTGCACAAAATACAAAGAAGCCCAGTTCCATTCTAAGCTCTAACAACCAAATGGATGCTTAGTTATCTCAACCTTGACATAAATGGACAGATACAAATATGCACACTAAATAGAAAGAAACTTAGTTCCAACATAAGCTGAATTATCACTACCAGTTGTTAGTCAACCCTAAACTCTAAACTTCAATTGTACACCGGCAAAGGATCTTGAGTTCAATTCAGTCCTCTCTGCTATACACTCTTGCAAACACAGAGAAACATCATTGCTCATAGATTTCATAGATAAGCATAAAGCATGTACGGCTGTAAATCAAAAGTAAAGGTCAGTTGTTGTAGACATTATGTACCACATAGAAGATAAGGATGTGATGACAGAGAGATGACACATTATTATTTCACTTTTAAGGTTTTGAGGTCACGCCCCATCCCTTGATTAAAAAGCTTTTGATACTTAAATTAAACGAACAGATTGAACTAAGGATTTCATCTGCACGTGCAACTGTATCTTTAGTTACCGACACCAAAAATTTCTGTGTATTACTCTAAAAATATCATGTCAGCTCAGCAGGGAAATCCTGTGGCTTTTTACACCAGCGTTTAAAATTTATTCATTGTAGAATGCTGAAAGCAAAAAGATACAATAACTCCTCCGTATATAATTAACATCATTTCATCACGTTACTCAGCATATAATATTTAATATATTACAAATATGTAGGGGTTAGGGTTATGAATGGTTCTCTGACACTGGGACTCAGACAAAAACCTGGGTGTAACCGAGTTTTGTATCTCTTTTATTAGGTGTTTCTATCTATTGCCCAGTTTATTCCCATCATTTATAGCAAGAGTATGTATCACTGTTTTGAAACACATAGATCCATCAGTCTGAAATATATATTACAGTAGTTAGCACATGCAAATTACAAACTCTTCTCTATACATGACTGGCAAGCAGAAGAGAGATGAGAATATAAAAGAGGACCTTAACAGTTAAGATTAGAGAGAGGAGATTAGAGAGAATAACAGTCTGCATTCAAACACATTAAACAGATTTGTATTACAACCTTTGCTAACAGCAGAGAATCGAATTAAAAATTGAACTTAGCTTAAAAAAACTTACCCTTCAACGTTCAGAGCCAGAGGAAAATTTATGAAGTTCAAGCAAATAACTTTAGGTCTCAATGCACATATCCTGCAAACCAACGAAAATGGAAATGCATTAATACAAATGCCAATACCAATGTCTAAGATTTTAGTATTCTCTTTATAACCTTGCAACTGAAAACAAAAAATCTCAGAAAAAAGAGCAGGAAGCTTAAGAAGAAAAAAATCATATTTTCAACCACCAAAATTCAATACCCATTTAACCGTGGGATTTTAGTGTTTTCTTTAGCCTTGCAACTGAAAACAAAATATCCCAAGAAAATGAGTAAGAAGCATAAGCAGGTAAAAAAAAAAAAAAAAATTCAACCCCCAAAACCAATACCCATTTAATCACACAAATGAAAACGCTAAACACAAAGTCATAGATCAACCAACTAAAAAGCCACAAAAAAAAAACCGACCTTAAAACCAAGAACGATACAGAGAGCAGAGAGATGCATCCCAAAATGAGAGAAAATGACAGAAAACGAAACAAATAAAGAACCCCCAAAACCTAACCTAACAGTGCAATAAAATCTGGAACTAATTCACAGCAAAAAGGCAAAAATCATGACAATCCATGCTAACAGTAAAGAATCAAATAAAAAATGGAACTTAGCTTTCGAAATCGAGTGGCTCATCCGACACGCAAAAGGGATCCGACGATCAAGAGCGATTCACGGACTGAGGGACCTTACTCCGCTCTGTTCACCATCCCAACCCCTCCCTCTCTGTTTCTCTCCCCGTTATCCGGGTTATCCGGACAACCACTCTCTCTTTCTCTCACTGTCACTCTCTCTTTCTCTCACTGTCTCCTTTCCACTCAGCCATGCCGATCCTGGCATGGCCTTGCCTTGCCTGCGCTTAAGAAACAATGAAATGACGGGAGGAAGCTAAATATGAAACCCTAGTGTCAAACGACGATCCTGCCCCTCTAACTCAGCATCCTAACCGTGAGATCTGAAGATTGGAGGGGCTTTCTAGTCATATTACACAATAAAAAAATTCTGAACCACAGTGGGAATTATGCAAATCAGACGGACAAAATTACCCTATGAACTTTTGAAATTTACCCTCCCAACCCAGCCCCGTGTGGCTGGTATTTTTGTAAATAGCATGAAATCGAGTGGCTCCATGCAAAACCAAATAGACAAAATCACCCTCTGAAATTTTCAGAATTACCCTCCCAACCCATGCAATTTCCCGGTTTGTTTTGTAAATAGAGCAAAATCGAGTGGCAAAGAATTGAGGGTGCTACAGTTCCTCCCACCCTTCTACTTTAGAATAGATAATTTTCTCTTCAGATTTTTCTTGAATTTTTTTTTTTTTTTTTTTTTTCATCAAGTTCTTCGGTGTTTCCTTATTCTCTCTGATCGCCGAATTGGAGAAGACGACTATGTCTCCTCATTCAGTCTATCTCCCACCTCCATTTCACTGTCGCTCATTTCAATCAGATCTTGGCATGCACAGATACAAGACGACTTACAAAGTTCCCAAGAAACATTTGAGCGACGCTGTGAGTTCGTTGTTGTTGGAAGACGTATTTCTTCTAGTCAAGTGGGTTTTGCCGACCTTGTCGATTTCAACTGGGTCCGGATGACAGTTGGGTTTGCGGATCTCGATCGAGATCTTTGAATAATGGTGCACCGGTCAGGTGGGTTTTGGTCGGTGACGGCAAGGATTTGGTCGGAGCTGGAGTTGACGGTGGCAGTGGAACGTGATTGGTTTCTCATGCTCACAAGGTGTTCGAAGGATAGCCTGAGAGAAGAAGTGTGGTACCTGAATCTGTTTCTTGACGGACCGCTTTCGATTCATGGTTGGTTCTTTCTCTGTTTCTTGTTTTGAATGCCAGAAAATACCCATGTTCTTAGTGTGGGCTGAATCTTCGGAGAACAATATTTTGATGTTGATATAGCTGGTGAATCCATCAGGTCAGATTGGGTTTCAATGGAAGATAGCAGTTTCGGGATCAAAGGATTTATGGGTTTTAATTCCAAGTACAAGATTTCTGGATTTGGGTATGGTTCTTGAAGTTCTTGGAGTCTAGTTGCTATTCTTGGATTGGTGATTCTTTCTTTTATGCGTTGCTGATTGGAAAGTGGGATCTTAGACTCTGTCAGGTTGTTTCTTGTATCTGTCATCTTCTCTATGCATATATGGTGTTTGTGGAATTGCCGCAGCAGATACAGTGCCTGTTGTTCTGTATTTTTTTATTGTCTGGAGTTGCTGTTGATGGTCTGATAGTTTCTGCGATTCTGTTGAGTTGTTGATTGTTGCTGTTGATTGGCTGGAGTTGCGTTTCTTGATTGTCTGTTGAAGTGTTTGGAGAATTGTTGATTGTTGATATGTGGAGTCATTCAGATTTAGGAAGCTCTTTGATTTGATTTCTTGGAGTGTCATTCTCCTTTGTTAATTTTGGTGTTCGGAAGATTTCAGGAGTGTCATTCTCCTTGGTTAATTTTGGTGTTAGTATTTGGGAAGATTTAGCAAGCTATCAGGAGTGTCATTCTCCTTGGTTGATTTGGTTTCTTGGAGTGTCATTCTCCATGGTTAATTTGGTTTCTTGGAGTGTCATTCTCCTTGGTAGATTTAGTTTCTTGGAGTGTCATTCTCCTTGGTAGATTTAGTTTCTTGGAGTGTCATTCTCCATGGTTAATTTGGTTTCTGGGAGTGTCATTCTCCTTGGTAGATTTAGTTTCTTGGAGTGTCATTCTCCTTGGTTGATTTGGTGCCAGTTTCTGTACAGTTTTAGTTCGTTCTCACTCCTATGTAGATGACAAAGACTTCAACAGATTAGGATAAGAAACTGTCTTGTGTAGAGCATTTTTCAGCAGCAACATACATTTCAGTTGACCTGATGGGTTTGCAAGTGTCATTTTAGCAGCCTTCAACTCCTTGTTTCCTTTGAGGACATTGTAAAGCAACTTCTTACTTGTAGCCAGACGGCTAGCTTCATTCAAAACGGCTTGCAGTTTCAGATCAGTTTCAGAGCTCTAGTTCGTTCAAACTTCACTTGGCTACACCCAGTTCAGTTTGAGGGGGGAGTAATAACAGAAATGCCACATGGCAATATTTCAGTAGTGGAGTTTGTTAGTATAGTTAGAAGTATATGGCTATATAAAGAATTGTATAGCTATTATTTCATAGAGTTCATTTATATACAATTTTCAAGTAGGCTACACGAGCAGAAAATAACTTTTACAAGGGCCAATATTAGTCCTTCAAATTAAAACAATCTCAAATTGTAAATCAAGCATATGCTCGAAGAATGTTTAATCTTCATACTTCGCTACTCATAAAGAGCAATTCTTCGCGTCTTTCATTCTTCCACGAAACAACCTGCCCTCCATACAAAAGCACCTGAAACAATTTCCATCATACCAAACAGTTGGTGACCACAATTTGTACATTAATTTACCCATTATCATATAAATCATGGATCAATGATCCAGTTGTCAACTTTTTTCCTGCTCGAGCGATACAAATCTATACAATCTAATAGTACTGGGGAATAGGGGGATTCGAACTCAGGTACATAGAGTGTATAACTGCTCTATCTAACTTGGCTACGTCGAGGTCTACGATCAAGTTGTTACTTTAGGCCATCATATCAATATTAGCAAAAGGGGGAGGATATGATTAATTGAAATTTGAAATTTGAAACCAACCTCTGCTGAAGAACCAGTTGGCTCGGTGAGTATGATTCGGGGAAATCCATCACCCTTTTTCACTATATTAAACGGCATCGTTTTGAGCCTGGACCTCCCTCTTGTTTCTGTTCACAATCGGCTTCACTCCAGCTCCAGTCTGCATTGCATTCAACCCCACACACATACGTAACCCAAAAACAAAAAGTTAACAATTCTTTTTCAACAAAGCTATATTCTAAACTACTTTAATCTCTAGAGACAGGATCGAACTAGCGTGCAAAATGGCACGCTGACGCCACCAACTTGTCTAACCCACGTCTCTCGGAAAAGATTACATCTTTGACAACATATAACAACATCAGAAAAATGAAATCTTTCATGAAAAAAAATGATGAACCAGAACGAAGCAGCAAAATTTGTAGAAAGACACGAGATGGGTGAGCTTACGTTGATTTGATCATGAAATGTTATCGATTTCGACTTCAAGCTCGAAGCAGAAGAACTGAGACATCCCAACTCTCTCTGGGTTTGTGAAAAATCTATGTTGCAAACTTGCAATGCAGTGTTTTATATCTCAGAGAGAGAGAGAGAGGACAGAGAGGAGAAGGAAATCCAAGGAAAACCATTTGTCATCGAATCTCTGCTTCTTCCTTCTGTCCCTTTCAGTTATTTAGCTGCAAACGTAAGATCGAATGTCAAAAAGACACGATTCACATAAATTACTTAACTCATTGATTTTAGGGTGTATAAATTATTCGAACTTAATTGTGACAGTTTACAAATGTTCTTCATCAATTGAAAGAAGTTAGATTTAGGAAAAAAACGAAGTATTCATCTGCATAGACACTCAAAAAGTTTTTTTTTAATCATTATTATCTGTGATATTGGCATAATTTTCTGTTCTTTTTTTTTTTAATCATTGAAATTGGAGATCTGTAGAAGTGATCCTTGAGTTTACCTAATGTAAATCATTTTGGTTCATCTGTGAAAAATCTATCAACATCGTTATTAAATAGTCACGTGAGCGGTCACGTGACCACTTTTTTAAGGTTTATTTTGTCATGGCTTAATTTCTCATTTTGGTCTAATAGAAGTGGTCATTAAATTTGTCTATCGCAAATCATTTTGGTCATTTTGTGAAAAATTTGTCAATTTTCTCGTTGAGCAAACAATGTGACAGGCTTTTAAGGGTATTTTGTGAAACCAACCCCTCCACTTAACAAGGATATTGAGATATTTTGTTAATAAAATTGTTCAGCTTTGTTCATTTTGTGAAAAATCTGTCATTATCCACATTAAGTGGAGGAGTTGGTTTGAAAAAAATATCCTAAAAAAGGTAGTCACACGGTCGCTCACGTGAAGAATTTAACGAGAATATTAACAGATTTTTCATGAATTGACTAAAATGATATACGATAGACAAACTCAAGGACCACATCGATTTTCATTGTCAGATACCAAAATGAGTAGTTATACTAATTTCATAGACCATTTTAACTAAAAAGCCTTATCATAAAATAATTTTTTTGGTTGACAATGGGCATAAGCCTCAAAAAAAAAAAAAAGATTACATAAAAATATCATGAGACCCTAGTTATAATACCTACAACTAGCAATCGACAACAAAAAGACAAGCTTGCTTAAAAAGTATTGGACCAACAATAAAATTCTTTTTCACGATAAATATGTTAAATTTTATAAGACCAAGTTTAATACATAAGAGCACAACAATTCAATATCAATTAAACTTTCTAAAAATAATTATCTACTTCTACATTTAAAATCAATTGCATTACACATACAGAATCCAATTTCACGGTAATCTTCTTCATCTCATAAATAATAATTGTTAGAAGACAATCCCTTTTGTGTTTTTGTTGTATTCTTGGGAAAATGATCTCATTCGAATTCATTATGTGAGGATTTTAAGGATCTTCATATCTCAACTGTTCATCGTCTATCGTGCGATCATAAATTATTTGACTTTTATTATTTTAAATTAAACACAAATAATACCTGATAAAAATTAACCGCACGATAAACGATAAACAGTTAAAATGTGAGGATTTCTAAAATTCTCGCGACATTCTTGTATGACATCTATACATTTGGATTAATGAAATATGCCAGGTGTATTTGATGGGAAGCATTATATTATTAGGGTTGTGACAAAATATATAGATATGTCTTATTAAATAGATACCTAAAAGTAGCCACATCGGCCGGTTAGGGTGACGCATCTTCGAGTGGGAAAAATGGAAAGGACAAAAAAGAAAGAAATAATGTGAGCTTTAGGCTAACCTTTGAACTCGAGAACAATTTGCATTGATGAGTTTATCGTCATGTGATGTTTTAATATTATATGTATAATTTGAAGTGAGACGCCATTTGATGATGACCCTTTCGATTTAAAAGCTTTGCAAAACCTTTTGCATGGAATGGAAAATAGAAAATTATAGCAATGATCTTCAACTTTAACTGAATTAGAGTAATGATTTTTTAACAAAAAATTCATGATTATTAGTCCATTAACTTATCAAAACATGCAGTTATGGTCATTTTTGTTAACTTCGTTCGAACTTCTGGCAAAATGAGTCTCATGCCACACACATGAGGCTGAGTCAAATGGCACTTATGGAAAAACCAAATGAGATAATTGTAGCAATGGTCTCTCAACTTTAACACAATTGGAATAATAGTCTCTCAACTTTAACCCAATTAAAGCAATGGTCCCTCAATTAACCAAATTGTTTCAATGGTCCTTTCACCGTGACTTATTTTGGCAGAAGTTCTAACGAAGATGACGAAAAAACCATAGCTGCACGTTTTGATAAGTTAAGTGATCAATAATCACTTTTTTTTTTTGGAGAAACCAACGCTTGAATGGGTTAAAATTATATGTATAATTAGATGTGATGAGTTTATTATCCCGTGATATTTCAAAATTATATGTATAATTAGGAATGAGACATCACGTGACACATATCGCAAAACCTTTTAGCCATGGGATGGAAAATACCATCCAATGTTGGATACGACTTGTTGGACCTAAATAGACTATAAAACAGGTAAAGGTTAGTAGGCTAGTGCGTGCTACTTTTTTATGAGTTATTGATGAGAAAATTGGGCGGTGGATAGAGAATGAGAGCGCACGGACTCCAACGAGCTTGACCACTGGTTTGATTGATGGCTAAGAATTAACAGATCTTATTCTATGAAAATTCTAACACAATTAGGGTTGATATAAATCAATGCAAAAAAGTATGAGCCTAAGATTTTTAGTGAAAAATACAAAAGATTCTTCAACATTAAAGAAATAACGTATCTATCATGGGTTGTGTGTCTTTTTATATCTGTTATTCTCAAACTCATATGTTATAGTACGATAGTTCTCCTTATTACTATCGTACTATAACATATGAGTTTGAGATTAGTGTCGTTATCATCAGTGTTATTCTCAAACTCATATGTTATAGTACGATAGTTCTCCTTATTAGTATCATAAGGCTCATATAGTTAAAGAAACTGAAGTTCTCTTCTTAATGAAATGATTTTCATTCAATAATTATTTCATCAGTACAAGAGAGTATATATAGTTATAGACTTGATGCATTAATACCCTTAATGCCCTTAACTTCTACATCTAATTACACAGAAACCACAACAGAAGTTTTACAGTTATCACTAACTAATAGCTTGTTTGTTTAGAGTAATATCTCCCTTAATACACCCCCTCAAGCTGAGCTGGGGATCAACCAGAGAACCAAGTGGAAGCTTGGATTTTAGATAGGTGAAACGGCTCTTGGACAAAGACTTGGTGTGAATGTCAGCCAATTGGTCTTGGCTGCAGATAAACTGAACTTTGATGAGTTGAGCCAAGACTAACTCCCGAATGTAGTGGTAATCGATTTCTATGTGTTTAGTGCGAGCATGAAACACTGGATTAGAAGCTAGGGAGATGGCTTAAATGTTGTCACACCAGAGAGTAGGAACTTGAGGGACAGAGAAGTGAAGATCTCGAAAAATTTTACAGATCCAGGTAAGTTCTGCAGCAGTGTGGGCGAGGGAACGATATTCAGCCTCAGTAGACGAACGAGCAACAGTGGATTGTTTCTTGCCACTCCAACTAATGAGATTGGGACCGAGAAACACACAGAAACCACTAGTGGACCGGCGATCAAATGTACAACCGGCCCAGTCTGCATCTGAGAAAGCAGTAAGGTGGAGAGGACCCGGTTTAAACCAAATGCCTTAAAAAACAGTGCCTTTGAGATAACGAAGAACTCTTTTGGCAGCCTGCAAGTGTTGTTCGCGAGGAGCATGCATGAACTGGCAGATTTGATTGACTGCAAAGGAAAGATCAGGATGTGTCCATGTTAAGTATTGCAGCCCACCAACAATAGATCTATACTCAGTAGGATTAGAAAGAAGAGGACCCGTGTGATCAAGCTTTGTGGAACCAAGAGGAGTGCAGCAAGGCTTAGCACCATCCATATTGGTTTTGCGGAAAAGATCCAGTAGGTATTTAGTTTGATGAAGGAAGAGACCGGCAGAAGATCGATGAACTTCTAAGCCCAAAAAATAATGCAATGGTCCAAGATCCTTAACAGGAAAAAGAGTACTGAGGTTGCTGATGAACTGATTGCACACAGAAGGATTGGGGCCAGTGACTAAGATGTCATCAACATAAACAAGAACAATGACTGGAGAAGGACCTGTGAGAACAAACAAAGAAGCATCCGAAGAGGACTGCACAAATCCAAATTGAATGAGAGCTTGAAAGAGTTTGTCAAACCACGCACGGGGGGCCTGTTTAAGGCCATACAGAGATTTTCGCAATTTACAGACATGAGAGGGCTTGCTGGAGTCAATGAAGCCAGGAGGCTGCTGCATATACACATGTTCCTTTAAATCTCCATGAAGAAACGCGTTACTGATGTCCAATTGGTTTAAAAACCAATTAAATTGCACAGCAAGAGAGATAAGGACACGAATGGTGACTGGCTTGGCCACGGGGCTAAAAGTCTCTTGAAAATCAATGCCTTCCTGTTGATGAAAGCCCTTGGCAACCAAACGGGCTTTGAACCGTTCAATAGTACCATTAGGCTTCTTTTTAACTCGAAAGACCCACTTACAACCGACAACATTTTGAGCAAAAGATGGAGGTACCAATGTCCAAGTACCTGTAGATTGCAATGCATTAAATTCATCTTGCATTGCAGATCGCCAGTGAACATGTTTGGATGCCTGCAGATATGTAGTTGGGATAACATCAATGTCTAATGGAAGATGATGCTTTGTAGCTGCATAAACTCTAGGCTTATAGATGCCAGCTTTGGAACGAGTTACCATGGGATGAAGATTGCTCAGAGGGAGATGAGGAGATGAGATGCTGGAAGCATCAAGATTCTATGAGTCCGTAGGTGAATGAGAAGTGGAGACAGAACCCGAAGTGTTGAGATTCTGTGCTGCATCAACAAGAGAAACTGAAGATGGAGACCCCGAAGAAGGTCTAGAAAGTGGAATAGAGAACTAAAGATCCATAGAAGGGGAACCTGAATGTGAGACTGCAGCAGCATCCTGAGAAATCGATTGAAATGGATATGCAGTTTCATCAAACTGCACATGTCTAGAAATATAAACGCGGCCAGTTTGTGGGTCAAGACACCGATAACCTTTGTGTTGTAGGCTATACCCCAAAAAGATGCAACATTTGCTTTTAGGATCCAACTTGGATTGAAGATAAGGCTTCAACCATGGGAAACAACTGCAGCCAAAGACTTTCAATCTGGAGTAATCTGGAGGTGTTTGAAAAAGGAGTTCCCAAGGAGAGTGGGATAACCCAGATATTGGCAACCGATTGATGAGATACACAGCTGTGGAAAAGGCCTCCACCCAATATAGAGTAGGGACAGAAGAAGCAACAAGTAAAGTTCGAGCAGTCTCCACAACATGGCGATGTTTCCGTTCTGCACAGCCATTCTGTTCTGGGGTATGGGGACAGCTTAATTGATGCATTATACCATGAGAACGAAGATAAGTTTGAAACATAGTACAAGTGAACTCACCCCCTGAATTAGAGCGTACAATTTTGATTTTATTTCCAAGTAAGGTCTCTACATACTTGTGGAATACAACAAAAGTAGAATAAGCATCAGACTTTGCCTTTAAAGGAAACAACCAACTATATCGACTAAAGTCATCTACTAACAACATATAGTATTTATAACCACTAGGGGAGGTAACAGAAGCAGGGCCCCAAAGATCACAATGAAGCAGTTGAAGACTGTGAGTAGTGGTGGAGCGTGCAGATCCAAAGGGAAGCTTCTGGGATTTAGCAAGAGCACAATCGGAGCAAAAGAAATCAACAGAAGACTTGCCTTGTATACCAAGGTTATTTGTAGAGAGAACCTTACGAAAAAGTAAAGAAGATGGATGCCCCAATCTTCGATGCCAGATCTTCACAGGAGCTTTAATACTAACAAAAGCTGATGGTGAAGAAGGGACAGAATGATTGAAACTGTGGAGAGGATAAAAGCCATCTTTAACTTGGCCCCGCAAAAGCGTCTTCCCCGTGCCACAATCCTTTACAGTAGATCCAGCAGAGTCAAGAGTCAAAGAGCAATCATTGTCTTTGAGAAATTGATAAGCAGACAGTAAATTGTGCTTCATATGTGGGACATGTAAGACATTACTCAACATAAAGGCAGTATGAGGAGTATGTAAATAGGAGGAACCAATATTTTTAATGGACATACCTTTACCATCACCTACGTAGACTTTATCTTCACCAGTGTAGGGAGAAGAGACAGACAGATTTGCAATATCATTGGTAATGTGCGAGGTAGCTCCAGAGTCCAGCAGCCACGATGGAGACGGTTTTGAAGAGTAATGAGCACACAAAGCAGCAAGCTTGGCAGGGGGAACACGTCCATAGATATCAGGATTCATCCTATCAAAACAGTCAAGGGCTTCGTGGCTTGTAGAACCACAAATTTGACATTGAGTCTTGTTGCCAGAAGAGGATGAAAAGTTATGAAAATTGGACCTGGAGCCTTGAGAAGTATTCTGAGAACCACGATAATTGCCATTAAAAGATCCACGATTAAAATTGCGATTTCGATTGCCTCTGTTGAAATTGCGATGCTGTCTCCTACGATTAGAATTATAACGGAAAGAAGACTGGAGTGGTGATTGAGATGCAGCAAAAGCCTGAGGAGACGGTGTGGGCAACAATGGTGCCTGAGACTGAACAGAGAAAGCCTGAAATGGCTCAGGGACAGAAGGAGAAATATTGTGCTTGCGACGAGCCATGGACAATTCTTTAGTCATCAACAGACCATGTAGTTCAGCAAGAGATGTAGAAGACAAGCGAAGCATGATGGAATCAATAAAAGATTCGAACTCATCAGGGAGGCCATGAAGTGTGGCAGCAATGAGATCTCGATCGGAGATAGGAGCACCAGCGGCTGCGAGAGAATCAGAGATTTCCTTAAGCTGTTGAAGATATTCAGAGATCGACTACTGACCTTTCTGAATAGATTGAAGACGAGAGCGAAGCTGATGAACATGAGCATCAGAGACTCCACCAAAACATTGTTCCAGTTTCTGCCAAAGTTCGCGAGATGTAGATACTCCAACCGTGAACGAAACAAGATCTTTAGAGAGCGTTGAATTCAACCAGATTAGCAGATTTTGATCCTTCTCAAACCATTGCTCAAACTCTGGATTCATAGATCTATCAGGAAGAAGAGGAGCCGGACAGGACTCAGTGCCATCAATGAGACCTAGAAGCTTGTATCGACGAAGAATGGGAGCAAACAAGGCACGCCATGTGAGATAATTGGTACGCTTGAGCTTGATCGGCACCATACTGCCGATGTTCTGAATCGTAAGAGACATATACGAATTTGGAGATGGAGAACTTCCAGAGAAATTAGGGTTTGGTAATGGCGGTGAGATCATCGGAGAGGATGATTCAGAGGGAGATGCCATGATGAAGAGAGACAAGATCCAAATTCAAATAGGAAGAAAGACAGATCGAGGACAGAAATCGATCAAGAAACCAGAAATCGATCAAGAAATTGATCAGAGTGAGGAGCGGAAGAGGATCGAGACGCCGGGAGGCAGGCGGCGACTTGATACCATAAAGAAACTGAAGTTCTCTTCTTAATGAAATGATTTTCATTCAATAATTATTTCATCAGTACAAGAGAGTATATATAGTTATAGACTTGATGCATTAATACCCTTAATGCCCTTAACTTCTACATCTAATTACACAGAAACCACAACAGAAGTTTTACAGTTATCACTAACTAATAGCTTGTTTGTTTAGAGTAATATCTCCCTTAATAATAGTAATATAGTATATGCTCACAATTCATCTTATTCACTCCTAAACGTAAAAGTTGTAAGAATACAAAAATCAGTAGATAGTGAGAGAATTAGTGCAGGAAGAGAATTAGTGAAATAAAGAAAAGAGAGTGGTAGTTTGCAAGAATGACTTGATGGTATGTCTATTCACATAACTTTAAATATATACACATTACAAGTTAATTTTGTACAAACATTTAAGTGAGTCATGTTTTTGCTGAATTGTTTAGATATATAAATATGGATTCATGTACTCTTTTCATCTCTTCAAACGAAACGGAACGAAGATAGCCTCTTAATTCTTAAAGTTGATATCCTAATTTGATAAAATGTGAAACATTTGTCCTCTATCCATTCATAACAAACAAAAAAAATGTAACGTGTGTTTCACTTGCTTAATTCTAACGAAAATTCTCATGCAAATGCTGCACGTTTTGTAAAATTCTAATTCCAATTCTATACATCTCGTCAAAGAGAGAAAAAAACACATCACGAGGTAAAAAAACGTAGAATATCGACTTGATTGGATTCGGCACAGGCAACATATAGCCACAACGAGTGTGACCACTAACGAAACTCGATCTGGTTCTTTTATGTCAACCAAGTGGTTCTTCTGCAAGAAAATGAGGGAAATCCTTGCTAATCTATTTGAGTCATGTAACAGCGGCAAATAAGTGGCGCAATTGCACTCTTAAACCCTCAGAGTCGGCCTTTCCCAAGACAGCTTATTTGCCACAAAACTCAACGCTCTCTACGCAAAATATGAGTCCCTCGGTCATGCCGGTAAGGTGTTCGACGAAACTCCCACACTGAGGAGCTACTTTAGAGAGGATCGATGGGAAGAGACCTTGTGGTTATTCCGTAACATGATGTACGAGTCAAGAGGAAATTATGGAAAACTCGATAATTTCACCATTCCCATTGCTTTGAAGGCCTGTGCGAGGTTAAGGGCGCTGGTGTGTGGAAAATTAATACATGGGTTTGTGAAGAAACATGAGAAGGTAGCATTGGATATGTTTGCGGATTCTGCGTTGATTGAATTATATTCCAAATGTGAAAAAATGGACGAGCCTGTGAAAGTGTTTGACGAGCTTGCGCAACTGGATGTGTTTTTTTTGACGATGTTGCATGAATTCCAACTTAAGACTGGACCTGAGCAATAGGGGATAATTGTCGATCTTCTTGGGCGGACAGGAGAGCTGGATAACTACAGCAGGTATGAACTAATTCATCATGACTTCGGCTGATTAGTGAGACTCCCAAATGTTGGATCTTATTGGACTTAACTAATTATGATAAAGTTAAATATATGTTAAATTAAGAATTAATTACACTTAATATTTGAATCAAACACTCACTCAGTTTTTTCATCAATCGTCCATGAATTAGACTCGATGGTTGTTCTCCAACTCTCTTATTTTTGCAAGACAAATGTGATTGATAGTCTGCTAATGAATTAGGGTTTGCTATATTTGTTCCATTTGGTATCAGAGCCAATAATTTTGGCTTGTCATTAATCCGTTAAAGGTTGATGCTTATCTAATTACTAATTTCTTCTTCTAATATGATCCTGGAATTGGATTTCTATGGCTATTATCATTGTGGTGTGGTTTCCTCAGTATTTGCAGGGGAAAAAAAAAAACCAAGTCTTCACCAAAGTGGGACTTTAAGGGATTCTTTGGTTTTGGTTTATACATTTAGCTTATAAAGGAATAACGGTTGCAACGTAATCTTTTGTTGAAAGGCATGATGATATATAGAGATGGCTCATATCAAAGTTTGTTGAAATTAACAATTTTTGGAGGAGCAACAATCATGATAGATTATTCTTGAACAAATGTTTATATCATTTTCACCAAAGTATGAATTATTAGGAAATTTTATTCAAGGAGTTTCTTAAATGAAATTGTGATTGACAGTTTATTACACGAAACTAATCTTTCCAAAGAAAGACATAATGAATGGTTCAAACAACTTTCTGGATAAACAATAATTGACGCCTGCCAATTGAAAACCCAAATTATGCAAACAGATGATTCATATGAACTAAATGCCTTATTCATCATGACTTTGGCTGATTCGTGAGACTCCCAAAAGCTAATTATCCAAGATGTTGCAAGCAATTAAATTTTGTAAAAGATGAAATTTGAATTTATACCTGTCCACCGGGGTTATAAGATTCCGGCCACTCAAATCTGCACAAGCCTTAAGATCCTTTCTCCACTGTTGGACTTCATTTGGATCTTCATCCCATTCATGCTTCCGAAATGCTTTCCCAGAACTACCATTCTGGTTCCTCACATGAGAAGGGTCAACGTCGTAGAATATTGGATAGACTACTTTCCCTTCTTGGTCTTCTCGGCACCTCATGATCTTCGACAGCTCCCTCAGGCACATTTTTAAACATGTTCAAAACATCCTAAGAAGCACGTAATGCTGGTTATAAAATAAAAATAATGAGAGATTATATTCACACACCCCAAATTACTTCTCTCACACCTTTTTAATTTTTTAATATTTTAATATTTTCTACACAACACTAACACTTGATAGAAAAATATTAAAAAATTAAAAGGGTGTGGGAGAAGTAATTTGGGGTGTGTGAATATAATCTCCCAAAATAATTAAAAAAAAAGGTCTTTCACATGCGAATAATAATGTGATTAAATTAATTGTCAAATGATTTTTTTTTATAATAAACGATATTATCTACATTAAAGGGTGGGGAGGTGAGCTTGGCGTCACAATGACTAACAATAATGTGATTCAATCAATTGTTTATTAAATATTATTTTATTTATTCTTCATGTAAATTCTATAGAGACCGATTTTATTATGTGAATTTAACTGTTTTAATTGGACTCCGTGTACCTCTTCGAGAAGATGACGACAGTGATCCTTGACCATTCAATTTCTCGGTCAAGCTCACTCTGTATCTTTTCCCCTTCTGAGATGGTAGTCTGCAAACGTGTAGATGTCGGCATTAGTCTACAAACGTGTAGATGTCGGCATTGCCTAACGCAATGTAGAGGTGGTCTGTGAAGGTAGTGCGTGTGTCGTCGCCTCTAAAGCTCAGGAACACATCGCACTTCCAGCGGTTTGCATAGGCATAGCTGCTGGTATTCATTGATTTCAAGAAAAGGGAAAGAAAAAAAAAAGAAAAAAGAAATGTAGCAGTGAATTCTTGCACAGCTCGTACTTCCTGCAATTTGAACGCCGAGAGGAAGACGAAGAGGTGGCGGTTGCATGGGTGGATCTACTGGTAATCATTGATTTCAAGTAAAGAAGTGAAACTCCTAATCGTTTCAGTCTGAAGAAAACAAGTCTATCCCAAGATTCCCCAGTGAAACTTCTGATTATTCTTTTGGATCGCTGGAAGATGTGAGAGCAAAGCAAATTAAGGACCCCAGTTCTTTGATTATTGATTTGCAAAAGCAAACTGTAAACACGAAAATTTCTCGAGACGAATATATTTTATATTTAATGAATTTGGGTTAAATCTCTTTTAACTTGATCATCTAATTCGATCTCCGTAAGACGTTTATTTGTTGATCCAAGGGCCGTCGAGGCTTGATCTTGGAGGTGGATGAATGTTTCTTCAAGGGCCGTTGGGGCTTGATCTTGAAGGTTGAGCAAAGTTTCTTCAAGGGCCGTCGGGGCTTGATCTCAAAGGTGGATGATTGTTTCTTCAAGGGCAGTTGGTGGCTTGATCTTGAAGGTTGTATGAACGACGAACGACAAACGATCTTCAAGGGCTTTTGGGTTTGTTCTTGAAGAATGGATGAACGAAAAATGAACTTCAAGGGCTTTTGGGCTTGATTCTTGAAGAACGGATGTGTTGATCCAAGGGTCATCGGGGCTTGATCTTGGAAGAACGGATGAACGAAGAACGAAGAACGAACTTCAAGGGTTTTTGGGCTTGATTCTTGAAGAACGGATATGTTGATCCAAGGGTCATCGGGCTTGATCTTGGAGGAACGGGTGTGTTGATCCAAGGGTTGTCGAGGCTTGATCTTAAAAGAATGGATGAACGAAGAACGAAGAACAAACTTCAAGGGCTTTTGGGCTTTATTCTTGAAGAACAGATGTGTAACATGTTGATCCAAGGGTCGTCGGGGCTTGATCTTGGAAGAACGGATGAGCGAAGAACGAAGAAAGCTTTCTTAATTCTTCGGAATTCTTGGGAACCTGGATGCTTGAGAGCTTCGGAGTTTCAAAGCTTCAAGGATTTTGCATAATGATTTTTTGGTTATGAATTGATCCCTCAAAATGAATGAAATGGCCTTGTATTTATAGAATTTTCCAAGGCCTAATTTTGAATATAATATTAAGATGAAATAAATCCTTTTTGCTAGGTGTTGACACATGTCATGTTTGATGACTTTTTTGACTTTTTTTTATTTTTCGTTGAGTCACATGCTACGTGTAAAATTTATGTGACACGTGAGCGTTGAAATTTTAATTATTGGTTAACATTTAGTTCACAGAAATTTTGATGTCTACACAAACCCCCGAAGATCTGAAACGCAGCTCAAACAGATGCAAAACTGAAATAAAAAATAGTAGGGAGAGGAGATACTACTCTTTTATGACTTCTAGTTCCAGCTCCTTGTCTCCATCTCCATCTCGATCTCGATCTCAATCTCAATCGGATTTGGCGGTGGAAGGAAGATGGGGCTGCTGGAGAGAGAGAAAAGGAGAAAAATAACGAAGAAAGCTTTTAAGATGTTTGGTTTAGAAATTGGGAAAAAAATTTAAACACCTAACACAAATAAATAAAATTAATATATATTTGGTTCAGTTTTGTTTCAGAATTGTTGAAACTAAAATCAAATCAAATGATTTCGGTTCGGTTTGATTTTTATTTTTATTTTTAGAGATTTTGAGTTTGGTGTTCGATTTGATTTTTTATTTTGTTTTTGATTTTTTGAACCCACCTTTGTTTCACAACCTTATTCGATTTTAAAGGTGGTGCACAAGTTGCTGATGTTGGTGGACGTCATGGGTTCATGAACAAACATGACAAGGTTGCATTGGACATGGCACGTGTTTGAGGGTTCGGCGGTATTTTCTATCCGTGTATATACGAACAGATATACCCAAGATTCCCCCATGCAGCGGCATTTTCTATCACCACATAAGTACTGATATCTCCAAGATTTCCCAATGTAGGCGGCATTTTAAAAGTTTTTGCATGGGTCAGTACTCAGTATGTCCCTGCGGTGTCAAATTGTCAATAACGCGTCAGTGCTATTCCTCCCACAGTTTTATTTGTATAAATGTTACTATCAAATTTTTTTTTTAAGAGTACAAATGCTTTTACGATGCTTTTTTTTTAGTATGTAGTTTTTGAAAAACTGTAGCCCAACTTGGACTTCACGACCTTATTCTATGTTAAAAGAAACTTTTCAATGTCTTCGGAATACGAGATGATGCATGTCATGTAATTATACAAGTGGTGAGATATTTATGTTAAAAAATCAACAACTTAAAAAATAAAACTTCTCTCTACTTATATAAAGACTCATGGCGTACCAATTGTGTTCCAGACACAATAAAAAATTTCTCCTATTTTAAGGTTGGTTCAATCACTGCTGGTGGACTTCGCGACGGCGTTATAAGAATCTTCAGTGCCAAGCACCTTCCAACTGTCGAGTCGGTCTAGAGAGTATCAATGGGAAGAGACCTTATATCTCTTTCGTAACATGATACCTACCCCAAGAATCAATGATGAAAAGCCCGATAGTTTCACTGTTCTCACTGCTCTCAAGGCATGTGCAAGATTAAATTCTAGAACATCCATTCCTCTTTCTTTACCTTCTCTGCTAAAAAAAAGGGTGTGCTATCTACACACCATTTTTTACTTCTCACACACTCCTATTACTTTATGTCTGTTAGATCTTTTTCAATTCTTCTGATCTGACAGCCGAAATCTAAAAAGGTGTGAGAGAAGTAAAAAGGGGTGTGTGGATATCACACCCCCTAAAAAAAATACTCTGCATTTACACGAATCTTGTCGCCGCCTTTCGAATTGAGCTTCTTGTTTAAAAGAATTTCCCCAAGTATAATCTTCACTAAAGTAATTACGGTTGTCTTCATTGTTGTTTGGAAGCACACCAACGGGTCCCACACACACGAGTTGGTATTAACAACATTTCACGCATTTTAGTCACTCGAAAGAAACAGGTATGATATTTTACTAAAAGGCCTCGACAATATGTGTATGTGAGCACTACATGCTTATCCTCACTAGCCAACGTGGGACTCAACTTGGCTCGAATCTAAGCCACCAAAACCCACCAATCTCTTCCTTGGCATGATTCAAGCCATCACATTGACGTCTCACAATCCAAATGCAAATAGAGCTCCACCTTGACCACATCCACTCTTGTTTTATTCACCTTCTTTACTCCATAAAAAAAACTTTGCATTTACACGAATCTTGTCGCCGCCTTTCAAATTGAGCTTCTTGTTTAAAAGAATTTCTAGCCAAGTATAATCTTCATTGAAGCAATTACGGTTGTCTTCATTGTTGTTTGGAAGCACAAAACAGGTCCCACGCACATAAGTCAGTATTGACGATATTCCACCCACTTTAGCCACTCGGAAGAAACGGATATGGAGTTTTACCAAAAGGGTTATAGGGTTTTACCAAAAAGCCTCGGCAATATATGTGTGTGGTACAATTGCTTATAAAGCACTACACACTCATCCTCACTAGCCGATGTGGGACTCAACAACTTGGCTCAAATCTAAGCCACCAAAACCACCAATCTCTACCTTGGCGTGATTCAAGCCATGACGTCTCATGATCCAAATGCAAATAGAGCTCCACCTTGACCACATGCACCAAATTCCAAATGAGCTCTTCAACTTCAACAAGCATTGCTTGAGGTCTAATACCAATTGTTGTGTGGAAGCACACCAACGGGTCCCACACACACGAGTTGGTATTGTCGATATTCCACCTACTTTATCCACCCGAGAGAAACGAGTATGGATTTTATCAAAAGCCTTGATAGTAGTGTGTGTGATCATTGCTTATAAATCACCACATGGTCATCCTCAGTAGCCGATGTGGGACTTAACTTGTCTCAAATCTAAGCCACCGAACCCAACATTCATCAACCAGAAGGAAGATTTAGTTGATAAAATTTGAAATGTTATACACACTTTGTAAAACTCCACCCTCATTTTATTTAAAAATTATTTTTGGGTCTTAATTGGTGTGCCCAGGGAGCCCACCCCTTGATCATTGCCCCCCTTCTACCTGGCCCCATTCTCTCTTCTCCTCTTCCTTTCCCGTGCTCCCTCTCAGCTATCTCTCTTTATTTTCCTCCTTCACCGTGCCACACCCATAACCTATATCCTAAAATCATCATCAAATCATAATTTCTACATCACTCAAAACCTATATCCTAAATATGGTATAAACAGTAGTCCCCCAAGTCTTCAGTCAAGAGAGTCTTTTGGCTAGAGACTTGAAATTTAGTCCATGTGTGGGCCGGAGTAACTAGAGGTCGTCTAGAACTAGTACTTGACATGTGGCGGTGCTCAACATGAAGTGGTGGAGGTGAGGCTATTCGGCTAGAGGTGAGGGAGTCCCTTTTATAGAATAAGGGCTCGCTCCTCAATACATGAATAGTGGGCTAGAGGTGATGCTCGCGATGAGGTGGTTGCTCAGTAGGCAGCGATGCTCTCTAATGAAGGTGAGGGAGTCCCTTTTATAGAATAAGGGTTCGCTCCTCAATACATGAATAATGGGCTGAGAGTATTTCTCTAATGAAAGTGAGGGAGTCCCTTTTTATAGAATAAGGGTTTTCTTCTCAATACATGAATAATGGGCTAAGTCCCCCAAATGCTTTTATGAGGCCCAATGTATGGTAATAGAGGCGATGCTTGTGGCTAGGCGGTTGCTCAGCTGGCGGCGGTGCTCTCTAATGAAGGTGAGGGACTCCCTCACCTTCAAACGCCTCTAGCCGAGCAGCCTCACCTCCATCACTTCATTTTGAGCATCGCCACATGTCAAGTACCAGTTCTAGATGACCTCTAGTTACTTCGGCCCACACATGGATTGGATTTCAAGTCTCCAGCCAAAAGACTCTCTTGACTGAAGACTTGGGGGACTACTATTTATACCATATTTAGGGCCTCCGTATTTAGACCTTGTATAAATACTCGGGGAACTCAAAATGTAATTATGCAATAAGTGAATGGGAAAATATGTAATAAGTGAGGAGCCCTTATTCTATAAAAGGGACTCCTCACTCTCTTCTTAGAGAGGGCCAACATTGAGGCTAAGAGAGGGCAAACACAACACAAAGCCAAAGGGCTCAAAATAGGCCAAAGGCCTTCAGAAATATATTATCAGTGTGGACGTAGCCCGTACATTGGGGTGAGCCACGATACATCTTGTGTTATTTACTTTCTTGCAGATTCACGGTCGGATTTACGTCACAAAACCAGTTGGTCTTGGTACATATTTGCCCCTTCACTTATTGCATAATTACATTTGAGTCTTCTGAGTATTTATACGAAGTCTAAATATAGAGGCCCTAAATATGGTATAAACAGTAGTCCCCCAAGTCTTCAGTCAAGAGTCTTTTGGCTGGAGACTTGAAATTCAGTCCATGTGTGGGCCGAAGTAACTAAAGTTCGTCTAGAACTGGTACTTGACAAGCGGCGGTGCTCAACATGAAGTGATGGAGGTGAGGCTACTCGGCTAGAGGCGTTTGAAGGTGAAGGAGTCCCTTTTATAGAATAAGTGCTCGCTCCTCAATACATGAGTGATGGGTACTCTCTAATGAAAGTGAGGGAGTCCCTTTCATAGAATAAGGGTTATCTCCTCAATACATAAATAATGGGCTAGAGGTGATGCTCGCGGCGAGGTGGTTGCTCAGCAAACGGCGATGCTCTCTACTGAAGGTGAGGGAGTCCCTTTTATAGAATAAGGGTTCTCTCCTCAATACATAAATAATGGGCTAAGTCCCCCAAGTATTTTTCATGAGGCCCAATATATGGTACATAGTGTAGTCCCCCAAGTCTTCAGTCAAGAGAGGCTTTTGGGTGGAGACTTGAAATTTGATCCATGTATGGGCCGAAGTAGCAGCTTGTTCGGCTGGAGGCGGTATTTGTATACCATGCACTGAAGCTTTGTAATTGTAGCTCTGAAGCTTTTGCAATTGTAGCTCTTAGGCTTTGTAATTGTAGACCTGAAGCTTTGTAGTTGTAGCCCTGAGGCTTTATAAATACTCTGCGTTGATCGAGTATAATTACATTTGCCCCTTCACTTATTGTATAATTACATTTGCCACAAAACTCAACGCTCTCTACGCAAAATATGAGTCCCTTGATCATGCCGGTAAGGTGTTCGACAAAACTCCCCACAAAACTGTCTATCTCTTGAACGCCTACGCTGAGGAGCTACTTTTGAGAGGATTGATGGGAAGAGACCTTGTGGTTATTCCGTAGCATTGGATATGTTTGCGAGTTCTGCGTTGATCGAGTTATATTCCAAATGCAGAGAAATGGACGAGGCTGTGAAAGTGTTTGACGAGTTTTTGCAACTGGGAGTGTTTTTGACGATGTTGCATGAGTACCAACTTAAGCCTGGACCTGAGCACCACGGGATAATTGTTGATCTTGTTGGCCGAACAGGAGAGCTGTATAACTAGAGGTGAAAAGGAGAGAGGAAGGTTATGTTCCCAATGTTGAATGCCTAGATTAGAAGCGTTGGTTATATTTTTCTTTCAATTACATACATCAATTTCATGAAAATATGTAGCAGTTACTTGTATCATTGAAAATATAAGGGCCTGTTTGGTAGTATACTTGAATCAAACTTTTTAAACTCAAAAACAGTTTTCAAGTTTTAGGTTTTAAAAACTTGTTTGGTATGATTATTTTTAAAAACTAAACTTAAGACTAACTCAAAAATATAGTCTATTCTTTAAAAACATAAAAAGTGAGTTTTTAGAGTTTTTAAACTTAAACTCACTCATTTCTTTTCTCTCCCTCCTCCCCTCTCACTCCAAATATATATCTCTCTTTTCTTCTTTCTTTCTCCTCTTTTTTTTTTACTTTTTTCGTCTCTACTCCAATCCAATTAAGTTTAAGTCATAAGATTTAAAAATTTTAAATCGCAAACCAATCAAGTTTTTGAGTCTTAAAGAAAATTGTTTTCAAGAAATGTTCTTAAGAAATGTTTTGAGAAATGATAAAAAATTTCAAATAAGATACCAAACAGGCCCTAAACTTTTTAAACATGTATCAATGACACATAAATCACTACAAAACCAAACTGTAGCACACAATTCAAGTTTTAGGTCTTAAAAACTTGTTTGGTATGACTATTTTTAAAAACTGAACTCAAGACTAACTCAAAAATATAATCCATTCTTTAAAAACATAAAAAAAGTGAGTTTTTAGAGTTTTTAAACTTAAACTCACTCATTTCATTTCCCTCCTTCCTCCCCTCTCACTCCAAATATATCTCTCTTTTCTTCTTTCTTTCTCCTCTTTTTTTTTTTTTGTTTTTTACTTTTTTGGTCTTTACTCCAATCCAATCAAATTTAAGTTGTAAGATTTAAAATTTTTAAATCGCAAACCAATCAAGTTTTTGAGTCTTAAAGAAAATTATTTTCAAGAAATGTTCTTAAAAAATGTTTTGAGAAATGATACAAATTTTCAAATAAGATACCAAACAGACCCTAAACTTTTGAAACATGTATCAATGACACATAAATCACTACAACACCAAACTGTAGCACACAATTCATCACGGCTACGACAGCTAACACATTGCAAATCACACAGGTTTTTTACAAACATTGGAATAAAATCCACAGTTAAATCACTCTTAAATATCATTACAAACAAGTAAATTTTTGTTGGATGCAGCCATCCAACTACCATGATCCTAAAGCGCCCCAATGTTGGATTTTCAAAAGCGAAGAAACCCCAGAAAGTCTCCCTTTTGGCCTTGCTGCTGCTGCTGCTGCTGTGTTACCGCTTGGAAGTTGGTTGCTCAGATTTTCGCGTGCACGGTGCGACTCTTGCCCGAGCATTCTCGAAGACGATCACCACATAAATAAACTTCAATCTGAAATCACAATCGTTTGCATGCACGATAAGCAACGAGACATCACAATCGTCACAAATTTGAAGTTTAACTCCACCACCATTCTTTCAACACCAATTCGATATAAATTAAAGAACCCAAATGAAAATTGCAATACTGTACCCTAAAAAACAATTGCAACAAATTCCTAGAATTCAAGAAATTCTTCCATAACATCACACACTACTTATTTTCTATCGGTATCTATGGATTGATCACGAGCCGGAATATGGTTAGAGCCCTTATGTGTCTTTATACCATATGCTTATATACTCCTAATCAATTCCAATTACGATGTACAAAAATAACAGAAACCTAACGAAATTAAAAGAAAAGGTCAAATCCCAATTACAATATGCAAAAAATGGCAAAAACCCACGTCGAGGTTAAAGGGATCAATGCAAGAAAACCAACCTTTTTCAAGAGATGGCGTTGGGATTTGGCGGAGCCGTCCTCAATTGGGCTGACGGAGGAAGAGCCGATGACCTTGAACGGAAGGAGCAGCGCGTCGATCCAGCCGCGGATTAGTACGTGACCGGAAACGTGGATACAGCCTTGGAGCGAGGCGATGTGGAAAGGAGTGCGGTTGTCGTAGTCGCGGGAGTGGATGCCATACTCAAAGTCGTGGGCATCGTCCGGAGAGAGAGATTGCCTTCGCGATCAGGGTCTAGGGTTGAAGTGCGAGACTTGAAGAATATGAGAATTGGATCATCTGGGTCCTCTTCTTCTTCAAATGCTTGTAACTCTTCTGGTTGGAGGGGGACAGAGAGGGAATGCTTGTAACTCCTCTGGTTGGAGAGGGAGAGAGGGGCCGAGAGAGAGAGAGAAGAAACTGGGAGAAATAGTAGGTAATTCATGACCCCATTTTATTTTTGTTGTCAGCCGCTCAGATTTAATCCAACCGCTTATATGGGTCTGCATGCAAAATGCAGTCCGAGTCCGAACTTTAGAAATAGCGGTGAGTCTATTGTGTTTGGGCTTTCTCCTTATATAATTATTATTATGTTGTACGTGGAAATAAAGCAATATCTTTTTCTTTTCTTTTTTTTTTTAACAAAAAAGTAATCGTAAGAAAGAAAAAAAAGGAAAAACAAGAAAAGGACAAAAGTGCTGGTATTCAAAGTCAAAAGAAAGTTCAAAAGAAGTAGGCTGCGCAGTCATTGTAGAAAAAAAGCAAAAAAAAAAAAAGTGGTGGACTGTTGCAGACGCGACAAGGTATTCCAAACTTCCAACAGAGTGGTTGACTGACTTGTTTGCAAGTCTGTGGGTTTTGTTAGTGCGATGATGTCCCCAACAACATTCTGGATAAACAATCTTTCACGCCTGCAAATTGAAAGTCCAAATTATGCAAACAGATGATTCATCGTGCAAATTGCAACACCACAGCGAGATTCATATGAACTGAACTAATTCATCATGACTTAAACTTTGGCTGATGAGTCAGACTCCCAAATGTTGCATCTTATTGGACTTGACTAATTATCATAAGGTTAATTATATATGTTCAATTAAAAATTAATTAGACTTCATATTTCAATCAAACACTTCCTCATGTCATGTTTTTTATTAATCGTCCATGGCTTCCTCAGGTACTACTTGTTATTTACCTGACATACATATCTAGACTCAATGGTTCTTCTCCCACTCTCTTATATTTGCAACACTAATGTGTTTAATCATCTGCGCTCATGAATTAGGGTTTGCTATATAGTTTTGTTCCAACATTTGGTATCATGTCCTCACCAAAGTGGGGCTTTAAAGGATTCTTTGGTTGTGGTTTATACATATATATACCTTATAACATCATGATAGATTATTCTTGAACAAATGTTTTTATAATTTTTCACCAAAGTGGGAATTATTAGGAAATTTTGTTCAACGAGTTTCCTAAATGAAATTGTAAATGTTCAAACAACTTTCTGGATAAACAGATGATTCACCATGCAACACCAAGATTCATATGAACTAAATGCCTTATTCAGAAAACTAGCCCTATTACTAGCCAGAACATAAGGTTCTCAGTGAGTAGAAGCTCTTCTTTCATCAATCGTCCATGGCTTCCTCTGTTTTTTTTTTCTTTTTCTTTTATCAATCGTCCATGTGATTAATGATCTGCTAATGAATTAGGGTTTGCTATATTTGTTCCAGCATTTGGTATCAGAGCCAATAATATTGGCTTCTCATTAATCCGTAAAGGCTGATGCTTAAATAATTACTAATCATTATATTCTTCTTCTAATTACTAATTATTATATTGTTCTCCTAATCATTAATCTAATTATACAAGATGTTGCAAGCAATTAAATTTTGTAAAAGAGGAAATTTGAAATTATACCTGTCCGCCGTGTTTTTAAGATTCCGGCCACTCAAATCTGCACAAGCCTTAAGATCCTTTCTCCACTGCTCCAGGTCTTCATCCCCTTCATGCTTCCGAAATGCTTCCCCAAAACTACCACTCTGTTTCCTCACTTCAGAAGGGTCAACGTCGTAGAATATTGGATACACTACTTTCCCCTCTTGATCTTCTCGGTACCTCATGATCTTCGACAGCTCCCTCAGGCACCTTCCGGACTCCGCGTACGTCTTTGAGAAGACGACGACCGCGATCCTCGACCCTTCGATTTCTCGGTCAAGTTCGCTCTGTATATTTTCCTCCTGGGAGTCTACAAACGTGTTAATTCCGGCATCGCTTAACGCACCGGACAGGTGGTCTGTGAAGGTAGTGCGCGTGTCGTCGCCTGAGCTGAGGAACACCTCGTACTTCCAGTGGTTTGAACGCCGAGAGGAAGACGAAGTGGCGGCGGCGGCGGTTGCATGGGTGGATCTGCTGGTGTTCATTGATTTCAAGTAAAGAAGTGAAACTTCTGATCGTTTCAGTCTAAAGAAAACAAGTCTTTCCCAAGATTCCCCAGTAAAACTCCTGATTATTCTTTCGGATCGCTGGAAGATGTGAGAGCACAGCAAATTAAGGAAATATATTGCAAAAACAAACCCTCGAAGATCTGAAACGCAGCTCAAACAGATGCAAAACTGAAATCGAAAATAGTAGAGAGAGGAGATACTGCTCTTTAATGACTTCCAGTTCCAGCTCTTTGTCTCGATCTCGGTCTCAGTCAGAATTGGCGGTGGAAAGAAAACGGTAAAAACAAAGATAAGTTGGAGAGGAAGGAAGATGGGGCTGCAGGAGAGAGAGAAAAGGAGAAAAATAATGAAGAAAGAAGAGGGAGAGAAGATGCAAAGATGCGGCTGAGAGAGAAAGGAAGAAAGGAGGGAGAAAAGAACTTGCGAGCTAGGGTTTGTAGTAAGAAGGCTTTTCTTAACGCGGGCTTGAAGTTTTGTTTTTAACATATTTGGGTTTAGAAATTGGGCTTAAAATTGGGTAAAAAAATTAAATACCTAATATAAATAAATAAAATATGTATATTCGGTTCAGTTCGGTTCGATTCGATTTCAAAACCACTGAAATCGAAACTGGACCAAATCATTTGGTTCGATTTGATTTGTATATAATGGAAAAGCCAAGTCCACTTACTCAGGCTAGGAAAATCTAGAAAAATAATGGTCAAAGACGGGCTAAACTGATTCTATAAAAAAGGTTGAGGACATGTCGAACTGATTCTATAAAAATGGTCGAGGACGGGTTGAATAGATTCTGCAAAAAAAAGTCGAGGACGGATTGAACTGATTCTGCAAAAATGGTTGACGATGTGTTGAACTTATTTTGTAAAAATAGTCGACGATGAGTTGAATTGATTCTGCAAAATGGTGAATGATTGATTAAACTAATTCTGCAAAAATGGTCGAAGACGAGTTGAACTAATTCTGCAAAAAAAGGGTCGAAAACGGGTTGAACTGATTCTGCAAAAATAGTTAAGGACGGATTGAACTGATTATGCAAAATTGGTCGAAGACGGACTGAACTAATTTTGCAAAAATGATTGAAGACTGATTGAACTGATTCTGCAAAAAATGATCAAAGACGGGTTAAACTGATTCTGCAAAACTGTCGAAGACGGTTTGAACTGATTCTGCAAAACTATTGAAGACGGTTTGAACTGATTATGCAAAAATGATCGAGGACTGATTGAATAATTATACAAAAATAGTCGAAGACGGTTTGAATTGATTCTACAAAAATGGTCAAGAACTAATTAAACTGATTATGCAATATAGTCAAGGACGAATTGAACTGATTATGCAGAAATAGTCGATGATGAGTTGAGCTTATGGCATATATTAATTTTGTAGGAGTTGTAAGGGGTGGGTTATATTAATAGCCCTAAAGCCTTAGGGGTATGGTTGGTATTTTAAAACATTGTTCCATGTTTTTGGGCTAGGCTTAGTTATTTTTAGGTTTTTGTCTCTCCTTGACATGTTTAAAAACTAGTGGAGTTCCTTGAAATATAATAAATATTTTTGTCCCTTTATATAAAGCTCCCAAAGAATAACTTATTTGTCACATAATGTACATCATTTTGTATTGTTGTGTGACATGGAACCACCTACGCGTAGTTTTAAATTTAGGTAGACTGAGCTTTTAAAACTAAAGACAATTCCTTGAAAGCGGTGGGCTATAAAAACTTAGTCGTCACTAATATATGTCTCTAATAATTTGTAAAGTTGCGCAATGTGTCACGTAAGGAAAAAGATCTCTTTGTATAAATTAGATCGGAAATCATTAATTTATTTGATGAAAGCAATAAGACATTTATATCTTTACTTAACGAGTGAACATGAAGTCATTTATATCTCTACTTAACGAGTGAAGATGCTTTAACTAGTTATTGAAGGGACCAATGTTCTACGTTTACACACTCGAGGAAATTCACGAGCCACTAAAAGGAAGAAGGAACGTGAATAAGATCAACTATTCTCCTCAGGTGATTTGATCCCTTATCTTGAAAAATCTGATCACAAATTTTAATGTGAAACTCACCAATATTTTGATTCCACATGTGTTAACATATGCATTGGAATTTGAAAGTTAAAAAGTAAAAAATCCTAATAAAATTGAGATGTGAAAGTTTTCATCGCCATTTCTAAGGTGTGGGCGGAACTTTGCAGACCTTGCGTGCGGACGGGGTATGGGTCGTTGGGTGAAAATTGAACGGCTGAAAATGAATCCATCATAATGAGCTTAGGGTGAAACCAAGTCATAAATGACCCGTCACTTAATTAAAATGGTACTCGACATGAATTCAAAATTTCTTGGGATTAAACTATCAACCCCCTCCTGATAGGAGCATATTTATGCGACTTAGCTTGCTTGTTTTCTTGCATTTTGGTAATTATTTAGTATTTATTATAGTGTTTTAAGTTAAATTCGTGTGTTTGTAGGTTTTATGGGCTAAGGGTGCATTATGAGCCAATTTGGAGTAGTTTGGAGTGTTTTTGGGCCCAAGATGGATTGCTTATGATCCAAGCTAGATGGATGGACGAATTTGGAGATTAATTGGGTTGAACTCTACTATGAAGATGGATAAGTGAAGCCCAAGTTCTAGAAGATAAGAAAAGAGCAAGAAACAAGGAACTTTCCTTTCCTTTCCACTTCACCTACAACATCCACCCACTTCACCTACAACATCCACCACCTTCACCTACAACATCCACCTTCACCTACAACATCCACCTACTTCACCTACAACATCCACCTTCACCTACAACATCCACCACCTTCACCTACTACGTTCACCTACAACCCTTTCCACATTCACTATAAATACCACCCTATGCCACAACATTCTTAATCATTCTCTTGGCCTTCATCATTCGTACACACATCCACCCTTCACCATAACTCACCTATATCCATCCACCACCACAATTCACCACAAAAAATCATCAAATCACACTTGTGCCGCATAAAAGCAAAGAAGAAGGAAAGGAAGGAGAGCCTTGGAGCTGTGCTTGCCATTCAAAGCTTGGATTGTTGGAGCGTTTCTAGGTGTAATCTATCTTTGTTTTAAATGTTTAAATTTGATTATCTTTGTTTAATTGCGACTATGAGGAAATAAATTCGCCTTGGCTAGAGGTTGATTCAATGCCATGAATATATTTGTAATATGAATTGATTACCTTCAGTTATGATTTCTGAGTTGTGAATTTAATTTGCTTAACTTCTTGATTAATAACTTATTTGTGTATGTCGATTAAGAATGCATACTTAATTTACATGTATGAATTTGATGCTAGAATATAAGTGAATTTCACCTAATCGTTATGAACTTATATTCATGAGTAGTGAAGGTTGCTAGTCACAATCGCGTTAAGTAAATTCTTGGCATGAGTTTCATGCAATTCATAGTAACAAGTGTCTCGTCAATGCTTATGGTTTTCATAGAACTTAATGATCTTTGCTTGTATCTCTATTATGCAATTCATGTAGGGAACTTGTGGGGAATAATTTGAGTTGTTGTATGCTGTTCATCCAATTCAATAACATAAGGAAAATCTGAAGGTTAATTTAAGCGTAACTAATTAATTTGGGGTGTTGAGATTTACAATTTATTGAAAGAACAACTGAAGGTCAATTTAGATTGCATATGTGTCTTGTGTGGAGAAAAACCCTCTAGCCAGTCCGTCGCCCATCCGTTCACCTTTATTTTATGTTTTTGTCAATTTTATAATTTATTTAAGTTTAATTTACGTTTCACCAAAACCAAACCCCCCCCATTGTTAAATTATATTATTTAGTTAGTTTTTATTATTTTTAATCTTTTAATTCGATTTCCGTCCATTTTAGTTCCTAGTGTTTATTTAATTTGTTTTCTTTGTTTTGAGTCATTTTAGTGTGTTTTGAATTATTAGAGTTTTTAGCCTAATTTTGTGTCCTTGAGTCTTGTTTAATATTTTTAAATTAATTTAGAGTAGATTAGCAATCCCTCCTAATCCCCGGCCTAGAACGATACCCTACTTACATCTATACTACAATTGATAAAAAGGGGGTTTAATTTGCGCGTTAACTAATTTTAGTGCATCAAATTTTGGCGCCGTTGCCGGGGATTAGCAACTTTGCTAATCCCTTTATTTTTGTTTATGTTTATTTTTATATTTGTGTTTATGTATTTTACTTTTGGTTTTTGATTTATTTTTCTTTCTTTGATTTTAGGTAAAAATTGGAGTAAGACATGGCATTTGCAACCATTCAAGCTCAATTGGCGTAGCTCACTGCTCAATTGACTAATAATGCCGAACGGACCACAATGCCAAGTGTCCCTACACTTGATGTGCCATATGGGCAAGGATATCAAACTCATCAATATCCTCAATTTTCTGCAAATGAAGATGTTTGGGGATATCAAGGTCATAGCCAATCAAGGGGCAATATGTATTCCAACGCTTGCAATTCAGATTGGAGAGGTTATTCAGATCAGATGTGGGATGAACCTCAGCAATTTCAACAAAGTGGATATTGGCAGCAAGACGAGTTTTTTTCCAGACCTATGCAGCCACCACAGCATCCCCCACAATAATTCCAATCGAATTCAAGTATGCCTGTGAATTATAATGAAATTCTTGAAGGACTAATTTCTTTGACGCAGGGCTCACAAAAAGAAGAACAATTGCTGTCATCGGAAGAGTTCTATCAGTGGCCATATGAGCCACCACAACAATCTGCCCAATTCGATTCAGGTACATCTCTGGATAATGATACATTTAATAAGTTACTCACCTCTTTGAATCAGGGAGTGGAAAATCGAATCCAGGAGATGCAAGACCGAGCCAACAAGGTGGATGAATTGGAGAAGCAAGTTGGGCAGATTATGGAGATCATGACACAGATTCAAGATCAAAGTGAACTCTCCAACTCCACATTTGCAAATTCAAAGGGAGATGTTGAGATCGATGAAGCCACTACTTTGGAAGGTGAGATGGAGGATGAGGCTATTCCAGAACCATCCAAACACAGCCCGAACTTGGATGAATTATCGCTGCAAGCAGAAGAGGAGGAGGACGACCTGGGCAGTTTAGAAGAATTTTTGTCTCAAACCCCTCAAGTCCCTATGTTGTCCAACTTCGGTAATTTTGTTCCAAGTTCAATTCATTCTAACCCCATTCCACCAAATGTCCCTTTTCCTTGCAGATTTTTTCCAAATATCGAAGAAAGTGAAAAAGACATTGTGGAAGCTCTTCCAGAGGTGCAAAGTGATATCCAAATTCTTGGTGCACCAAAACAAATTCCCGATGAGGTTGAAATGTTCAAAGAACCTTGTGCACCAAGAAAAATGATTCAAGAAATCGAAGTGGCTGGAGAATGCGTAGCATATCAAGAATACATCCAAGAGGCTGTGCATGAGACAACAAAGGCCCATGAAGTTGAGTTTGATGACACGGGACAGGCCACAACCATCATCGTCAATTTGGCCAAGTTCAAAGTCCCGGAGATGTCCAAAAATGTGGTTTTTGTAATTGAGTTTGTGTTGGAGAAAAACAGTAAGCCATCTTCTCCAATTTTAATTTTAATTTTAATTTATACTAACACGCTAATTTTAATGATTCAGGCACCTACACTAGAATTTAGACCACTGCCGGATCATTTCAAATATCACCTTCCATTCACGGATCAATTCCATGCTATGGGACCTAGGGGAGCGTAAAGAGAAGCATCGTCCGGCTGCAAGACGTTAAAGCAAGCGCTACTTGGGAGGCAACCCATGCATTCAACATAGGAAGTCCTAGGAATCACTCCAATTCCAGATTTGCGTTCCTAAAACCCTTATCTTTGTTGATTATTTCGTATCTGCCATGTTAGGTTGTTTAGTTGCTGTTTGTGTGTTTATTTTTGTTTTTTGTGATTTTATGCTTGAAACATTGAGGACAATGTTTGATTTAAGTGTGGGGGGGTAACTAAGTGTTTTTAGATGCAAATTCGTGGGATTTTATCACCCTTTGCTCAGAGACTTGTTCCTTGCTGTTTTAATGTGTTTTTAAGCAACTTTTGGGCTGTTTTAGTGTGTTTTGGTTTAAAAATCCGAAAATCACATAAAAATTTGAAAAAATTGTTTTGAAAAACCCAAAAAGAGTTGTTTTGAGTTGTTTTTGTGTGTTTGTTTGTGTCTTAGGGTACCTTCCAACACAATGATGAGGATTCGGTTTGTAATTGCATGGCTATTAAAAAGAGTTGTAAACATGGATGAAAGTTTGATTTACTCTTTGTTTATGCTTGGTTGTGGTTATAACTTATGAATTCACATGCAATCATAAAAGAAAAATCAGTTTTTGTAACATGCTTGAAGGAAGGAACTCAAACTAACGCTACAACCTTGTGAGACTTGAGCCTAAACGTTTATTTGGAGAGTTAATTATCTGTGCATTGTTGTTTTCGAAAGTCGTTGCATGATCTCATTATTCTTTGCTTGGTTGCTACTTAGAAGGCGTTTCATCATTTAGTTCCAAATGCTAGAACTCATGCCCATTTCATTCAAAGCATGTTATTGATTTGCATAACACATATTCAAGATGAAGTTGTGTAGTGACCACCACCTAAGCCAAACAGCCGTGTATCCTATTTCATTATGTCTTTAAGTTAACCCCGTTGAGCCTTGTTAGCCTATGTTCTTTGTTAACCTACACTATCCTCACCTAGCCTAGATTAGGACCATCCATACCCTTGTTTTTAAAGCATAGTAAAGCATGACTACAATTGAATTCCTTTTGATTAATGAATGGCAGAAAACAAGTGTGGGGGAAGTATTGTTCATGTGAGTTTGTGTGCAAAGGCACGGGTAGAAAAGAAAAAGAAAAGAAAATTCGTGGAAAATAGAAAGAAAAAAAGAAAAGTTGTGAATAATGTTTGAAAAAGAGTTCTAAAGTGTTGTTTGTTGAAGAAAGGGTCCAAAACAATGAATTCGGCCCTAAGTATTGTTTAAATCTTCCCCTTGTGTTTTTAAGTTGATTTTTGCATACTAAAGTGAATTCTAAGTCTCAATGTCACTACTTTGCTTACTATCGCTTTGAGAACGTTTGTTTTCCCTATCCTTCATTTGTTAACCAATACCCCAAGCCCCGTTACAACCCTATACTTCTATCTTGGTTGTTATGTGTTCAATAATGTGGAGTTTGGGATTGGTATGAGCATATGGTGTCACTGGTTCTCGCATCTAAGTAGTAGCATTCCATTCATGAGATCATACCTACACATGTATTAATTACTCCAGAAAATGCTTTCTTTGCTATAAACATATGTGAGTGTTCGTCTACATGTTTACATCAATCTTCTCACATATACCTAGTGTAGGGTGTGTAGTCAGAAAATCTGAGTGAAAATAGAGAGTATCTTGTAAGGAATTGAGTGAATTCTCTAAGGCATGTTACTACATTCAAAACATTGTTTTAATTGATTGATTGTGAGCTAGTAAGTGGCGACTGTGATTGAGTATGTGCTTGAGTGTAAGGACGACTAAAATTTGTGGGAATAACGATTTTTAACATGTCATGTTTCTTTGGAAATCCTTGAGGCAATTGTTGGAAGGTCTAAATTGTGTTTTGTTTGTTTTGTTTTGCTCGGGGACTAGCAAAAGCTAAGTGTGGGGGAATTTGATAGGAGCATATTTATGCGACTTAGCTTGCTTGTTTTCTTGCATTTTGGTAATTATTTAGTATTTATTATAGTGTTTTAAGTTAAATTCGTGTGTTTGTAGGTTTTATGGGCTAAGGGTGCATTATGAGCCAATTTGGAGTAGTTTGGAGTGTTTTTGGGCCCAAGATGGATTGCTTATGATCCAAGCTAGATGGATGGACGAATTTGGAGATTAATTGGGTTGAACTCTACTATGAAGATGGATAAGTGAAGCCCAAGTTCTAGAAGATAAGAAAAGAGCAAGAAACAAGGAACTTTCCTTTCCTTTCCACTTCACCTACAACATCCACCACCTTCACCTACAACATCCACCTTCACCTACAACATCCACCTACTTCACCTACAACATCCACCTTCACCTACAACATCCACCACCTTCACCTACTACGTTCACCTACAACCCTTTCCACATTCACTATAAATACCACCCTATGCCACAACATTCTTAATCATTCTCTTGGTCTTCATCATTCGTACACACATCCACCCTTCACCATAACTCACCTATATCCATCCACCACCACAATTCACCACAAAAAATCATCAAATCACACTTGTGCCGCATAAAAGCAAAGAAGAAGGAAAGGAAGGAGAGCCTTGGAGCTGTGCTTGCCATTCAAAGCTTGGATTGTTGGAGCGTTTCTAGGTGTAATCTATCTTTGTTTTAAATGTTTAAATTTGATTATCTTTGTTTAATTGCGACTATGAGGAAATAAATTCGCCTTGGCTAGAGGTTGATTCAATACCATGAATATATTTGTAATATGAATTGATTACCTTCAGTTATGATTTCTGAGTTGTGAATTTAATTTGCTTAACTTCTTGATTAATAACTTATTTGTGTATGTCGATTAAGAATGCATACTTAATTTACATGTATGAATTTGATGCTAGAATATAAGTGAATTTCACCTAATCGTTATGAACTTATATTCATGAGTAGTGAAGGTTGCTAGTCACAATCGCGTTAAGTAAATTCTTGGCATGAGTTTCATGCAATTCATAGTAACAAGTGCCTCGTCAATGCTTATGGTTTTCATAGAACTTAATGATCTTTGCTTGTATCTCTATTATGCAATTCATGTAGGGAACTTGTGGGGAATAATTTGAGTTGTTGTATGCTGTTCATCCAATTCAATAACATAAGGAAAATCTGAAGGTTAATTTAAGCGTACCTAATTAATTTGGGGTGTTGAGATTTACAATTTATTGAAAGAACAACTGAAGGTCAATTTAGATTGCATATGTGTCTTGTGTGGAGAAAAACCCTCTAGCTAGTCCGTCGCCCATCCGTTCACCTTTATTTTATGTTTTTGTCAATTTTATAATTTATTTAAGTTTAATTTACGTTTCACCAAAACCAAACCCCCCCCATTGTTAAATTATATTATTTAGTTAGTTTTTATTATTTTTAATCTTTTAATTCGATTTCCGTCCATTTTAGTTCCTAGTGTTTATTTAATTTGTTTTCTTTGTTTTGAGTCATTTTAGTGTGTTTTGAATTATTAGAGTTTTTAGCCTAATTTTGTGTCCTTGAGTCTTGTTTAATATTTTTAAATTAATTTAGAGTAGATTAGCAATCCCTCCTAATCCCCGGCCTAGAACGATACCCTACTTACATCTATACTACAATTGATAAAAAGAGGGTTTAATTTGCGCGTTAACTAATTTTAGCGCATCACCTCCCCACGTCAACACTTACTGTCTTTAGTAAGTCTTGTTCGCCTCTAAAAACACTCCCTCTCTCGCGTTTGTTCAAACATCATTCCCATTCAAAAACTTGCTTCCCATTCTAAACCCAGTTATAGTTGGTATGTGCTTGTGTTGTCCAGCCTCACAGAAATTCCAAACACCAGTGAAGAAAATCAGGGGACTTTGGTTGAAGCCTGTGCAGTAAGTTCCACAGAAAGGACGTGTTTTTTGCTTTATTCGAGCTATGTTTAGAGTGCTTTCGCGATAACTGACGTCATATTTGATTCCCTCAGCGAATTTCAAATTTGGTGAGTTTTGAAAATGGAACCCTAGAATTTAATTTTGTTATTTCTGTTAAGTAGTATAAATTAAGTTAGGTGTAAGGTTAAGTATGCATGTTTGTTGATGTAATTAGTTAGAATTTGTGGATACATGTGAAATTTTTGAGAAATTTGGGTGTGTTATAAAATTATGAATCTATGTTGAAGGGTTGTGTATAAGCTGGGTCGTTATCTGTTGTTTTGGTAAAGTTGCAGTTTTGAGTAAGGATTGATTTTTGTATCTAAATTATTGTTAATTTTATGGTGGTAAGGATTGTTTTCTGTATTTGAATTATTGTTAATTTTATGGTGGGACTTGAAATTGCTTAAGTAATGATGCTCTGTTCACAATAAATGTTGTATCTATGAAGCTTTAGTGGCAGGTTGTTGTAATGTTATGTGTTGTTTATTGTTGTAATGTTCAGAGATCTTTTGTGATAACAGGAAAAAAAAAACTTGTGGGAACATTTATGTGCCAGATAACAGAATTGGGACGGAATGGCCAAATTGATTTGCAACGCCTATTTACAAGGACTACATTGATCGATTCAATTTTAGGGACTATTTGTGATATAAACCCATATATATTTTATAAAAAGGCCTAAGTCCTCGAGGTGGTAGGGTATTTGCAAGATAGCCCCCCATGTAAAGAATTCGGACTTAAACCTTTGTGGTGAAGTCCGTTACGATTTTAGTCCAAAAAACAAATTTCCGTTATCTCTGTTAACCCCAAAAATAAAACTTCGTATTTCTATGAATTTATGCACAGCCTTTATTGTGGCTCAATAGATATGCTCCCATTTTGTATTTTTTAGTTTTTAGTTTTTTAATAGAAATGCTCCCATGATTAATCCAAACAAGTAAACATGTAATTCTATACTGATCCCTTGTGGTTTGTTTACTCCTAAGTTGTTTTCGTGCTGTTTTGGAGAGGAATGAGGCTCTGCATCTGTCTGTAATGGCCAGCCCCTCCATCTCCTTCTCTTTATGATCTGATTTCTGTTTCTTTCACATGATGTGAGATGATATTGAAGAACCAGTAAGGCACTCTTTAACAATTAAAAATCAAGGCCCACTTTCTATTCAAAACACACATGGAAAAAGAGGGGCAATGATTATTGATTGAATTTGAAGATTTGTTCAACCATGAGTGAATTTCCAGTGAGCCATAAACAGGAGAATGAACACCAGTGAAGGAGGAATACGATGAAAATGCACAAAGTAACAACTGATGAATGGGTGCAAAACCCAACGGCACATAATGAGTTAAATGTAGCGAAATGTAGGGAAATGCATGAAGCGTAAATGTAGAGACTCAGGATTCCTAACCCATTAAGAAAAAGGAAGCTTAACGGATAAACTAACAAAATTTTTAATTTTGGGCTTAATTCGTAATGGACTTCACCACAAGGGTTTAAATCCAATTTTTTTTTTTACCACAGGGACTATCTTCCGAATACCCTATTACCACGATGACCATTTATCCAATTAGGCCTTTATAAAATGTTAGTTCTGTTCAGAATTACCACAGGGACGATCATAACTAAACAAAGATGCGTACACAGCATGGTAAAGACCCACGTTGGTAAGCACATTTTTGGATTGGCTCAAGACATCTTCAAGCCACTCCCAATAAAACTCAGCAAAGACGACCTCTCTAGTAGTAGACAAGATTCCATTCCAAGTCATAGCTCTGCTATGGATGCGATCACCAAGAAGCTCAAACGAAGCCAGTGAATTGTCACAAACATGATGTGAGGGATTCAAGATAAGAATTCTCAATGTACACACCTTCTTCTTCATATTCGGTCAATCAAAATCTGTCACATCTGAAGATACTTCAGAAGACCACGATTTGATGTGCATTGAGTTGCCTTTTGCAGGTTCTGCGTTGATTGAATCATATTTCAAATACGGAGAAATGAACGAGGTTGTGAAAGTGTGTGACGAGTTTTCGCAACTTAATGTGTTTTTGACGACGCTGCATGAATACCAAATACCAACTTAAGCCAGGACCTGAGCACCAGGGGATAATTGTTGATCTTCTTGGGCGGACAGGAGAGCTGGGTAACTAGAGGTGAAAAGGAGAGAGGAAGGTTATGTTCCCAATGTTGAATTCCTGCTTCATGAGTCATGACATGGCGGCTGCTGTGTAGATTAGATGCGTTGGTTATATTTTTCTTTCAATTACATACATCAATTTCATGAAACTATGTAGTAGCTACTTGTATTAATGAAAATATAAGGACCTGTTTGGTAGTATACTTGAATCAAACTTTTTAAACTCAAAAACTGTTTTCAAGTTTTAGGTCTTAAAAACTTGTTTGGTATGACTATTTTTAAAAACTGAACTCAAGACTAACTCAAAAATATAATCCATTCTTTAAAAACATAAAAAAAGTGAGTTTTTAGAGTTTTTAAACTTAAACTCACTCATTTCATTTCCCTCCTTCCTCCCCTCTCACTCCAAATATATCTCTCTTTTCTTCTTTCTTTCTCCTCTTTTTTTTTTTTTTGTTTTTTACTTTTTTGGTCTTTACTCCAATCCAATCAAATTTAAGTTGTAAGATTTAAAATTTTTAAATCGCAAACCAATCAAGTTTTTGAGTCTTAAAGAAAATTATTTTCAAGAAATGTTCTTAAAAAATGTTTTGAGAAATGATACAAATTTTCAAATAAGATACCAAACAGACCCTAAACTTTTGAAACATGTATCAATGACACATAAATCACTACAACACCAAACTGTAGCACACAATTCATCACGGCTACGACAGCTAACACATTGCAAATCACACAGGTTTTTTACAAACATTGGAATAAAATCCACAGTTAAATCACTCTTAAATATCATTACAAACAAGTAAATTTTTGTTGGATGCAGCCATCCAACTACCATGATCCTAAAGCGCCCCAATGTTGGATTTTCAAAAGCGAAGAAACCCCAGAAAGTCTCCCTTTTGGCCTTGCTGCTGCTGCTGCTGCTGTGTTACCGCTTGGAAGTTGGTTGCTCAGATTTTCGCGTGCACGGTGCGACTCTTGCCCGAGCATTCTCGAAGACGATCACCACATAAATAAACTTCAATCTGAAATCACAATCGTTTGCATGCACGATAAGCAACGAGACATCACAATCGTCACAAATTTGAAGTTTAACTCCACCACCATTCTTTCAACACCAATTCGATATAAATTAAAGAACCCAAATGAAAATTGCAATACTGTACCCTAAAAAACAATTGCAACAAATTCCTAGAATTCAAGAAATTCTTCCATAACATCACACACTACTTATTTTCTATCGGTATCTATGGATTGATCACGAGCCGGAATATGGTTAGAGCCCTTATGTGTCTTTATACCATATGCTTATATACTCCTAATCAATTCCAATTACGATGTACAAAAATAACAGAAACCTAACGAAATTAAAAGAAAAGGTCAAATCCCAATTACAATATGCAAAAAATGGCAAAAACCCACGTCGAGGTTAAAGGGATCAATGCAAGAAAACCAACCTTTTTCAAGAGATGGCGTTGGGATTTGGCGGAGCCGTCCTCAATTGGGCTGACGGAGGAAGAGCCGATGACCTTGAACGGAAGGAGCAGCGCGTCGATCCAGCCGCGGATTAGTACGTGACCGGAAACGTGGATACAGCCTTGGAGCGAGGCGATGTGGAAAGGAGTGCGGTTGTCGTAGTCGCGGGAGTGGATGCCATACTCAAAGTCGTGGGCATCGTCCGGAGAGAGAGATTGCCTTCGCGATCAGGGTCTAGGGTTGAAGTGCGAGACTTGAAGAATATGAGAATTGGATCATCTGGGTCCTCTTCTTCTTCAAATGCTTGTAACTCTTCTGGTTGGAGGGGGACAGAGAGGGAATGCTTGTAACTCCTCTGGTTGGAGAGGGAGAGAGGGGCCGAGAGAGAGAGAGAAGAAACTGGGAGAAATAGTAGGTAATTCATGACCCCATTTTATTTTTGTTGTCAGCCGCTCAGATTTAATCCAACCGCTTATATGGGTCTGCATGCAAAATGCAGTCCGAGTCCGAACTTTAGAAATAGCGGTGAGTCTATTGTGTTTGGGCTTTCTCCTTATATAATTATTATTATGTTGTACGTGGAAATAAAGCAATATCTTTTTCTTTTCTTTTTTTTTTTAACAAAAAAGTAATCGTAAGAAAGAAAAAAAAGGAAAAACAAGAAAAGGACAAAAGTGCTGGTATTCAAAGTCAAAAGAAAGTTCAAAAGAAGTAGGCTGCGCAGTCATTGTAGAAAAAAAGCAAAAAAAAAAAAAGTGGTGGACTGTTGCAGACGCGACAAGGTATTCCAAACTTCCAACAGAGTGGTTGACTGACTTGTTTGCAAGTCTGTGGGTTTTGTTAGTGCGATGATGTCCCCAACAACATTCTGGATAAACAATCTTTCACGCCTGCAAATTGAAAGTCCAAATTATGCAAACAGATGATTCATCGTGCAAATTGCAACACCACAGCGAGATTCATATGAACTGAACTAATTCATCATGACTTAAACTTTGGCTGATGAGTCAGACTCCCAAATGTTGCATCTTATTGGACTTGACTAATTATCATAAGGTTAATTATATATGTTCAATTAAAAATTAATTAGACTTCATATTTCAATCAAACACTTCCTCATGTCATGTTTTTTATTAATCGTCCATGGCTTCCTCAGGTACTACTTGTTATTTACCTGACATACATATCTAGACTCAATGGTTCTTCTCCCACTCTCTTATATTTGCAACACTAATGTGTTTAATCATCTGCGCTCATGAATTAGGGTTTGCTATATAGTTTTGTTCCAACATTTGGTATCATGTCCTCACCAAAGTGGGGCTTTAAAGGATTCTTTGGTTGTGGTTTATACATATATATACCTTATAACATCATGATAGATTATTCTTGAACAAATGTTTTTATAATTTTTCACCAAAGTGGGAATTATTAGGAAATTTTGTTCAACGAGTTTCCTAAATGAAATTGTAAATGTTCAAACAACTTTCTGGATAAACAGATGATTCACCATGCAACACCAAGATTCATATGAACTAAATGCCTTATTCATCATGACTTTGGCTGATGATGTTGCAAGCAATTAAATTTTGTAAAAGAGGAAGTTTGAATTTATACCCGCCCGCCGTGGTCTTAAAAGTCCGGCCACTCAAATCCGCACAAGCCTTAAGATCCCTTCTCCACTGCTCCACCTCATTTGGATCTTCATTCTGAAATGCTTCCCCCAAACTACCACTCTGTTCCCTCAATTGCGAAGGGTCAACGTTGTAGAATATAGGATAGACTACTTTCCCCTCTCTCATGATCTTCGACAGCTCCCTCAAGCACCATCGGGACTCCGCGTAACTCTTTGAGAAGACGACGACCGCGATCCTCGACCCTTCGATTTCTCGTTCGAGTTCGCTCTGTATATTTTCCCCCCTTCTGAGCTGGTAGTCTATAAACGTGTTGATTCCGGCATTGCGTAACGCAAAGGAGAGGTGGTCTGTGAACCCAGTGCGTGTGTCCTCGCCTCTAAAGCTCAGGAACACCTCGTTCTTCCAGCTTGAACGCCGAGAGGAAGACGAACCGGCGGCGGCGGCGGCGGTTCCATGGGCGGGGCTACTGGTATTCATTGATTTCAAGTAAAGAAGTGAAACTCCTGATCGTCTCAGTCTAAAGAAAACAAGTCTTTCCCAAGATTCCCCAGCGAAACTCCTGATTATTCTTTTGGATCGCTGGAAGATGTGAGAGCAAAAAGTAATGAAGAAAGAAGAAGAAGAGAAGATGCAAGATGCGGCTGAGTAAGAAAAGATAGGAGGGAGAAAAGAATATGCTAGGGTTTCTAGTAAGAGGGCTTTTCTTAACATGTGCTTGGAATTTGGGCTTGAAATTGGCTAAGAAACTAAATACCTAACATGAATAAAATAGAATAAAATAAAATAAAATTAGTATATATATTCGGTTCGGTTCGATTTCCGAATCACTGAAACCGAAACCAAAATTAGACTATAAAACAGGTAAAAGGTAGCCTGGTGAACCGCTTTTTGCTAGTTTTATTTTATTTTATTTTAATAAGAAATAGAGAAAATTAATAAAAAGAGTTTTAATATTTTGATTTTTAACTAAAAATTATGTATTAATTTTAAACTAAAAATCATGTATTAATTTTATTTAATGGTTATCTTTTGTCATGTTTAGAAGCTCTGCTACTTATTATCTTTGTTATAGTATTGAATCCCTCTAGGAAAAACCGGTTTATATCCATTTTCCAAGCTTTCAACTGTTGTAAAATACAAGGATAAGTGGTTGCAAGAGGACGAATCTTACCTGCTAAGGTTGTAATCTTGCCCGAATCTCCTTTATTTATACTTAAATAAAGTAGATCTGTTATTTATACTTGTTTCATGTGAATCAATGTCATTTTGAAATACTTCGGTCGAGTTTTACCTTTTATTAACCTGTTAAACTCTTTACTCTGGTTCATTTGTTGTTAACTTAATCTGCTAACTAAAGAAAAAAACTTGAAGGACTTTGAACTTTCCTTATTTGGACATACGTATTTACAAGACAAAAGTCCTCGTTTACAAGGCAAGAAACGAACTTTATACAGACTTAACCAATCTGTGAACAATCTACTTGAACTAAGAAGTCAAATTAACTTGTGGTGCAAGTAATTAACCTGTTTACAAAACTAAGAAGACAATATGTTATACAAAGATAACAGTGGCATGCTCGAGCTCATACTAGCTTTGATTGCGAGCCCCAAGACCTAACAAAGGCCCCACAAAGGCACATTTCAAACTAATAGCAATCTTCCATTACAGTGCATCAAGCTACAAACCTTGCCTGATAGGCAAGACCCAAAAGAGTTGTGCGAGGGACAAATCTAGCCCAAACAGTCTATAAATGTGTTGATTTCGGCATTGTGTAACGCAATGGAGAGGTGGTATGTGAAGGTAGTGCGTGTGTCGTCCACTCTAAAGCTCGGGAACACTTCATACTTCCAGCGGTTTGAACGCCGAGAAGAAGATGAAGAGGCGGCAGCGGCGGCCCCATGGGTAGAGCTGCTAGTATCCATTGATTTCAAGTAAAGAAGCGAGACTCCTGATCGTTTCAGTCTAATGAAAAGAAGACTTTCCAAAGATTCCCATAGTAGGTGGCATTTTAAAAAATTTCTGCATTGGTCGATGATGTCAATGCGGTGTCAACAACGCGTGAGTGCTATTCCTAATATGTATAAATGTTACTATCAAATTTTAAAAAATTGTATAAATGCTTTACCATGCAATTTCCATTTTTTGTAGTATTTGATAAACTTGTAGCCCAACTTTGACCTTATTCTATTTTAAGGGTGGCGCACAGGTTGGTTCAATTGCTGCTACTGGTGGTCGTCATGACCGCGTTATAAGAATTTTCGGTGCAAAGCAGGCTCCAATTGTCGGAGTCAGTCTAGACTCTAGAGAGCATCAATGGGAAGAGACTTTATATATCTCTTCCGTAACATGATACATGAGTCGAGAGCCAACAATGAAAAGTACATAGTTTCACCATTTCCATTAATCTCAAAGTGTGTGAGAAGTTAAATTTGAGAACATCCACTCCTGTTTTCTTCACCTTAAACATATAAATATCCTTTGTTTCCAAAAATAAAAAATAAAAGAAAAGAGAACTCTGCATTTGCACCAACCTTGTCGCTGCCTTTTAAATTGAGCTTCTTGTAGGAAAATTGAGTTGAGAAAATTTGAAATGTTACGTGCACTTATACGCCATTTTTAATTTGTCATAAAACTAAAATTTTAAGTGATTTGTCATATTAATTTTTCAAATTCATTAATTTGTCATTGTAATTTAACTACGTTAAGTTTTTCATCCAAATAAGTTGTGTTTCAAGGTTATTTTTTTACTTTTAGACTCCTTTTCACATGTTTATTTATTTATTTTTTTTTATACAAAAGTATATTTACATGAGGTCTAAGGAAATAAATTGGTTTTGTACTTTTGGCTTTTGTTTCACAATTTTTTATGATGTACGAACCTAGGAATTTTGGATAGTAAAAGAAAATGTATTGCGTACGTTTTAAAAACTTATGGAGAACTACTACAAAAAGTACATGGAGATTAGTTAATTTCAATCTTTGAAAATTCAACGTGGCTAATCATGTTGATAAAAGAAAAGAGCTGACATGTTTGAAACCTTGAATGTTCAAAATAATCTTGAATAGTAGTAGGGAGTTGAAATGTCTTAAATAACCTTAAAAACAAGTCATGTGCAAGACATGTGACTTATTTTAAATAAAAGAACTTAACGGTTTTAGAGTAAGATAAAATAAATTAATGATTTAGAAAAATTCATATGACAAATCATTTAACACAAAATAAACAAAAAAGTAGATAAGTTCATATAATATTTCAAAAAATTTCCCAGACTAAATTTGCTGGGTATGATTAGCAACAATTAGGGTTAATTACAAACATCAAACAATTAAATCGATAGACCCTGAATTTGTCAATCTTCATTTTCATCTTTAACATTTCATTTGTTTTTATGATCTTCAAACTCGCCATAGCATGACTTTTTATTTTACCTTTTCGTCAACTTCATCAAGTTTTCCATTAAGTAGAGAAGATAAATTTGAAAATGAATCCCACCACCTAAAAAGTTCAACAAAAATGAGGGCGCCAACGGGTGGAAGGAGAAACTAATTTCTTTGAAATGGGATGGGGAGACTGGGGAGAGGGATAAACACGACACACACGTGCATGTAAATTTCTCTAATGTCGCTAATGAATCAAATAAAAATCATTAATTTATTTGATAAGAAAAGAAGCTACTTATATATTTAATTAAAAACTCGTTAGGCATAGCTTCGCTAAAAAACGCTTCTGCTAAAAGTGCTTTCATTGTACCCACATTGAACTCTTACTAAAAATTCAAGTACTTTCCAAAAAGACTCTTAGAAATGTTTTCTTTCAAATAATCTTAAATCTTTTGCAAGGTTGGACCTCATCAGATGAGTGATCGCTTAACTCTGTATCGTCATCAGTGTCCTCCTCATCAGACTCATACGGTACACGCTCATAGTCCACATATGTATCTTCTGAAGCTGTAAATTCCCATTCTACGATATCCACTCCTGTTTTCTTCACCTTAATTTGATGATCATCCTCTGTTTCAATAAAGTCTGCAAGCACACGAACCTTGTCGCCACCTTTCAGATTGAGCTTCTTGTTTGTAAGATTTCCCAGCCAAAGATAACATTCATGGGAAGCAGTTAAGGTGGTCACCAGTGGCCAAATGTGAAAACGAGTTCGCTGGGTACGATTAACAACATCAATGCATAGGGAGCCAGTACAGTCTGAGTTGTGCGAAGAACAAATGATGCACACAACCAACCCTCCTATATAATCAAAAGTAGGCGGCACTTCAATTTCGACAGTTTCATCCTCTCTCGCGACATAGGGTAACCAGGGAGGAATATCATTTCCAGAGAGAAAAAGCCCACCAATTACATCTCCCTCCCATTTCTACAACACGAGGTGCAAAGTTAGTATAAGCAACAATACGAAAATCAGAGAGGGAGAGCGAAAGTTCCATACCAATAGGATGTTCTCCTTAAAAGTAGCAGTGAGACTGGTGCACCCTTCCATATGAAGAGTATTCATGCCGCACAAGAAGTTATCCAAGTTTGGAATATCCTTGAGTTTGCGGCAGTCTTTCAGTTGCAATACGACCATTTCCATCTCTAAGTTGGGCATTATTTCCAGTTCAGTGCAGTAATTCGCTTCCAGTGTAAGCAAACTTGTCGGCAAATCTGGGATTGCCTGAAGGTTTGTGCAATGATTTAGATACAACATTTCAAGCTGGGGAAGGCCACTGAGGTTGGGTAGCCTATTAAAACCATTTTCATCTAGTGTTAAAATCCTTAAAGAAGATAGATTCCGAAGGCTTTCAAGAATGGCATCATCCGTTATATTGCAGTCTCTAAGATCTAAACCATGAAGCATCTTCAGTTGTGCAGAGAAATGGTAACCCCCAGACACACCCTTACAGCCATTGAGGCTCAACATCTCGAGAGTTGGGAGTTTTGAAAAGTCTGGTATTTGAGTCAGGTTACGGGAATGATCGAGCGTAAGAAACTTCAACTTCTTCGGCAACTGTTTGACAAAAAGATAGAACAAAATCATAATCCATATTCGAGAGAGAAAAAGAGACTGTCGACTGATGTTGGTATTTACAAAACACGGACGAGGAAAGGATTAATAATTTGGTTGAGGTTACGACAATTATATGTATTGTACCAGATCGGAATCCTCCCAAACTCGGACAAGCTTGCTGTAGCTCAAGTCAATAAGAACTAAGTTTCGTAAATCAAAATCTTCGGGTATGACCTCTAGAGGAAATCCATGCCAACACACATATCTTAACTCCTTGGAAAGATGACGGTAGCTTCCAGCGAGCTTTACATAATTGAGTTGGAGAAATTTCAGATGCCGCATCTTCTTAAATGCTTTTGTGCGGAAGGGATGCTCATCAGAATTTTCTGGCAACTCTAAAGTTAGTCCCCTAATTGCTTCCGTACCCTGTTGGGGGAAAACAAGAACAAATCTAATTCAAGCAGAGACATGACTTTGTATAAATGAACTACAATACGCAGGGCACACAATGCATTAGATGTGGGATATGCATATGCTTCTGTTTATTTACATACATTTAACATAACATTTTTATTGGGATTTGGGAATGTACTTACAGATTCGTCCCTTAACACGCTTGTTACGTCTTCATGTTGTCACAATCGACTACGTTTTCCAGGTTCCGTAGTACATTCTGCCCGCACAATTTCTCTTCCCATGTCTCGAATCAAATCATGCATCCTAAACATTATTTCATCAATATCTAGAAGACATCGATCTTGAATAGTTTCGATTTCTGATTCTACACAAAAGGGACTGCAACTATCCAATATTGCCACGACCTCAGTTCCAAGACAGTTAATAAAGAAATGAGATATGTCAAGGAACACACCTTTCACATGATCATCACTTAACCCATCATAGCTTAATTTAAGTGTTTCATGAATTTTTCCATGTGGAATATTCCTCAATTTATCCAATGTACTTTTCCATATGCTTTTACTTTTTTTTGTAGCCAACAAACGGCCTACGACTTTAAGAGCTAGCGGCAACCCTCGACAATAATCAACAACATCTGTTGCAAGTTCAATATATTATTTATCAGGACAATGATTTCCAAACGCATGCCAACTTAGGAGCTCAAGAGCTTCTTCATCCCTCATCGTTTGTGCCTTATATTTTTTATCCACCTTCTGTATATTTAGCACTTGTTCATCTCTTGTTATTATAATAATTCTACTTCCTGGACCAAACGAGTCATGTTCTATCGCCAATTCATCTAATTGGTCTGCATCATCTATGTCATCAACTACGATGAGTACCTTCATGCTTCCAAGTCTTTTCTCTATCTCCTTGGTCCCTTCGGCAACACTACTTATTTTAATGTCAGACCGTTTCAAAATATCTCGAAGAAGTTGTTCTTCGAGACTAACCATATTTTTCTTTTTACTCCTCACCTCTTCAAGGTAACATTGACGATGGAAACAATCATGATATGTGCTACAAATGGTTCTTGCAAGCGTTGTTTTACCTATGCCGCCCATACCCCAAATTCCAATTATTTGAACATCATGTGAAACTCCTGCATCTAAGTATTTAGTACTGAATTCTTCCACGCGAAATGCTATTCCAACCGAGTGTTTGGCTTCTTTTAAGTCGCTGGTTTTTATTAGTCCGATGATGTCCCCAACAACCTTTTGGATAAACACTCCTTCACGCCTGCCAATTGAAAATCCAAATTATGCAAACAGATTATTAATCATGCAACAGCATTCATATGAACTCAATGCCTTACGCATCACGACTTGGCTGATTAGTGAGTGTCCCAAAAGCTAATTGTACAAGATGTCGCAAACGATTAAATTTTGTAAAAGATAAAATTTGAAATGATACCTATCCGCCGTGGTTTTAAGATTCCGGCCACCCAAATCTGCACAAGCCTTAAGATCTTTTCTCCACTGCTCGACCTCATTTGGATCTTCATCCCTTTCATGCTTCTGAAATGCTTCCCCAAAACTACCACTCTGTTTCCTCACTTCAGAAGGATCAACGTCGTAGAATATTGGATAGACTACTTTCCCCTCTTGATCTTCTTGGCACCTCATGATCTTCGACAGCTCCCTCAAGCACCACCTGGACTCAGCGTACCTCTTTGAGAAGATGACGACAGCGATCCTTGACCCTCCGATTTCTCGGTCAAGTTCGCTCTGTATATTTCCCCCCCTTCTGAGCTGGTCGTCTATAAACGCGTCAATTCCGGCATTGCGTAACGCAATGGAGAGGTGGTCTGTGAAGGTAGTGCGTGTGTCATCGCCCCTAAAGCTCAGGAAAACATCGTGCTCCCAGCGGTTTGAACGCTGAGAGGAAGACGAAGAGGCTGCGGCGGTTGCATGGGCCGAGCTGCTGGTATTCATTGATTTCAAGTAAAGAAGGGAAACTCCTGATCGTTTCAGTCTAAAGAAAATAAGTCTTCCTCCTATTCCTATATACGTACAGATATCCCCAAATTCCCCACCTTAGCCGGCATTTTCTATCCCTAGATACGTACAGATATTCCCAAGATTCCCCAATGCAGCGGTATTTTCTATCCCTATGTACGTACAGATATCCCCACGATTCCCCAATGCAGCCGGCATTTTCTGTCTGTATATTCGAACAGATATCCCCAAAGAGAATGTAGGCGGCATTTTCAAAGCATACACCCCTATGATGATGAAATGATCAAGAATGCAGAAACTAGGAGTCCCCCTAGGCATGTTGCTTTTTGCAGCCATTAAAGCATGAAATGTCCATGCAGGTCCCAAGGAATGCACTCCTCCTTCATCAAGGAAAAACTCAATGCGCAAGCGAGCTCGAGGACGGTGAAGGTTGAAGAACAAGCGACACATGGTGGAAATACCTCTACCACAAGAATACTGGCTTGAGCAAGCTTTGGGTATATGAAAGAAGGTGCTGGGAAAAGAAAGAATATCTAGTGAGGAGAGAGATCTAGGAAACTCTGGAAAAGTCGAAGGATTGAAGATACTAAAGTGCTTAACCATGAAGTCGAATGGATGATTTATAATGGCAGCCAACTTAAAGATGGGGTTCATGGGTTAGCGCAAAGGTCTAAAGTGCAACGGCCATTTTTAATTAAATGCAAGTCCCTAGGAAGAGCATGTGACGCCGGTTTAATCATTATTAGCGCCTTGCGTTATCGATTTAACAATGATTAAAGAGACCACTGTTTGGGTTAATATATGAACATTGGATTTAAAGAAGATAAAGCCCAAAGATGCCAATTGAAGAAATCTAGCCCGGAGCCCAGCGTCAAGCCCAGGAACAAAATAAAGCCTTCTCAGCCAAATGCAATGCGCTTACATACCTATGGAAGTGACAAGTGATGGAGACCAACCTACTACCAGCCAAAAAGCACTTTCTGGTGGCATACAAGGTAAAATAAGCTGATGACTCACTACCCTCAGAATGCTTTTAGGCACGGGCTCAACCACAGTGGTCGGGTTAATTTGCCTATAAAATGAGGAAGTGGCCCCAGAGACAAGGACACTAAACCAATCAAACAAACAAACATACAAACTCTGCTCAAGCTAGATTTGCAACCAAAGCTGTAATCAGCCCAGATCTATGATCTTCTTTTAGTAATAGTCTCCGTGGAAAGCCTATTTTTCTCTAGTTTAAAGCTCTGCTACCTTCTAACCATCATAGTATCGATCCCCTTGTGTAAACCTGTTCACCACCCATCTCCTTTAGAATATACAACCTTTGTAAACTCAAAGAGAAGCGATTGCAAGACGTTCAACCTTGCCTGACAAGGTGAAATCTTGCCCGAAGCTCTTTGTTTGTCTTCTATATTAGTAGATCTGTTATTTTCTGTATTTGTCAAACATGTATTCAAACCATTTCCACTTGTTTCTCACTCTAAGAATCTCATTTACGTCTAGATCTGGTCATTTTAATGGATGTGCTGTCATTTAAAACCAATTTAGAAATATGTAAATGACTTAAGGGGTTCTGGACACCCTTCTTTCAAGCATACAAGACCTGGAGCTAAAAGTCCTTGATCACAAGGCAAGAAAAAGAACTTAATATGAACTTAACCCATCCATGACAATCATTTGATAACAAGAAGTCCAAGTAGCTTGGGGCGCAAGGAATCGACTTATACTCACTTGTTCTACATCTACTATAATGTGATAGTATTGGCATGTCTCGCATTTAGTTAGTTTTGATTGCGAGCCTTAAGGCTTACACCTAAGGCCCTATAAAGGCACCTTTTAAAACTAACTATGTTCTCTTCTTGCAGTACATCAGCAAGCAAGAAGCCCAACCAATCATTCAAAGTGTCAATCTCTTGGAGAGCTGTGCGGCGGGCCGAGGACCTTCCCCTAGGAAATCTTCTCCACGAACACTTGGCTTCTTTTAGGTCGCTGGTTTTTATTAGTCCGATGATGTCCCCAACAACTTTCTGGATAAACAGTCCTTCACGCCTGCCAATTGAAAATCCAAATCATGCAAACAGATTATTAATCATGCAACAGCATGATTCATATGAACTAAATGCCTTATGCATCACGACTTGGCTGATTAGTGAGTGTCCCAAAAGCTAATTGTACAAGATGTTGCAAGCGATTAAATTTCGTAAAATAGAAAATTTGAAATGATACCTGTCCACCGTGGTTTTAAGATTCCGGCCACCCAAATCTGCACAAGCCTTAAGATCCTTTCTCCACTGCTCGACCTCATTTGGATCTTCATCCCTTTCATGCTTCTGAAATGCTTCCCCAAAACTACCACTCTGTTTCCTCACTTCAGAAGGATCAACGTCGTAGAATATTGGATAGACTACTTTCCCCTCTTGATCTTCTGGGCACCTCATGATCTTCGACAGCTCCCTCAAGCACCACCTGGACTCAGCGTACCTCTTTGAGAAGATGACAACGGCGATCCTTGACCCTTCGATTTCTCGGTGAAGTTCGCTCTGTATATTTCCCCCCCTTCTGAGCTGGTCGTCTATAAACGCGTCGATTCCGGCATTGCGTAACGCAATGGAGAGGTGGTCTGTGAAGGTAGTGCGTGTGTCATCGCCCCTAAAGCTCAGGAAAACATCGTGCTCCCAGCGGTTTGAACGCTGAGAGGAAGACGAAGAGGCGGCGGCGGTTGCATGGGCGGAGCTGCTGGTATTCATTGATTTCAAGTAAAGAAGTGAAACTCCTGATCGTTTCAGTCTAAAGAAAATAAGTCTTCCTCCTATTCCTATATACGTACAGATATCCCCAAATTCCCCACCTTAGGCGGCATTTTCTATCCCTAGATACGTACAGATATTCCCAAGATTCCCCAGTGCAGCGGTATTTTCTATCCCTATATACGTACAGATATCGCCACGATTCCCCAATGCAGGCGGCATTTTCTGTCTGTATATCCCCAAAGAGAATGTAGGCGGCATTTTTTAAGTTTTTGCATTGGTCAATGATGTCGCTGCCGTGTCAATAATGCCTGAGTGCTATTCCTCCCACAGTTCACGACCTTATTCCACTTTAAGGGCGATGCACTGGATGGTTCAATTGCTGCTGGTGGACGTCATGACGGCGATATACGAATTTTCGGTGCAAAGCAGGTTCCAACTGCAGTCTAGAGAGTTTCACCAATGCCATTGCTCTCAAGGTGTGTGCGAGGTTAAGGGTGCTCGCGTATGGCAAAATAGTTACATGTTTGTGGGTTCTGCATTTATTGAATTGTATTCTAAATGCAAACAAATGGGCCTTTAGGGATCAATGCTCCAATCATACCAAAACAATAAAGAAAGAAAAAACCACCATCTTTTGCATCATCTGTCCTTAACTCCTCATGAGATTGAGATGAGTGATGGCTTAACCCTACTTCATAGTCAGTTTCGTCATCATATGCGGGCATGGCTATGATCAAAGAAAATCCTGCCTGTATCATTGTGCTCATACTCCACAGTCATAGTCAATAAACGAGTGTATATTTGACACAGTTTGAAACTTAAGCAAATAAACACCTTTAACATGGTGCCCTACCTTTAATAATGAATACTCAAAATATTAAAAATTTGTTGAGTATGAAAAATACAGAGTTTTTTTTTTTTTTTTAGAGTGTATTTGGACTATTTTCAACAGTCAAGAGATCAAACAAGCTTGCGGTTGACACACTTTTTCTGGATGAGGTTCAAATTCTAGAACATCCACTCCTGTTTTCTTCACCTTAAACACATGATTGTCCTCTGTTTCAGAAAACTCAGCATTTACACGAAACTTGTTGCCGCCTTTCAGATTGAGCTTCTTGTTTGAAAGAATTCCCAGCGAGGTATAATCACCATGCTTAAGTTCAAGTAAGACACGAAAGAAGATTTAGGTGGTAAAGTTAAAGTGAAATTTTGTTTAGATTCCAAATGTCATAGCAAATAAAATAAACCTTTATGATTTATACATGCAAAAAACAATTAAGATTAATTACATAGATGGTTCCTGAATTTGTCATTTATCTTCATTTTTGTCCTTAAAACATTTTATATTTTTTTTTCACCTTCAACTCGCTATAGCGTGATGGTTTTTTTTTTTTTTTTTATCCTTTTGTCAACTTCATCTATTTTTCCGTTAAGTAGAAAGAATAAATTTAAAAATCTCATGCTACGACCTAAATAGTTAAACAAACAAAAATTGAAGTACACATGAAAGTGAGTTTGAGAACCATAAAAAAAATAATTCAACCAAAAAATAATAATAATAATAATTCAACCAAAATAAATAAATAAATAACAAAAACTAATAAAGAGCGAAAGTAAAACTCGGTGGCGAGTTTAAGGACCATTGTTGTAATTAACCTAAACAGGTACATGAAGAGCTTCTATTGTTTTGGGGGAAACTTCTGCCCAACTTTAACCATTGTTACCCAAACTTTGGATCGTATTCGACTTTCCCCTTAGAACTTCAAACATGGTTGATGGTTTCAAGATCGTAAAACTTTCAGATCATCAGGGAGCGAGAACGAAATGTGCAGTTGTACAAGACTTCAAATTTGAAGGGCCTCCAAAATTTTTGCTATCTAATATTACGTAATAATATCATTATGCACTATTTAGAAGAGTAATTTTATTGTTTCTAAATATAAAAATTTGAAGTACAATGAGATATTTTCAATGTTAATAATAACATCCTAAAACCGATATATTTTTTAATTTTATTATATAGTAATGTGTTATATTCCAATGAAATTTTAAAGTTTAGAGTTTTGAAGTTTTTTTCTTCATGTTTGGTTATTTAAGATTGAACTTCTTTTGCTTACTTAGTGAAAATTATGTTTGTAACTCTTTTTACTTATAATTAATGACATTTATAAACTTGCAATTAGTAAGTACTAAAGTTTGTTTTGATTTAAATTATTGTTTTCTAGCATCTATCTATTGTTCTACTTTTTAAAAATATCTTAAAAAGGGGTTCTTTTCATATATACATCTCGTCACTTGAAGATAGAGAGAATCACGCCACACAAGTGAAAAAGCGAAGGAAGACGACTTGATTGGATTTGACACAGACAACTTTAAGCCACAACGAGTGTGACTACTAATCTGTTTGTTACGTGGAGACTGTGAGATTCTTTTGGGGGTAACCAAGTGGTTCTTCTGCATGAAAAGGAGGGAAGTCCTTGCCAATCTGTTTGCATCATGTAACAGCGCCAAATCAGTGGCGCAATTGCACTCTCAAACCCTCAACGCCGGCCTTTCCCAGGACAGCTTTTTTCACAAAACTCTACGCTCTCTACGCAAAATACGAGTCCCTCTGTCATGCCCGCAAGGTGTTCGACGAAACGCCCCACAGAAGTGTCTATCTCTGGAATGCCACGCTCAGGAGCTACTTTAGAGAGAATCGATGGGAAGAGACCTTGTGTCTATTCCGTAACATGATGTCTGAGTCAAGAGTCAATAATGAAAAGCCTGATAATTTCACCATTCCCATTGCTCTGAAGGCATGTGCGAGGTTAAGGGCACTGGCGTCTGGAAAAATAATACATGGGTTTGTGAAGAAACATGAGAAGTTTGCATTGGATATGTTTGTGAGTTCTGCGTTGATTGAATTGTATTCCAAATGCCGGGAAATGGGTGAGGCTGCGAAAGTGTTTGACGAGTTTTCGCAACCGGATGTGTTTTTGTGGACTTCTATGGTTACTGGATATGAGCAAAATGGTGATCCTGAAGAAGCATTGGAGTTTTTCTCCCGAATGGTGATGGTGGGGCGCATTAATCCTGACCGAGTGACACTTGTTAGTGCTGTTTCGGCTTGTGCTCAGTTATCAAATTTTAGAATTGGAAGTTGTGTGCATGGTGTTTCTATTAGGAACGGATTCGACTCTGATTTATCTTTAGGTAATGCGTTCCTAAATCTCTATGCAAAGACGGGTTCTGTGAAAACTGCCGCTAGGTTGTTCATGAAGATGCCAGAAAAAGATGTGGTTTCTTGGAGCTCCATGATTGCCTGTTACACTCATAATGGGGATGTAATAGAAGCGTTAAATCTTTTCAACAAAATGATTGACATGAGAATCGAACCTAATTCAGTGACTCTGGTAAGTGCATTGCAAGCATGTGCACTGGCAGGTGGTTTAGAAGAAGGTAAGAAGATCCACGAAATCGCTACTAGGAAGGGTTGCGAGTTAGATATCAAGGTAGCTACGGCCCTGATTGATATGTACATGAAGTGCTCTGCACCCGAAAAAGCAGGTGATCTCTTCAAGAGAATGCCAAAGAAAGATGTGGTTTTGTAAGCTGCCTTGTTAAAGCGGGTATGCTCGTAAGGGAATGGCAGACAAGTCAATTGGGGTCTTTCGCAACATGCTCTCAGACGAAACTCTGCCTGATGCCGTTGCTATGGTCAAGCTTCTTGTAGCTTGTTCGGAATTAGGGATTCTTCAACAAGCTCTTTGCCTCCATGCTTATGTGATTAAGCGTGCCTTCAAGAATAACATCTTTGTTGGAGCTTCACTCATAGAGTTATACTCGAAGTGCGGCAGCATAGACAATGCTGTCCTATTATTTGAAGGGATAACAGACAAAGATGTCGTTATCTGGAGCGCAATGATTGCAGGTTATGGAGTTCATGGACAAGGAGAACAAGCTTTGAAAGTATTTGATCGGATGGTTAAGCACACAGCTGTGAAGCCTAATGATGTAACATTTCTCTCGATTTTATCTGCGTGTAGCCATCTGATCAGAATCTGATGAACCGCCGTCACCAAAACTGACTTGACATATTTGCAAAACAGCGCTCATAAGAGCGAGCGATGTGGACATGTAGAGGTAATGAATCTGGTTGAATCGGAACAAGAGATACGTAATGCTCCCTTTATAAAATGTGACCTCTGCTGCGGCAACATCCGCTTGTTGTACAATTGCTTATAAAGCACTATACGCTCATCCTCACTAGCCGATGTGGGACTCAACTTGGTTCAAGTCTAAGCCACCGAACCCAACATTCATCAACAAGAAGGAAGATTGAGTTGAGAAAATTTGAAATGTTATACACACTTATACGCCATTTTTAGTTTGTCATACAATTAAAAATTTAAGTGAATTGTCATATCAATTTTCCAAATTCACTAATTTGTCATCTCAACATAACTTTGTTAAGTTTTTTATGCAAATAAGTTGCAATCTTTGAGAATTCAACATGGTCAATCATGTCGCTAAAAAAAAAAAGATAAGAAATGTCTGAAACCTTGAAATGTTCGAAATAACCTTGAACTTAGGTTAGATGGAAAACTAAACGGAGTCGGAGTAATATGACAAATTAATAATTTCAAAATATTAATATGACAAAGCTCTTAAAATTCTAATTCATATGACAAATTTTTTTTAAAAAAAAAAGTCTATAAATTCATTTAACATTTCAAAAAAATTTCATACTGAAATTGCAGGGTATGATTAGTAACAATTAGAGTTAATCACATACATATCAAACAACTAGGGTTAATTATAGGAGAGAAAATGATGGCAACAATGGGAGTGGACGAAAGGTGAAAGGGGAAATTAGTTTCTTTGAAATGGGGTGGGGGGAGACCGAGAGAGGGATAAACACGACACACTTGCATTTAAATTTCTCTAATGTCACTAATGAATCAAATAAAAAATCATTAATTTCTTTGATAAGAAAATAAGCTACTTATATGTTTAATTAAGAACTTGTTCGGCATTGCTTCGCTAAAAACGCTTGAGCTAAAAGTGCTTTTATTATACCCACATTGAAACTCTTATTAAAAATTCAAGTACTTCGCAAAAAGACACTTTGGAATGCTTTCTTTCATTTCCCAATTGTTTCTTCTTCCTGGTCAAAGCTTTCAATATTGAGATCAGATAACCTTTTGCAAGGTTGGACCTCATCAGATGAGTAATCGCTTAACTCTGTATCGTCGTCAAAGTCCTCCTCAGCAGACTCATTTGGCGTATCTTCATCAGACTCATATGGCACACGCTTATAGTCCGCTTTTATCAGATGTTCAAGTACAGATTCCCATTCAAAGATATCCACTCCTGTTTTCTTCACCTTAATTTGATGATCATCAAAGTATGCCAGTACACGAACCCTGTCGCCACCTTTCAGATTGAGCTTCTTGTTTGTAAGATTTCCCAGCCAAAGATAACATTCATGGGAAGCAGTTACAGTGGTCACCATTGGCCAAATGTGAAAACGTGTTCGCTGGGTACGATTAACAACATCAATGCATAGGGACCCAGTGCAGTCTGAGTTGTCCGAAGAATAAATGATGCACACAACCAACCCTCCTACATAATCACAAGTAGGCGGCACTTCAATTTTGACAGTTTCATCCTCTGGTCCGACATAGGGTAACCGGCGAGGAATATCATTTACAGAGAGAGAAAGTCCACCAAATACATACCCCTTCCATTTCTACAACACGAGGTGCAAAGTTAGTATAAGCAGCAATACGAAAATCAGAGAGGGAGAGCGAAAGTTCCATACCAATAGGATGTTCTCCTTAAAAGTAGCAGTGAGACTGGTGCACCCTTCCATATGAAGAGTATTCATGCCGCACAAGAAGTTATCCAAGTTTGGAATATCCTTGAGTTTGCGGCAGTCTTTCAGTTGCAATACGACCATTTCCATCTCTAAGTTGGGCATTATTTCCAGTTCAGTGCAGTAATTCGCTTCCAGTGTAAGCAAACTTGTCGGCAAATCTGGGATTGCCTGAAGGTTTGTGCAATGATTTAGAGACAATGATTCAAGCCGGGAAAGGCCACTGAGGATGGGTAGCCTATTAAAACCATTTTCATCTAGGCTTAAAATCCTTAAAGAAGATAGACTCCGAAGGCTTTCAAGAATGGCATCATCCGTTATATTGCAGCCTCTAAGATATAAATACTGAAGCATCTTCAGTTGTGCAAATAAATGGTAACCCCCAGACACACCCTTACAGCCCTGGAGGCTCAATTCCTCGAGATGTGGGAGTTTTGAAAAATCTGGTAATTGAGTCAGGTTACGGGAATGATCAAGTATAAGAAACTTCAACTTCTTCGGCAACTGTTTGGCAAAAAGATAGAATAAAAATCATAATCCATATTAGAGTGAGAGAGAGAGAGAGAGAGAGAGAGAGAGAGAGAGAGAGACGACTAATGTTGGTATTTACAAAACGCGGACGAGGAAAGGATTAATGATTTGGTTGAGGTTACGACAATTATATGTATCGTACCAGGTCGGAATCCTCCCAAACTCGGACAAGCTTGCTGCAGCTCAAGTCAATAAGAACTAAGTTTCGTAAATCAAAATCTTCGGGTATGACCTCTAGAGGAAATCCCTGCCAACGCAAAAATCTTAACTCCTTGGAAAGATGACTGTAGCTTCCAGTGAGCTTTACATTTTTGAGCTGGAGAAATTTCAGATGCCGCATCTTCTTAAATGCTTTTGTGCTGAAGTGATGCTCATCAGAATTTCCTGGCAACACTAAAGTTAGCCCTCTAATTGCTTCCGTTCCCTGTTGGGGGGAAAACAAGAACAAATATAATTCAAGCAGAGCCATGACTATCTATTAACATACATTCAACATAACATTTTTTATTTACATACAAATGCAACGCATACAATGCATTAGATGTGGGATATGCATATGCTTATGTTTATTTACATACATTCAACATAACATTTTTTATTGGGATTTGGGAAAACACTTACAGATTCGTCTCTTAACACGCTTGTTACTTCTTCATGATGCCACAATCGACTACGTTTTCCAGGTTCCATAGCACATTCTGCCCGCACAATTTCTCTTCCCATGTCTCGAATCAAATCATGCATCCTAAATGCTGATAAATGAATATCTAGAAGACATCGATCTTGAATGGTTTTGATATCTGATTCTACACAAAAGCGACTGCAACTATCCAATATTGGCATTACTTTAGTTCCAAGCCAGTTAATAAAGAAATGAGATATGTCAAGGAACACACCTTTCACATGATCATCACTTAGCCCATCATAGCTTAATCTAAGTGTTTCATGAATTTTTCCATGTGGAATATTTCTCAATTTATCCAATGTACTTTTCCATATGCTTTTACTCTTTTTCGTAGCCAACAAACGGCCTACAACTTTAAGAGCTAGCGGCAATCCTCCACAATAATCAACAACATCTGTTGCAAGTTCAATATATTCTTTATCAGGACAATGATTTCCAAATGCATGCCAACTAAGGAGCTCAAGAGCTTCTTCATCCGTCATTGTTTGTGCCTTATATTTTTTATCCACCTTTTGTATATTCAGCACTTGTTCATCTCTTGTTATTAAAATAATCCTACTTCCTGGACCAAACGAGTTACTATCTATCGCCAATTCATCTAATTGGTCCGCATCATCTATGTCATCAACTACGATGAGTACCTTCATGCTTCCAAGTCTTTTCTCTATCTCCTTGGTCCCTTCGGCAACACTGCTTATTTTAATGTCAGGCCGTTTCAAAATATCTCTAAGAAGTTGTTCTTGCAGACTAACCATACTTTTCTTTTTACTCCTCACCTCTTCAAGGTAACATTGACCACGGAAACTATGATGGTATGTGCTATAAATGGCTCTCGCAAGCGTTGTTTTACCTATGCCGCCCATACCCCAAATTCCAATTATTTGAACATCATGTGAACCTCCAACATCTAAGTATTTAGTACCGAATTCTTCCACGCGAAAAGCTATTCCAACTGAGTGCTTGGCTTCTTTTGAGTCGCTGGTTTTTAGTAGTCGGATGATGTCCCCAACAACTTCATGGATAAATACTCCTTCACGCCTGCCAATTGGAAATCCAAATTATGCAAACAAATGATTAATCATGCAACAGCATGATTCATATGAACTAAATGCCTTATGCATCACGACATGGCTGATTAGTGAGTATCCCAAAAGCTAATTGTACAAGATGTTGCAAGCGATTAAATTTTGTAAAAGAGGAAATTTGAAATGATACCTGTCGGCAGTGGTTTTAAGATTCCGGCCAACCAAATCTGCAGAAGCCTTAAGATCCTTTCTCCACTGCTCAACGTCATTTGGGTCTTCATCCCTTTCATGCTTCTGAAATGCTTCCCCAAAACTACCACTCTGTTTCCTCACTTCAGAAGGGTCAACGTCGTAGAATATTGGATAGACTACTTTCCCCTCTTGATCTTCTCGGCACCTCATGATCATCGACAGCTCCCTCAGACACCATCGGGACTCAGCGTAACTCTTTGAGAAGACGACGACCGCGATCCTAGACCCTTCGATTTCTCGGTCAAGTTCTCTCTGTATATTCTCCCCTCTTTTGAGCTCGTAGTCTATAAACGTGTTGATTCCGGCACTGCTTAACGCAATGGAGAGGTGGTCTGTGAACCCAGTGCGTGTGTCCTCGCCTCTAAAGCTCAGGAACACCTCGCACTTCCAGCGGTTTGAACGTCGAGAGGAAGACGAACCGCCGGCGGTGGCGGCGGCGGCGGTTGCAAGGGCGAGGCTGCTGGTATTCATTGATTTCAAGCAAAGAAGTGAAACTCCTGATCGTTTCAGTCAAAAGAAAACAAGTCTCTCCAAAGATTCCCAGCGAAACTCCTGATTATTGTTTTGGATCGCTGGAAGATGTGAGAGCAAAAAATAAAGAAGAAAGAAGAGGGAGAGAAGACGCAAGATGCGGCTCCGTAAGAAATGATAGGAGGGAGAAAAGAATTGTAAGAAGGCTTTTCTTAACATGGGCTTGATTGATTAAGTCTAATCTACCAATATATTATATTTAAGGCTAAATAGCCACTCCTTGAGATTTGCATATCACATCATTTTGGTCATTGAGATTTCAAATTAATATAAGTGATCATTGAGATTCTCCACCATCAATCATTTTGGTCCGTTAAAAACTCCGTTAAGTGTCCCGGAGCTCTTGGCCGGAAGTATGGACAATTTTCAAAGTTTCGTAACTCAATCGTTTTTTAACCAAATTCAAACCATAATATATCAAAATGAAGATCGGAAAGTGTAGAATAAGATTTTATCATTTTGAAGCCTAATGGTTACCGGAGATGACCGAAAAATAACCTCAAAGCTGACTGGTCCGAGGGAAAACTGGGCAAACTTTAAACGCTCATAACTTCTTCAATACTCAACGAAATCAAGTGATTCATAAACGAAAATCATACTTCTCAATGAGACAAAGAGAATTGTACCTTTTTTGAAGGCTAATTTGCCTTTTTGGCCGAAAACGGCTCGAAAGTGGTTAACTCGAGACCAAGATAGCCACTTTCGAGCTGTTTTTCGACCAAAGAACGGCGAGTTAGCCATCTAAAAAGGTACCATTCTCTTCCTCTCGTCGAGAAGTATGATTTTCGTTTTTAAATCACTTGATTTCGTTAAGTATTGAAGAAGTTATGAACGTTTAAAGTTTATCTAGTTTCCGGCGAGTTTTTCAGTTTTCCCTCGGACCAGTCAATTTTGAGGCTATTTTCCTGCCATCTCCAGCAACCATTGGGCTTCCAAATAGGTATAATTTTATTCTACACTTTCTTATCTTCATTTTGATATATTATGAGTCGAATTTGGTTTAGAAACGATTGAGTTACGAGGTTTTGAAAATTGCCCAAACTTCATGCCAAAAGCTTCGAGACACTTAACGAAGTTTTTAACTGAAGGACCAAGGGACCACTTCTATTGATTTGAACTCTCAAGGACCAAAGTGATGTGTTATACAAATCTCATGAACCATTTTGTCCATTTAGCTTATATTTAATATGCCTTATTATTCTTATAGGTTGTCATTGTCGACGGCAACGCGATCATTATTCAAAGCATATAATCAGTTTTTAATTAAGGTGGATTACTGTTCTTATTGGTTTGAAACATTCAAACTATTAAAATATAATATAGTTTTGAATAAATTATAATTGCTGGTGGACGTATTAAACGAGAGTGCGAGAGGCACGATAACGATTCTTATTGAAAAATTTAATCCATAACACATGATGCAAAATTAAATACATATTCATATAGGCCATGAAATTTATAAATCAAGACGTGCTCAATTATCAAATTTATTAAAAATTTCTAAGTACCTCATTATTTTGTTTGGATTGATCAGTTGACCCGATTAAAATGCCCACCCTACTTGAGAACCTGCATTTACATCGAATATGAGAACTTGGCTAGGTCTCGTCTATGTACTTAGTACAATTATCCATTAATGGTCATATATAATGTAATGGCATTGAACGACCATATTTGACCATCAATAAATGATTGCAATAAGTACTTCAATCCCTAGCTAATATTATTAAACTCAAATCGCAACGTTTATATCGAAAGTCAGAGTATTAAACAACCCTTGCTCCACGGCTACGTAGTGTCCCCATTAAAATTGAAAGAAGGCTAGATGTGCTCTTAGCAAATGTCCCCAATAAAGGGAATTATTATTAGCACTCCAAAAATCTCATTTTGCACTCCAAACTTTCTATAATTAGAAAGAAAAATATATATGTGAGGAGTGTAAAATGAGATTATTGGAATGCTAATAACAGTTCCATAAATAAATAAATTAATTAATATATATTCGGTTCGGTTTTAAAATCATTGAAACCGAAACCAAACCAAATGATTTTGGATCGATTCGATTTTTTGTTCAGTTCACTTTTTAGGTTTCGGTTCGGTGTTCCGTTCTTTTTTTTTCCTGTTTTTAATCCACCCTTAGTTCACGACCTTATTCTATTTTAAAGGTGGTGTACATGTTGGTTCAACTGTTGTTGATGGATGTCATGGGTTTACGAACAAACATGACAAGGTTGCACTGGACATAGACAAGGTTGCATTGGACATGGCACATGTCTAGGGCTAGAAAAAAATCCCAAAAATCCCAAACCAAACCAAAAAATTCCCGAAACCAAACCAAAAAAATCCCAAACCAAAATTCCCGAAAATTTCGGTACCAAATACCGAACCGATCCCGAAATTTTGGTACGGGAATCGGTCTCAAGTTTTTGGGATTTCGGTAATCCCAAACCAAACCGAAAAAAATATATATATTATTTAATTTTCAAACACCTTTTAGATTCCCCCACTGCTCTTCAACAATTAACTGTATGCAAAAATCTCTTTCATTTTTTTGCTTTCATTTTGTTAAATAGCAAATTCTCTTTATTGCAATGACCAATGAGTCATCCTAGTAATACATTCATTCTCTTTACTACAAAATAACTTGCTTGCATGAGCACTTCAAGTGTAATTGGTTGCTGCCATACTTTAGAAATTGTTTATGCATTCTCACATCTTTGTTTTGTTTAGTTTGGTGAAGTTCTAGTATTATTGATTAATATGGTTTCACATTTTAGACACTAACCTTTAGATGTTACTTACTTTCAGATTTTTGAAAGCAAAGAAGTTTGATGTTGAAAAAGTCAGCCATATGTGGCCTGATATGCTTCAATGGAGAAAGGACTATAGTGCCGACACTATCATGGAGATAATTGCGGCTGATAAAATTTGTTTGATTATGCATACTTTTTAATTCTCTTTTAATTTACCATGATGTTTCTTTCAAGATAGTACATGCAAGTTATTATCGCCCAAAAACCGAAAATCCCAAAAGCCCAAAAAAAAGGCGAAAAAGCCCAAAATCCCAAAAGCCCAAAATTATTTTGGGATTCCCGATTGGTCCCGAAAATCCCGAAACTATTTTGGGATTCCCGAAATTTGGGATTCCCGAAAATTTGGTTTGGGATCGGTATTGAAATTGGAATTCCCGAAAATTTCGGTTTGGGAATCGAGACAAGGGTTTTAGTATGGGATCCCATACCGAACCACCCCTACACATGTCTGTGGGTTTTGCATTGTTTGAATTGTATTTTAAATGCAGAAGGTGAGCCAGAGTTTTGCAATCAATGCTCCAATTAGGACAAAGTCTGAGGACCAATTCTAACATTAACAAAACATAATAATAGTAATATGCCACTTATTCGATATGCTAACATTCAAATCTAATCATAATGATTCACATGCGACAAGTTCATAGTCACGTGATGTTTTAATATTGTATGTATAATTTTTTTGAGAGCACGGGACGAATGCCCTTTTAGTTTAAGAGCTTTGCGAAACCTTTAGCATAGAATGGAAAAATGACCAACCAATGTTGGAGATGATTTGTTGGGAGAAACTAAATATAATTACAAAACAGGTAAAAGGCAGTAGCCTAGTGAAGTGCGTGCTACTGCTTTTTACTAGATTTTTTCGTAATAAGAAAAATGGGCGGTGGAAAGAGGCCAGGGATCTGCTGTCCCGAACTTTGTGTCTCCTGCCATGTCTTCTTTTAATTATTTCTACTAATTAATAAAACATTTATTGTCAACTAAAATTCTATAAAATTACTAGTTTAATCCTCTAATTAAAACAGAATATGAATAAAAAATATGGGGCAGAATTGTAATTTCACACAACCAAATTTTGCTGTTTTTTTTTTCAAAATCTCACCTACATATAATCCTAACATATCGCTAATTAAAAAATTAAAAAAAAAATTAAAAAATAAAAAAAATTCTCGCTCCCACATTCTCTATCACTCTCTTCCTCTTTCCTTCTATTTCAAAAACAAAAATAAAAAAAATTTCTCACACACTTTGTGTGTGCCCATATGCTAGTGTCATTTAACTTAACTCCCAATTTAATAGTGTCAATTTTTCTTAATAAATATTTATTTAAATACAAAAACTGATTCACCAAAGCAAATTGAAAATCAAAACAAAAAGAAAACAAATCCCAACTGGAAGTCCGAAAGTCTGCAACTCCCTCCAATCTCAGTCGGCGGCAATTCACACGGCCGTTGAAACTTCCATTACACTCTCTCTTTCTATATCTCACCAGCGAAGTCCCGTAGGATGATTGAGTCAAACCTTCCCGTATATTATGATCTCGCCGTTTATTGTCATCGAGTCGATTCAAAATTTACATAAAATTTGATGTTTGATGGGCTGGGTCGATCACGATTGGGTATTTGAAAGGAGAAAAAAATGGCGAACAGAGAGAAAAGGAGGTTTCGCCAGCCGTTGAGTTCTCCGATGACAGACCGGTGTCGTTGGCTGTCGAATTGGTGTTGATGGGAATTTGAGTGGCTGTTGCTTTTAATTTTTTTTTTAACTTTTAGTTTTTATTTATTTAACCTTATTTAAACATTTTTTGACAAAAAAAAAAAGCCTTATTAAACATTTGACAGTGTTAAATTACAAGTTAAATTAAATGACAGAATTAGAAGGGGACATGAAAGGAGAAACAAATTTAGGGACAGCAAATCCCTGGCCGTGGAAAGAGGATGATAGTCTATGGACCCTAATGAGCTTGACCACTGGTTTGATTGATGACTAATAATTAACATCTCTTTTTCTGTGACTTGAAGCACAATTAGGCGATATAAAATAATACAAGAAAGTATGAACCTAAGAATTTGTAATGAAAAATACAAAAGATTTTTAATATACCAAAGAAATAACGTATCAATCATGAGTTCTACGTTGTTTTGTATTTGTCATTGATGGATTAGTCATCGTCAAACCCATATAGTGTAGTATGATAATCCTCCTCGCTAGTATCATCAGGCTCTATATAGTACACGTTCATAATGCACCACATTCACTCCTGAACGAAAAAACTATAGGAAAACAAAAATTGGTAGAAAGTGAGAGAATTAGTGAAAAAGAAAAGAGTGGTATTTTGAGAGAATGATTCTACGGTCTGTATGTTTACATAGCTGTGAATTATACATATTACAAGTTGACCTTGTACAAACATTTAAGTGATTCATGTATTTGCTGAATAGTTCAGATTCATCGTACTCTTTTCATCTCTTCAAGCAAAACAGAACAAAAATAGACTCTTAATTCATAAAATTGATATCTTAATTTAATAAAATGTGAAACATTTGTCCTTTTACACGTACATAATAAACGAAGCATGTAACTAGGGGTGGTTTTGGTACATTACCGTACCAAAACCTCCGTACCGATTACCATACCAAATATTTGGTACGACAAAATCTATTACCATTACCGTACCAAAATTTTGGCATACCGAATATCGGTATACCAAATAGTTTGGTTGGTATGGTATGCCAATGGTAATTACCACTTTGTTTTACGCCACTTAGTTTGCCCAAAATCTAATGTTTTTCTAACCTAATTCAAAGCCCATAAATATATACACAGTTTGACATATATACACAACTTAACCTAATTCAAGATTTTCTACTATTGTATGTCAAAGTGGTAAAAACTTAAGAAATCATAAGACAAGATTTCTATAGCATGCTGAGACTCAAATGAACCAGAAAAGTAAGACAACAAACCACAAAAATGTAAATATCAATAGTTGTGCTCGACGACTGGTTTGTTGATTTGAACCCACAATCCAAGGTGATAATACCCAATGCATATGTTGTGCCCTCACTTGGAAGACAAAGTCGTCGGAAACAAGAAACGAAGATGAATCGATGACAGAGATGCGACGGCAGAACAAGCCCTAGGTTTCTAATGTGTCGAGCAGAGACCAGAGTGAGAGACTAAGACTGTTTGGTTTGTGGAGATTTTAGGAATAGGATAAATGAGTCAAAGTGTCAAACGGCATAATATAATATTACATAATACACAATTATATATATATATATATATACATGAATAAATATATAATATAATATTAATAATATTGGTAACCGGTAGGTATGGTATACCACCGGTACTAGTTTTGAGTACCAGTACCGTACCGAAACAGTATGGTATGGTACAAATACCGTACCATTACCAGTGGTACAAATTTTTTGGCACAACTTTGGTATGGTACGGTTGGTAATACGGTAGGTATGGTAATGTGGTAAAAAATTCCACCCCTACATGTAACATGTGTTTCACTTGATTAATTTGTCAGACTCTCGGTACAGTTCATTTTAACGAAAAACCACATTTTTACACTAAAAAATCAATTCTGGTACTATTTATTTTATTCTTTATTTTATTCTTATCATTAAAACTCAAAGTTTTTGAAATTTTTTCATTAGTTTTCTTTTTATAAAATTCTAATACCAATTCTATACATCTCGTCAAAGAGAGATAAAAACACGCCACACAAGTGAAAAAAACGAAGAAAACCGACTTGACTGGATTCGACACAGGCAACTTACAGCCACAAGTGTGACTACCTACGAAACTCGATCTGGTTTTATTAGATTGTGAGATTCTTTTGGGGGTAACCAAGTGAGCTTCTGCATGAAAGGGAGGGAAGTCCTTGCTAATCTGCTTGCATCATGTAACAGCGGGAAATCAGTGGCGCAATTGCACTCTCAAACCCTCAAAGCCGGCCTTTCCCAGGACAGCTTCTTTGCCACAAAACTGAACGATCTGTACGCAAAAAATGAGTCCCTCGGTCATGCCCGCAAGATGTTCGACGAAACGCCCCACAGAACTGTGTATCTCTGGAACGCCATGCTCAGGAGCTACTGTAGAGAAGACCGATGGGAGGAGACCTTGTGTCTATTTCGTAACATTATGTCTGAGTCAAGAGGTAATGATGAAAAGCCTGATAATTTCACCATTCCCATTGCTCTGAAGGCTTGTGCGAGGCTAAGGGCACTGGCGTGTGGAAAAACAATACATGGGTTTGTGAAGAAACATGAGAAGGTTGCATTGGATATGTTTGTGGGTTCTGCATTGATTGAATTGTATTGCAAATGCGGCCAAATGGGCGAGGCTGTGAAAGTGTTTGACGAGTTTTTGCACCCGGATGTGTTTTTGTGGACTTCTATGGTTACTGGATATGAGCAGAATGGTGATCCTGAAGAAGCATTGGAGTTCTTCTCCCGAATGGTAATGGTGGGGCGCATTAATCCTGACCGAGTGACGCTTGTTAGTGCTGTTTCGGCTTGTGCTCAGTTATCAAATTTTAGAATTGGAAGTTGTGTGCATGGTGTTTCTATTAGGAACGGGTTCAACTCTGATTTATCTTTAGGTAATGCATTGCTAAATCTCTATGCAAAGACGGGTTCTGTCAAAATTGCCGCTAGGTTGTTCACGAAGATGCCGGAAAAAGATGTGGTTTCTTGGAGCTCCATGATTGCCTGTTACACTCATAATGGGGATGTAATAGAAGCGTTAAATCTTTTCAACAAAATGATTGACACGAGAATCGAACCTAATTCAGTGACTCTGGTAAGTGCATTGCAAGCATGTGCACTGGCAGGTAGTTTAGAAGAAGGTAAGAAGATCCATGAAATCGCTACTAGGAAGTGTTTCGAGTTAGATATCAAGGTAGCTACGGCCCTTATTCATATGTACATGAAGTGCTCTGCACCCGAAAAAGCAGGTGATCTCTTCAAGAGAATGCCAACGAAAGATGTGGTTTCGTGGGCTGCCTTGTTAAGCGGGTATGCTCATAACGGAATGGCAGACAAGTCAATTGGGGTCTTTCGCAACATGCTTTCAGATGAAACTCTGCCTGATGCCGTTGCTATGGTCAAGCTTCTTGTAGCTTGTTCGGAATTAGGGATTCTTCAACAAGCTCTTTGCCTCCATGCTTATGTGATTAAGCGTGCCTTCACGAATAACATCTTTGTTGGATCTTCACTCATAGAGTTATACTCGAAGTGCGGCAGCATAGATAATGCTGTCCTATTATTTGAAGGGATAACAGACAAAGATGTCGTTATCTGGAGCGCAATGATTGCAGGTTATGGAGTTCATGGACAAGGAGAACAAGCTTTGAAAGTATTTGATCGGATGGTTAAGCACACAGCTGTGAAGCCTAATGATGTAACATTTCTCTCGATTTTATCTGCGTGTAGCCATTCGGGTTTGGTTGAAGAAGGCATCGAGATATTCAACACCATGTTGCGTGAATACCAACTTAAGCCAGGACCTGAGCACTACGGGATAATTGTTGATCTTCTTGGCCGGACAGGAGAGCTGGATAAGGCAATGGAAATCGTTGAGAGAATGCCCAATCCAGCTGCACCTCATGTTTGGGGAGCCTTGCTTGGTGCATGCCGGATTCACAACAACACAAAGCTTGGAGAGCTTGCTGCAAAGAGTCTTTTTCGGTTAGATCCTAATCATGCAGGGTATTACATCCTGCTCTCGAATATATATGCCATGGATAACAAATGGGAAAATGTGACAAATCTTAGAACTTTGATAAAGGAGAAGGGGTTAAAGAAGATGTCCGGGCAGAGCGTTGTCGAGGTGGGGAGTGGCATCCGTAGTTTTGTTGCCGGAGATAGATTGCACCTTGATTCTGATCAGATTTATGGAGTGCTAGGAAAATTAGAGGTGAAAATGAGAGAGGAAGGTTATGTTCCCAATGTCGATCTCCTGCTACACGACATGTCGGATGCTGTCTAGATTTGAAGTGTTGAGAAATTTCTTGTCAGGAAAGTTTTGACCCACATGAAAGGCGTAATGATATGGACAGACTCTAGGACTCTGATATTTTTCTTTCAAATTACTTACATCAATTTCATGTAAATGTGAAGTAGTTACTTGTATCAATGAGCAGTGGCTTCTTTTCCAGAAGCAAGGACAAATTGGACATATGGACTCTTGAAGGCAATCATCACTGTCATCAGCAGAGGTTCATAATCACTCCCTGTAATTTGATCGAAAAAACGCAATTCAAACGCCATTACAATCACTCTAATTAACACAAATGCAAGCATTAATTCACAAGAACAAGGTTTAGAAAAGAGGAAAATTACTTCCAACATGGAGGGGAAAAGAGCAATGCCCCAGTATGCTAAGGCCAGTGAGGTAGGCGTTCTGTCCTGGAATCTCATCTTGGTTAGATGCTGTGCCGTATTCCAACAGAATCTTATGAACCGCCGTCACCAAAACTGCCTCAACATATGTTTGTGAAGAAACATGAGAAGGTTGCATTGGATATGTTTGTGGGTTCTGCATTGATTGAATTGTATTGCAAATGCGAACAAATGGGCGGGGCTGTGAAAGTGTTTGACGAGTTTTTGCACCCGGATGTGTTTTTGTGGACTTCTATGGTTACTGGATATACGCAGAATGGTGATCCTGAAGAAGCATTAGAGTTTTTCTCCCGAATGGTAATGGTGGGGCGCATTAAACGCTTGTTAGTGCTGTTTCGGCTTGTGCTCAGTTATCAAATGTAGAATTGAAAGTTGTGTGCATGGTGTTTCTATTAGGAACGGGTTCAACTCTGATTTATCTTTAGGTAATGCATTGCTAAATCTCTATGCAAAGACGGGTTCTGTCAAAACTGCCGCTAGGTTGTTCATGAAGATGCCAGAAAAAGATGTGGTTTCTTGGAGCTCCGTGATTGCCTGTTACACTCATAATCGGGATGTAATAGAAGAGTTAAATCTTTTCAACAAAATGATTGACACGAGAATCAAACCTAATTCAGTGACTCTGGTAAGTGCATTACAAGCATGTGCACTGGCAGGTAATTTAGAAGAAGGTAAGAAGATCCACGGAATTGCTACTAGGAAGTGTTTCGAGTTAGATATCAAGGTAGCTACAGCCCTGATTGATATGTACATGAAGTGCTCTGCACCCGAAAAAGCAGGTGATCTCTTCAATAGAATGCCAGAGAAAGATATGGTTTCGTGGGCTGCCTTGTTGAGCGGGTATGCTCATAACGGAATGGCATACAAGTCAATTGGGATCTTTCGCAACATGCTATCAGACCAAACTCAGCCTGATCCCGTTGCTATGGTCAAGCTTCTTGCAGCTTGTTCGGAATTAGGGATTCTTCAACAAGCTCTCTGCCTCCATGCTTATGTGATTAAACGCGCCTTCAAGAATAACATCTTTGTTGGAGCTTCACTCATAGAGTTATACTCAAAATGCGGCAGCATAGACAATGCTGTCCTATTATTTGAAGGGATAACAGACAAAGATGTTATCTGGAGCGCGATGATTGCAGGTTATGGAGTTCATGGACAAGGAGAAGAAGCTTTAAAAGTATTTGATCGGATGGTTAAGCACTCAGCCGTCAAGCCTAATGATGTAACATGTCTCTCGATTTTATCTGTGTGTAGCCATTCAGGTTTGGTTGAAGAAGGCCTCGAGATATTCAACACCATGTTGCATGAATACCAGCTTAAGCCAGGACCTGAGCACTACGGGATAATTGTTGATCTTCTTGGCCGGACAGGAGAGCTGGATAAGGCAATGGAAATCGTTGAGAGAATGCCCAATCCAGCTGAACCGCATGTTTGGGGAGCCTTGCTTGGTGCATGCCGGATTCATAACAACACAAAGCTTGGAGAGGTTGCAGCAAAGAGTCTTTTTCGGTTGGATCCTAATCATGCAGGGTATTACATCCTGCTCTCGAATATATATGCCATGGATAACAAATGGGAAAATGTGACAAACCTTAGAAGTTTGATAAAGGAGAAGGGGTTAAAGAAGATGTCCGGGCAAAGCATTCTCGAGGTGGGGAGTGACATCCGTAGTTTTGTTGCCGGAGATAGATTGCACCTTGATTCTGATCAGATGTATGGAGTGCTAGGAAAACTAGAGGCGAAAATGAGAGAGGAAGGTTATGTTCCCAATGTCGATCTCCTGCTACACGACATGGCAGATGCTGTCTAGATTTGAAGTGTTGAGAAATTTCATGTCGGGAATGTTTCGACCCACATGAAAAGCGTAATGATATGGACACACTCTAGGACTGTAATATTTTTCTATCAAATTACTTGCATCAATTTCATGAAATATGAAGTAGTTACTTGAATCAATGAGCAGTGGCTTCTTTTCCAGAAGCAAGGACAAATTCTACATACAGATTCTTGAAGGCAATCATCACTGTCATCAGCAGAGGACCCATAATTGCTCCCTGTTATTTGGTCGAAAAAACGCAATTCAAACGCGGTCAAGATCACTCTAATTAACATAAATGCAAGCGTTAATTCACAAAAGTAAGGTTTGGACAGAGGAAAATTACTTCCAACATGGAGGGGAAGAGAGCAATGCCCCCGAGTATGCTAAGGCCAGTAAGGTAGGCGTTCTGTCCTGGAATCTCATCTTGGATAGCTGCTGTGCCGTATTCCAACAGAATCTGATGAACCCCCGTCACCAAAACTGCCTCGACATATCTCCCTTCCATGGCCAGCTGCAGCGCAGCCGGAATGGACAAGAACCAAGCCGGTGTAATTTGCAAAACAGCGCTCATAAGAGCGAGGGATGTGGACATGTAGAGGAAATGAATCTGGTAGAATCGAAACAAGAGATAAGTAAAGCTCCCTTGAAAGAATGTGACCTTGGCAGCAGCCAACAGCACGCTGCTGACAGCGTGATCAAGCACTTGAGCACACCGAACCCTCGTGGATTTCGAAAGGGGCAGCATTCCGAGGACATGATCCATAACGCCGCCCGAGTCAGTGGTGATTAGGTAGTACAAAAGCCAGAAGAACACCGTCAATTCGAAGAAAAAATTGAACAATCCTGCAGCCCCTGAAACGAGCGAGACAGCCATGAAAAGCAACAGATTTGCGCCTCCGGCCACAACCGTTGTTCCGCTAGCGAGTACTCTTCTGGAGAGGTCTAACCCCTGAAGCAAGAAGTCTTTCGTTTTCTCCGCTAAGTCTTCCCTTGTGATCAATGACCTGAATTCTCCAAACAAACCGTCGATATCTCTATAGATCGCTCCCCATTCTCTGTTCCTCACCCGCGATTCAATGGCGCGAAATTTCTCAGAAAAAATAGGCTGATCATCACCATTAGTACTCACACTATTCGAAAAATCAAGGCCCGATTTACTGCTATTCGACATGGGATTACGAATCTGATCCTGATTAGTACTCAAGTAATGCTTAACACTGTCAACGACCTCCGTCACATTGTAATGCGCTGCCAGAGAATCGATGTTCTGCGAAACAGTTTCGAAGAACTTGGTGGCGTAATCATCGATCAATCCCAGAACCTGATTCGCATTCATCCATTTCTTGAATCCGACCCTCTCGGCGTAATCGTAATTCATCTCTTCCAAATGTGCTTTGAGTGAAATCACAGCTCCCTTCCCTTCAATTGCGATCTTATACGAAAAGAAAAAGAATCCCAACACAGATCCCACGATCATCACCGTGATCAGGCCAATCGCCACCGCCGTCTTCAACCTGTTGAGCATCATGCTCGTAATGCACCGGCTAATTTTCCCGCCAAAATTAGCAGGGGAGTTACTATTATTGTTAGTAATATTGGTATTTTTGAATTTTAGTCTGCCGCTGCGGCGAACAGAGGAGATGGCAGAGAGAGTGGTGGCGACGCCCGGATCGATCAGAATGCTTCTGTAACCGAGAGCGTAGGCGACGAAGCAAGCCGCGGCAAAAGCCGGCACGGAGATAATGCCAATGCTCTCGTATACGATGACGAAGAGAGCGAAAGAGATGAGCCATTGGACGAGCTTGGAGAATCTGATCTGCCTCTTTCTGCGGTTGGGGCGGCGGCGGAGGAGGCAGCACTGGATGGCGGTGTGGGAATCGACGAGGGAGGCGGTGGTGGCGCGGAGGGCGGCGATCGGGATGGCAATTAGCGTTTCGAAGAGGCCGAGGTTGAGGGAGTGGGACCAGAAGGAGACGAGGGCGGTGTGGAGCTCGCGGAGAGGCATCGAGCAGAGGATCGCCCAGTGGATCGGCCGCCAGTAGCCTTGGAGGAGCTTCGTGACGCCGTAGAGGAGGGCCAGCGAGAAGGCGAGGCCCGCGTGGGCCATCGCCACGTACATCGCGATCCGAACGTGAGGGTCATCGATCGGCAATGGCGACGACGGTGATGGTTCAGTTTGGGGTTTGGGTTCGGGTTCGGGTGCGGATGGCGGTGGAGGGTGGGAGGATTCGGGTTCCGGATGGGGGTCGGGGTCGGGATTATCGAGGATGGGGTGAGTGTTTTTCTTCTTGCGGCGGTGGCGGCGGTGGCAATTGAGGTTTGTGGGAGGAGGAGGAGGCGGATTAATCGGATGATTAGAAGTTGATGGCATTGGTAATCTTGATTAAGGGAGGAAGGTTAGGGTGATTAGCCATGTGTTTAATTTTTAATTTTAATTAAGGAGGAGATTAATGGGGAGAATTCGGACAGTCCCTTGTTTCCTGGTCGCCACAAGTGTTCAGCTTCCCGCGCGAAGGCGCTAAGAGCTTCATATGTTCGAAAAAATATAAGTTAAAAAACAAAAATAAAATGAAATCAAAATTAATTGGTTCTGAGTTTGAAAAATAATTAAATAACCAAAATCCCCATTGAATCAAATTTTGATATCCACCTTTTGCGATTAACATATTTTTCAATATTTTTCAAGTACAAATTTTAATATCGTTTATTTTTTAAATTATCATTAGAAGATCATTTTTATAAAAATTCAATAAAGTTGGAGATTGTTTACCTATATATGGATTAAATAAGTCGAAGATTCAACATTAATATGTTACTTGATATTAAAACTGTCAAGATGTTCAACATAATTGATACACATAAATTACTAAATATCTCATATTTGAGTAATTTTTTGTAAATATTTTTTAAGCTGATAAAAAATAAACGATTTATATTGTAAAATTATACAATAACAATACATTATCTCAAATAATAGACAAATAGTACAAGTGACAGACAACTTTTTTAGTGCCCAAAACATGATACAGCACGCTACATATCATTATATAATTCGATAAACACTTAAAGGAAAAAAAATTCCTCTAATTATATAGTATAGTGTATCCCTCATAGTACAGGTACAGAAAAATTTCACCAACTAACCCGATGAATGCAAATATTCTTTCACTTTGAACAAAAATTAGAATAAACATAAAAGTTCGTGCGTTGCCTTAAAAGTAAATCTAATCCCGCCGTATAGCGGGAAAGCAAAAGCAAAAACATTATCAATTCAATTTGTTTCACTGCCACAGTGCCACTTTAGAAAAATAAAAATATATACATATTATATGCTCTTATTTACAAATTTCTTGTGTAATTTTAATGAAAATCGAATCTAATCATGCATTCTTAGTGGCAGACATTTTTTAAAGAAAAAAAAATATCATTGCTTTTCTGCTATTCGGCGTGTTTTTAATGAAAATGACAAAATAAAAGTGTAAGTGAATAATATTAGGAGTAACTTTTCATGGTAAAAATGTCTTTAGCGTTAAAAGTAGGGGTGTGCGAACACACACCATTGTTAATTTCTGTCCGTTAGATATTCTTTAATTTATCCGATCCGATGGCCGAAATTCAAAAAGGTGTGAGAGAAGTAAAAAGGGGTGTGTGGATATCACACCCCTAAAAGTAAACAGTACCAAAAATGTTTTATTAAAATTTCTTTCTTTGAAGGCTCATATTCTCTTTTCTACTTAAAAAAAAAAGAAGAGAAATGCTAAGGAGATTAATAGGATTCTCCATAGATTTATGTCACCTCACATTTTAATGTTAATTTTCGTATTAACATTATAAAATATTATGCAAAACATATAAGGTGATAGACAATCTATGAATAGTTTCACTTTTGAAAGAATCTCAGTAACATTTATTGAAAAGAAAAGTAAAGATAAATAAGAGTCACATTTGTAGATACTGTATCCAAATGAACTACTTTATTATATAGATGGCCTTGGATTACAATCCACAACCATATCATAAGAGTACTTGGGGGTATGAATATTACTTCATTTGAATCTGTACGTCTTCAAAGAACTACTTCATCCGTTCGCCTACATATAACTAGTGTTATAATCAATAAAAGCAAGTTCGTTATAAACCTCAATACACGAGAGTCCTCTTTAATCACATGCATGATATACAGATGACGTGGTGCCTTGACCAGACACAAGAATTTTTCTTGTTTTTCTTTACTTTTTGCCACTGAAGGTGTTCATTGGTCAAAAATTCCTATTGGCCAGAAAAGAAGGATAATAACTAATTTACTTTGCCCAAAAAGGTGACACCGTTTGCCTCAAATAAAAGGAAAGTTAAAGATTCATCCTCAAGGAATCGTTTTTTTGCATTTCCAAATCAGAAACACTCAGAAAAATAAAGGAAAGAAAGAAAGAAAGGGTGACAAAAAAAAGAATTGTTGAGTTTGCTTCTAACTGAAACAATGGATTCGCACAGCCCCAATTAATACCACTTCTTGAAGCAACCAATCCCCCCAATCCCCAATGCCAAATTACTAACCTACCTAGTTGGTGAGAAACTGGTGCTTTCCTGCTTGCTCTGATCATGGAGGAGCTGGTGCTGCAAAACCTGTTTTCCGGCGACCGGGCGGCGCAGATTGAGGCGGCGACGGAGCTGGGTAAGCTGAAGAGCAAGCAGAGGCACAAGTTGGCTGAGAGGGGCGTTATGGTCCCGTTGATTTCGATGCTGCATTCGGAGGATGTCGAAGCCATTGAAGCTTCTCTGTTTTCTCTGCTTAGTCTTGCCTTTGGCAGTGAAAGGTTAGTCCATCTATAGTTTCACAATCTAAGTGAAGTCGGCTATATGAACCCTGGAACACTAGTGTCCTTAGTTTTGCGTCAAGCCTTCCGTTAGCTCCAAGTATTCTATATTTTTTCTTAAAGTCTCGTGAATCATATAATTTGTGAAAAAGTCTTAAACTTTTCTCTGTTATGTAGGATTTTTAGAGGGGACTCTTCCTTGTGCTGTAAGATTTGAATCTTTCCTTTACTTTCTAACTTTGCAGAAACAAGAGTAGAATTGTGAAGTCCGGGGCTTTACCGGCGTTGCTAAACCTCCTCCGCTGCGAAAGCAGGGCGCTGATCGAGCTCACGATAGCGGCATTTTTGATCCTATCGTCTTGCAACGGAAATAAGTTACCAATTGCATCGTCCGGAGCCATCCAACTAATAGTTGAACTTCTCAATCAAGACTATGCTGAAGGCATCAGCGTGCAAGCCAGACTCGACGGCATAGCCGCACTACACAACCTCTCGACCTGCCATCAGATTATTCCGTCATTGGTTTCTTCCGGCGTGGTGTTTTCGTTGCTACAAATATTCCACGGCTTCGAAAAATCAAACCAACTGGTTGAGAAGGCAATCGCACTACTTGACGACATTGTTTCTTCATCCGAGACTGCACTCGAGGAAACTGCAGGTTCGTGCGGCTCAATCCGGGCACTGGTTGAGACAATCGAAGAGGGATCGATGAAATGCAAGGAGCAGGCAGCGAGAATCCTCCTGCTTATATGCCAGAGCTGCAGAGAAAAGTACAGAGGACTGATACTGAGGGAAGGAGCAATGCCGGGACTGCTCCAGCTGAGTGTCGATGGGACGTGGACGGCTCAAACCACGGCCCGGGAGTTGCTGTTTCTCTTGAGAGACTGTTCCAACTATGGTTCGAGAAACAAGCAGTCGAGGAACAAGGTTATAGAGCAGATTATGGAGGAAATCGATGCCGAAGGAGAGAAAGTTGCGGGGACAAGTACATCGGCACAGAGGCTGGTGGAGGAGATGCTTGCAAAGATCAGCATCGGACGATGATCTCGACCAAACCCTGAGCTTTGCCGTTAGCGATGTAAATACAGCCGAAAAAAATAGTTCAACCAGATTAAGATGTTAACACATAGTCGTTTATCCCGTTTATTAAAATTAACAGTAAATTTGACAGAATTGACAGTTGAATTAAAAGTCTAGCAGGCAAATCGAAAACAATCACAAGAACATTGAAAATACCGCATCAACGTTTAGCAAGCAATCTCATACAAATCTCTCACTGTTTCAGTTGAGTAAGCAATCAACTACGGAAAAGAAGAGTGAATATTTTTGTTACTATATAACGAAAAAGAACCTGTAGTGTAGCTACCATATTCTCCTTTCGTATAAGAGAATGGTTCGGAGGATTATTGAACTGACATTTATAATATCTTTCTACAAAGAAAAAAGAGAAAATAGGGCCTCTACGCCATGGCAAAACCCGACAGGTAGAGTACGTTTCAGCCTGACCTTCTATAAAAGCTGTAGGCCACAGCCACTGTTGCCACTGCTCCAACAACCGCAGCAGCTGCAAGAACATCACTTTGCTCCCATTTCCCAATCAAGCTTGACAGCTTCCCTGAGGCATCCTTCCTGGCACACGCCTCTGTGGTCTCTTTCAGCTTCTTTTCCTCACTTCCACCTTTCTGCTCCAAACTTACTTCTTTGCAGCATGTAAATCCATTACTATCAGCGCCCTGGCAACAGCCCGAAAAGTTCTCATTACTCTGAATCTGATTGACGTTTTCTTGGTGAGTCAGGTTGCCATTTTCTTGGGACTTCTCCTTGATTTTCTTACTTTCTCCTCCATTTGGAAGCTTCTGGCCATTAATTTTTTCAGCTTCATCAGAAGATGCTCCCATTTGGCCCCTGTAAGGAATGAAATTGAATTTCATGTTCAGCTATTTAAAGATTCAATTCTAAGTTTCGTTAATAGCAATTAAGTAACGCAGTTATATCCAATTAGCACCAATTGACTAAGATCTACTTTGCTTTCGCCATCTCTTTCCACTGCCTACTTGACCCTATCTCCCCTTCCTGAAAACCACCTCTGGTCTAGTTTATCGATAAAAAAAAGAGTTGTCTGATTTGGTTCACCGAGATGATCTAGCTATCAACTATTCATCCCACGAAGGTAACACACACCTTGACAGAAAGAAAAATGTTACCATTTCCTTGCACATGAGAATCTAAACAAAATGCACTCATCCTATGAAATAGAAATAAGAACAAATGTCTCCTTGACTATTTGTTTTTAAACGTGTGGTGATAATACTTCCGACAAGTTCACTTACCTAAATTTCCTTACAATTCTAATCTTTCCTGAATCAGTAACATGATAGTCAAATGTTATATACCTAATACCAGAGGAATGCTACGCTCCATAAAAGTTCCTCCATGTTAACGTAACTCTATATCGCTAATCTATCATACAAGACTAAAAATAATCAGCCGTAGAAAATATAACAGAAGCTTCAGTTTCAGTGAAATTTTCATCGGAAGGCAGTGGGCAAAATAAAAAACACACAAACCTCCAAAGTCGCTGTATGATCTCTCCCTTCCCAATATGCTGATCAAGCAATTCCGGCACATCATCAGGAGTGACGTAGCCATACCTGCAATTCGTAGTACAGACTACTCAAATTCCTTCATCCAGTCCAATATGATAAATTTTAAATTGTTATGATCCGGATATTACCAGTGGCCTGTTATGCTTCCATCTGAACCTGGGCCGTAAATAATCAAGTTTCCAGCATACTTGTGGCCTCCAATGTGAGAGCAAGGAATAACAAAAACCTGATTCGTCAGTCCTCGCAACTCAGTCTCCACTTTGAACTTATCAATCAAAACAGGTCCACAAACACCACATCTTTTATCTCGACTACCATGTGCACACACAAATACATAGGAGCCAGTCAAGGCCTCTTGCACTCCAGAAGCCCATGGTTTATCATTCACAAGGACATCGTCAACAAAGTTGTCCACATCCGACTCTTTCAAGCCCCTTTGATCAAGAAACAAAAGCAAACTCAGAATCACAAAAAGGAATTTACAGGAAACAATAACGAAAAAACTCTTCAATTCCTTGTAAGACAAGGAATTAGTCATAAACTTAGCTATTAAATTCAATTTCTAGAACTAATTTCAGAAGCTAATACATCTAATTATCTATTTATTTCAGTAAATTCAGCACAATTTCGTAATAAAAAGAAAAGTCGAAACAGAAATAAAACACTAAATGCGGTCGTAACTTGCATTCAATCAATTCCGTGAAAAATCTCCAAAACACACTAAATTAGGTCGATTTGAGACTTGAAATCGGAAAATCATAAACTCTTATCTCTAGCTAGTAATCATCGAAATCTCCAAGTCAAATAAAGCAAATCTGAAGAATCAAAACACCACTCACTGATTAATTATCTAAATCCTATAAATTCCGATTAAAATTAAGGCAACTACATAACAAAAACCTCAAGAAATCAACATGAATTTACTTGTATTTGATCATTTGAGGGAAAATCAACACATCGCCGTCGGAAAACTCAGTTCCTTCGCGTCCTTCAATTATTGTCAGCGGCGTCTATCAAAAACAAAGAAACAAAGTGAGTAACGGAGTCAACTCAGCTCAAACAAGAACTCAGCATCTTCAGGAAATAAGAAACGGCAAGAAAAAGCGATCAGAAACGCCGACGAATCGAGCTGGAAAACGGACCTTAACGGCGATGTCGTTCTTGCGAGCTTTGAGAGCGGAGGCGAAGAACTTAGGGAGCGGATCGGACTCAGAGCCTTCGACGCGCGACGGCCAGGCCTCGGGGCTCTTGTAGCAGAGGAAGACGTGGCGGTCGTAGGCGTTGACGGTGCCGGCAAGCTTTTCCTTGAACATCTCCGATCTCTTGAAACCGTACGTCTCGTCTTCTGCGGCGGAAACGGCGGCGGAAAGGTTGTCGGAGGCCATTGCTACAGTTCGACGAGGCGGAGGAGGAGGAGGGAGGGGTTTTGAGAGGGTTGAAGTTGAAGGAGTAGAGAGGGAAAAGATGAGAGAGAAAGAGCGTTGTTGTTTGGTTGTTGGTGGTGATAATATGAGGAGGCTGGGGAGGGAACGATGGTGTCGGTACGGGCGTAGGTGCGCAGTGCGGTACGGGTGTAGGTGCGCAGTGCGCATACGGCTCACGATGGGCTTTCTGAAGATCGGGATCGGGACGTGTGGGACTGGACGGTGATGGGGAGTAGGGTACTGTGCTTGGCGCTCAAGCGCGTGGTATATTGTATGAGAGCGTGTGCACAACTCGCTTCAATAGCAATTATTGATGAATTTAGGATTTTCAATTTAAAATGCAATAAATAGTAAAAAAGCCGTATACGATTCGAGTCTCATTTTGAATAAGCCCGTATTCAAGTGATATCAATTATTAAGAGAAAGTTGCAAAAAATTGTTATTAAAATGTGTGCAGTTATAACTTTTTTCGTCAACTTTATCAAAATTTCGTCAAAATAAGTCACGTTAGGAGGACCATTGTTATAATTGTGTTAAAGTTAGGATGCTATTACTCCAATTGAGTTAAAGTTGATGAACTTTTTTTTCAACTAGGTTAAAGTTGAGAGATTATTGCTACAATTTTTTTTTCATTTGGTTTTACATATTTGCCCTTTGATTCAACTTCGCATGCATTGCATGTGACTCATTTTGAAGGAAGTTCTAACGGAGTTGATGAAAATGACAATAGTTGTACGTAATGATGAATTAATTGACCAATGATCAAGAATTTTTAGATGAGGGACCATTACTCTAATTGGATTAAAATTGAAAGATCATTGCTATAATTTCCTCAATTATTAACCAGTGTTTGTGAGACAATTTCTCCTGCAAGCATTTGTAACTTTTATCATTTTAAAATGAGGCTGTTTTAAATAAATAATTTGTCATATCAGACGTGCCACTATTGACATATAGCAACATAGCATAAATATTGAATTGTAATATATATATAGGGAGAAGACAAAAATCATGAAGCTTACACCTTAATTACCCTTCTCCCATTAAGATTTCAAAAAATAAAAATAAAAAACAAGATTCACAAAAAATAAACTCACATAGTGGAATTTTGAGTAGTTACGTTCATTATTTTTAAAACACAATTAACAAAAAAAATGCCAATTGTCACATAACATGTGGCAGAATGCTAATATTATTCGTATGTAAACTTGTAACACAAGTAAACTTGATCTATAGGCCTCTAAACTTCCCATTTGAATTTGTCGTTGATGTATATTTCCTCCTTTTAATCTCTCCGAGATATTTCGTGCACGCAAAAGCGGAATGTCCTACAAACGGAGGAGGACCCACTCTCTGCACCCGGGGAGTGGGGTACAAGCGCGTCGGTCTAAATCACCCAACGGTGCACCAATTATATTTTTGTGATTCCCTGCTGCCCGTGGATTCCTTGGTGACGTGGCGACCAGCAGTTGGGCCTTCACATTCTGTCACAAAACAGCCCGGTCATTCGTTGATTCAGTCAAGCCTTTAGCCCAACGTGGACGACTTCTAATTGTTTCTTTTATTTATTTATTGAGAACGACTTTTAATACTCGATTTAATTTGTTTATTTGGTGAACTAATATTCAACTTAATTTGCCAAGCAATGACGTTTTTATTTTGATTTTTCACGTTTGAGTTTTGGATGCTTAGGGCTAGTGTCTCAATTGGGTTGCAGGAGAAATTTTTACACCTAAAGCTTGTTACGAAAGTTTCATTTCGCTTTAAAAGATATCAGGGGGAGAATCATACTAGAAAGCCCTGCTCAAGCTGTAATATATTTTATTATTCTTGTGATGTTTGTTTCAATTAAATAAAATATTAAACCTCGCATGTATATGGGTCAGTCTCCTATCCTAGCCGCCATTGACCTCCTTCCTGTTATTTTCAACAATAAATAAATAAAATATAGGGGATGGTCGACATTTAAATAAGGGATTGTAAAAGAATGTATGCCTGTTAAAGGAAAGAGAAGTGTAAAAATCATTTCCGTTAAATAATGTGTAAGATTTAATCCTTGTTATATCTTCATGTTTTATTTTTTGACAAACAGTAATATTAATGGGTTAAATTGAATAAATGTTAGTCGAACCCCCGCACCAGAGTGCAAAGCATTATAGCTTTCCGCTACTACAATAAAGCAACATCTGTCTTCGTGTTGTTTAAGTTTCTCTTTCAATTATTTATGTTGAGAGCAAGGAAATAGCATCAGCAGTGTCAAATTACAACCCTAATCGGAAAACATCTTGTTCGCCGGACCTATTTGACTGTTCCGAGCAGTATACAGGCCGAAAGAAGGCCGGAAGGCGGACAATTAGGTAACGGATTATTTGAATTAGGCATTCATTCCCCATTTTTCCAATGCAATTGCATTTCTTCAATCTCAGGAATTTACCAAATTGTAATCCTTGCAATGGAAAGGAACCATTGGAGACTAGTTCTTCATCAAAGGGAAACAAAGGTTAAGAATCAAAAGAAATCGATCTCTAAATAATTACCGGATGGCTTCAAATCAACGCCCGGCATCTTCCCGTTCATGGGTTCTTTCGGTGTATCAGGAGTGTCCAGTATGTAGTGCTTTGGCACCTGGGGTGGAGTTGTACAGCGAATTAGTGCCCAGTTCACGCTTTGGAAAAACGGATGCTGTTTAACTTCTGTTGCTCCCCTCCTATATGCAAGACGATGCTGTGGTTCTTTGACAAGTAAACCTCTGATCAGGTCCCTGGCTGCAAAGCTGACAGAAGGCGACTCTGGAAATCTTAAAGGCTGGCCAACCACGTTAAACAAAGTAGCCCGGTTTCCTTGCCCCTTGAATGGAGTTCTTCCGAACAAAAGCTCGTAGAGAAAGATCCCAAATGTCCACCAATCCACGGCGCTGCCATGGCCTTCACCTTTAATGATTTCAGGCGCCAAGTACTCGTGTGTTCCCACAAAGGACATTGATCTAGCACTCGTTGGTTCTGCAACGAGCTCAGGGAGAGGGCGCGCTTGATTGTGGACATCATTATTATTCTTCTTCAATTTGGTCTTTTTATCTTTCTTGGGCTTGCTCGAGAAAAAGCGTGGACCAAAACATGTGGGGGTAATGCAATCTGGCTGCATCACACAAGTCGGCTGGATGCACGCAGGCTGAACACAATATGCTGACTTCTTTGTCTCCAAGGTTAAGTTCGAAGATCTTACCAGGGTGGGGGAAACGGTGCATCTCAAGGAAAGGTCGAAATCTGAGAGCATTATATGTCCATCTTCCCTAACCAAAACATTCTCTGGTTTGAGGTCTCTGTAAATGATCCCGAGCATATGCAAATACTCCAAAGCAAGAAGAACTTCAGCCACATAAAACCTGCAAAAACAATCGGGAAATTAACACACTACAATTATTATCATTAGCATGTCCCCAACCCTGGCAAATAAATGTGTGCAAACACATGATGTCCTTCTAGTTTATAGGTTTACTCCACTTCCACTAAAGGCTTTTATTGAAATATGATTCCTCTTGCAACCTAAACTGAACTGTGTACGTGTATCCTAAATTAAACGTGTACGTGACTCAGTGAGGGAGGAATGACGGGAGAGTTCTACATCCAGACCATCAGTCCTACAAAGACAGCCTTTATAATCACCGAAACCACAAATTTCCTTTTATGACATAAACGACACCGAACAATATGTTCATACAAGTTACAACGGGGAGCTGCATAGAGGTATATTTTGAAATGGTAAAGCATATGAGAGTTGACAGTCCATAGAATATTTTGAGCATGGTTTCAAGTTTAACTTGCTTTTTCCACCGTAACTGTTTAGTCAATAATGCATGTGTGCTTCTTCATTTTCTGCCTCGTTCGTATAGCAATAAGGTAATTTTGTGGTTTAGTATACAAAGTCATTAGACCAACGAGTAAACTGAAAGGATAAGTGTGAAGGAATATCTAACCTGGCAGCGTGCTCCGGAAAATGCTTCCCAGGTTGTTTTTGTCTGAGTGCATGCAGATCACCCCCTGGACAAAACTCCATCACCAAACAAGATACCTTCTCCGTCTCAAAGTGTGTATACAATGTTGGCAGGAAAGGATGATCCAGAGATTGCAGTATCTCCCTCTCTGTCTGAGCCCTAAGAAGTTTTTTCCTACTTGCCAGTAATGCTTTATCCATAACCTTCATGGCGAAGTAAGTTTTAGTGCCAATCAGTTCAGCTAAATAAACGCTGCCTATATCTCCACATCCCAGTGTCCTAAGCAACTTGAAATGCTCCTTACCCAGCGTTCCATCATGATGAGATCGCTCAGCTTTCACTGCTTCCCATCTAATATCATTCGCCTTGTGGGGCTTGTACATGGCATTGCTCAAACTACTGGAGCTGCTCTCATCGCTAACATCGCTGCCAGTGCTGCCTCTATAGATGCTGGTCGTCCTGCTCTCAATAAGATCACAGGAATTAGTAACTTCGCCGCTTTCAACAGACTTCTCCACACTGCTGGTACATTCACTGACTTCTGTGTTGGTGAAACTCTGCTTGGCTTCACAATACAGAGAGGCAGAATATAAACTGTTCTGAGGGCTTGCACAGTGAGCAACGAAGTGGCTATTTTTCTGCCCGGCCACCATTTTATAAGGAACCAAACCGTGATTTCTAGATTCCAGATATCTACTCGAATCACAATCATTAACCGGATTCTTGTCACTTGATTTTGCTTCCAGCATGGAAACCTTGTTCAGATAAGAAGTTTCGGCTGATTTGTTAAGAACATCATTTGGGCCTCCATGTTCGAGTTTTCCTTTATTCGAACTGTGGTAATGTTTCCCCATATGGAGAAACTCTTCCTGCTGCATGCTATGATTAGTTGCCTTGTTGGGATTCTTTAGATTACTTACAGAACCATTTGAATAGCTAACTGTCTTTACCGAATAAGTATGCGCAGTCACGCAAGATGGCGACAAAACCCCTTCGCTTCTCGATTGTTTTGGAGATGGGGGCTGAGAAGGACGAGCAGTCCCAGTTGTGGAAGGAGGGTTGTTGCCTACCTCCAGCGGTGCAGAATAGCGAATCTTCGGCAAAGAACTAACCCCATCAACCAGTGACTCCATGGCTTTCACACAGTCACTGTCACTGCAAATTCCAACTGAGCAAAGTGATTATATGAGATGTAATTATCTCTCTACCAAAGGCATTAATTACACAATCATCAACTTAAATGTCTTCTAAAAATCAAATTAACAAGGCAGATTGCATCAGAGACGTCGATTCGAAACACAGAATGCAAATTAAAACAAAACATAATCAACAAAAAATCTGCAAGAATATATACAATTAAAGAAAATCCCAGATGAACCGAAATTCAAGAATATATACAATTAAAGAAAAGGAGGAAAATCCGTTTCTTTGACAATCCAAGGCTGCAAGAAAATGATTATTTGACAAAATTTTGAACAAATTTCTCTTCTTTTGAAAACCCAGAAACCGAAATTCTCCTGCGATTGAACCCAAGTTCTAATTTTGATTCTTTCCAAAACCAAACCCGACTTTTCATTTTCTTTCTTTTCCCAGTTTCTCGGTAACCAAACAGCACAACAACGCAAAAGAACCTCAAAGCAAGGAAAGAACCCAATTAGCCAAAGAGTGCTTAGAAAAATTACCTGATCAGAGGAGAGAGAAAGCAGACGAGAGAAAGCAATCTTGCATGGCTGGCTGGTGGGCACAATGAGAGAGAGAGAGGGAGGGGAGAGAGAGAGAGAGAGAGAGAGAGAGACCCAATGAGCGAGAGCTCACAGAGAAAGTGAAACACCTTTGAGGGGGCCTCTGCTTTCTGTCTGTTATCTTTTGGATTTCACTGAAGAGCTTCAGATCCGATCGACCAAGAAATCCAGAGGAGTGAAGCAACAAGGCAACAATGAGGAAACAAATAGTAATAAACTTATGAATTTTTAATTTCTGGGGAGAGCAGAAAGTTGGAGTTTCTCTGTTTTTTCCCGTCGCGGTGTGGATTTGAGAGAAATACGAAGCCAAAATTCGCAAGCAAAGCGTTAAAGCTTAAAAAGCCGTCTTTGTCTTTGGATGTTTGTTTGTTTTTTTTTCCCTCTGTTTTTTGTTCTCTGAGAAAAAAAAAATGAAAAAAATGGAGGAAAGAACGCCTCCCTGCTTTGCTCTGCTTTTTTTTCTTGTTCTTGTTTTTGTTAAAAAAAAACCCAACTTTTGGGTTACTATTTTTCTGATTTTGGGGCACCTTAGCTTCTGATTTTGGGGTCGCCACTTTTAATTTGTGTTTGTCAAAACAAACATTGTTTTAGTAGGTTAAATAGAAATAGTTATTTAGTAGGAATAGAGAAATATGAAAGATGTGTAATATCCATATACTCCATTTTACTTTTCACATACATTTTTTAATTTTCAGCCGACAGGTCAGATGAAATGAAAAAGATTAACGAAAAAAAATTAATATATAGTGTGTGAGAAGTAAAATAATTAAAACCTGCAATATGACGCATAAATATAATTAGTTTCAGCAACTGCAGTAAAGCATCATCAGCTAATATATTTTTTCGAGACAATTGTGTCATCCATTTTATCCAATATATGATAGAGCGTAGGTCCTCACCATTGTCACATTGTCAAGCATTCTTTCTTCTCAAATATTTTTTTTCTCCCTAAATTTTAATTGTGCAATGCTTATTATTAAATTTTAATTAAATCTAGTCTAAAGAGTGGAAAAAATCAATATATGCTTGGCCACCGGAAGAAGAGCTGCAAGCCCTCCTAAAAAGCACAAGTGCTTAATCAAAAATGGACACGTGGTCAAATAACTAAGGAATTGAAAATTTAAATCGACATTACTCTTTTCAAAGAAACATGTGTCTCATTTCAATTGGATTTTCAGAGGGACAGTCAAGCGTTATTCCAAATGTAATTGGACAATGTTTTGATTGGGCTGCGACACCAAAATTCAGTGAGTGCATAATTTTCATTTTTAAAACATTATTTAGGTCCAAGATAATTAAATTAAATTGTAATTAGTCGTAATCACATGGGGATTAAGAAACCGCACAAATATCATTAACTTCTTTCGCGGGAACCAGGTGAGAGGCTTCACATGCATGCACGTGAACTCCAGCCACAAAGCACGTGGACGGCTGTCACACCCGGCGCATGAATCTACGGTACGCCCGCGGTGAAACTAATAAAAATGTTTCATCTGGAAGGACAAGGGCGCCCGTTATCAAACGTTACCGAGCTTCGGGCATGTGGGCCCAATATGCCACGCCGCTGGGTTCCACTGCTTCAGCACATGGAGCTTGAAGGATAGAAATTTTTCAGAGCGCTTAGAACAAGACATGGTATATCAATTGTCATATATAATTAGTTAAATTTTAGGATAATTAGTGGAAAGCTAAAAACAATTTAGTTTTAATGAAAAATGAAGAAATAAAAGTGTAATAAATAGTACCAGAAAAATGTTTAAATGTGATTTTTTATTAAAAGTAAACAGTATCGTGAATGATTTGTTAGAACTCCCTTAAATTTCTTTTTAAAAATTTCAATTAATTATATCATTACACTTAATATTTCGAATTGTATACACTAAAATCATGGGAAAGGTGGTTTTATGTACTTGAAGCGGTAAGCACACAAAGAGGCCGATAACAACTTACATAAAATAAATTCTTTAATTATAAAATGATAATTTATCATATAATATTATTTGAATATAAACTTAAATTTAACATTGTATTTTAGAACATGTGGGCTAAACATATTTTATGTAAGTCATTCTCGTAAATACAGTAATTTTTCTATCAAATACGGTAGTTTTATTTTATCAAATACGGTAGTTGAGTGGATACCACATGACGGTGACCAGATACACGTAACATGCTTTATAAAAAAATATGGGTCCCAGGAGAAACCCACTTCCTCAAACTTTGATTCCCATCAAACATCGGACGGTTCTAATTGCTTCCGGACAGTGATGGATGCTTTGCACCGTAAACTCTATGTGATGCAAAACACTTGGTTCTTGACACGTGTAATTATTAGGAGGGAATTTAGACAGGATCTTAACCAGTAGGGACCAACATGCTTTGGGCAAATCATTTTCAATTTTCTCCAATTAATTAGGATTGGTGTTAGAAAAAAAAAATTAGGATTGGTGTTAGGAATCTTTCGGATATTTAATTCGACCATATAATGTTACTATTTTGTTCAAATTATAATACCCATTTTTTTTTACCTTATGACATGAAATAGTAAACTACACGATTTGCGTTTTTGGTACGCATAAAAATTTATGAGTGATATAGAAAATGCAGAAACTTGTTTCAAACTCGAAAATCTTAACTTTCTTCTTTAGCATGAGAACATATTGACTCATGTTTGAAACTCATTGACCACACATGCTCAGCATATGAACAAGTAAATATTTTTTATTTTTTATTTTTTTCAGTCAGGCACTCACATTGTCGTGCGATTTACCGATCCATACATGTTATAACATATGAAATTATGAAATTTCAGCATGATCAATTATATTGTAGCATGTGAACCACCACAAAATGGCCCAGTGGTCAGGAACAAATCTCAAGCCCATATTCCACAAGGCACATCCTTAGTTCAATTCATAACATTGATAAATCATACTATGGTGGCCAGGAGGACGCCGAAATGCCTCTATGAGTCTTCCCGATCCCCTACTAGGATAGACTGCCGTGGTGAAGCCACCACTTGGTCCCCTTTTGAAGAAAAAACAAATTGTATTGTAGCATGTGAATTAGTAACATTACGATGTACATCCCATTGAAAAAATTCTCCATACAAACTAGAAGCATAAATAAAGAAACATTCTGCATTCTGATGATATCATAAACATTCCTTTCCTTCTCTGTAAATGGAGGGGAAGGAATGTGATGAGGAACCTAAAGAACAATCTAGTTCAATTATTTTGAGATTGTATGGATGGAACTAAAACGAAAGATGTCAAGATTGTTCTAGCAAATTATCCAGGTACAAATTTAAGATGTATCTCGCTGTTGACAAAACATCGAGCCTCTTCTCGCTCGGTTCATACTTCCCCTTCCGGAGCTGGTACCGATGAGTTACGGCTGAGATTGTGTATGTTTGGCCTTCTATTGTCACACTGTCCCCACAATGTAGGTTCTGCAGCATGGAAGGTGCAATAAGAATATACACAAGGAAAATCAAGTGAAAAAAATAGCTACCTCAGCAGCAAATTCGACTAATCATGCATCCGTAGGGCCTGCTGCTCCCCCATGAATGAACGAACAGAGTAATATAGACAAGAAGACAGACGTAACCGAACTAATCATATATATTTCCATCAGTGAAACCAACACAACAGAGTAATTCCGACAGCATGACAGACAGAAACAATCAGTATGGACGCACGTATAGTTTGAGGGAAGGTTCCGGTGCAGTTCCCTGGTTTTCTGAACTCGCGAATAGGGGTGTCCTCTCGCCGCATAAATGTGATGACGACTGAACAGTGAGAGAATAATATAACATGGCGTCCATATCTTCGGATACAACCCAGAAGGGCTTGCTTGTCCTTTGTACATAAAACCCTTATGACAGTTTCGCGCAGCTTCAATAGTTCTTCCGCTTCCAAGATAAAAAAGAAACAAAAATGACGCAAAGGAAAGGCTGTGATCACCTCACCATCTCTCTGCAGAAATCGGCAAGCTATGTCTTTGTGTTCTTTAAGCGTGTGCAATAAGGACTGAAACTTATTTCTTACAGCTTCTTACAGTTTTTGACAGATCTAAGTCGATTCAGTAAAGGGTCTATGCTATCGCTATATGAGTTATAGGAAGTGACCAGGTTTTTACCCAAGAGAAGTACTACTTCAGAAAGGTTTTCACACATTCAAAATCCGACTAATACCAACATGCCAAGATGTCGATACACATTTAAAAGTGGACGTCCCACAGCCTCAGTACGGTTTTGCCTTTCTCGACGGCACAGAGATGGGTAAAGTGGGATGCATTGGGGTTCAATCTCCTCCAAAAACTGGGACACTTCCCAAAATCATCGCCAACACCAATCCATCGGAACAAGCGTATATGCCACTCCTAGAGCAAAATGGCTTTCAGTTACCAACTCTTTCAAGTTTCAACACATCGATCACGCAGCTGCTACCAAATTGGCACTCGAAAAACTTCCTTTTATAAAGCCAATTTCTACATCTGTGTCATCCTAATCGACGTCATTCGCGCTTAATCGTTACACTAATCGAGTTTAAACAGCTTATAATAACATTAAGATAATAGCAAGGAGCAAATGCAGCAGCAGCACATGCATAATTCCCACTCAACAGACATTCACAGATTCAGAACTGATCCCCAAAATTATTAGTTGGATTTGAATCCCTTTTGCCACAAGTTCCAATCTGTCTAACATTTTTAATGCCTTTTTTTATATTTTAATTTCTTATCCAACTACGCAATTGCAATTCCTCAGACAAAAAATAAATAAAAAATAATTCGCAGAAGAGGATTAATAATTTGGAGCAATAATATCTGAGCAAAAATTCAAGGACTTACGGATGGGAAGCAACGAACGCCGAGGTTCTTGGGCGGAGGAGTAATTTCGATGACTTTGTAAGGGTCATAGTTATCTCGATTCTTCTCTCTCTTTCTGCAGGAGACTTGAACCAGCTGCAAGAACAAACAATGGCGACAGAAAATGGAGATTTCAGCTATTTATTTATAACTATATAAATAAATAGAAAAAAAAATGAGAAATCTATGAATCTGTGTGCACCTTTGGACGCGGACTCAGGCCCAGATTCCAGGACACCATCGCCATTCTCTCTCTTTCGCGTGCGCGCCGTTCTCTACCTGTGGCTAATACTTGACGCAGACCCGCTCGGTGAAAACGCACGCCTGCCAGAAATATAATGGGAAGATTAAGAACACCGGATCACATGTTTTGATATTTTAAAAATTATAATAATTTTTTACCGTTTGATGAAATTTAAAAAATTCGAATTACTTGATTCAGTGACCTTAGTTTAAAAATATGATTTTTCGTTAAAGTGAATACTACCGAGAGCTTTTCGTTAAAATTATCAGGAAAACTAATAAAAATAACTTAAAAACTTTGAGTTTTAATGATAAAAACAAAATAAAAGATAAAATGAATAGTACTATTATTGATTTTTTAGTGTAAAAATATAATTTTTCGTTAAAATTATCGAAAAATTTTCATTAAAGTTTTCAATATAATTTCTATCTTTTCTTTTAATTTTTAATTTTGGGTTGATTTTACAGGAACCACTACGTTCAGTTTATTTACAATTGGACGCCACAATTTTTGTACGCTCATATTTTACCAGTACAATTATATCTTCCTTTTAGTAATTTTAAACAGAAAATTCGGATTTTTGATTCGATGCCAGAGAGGTTATTTACTGAAATTATATTTTAGAGATAATGGAATGTAATAGTTGATGGTTGAATACTTTGTTTAAATCATCAAAAAAGATATATAACTATCAACTGACACATCATATAATTTCTACAGCATTTTCTATTCTAATATCAATCTAAATAATGCGAGAAATACTCGAACCTGAATACAGAGTAAAAGACATTACTTGTTTGGAAGTGTTTGTAAAATAACTTAAAACGCTTTTAAAAAATATATTTTTGAAAAAGTGTTTAAAGTATTTCTTACAAGAAGCACTAACCATGTCTACAAAAACATTTTTAACTATTTTAAAAACACTTTAAAAAAAAAAACCCTTAACTATAACAAAGTCTATGCCAGCGGCTTTTGAGTAAAAACCATTTCACCCTCATGACATGATGTTAAAATTTATTTTGTTTTGAGTAATAAAATACCCAGCCTCCTTTATGGTCAACGGAAGATGAGTGAATCGAACTTGAGATCTTCCATCACTAGAACGAGAAGTATCACTAAACCAACAATTAACGAAAAATACTTCGGACCAGGAAAGTAACAACGAAAATGGCTAACCCAACAGCGGATTCTGCAAAAACTGAAGAAAATAACTCATGGCAGTCTCTCAATGCCGTCGCAAGGAATAAAAACCAGTGCCGGAATGCAAATATCTGCACCAATGTGCAGACTGTTAATGTCAATTGCCAGGTCCCTTTAATCTCGTAGTCACGGTACAAAAAGACAGCTTCAAAGAAATATAAAGAATTCAACAAACAATTATATGGAACGAGAGAGAGAAACTGAAAACACAAGGCTGTAGACTTGAAGGCAAGAGCTACAAAGTTAGGTTCTCATTTTTTGGCTGCAGAGTGTGTTCTTTCGTCCTATGATACAACAAACCTCCTACCTCCCATATGGATGATATCGGCCACTACCTGCGCCACCGTATCCCCCTCCTCTACTACCGTAAAAGGAAGCTCCACTACCACCTCCGTAGCCACCTCCAAAACCTGCATCATAGCCACTCCCGTAACCACCGCCACCAGCTGCCCCGCCAGCACCTCCATATCCCCCATAACTCTCGCCTGCTCCACCATAACCGCCTCCTATATCATAACCTCTGCTGTAGGCTCCTCCATAACGGCCTGAATATCCCATGGAGGATTCTCCCCTATAAGCCCCTATACCACCACCGCCGCCGCCGCCGCCATATACTCCATATCCACCAAATTCACTGCCACCATATCCTCCATAAGCACTCCCTCTACCACCATAGGCAGCAGCTGACCTATAAGCACCAGCACTAGCACCAGCACCACCATAACTGCCACCTCCATATCCACCATAGCTTTCTCCATACCCACCACCATATGCAGGTCTAGAATCATTATAACGTTTCGATGGTGGTGCAGGTTGGTTTGGCTTCTTTGGCTCTGCCTTTTTTATCTCCACCTAACAGAAATAACAGATGAACCTAAATTATCAAGCTTCTTGAGTGATCATAGATGCATTTACTACATGGCCAGGCCGTCTGAGTACATGTAAACTATTTTTTTTACAAATAAGTGAATTCCACCTCAGTGACTATTTTTTTATACATAAGTGAATTCCACCTCAGTTTTGTTGGTCAAGCGTATGGTTTCATTACTCATCACTTAAAAAGTGGATAAAGCAATAGGAACATTTTTTTGAAGCAATAAGAACTTTAAGTAATCTATAGGACTACTAACCAAGCAATAATTTAGTGCAACCCATTACAAAACCATTCCAATTTCCACATTGATCAGCGAAAGTAAAAAGAGGGAGCAAACACTTAATTGACAGCTTGAGAGACACATCTAATAAACACTGTACAGTTCGACACACCATAATTCTAAACTACAACCAATGCAACAGATAATGCATATGATAACTATTTCGGAATTCGCTCCATGTGGCATAATCATAAAGTATATAAGGGCACAGACAAATGCAAGAAAAGCCTTTTATCAGTAGACAACTCACCTGAGCTCCAGCAAACTCAAGCTTGTTCCCCTTGTCCAAGAGTTCATCAACTGCTTGATCTGTGTCAAAGGTGACAAACCCAAATCCACGGGAGCGACCAGTGGAGTGGTCCCGCATAATCTGATGTTCCTTGACCTCTCCGTACTGTGAAAAGAAGTCACTAAACTCCTCTGCCCATTTAAAAAGAACATATAAGTACCTCATTAACCATACCCGAAGAAAAACTACAAACGGAAAAGGGAAAAAGCAACCAAAAAAGGGCACCTTCATTTACGGTTGTTGGAATTCCACCCACAAATATCTTCTTAGTCTTGAAATCCTTAGACCCCATTGCTCCCCGGGGTATTGTTCGCTTGATTTCGACCTGCAAATTATGAAATTTTTTCACAAAGTAAGCTCCTTTTTTTACAAACAGAACAAGTATACAGCTCGAAAATACCTACTTGTTTGCCATTGATAACGTGAGTCTCGTCAATGACTCTATCAACCACAGAGGGGTCTGCATACGTCACAAACCCGAAACCACGGGGTTGCCCCGTCTTCCGGTCCTTCATTATCACCGAATCTATAATCTCACCGTACGCACCAAAATACTTTATAAATTGCGCTGCATTACCAGAAACAGATCCCCATTCAGAAACCCTAAAAACTACAAAATCACAGTAATCAACTCAGCAGAAACGAAAATTGAAATTCCTACCTGTAGTAGTCTCTCTTGCCAAACCCCCTATAAAGATTTTCCTACGGAATTACAGAAAAATAGCTAAGCTGAGAGTCGTTTTTTAACTGGGTTTTCCCTAAATTTTCTCGGGAACCAAACGGAGTTAAAATTAGAGGACAAAGAGAGCTTACCCGGGGCTGGCGCCGTCGCCAGTTTGAGGCTGGGACCTGCTGTAGTCGTCATCCTCCGCCGTCTCGTGTCTGTGGTCAGCCTGGTTATTGTCCTGAGCTTCGCCATCGAGGTTGTGGTCGTTGGTCCGAAAATCCATGGGGGTATCGGATTCTGAGAGCAGGAAGTACAGAGAGAGAAGAAGAAGAAGAAGAAGTCTGAGCCCTAGAAAGTAGACAGAGAAGAGGAAGGGTTGGCTGCCGAGGATCTTAAGACTTAAACCTCTCAACTCTCACGAATTAAATATATATATGTTCTTTTTTATTATTTTCCTTTTTAAGAAAGAAATAAATCTCCGAGTAGATGCATACCATATATTTATGAAGAAGCTGTATCGAATTTTAAGATCTGCTAGGCGCTAGTCCGGTGACAAATATAAGCCTAACTACTAGGTTTTTATTAAAATTGTTACAAGATTAGGAGATACATGTTTAATATAAAAATTTGTTATCTCGGTATAAAATCACACTTGTTTTTTAAAAAGAGTAAAACTTTAGTCGTGTACAATTTTTTTTTCACACAAGTAATATTGAAAAAGTAGATTCAAAGTTTCAGACTGTGAAAAATAAATGCTCTTAATTACTTGAGTGGTAAGTTGTAACAAAGTAAAAGGAATTGGGGGGGGGGGGGGGGGGGGAAGGAAAAGTAAAAGAGTTGAGTTAGAAAAAATGTGAAAAACGTAATGGAAAACGTTTGCATATCTTCGTTAAACAGAAATTTCCTATGCAATCACATACTTTTGGCATGAACAGAAGAACAACACAGCATAATTTTAGGCTTCAAAATCTTAATCGATTACTTAATCCGTAGAAATACATCGTATACATACACTAACTGAAACAATGTACATTAAGTACACCAAAATTTGGTCAAGAAATGCCTTGGCTCTCAACAGAGTCGCAGAAGGACTTGAACTTACACAGTTACATGGTACATCTTTCCGAGGGAGTGAGTTCCCTAACCTACCTCTAAACGACGGTCCAAGAAACTAGAACGTATTCTGTGGATTAACTCTCCTCCGCGGCTCTCGCCTGTAGTATGGGGTTTCGTCTATTGTTCTTCTAACATAATCTATGAACGGCTGAGGTGTTCGAGGAGACTGTTCGCTCACAGCAGCTGGGCTGCTAGTACGTTCGGGTGTGGCTGGGCCTGCAGTACTTGGAGTAGCTGGAGCGATTATGGGTGTTCGAGATCTATCCAGTCCGTCCACCAAATAACATCTGGTGAAAGCCACTGTCAAGCCCAATACAGCAAGACATCCAAGCACCGTTGCCCAAAGTGTGTGATTGATAGTAGTTTCAGATGCTGTTCTTTCTCCAGGATCGCCGTTGATGTCAATTTCCACGCTCTGACCTGCATACACGATATAAAATTTTATATAATCTCGTTCGAGAGTACCTAAAGATTCACCTTCTCTGCTTCAATTACTTTTTGTAAAATTTCTTCTGGAGTGTAATATGAAGATTTAGGACAAAAAGGACTCACCATTGGCTGGAAGTGTAATGAAAATTGTATCTTTGAATCTCTTGGATCCTAGCATTTTGACCTGAAATGGACAAGTTACATAATCCGTGAAAGATATCAAAATTCAATAACGAAAATGAAATCAAACTATTGTGTCAATCGGATGGATTCAGTTAAGGAAATACGATTTGGAACCAAGGAAACGCTTATATGTTACATTTTAACATTTTCAAATTCAAATTTTCACTCACCATCCTAAAAGACAAGTTTTGCCAGTACTCACCTCATATTTTGCTCGCCCACCGAACCCAGAACCTTCTTTATGGATGGGAGTAACGAGTAAAGAATCCCGCTCATGACAATAGATTTCAACATCTACAATTAGAAGAAATCAACGGATGATGTCAGAATCCAGAGCAAGAGTAGAGAGAGAGATGGCCAAAGCACCGTCTTCTTAGGTCTTACCTGTGTTTCCCAGGATTGTTATAGTAGTCTTGTTAGAGTCTGGGGTCAGATTCAACTGCATTGAATCCTGAAATATTTCAAGAAACAGCCACATCTAAGATTATTAACATTATGATCTCGTTCAAGGGGACTCCTGGTATAAAAACTTATAGATGCACCATACGACAATGTTTCAGAAGAATACAAAATACATGCTGCGAGATATGTCGCTACCTTGCCCATCTCTAAAATGGAAAACCCTCCAACAAAAAGAGCAGAAGCAGATCCAGAAACATGATCTGCTCCTCTCAGTGAAGCATTGATGGAAACAGATACATCTGATTTCATATCCTTTGACTTGGGTACCAAACGAACCAAATGCTCCGGTGAGTAAGGAAAAAAGCGGCAGTATGAGCTACCGGTATCAAGATCTAACCATGGTTTTGCGTACCTTTAGTTCAAGAAGAGAAAAGGAATATTACCACACGAAAACGATTATTCAGCATATTTATGAACGAGTGAGGCTAGAGCAAAAGAGTTGTACCCAACAAAAGGCGGGTCAACTCTACAGTCATACTGGAGTTTGTTAGTGTTTCCAAGCGCCTTAAACTTGTTGTCAGTACTGCTTTGGAATCAAATGGAAAAAATGAAAACATTAGTCTTCTCCTACAGAATTATACTTGTGTTCTTCTGTCCTGGAAAGCATAATGTAACAACAAAGTAACGCATATAGAGCATTCCGGTTACAAACCTGATCTTCACATAGAAGTTATATCCTTTAGTTGGGAAGGGAACATTTGTTAGTGTCTCAGTTGGAGCATCCACGGAAATAATATCCTCTGTTGGCACTATAACTGTTGTTCGCAGCTTCAAACTTGAAGCTTCAAAATATACTGTTCACAAGAATGAAACCACGAATGAAATCTTGTGTCATCATATATTATTCACAAAAAATTACAGGGATAGAATAAATTTACAAAATTTTGTCTAGAACGCTAGATTCAACAAAACATAAAATTGTTGTTTACCTTGAGTTGTACCTTCCCCAACTACTTCAGCCACCCCAGACAATGGGGATACAGATATGACACTTCCATTTGCAGTTCCCCAACGGCCAGAAATTTCATCATTTAAGCCTATCCACCAAGGTAAAAATTGTAACATAGTGGGTGGTGAGCGAGAGGGGGAAACTTGCCTACACGATATATAGTAAATGGATTTCAAAGTAAATTTTTACCATAACTTACCTTCTATACTGAAGTTAAGATGGCTTCCTGTTCGAAGAACTGGGTTTTGAGGATGTATATGAGCACCCACCGATATCTGAAGAAATCAAGTATTCAGTTGATCTTAAACAAGCACACAGCAGTTTAATGAAAACAAATATCACAAGAGCTCTACCAGGATATAGTCCGACTTCTGAGGCATACGATGGATGGATATTCGCACAAGAGCTCTACCATGTCGCATCGCCTTGAACCAGAAATTAGAAAACAGGAGTCAGTCTACAGCTCAGGAAAATCAAACGAATACTAAAATATACTGCTGTCCTTTCACTAGTCTATATCTTGTCTATACAAATGCATGTTGCTTGATGAATACTATATTTCCTTCTTGAAAGACAAACAGAAGAAATCCTTATCACAGCTTCTTGCATGGAGTTATTTGAGTGAAGCAAACCTTGAGATGGATATTTCCACCGCCACCATGCGTGTTGCTGCTGTTGTTTATGGACACAACATCAGGAGAGTTGGTTGCAACATCAAAGAGAACGGCACCGTGTGCTTCATAGAAAGGGTTTCCTAGTCCAAGAAAAAACACGACTTTTAGAATAAATTTGAAACTTATCAAGTACCAATATTGATGAAATAACTGAATCATTGATACCTAGCACATCAAGGTAGACTACTGGAAGAGAAATTTCAGCACCAACAGCAAGATTGATCCCGTGAAATGGTAACTCCTTGTTTGTAATTCTTATTTGAGACACCTGACCAAAATATGTAATATGTTTTTCTCTTAGATGTTATACCCTTTTCTTGTCTGTGAGTATTTGAAAGAAAGCTGCTACCTTATTCATAGTTTTCAATCAGCAGAGATTATATTCATACCTCAGCAACTCTGACGCAAGCAGCAATCTCAATTCTACCCGTCATACGATCTTTTGCCTGAATGCATGCAAGATTGTTACTCTCTGATGTCTTTATTCTGTCTCCATCGATGGAAATAGCATCCTTTTGCACACCTTCATTCTTTTCAGGGAGATTTTTTAGTAAGGAATAGATAATGGTTCCTTTATGACTCTGACTATCCCTTTGGCCATGCAAATCTGAAGATGAAGGTAAAATACTTGTTGTAGTATAATGAGGAGGAAGAACCCAGGTTATTGGGACTCCAAGAGCAAGAGGGAGATCAGGCACCACCGATATTGATACAGATGCATTGTAAACTCTTCTCCATGATTTGGAACCAGAAGATATAAATTCACATGAGAAAGAAACTGCAACGTTTGTTCTCCCTGCAAATCTGAAAATTGAAAGACAAATGGTAATAAGAAGCCACAGGTATTTTTTTATAAATGAAGATGGCAAAGCATATATGGGTTAACGACAGAAACAGAAAACAATGTATACCTTCCAGATATGACTTTGATAAAACCAAGCTCATCCTCACTCATATGGCTAGGGAATTGAATCTTTTCTGAAGGTTCCAACTGAGAACCATACTTCTCACCAGTGAAGTGCTCTAAATTAAAGCTCAAAACCTAGACAACGAAAACAGACACTCTTTCTAATTTGATGACATAATATATGAGTCATGGAATGATTTACGTGTAGCAAGAAAATGAAAGAATACCTTTTCATCTTCTATAGTCCACCGGTAGTTTTGGCAGAGCTCATAAACAGAAAACAAATCACCCTGATGATACGCACAAGTAAGTATCTGATAAGAGTTCAAGCATAATCCTTCATTTTGTAATTTTTACCTCAGAAAATAAAGGATATATTGGCATCTCACGGCCAACACCAAGCAGATCACTTTGTGCATTCAGTGTCACCGAAGAAGGAACTCCTACTTTAACACTGCCATATGCTTCACAAATCACAATATCTCCATTTCTGAAGAATGTGGCACGAATAGTCTGGTCATCCATAAAAAATGCATTTGATTAGGAAAACTTTTTGCATTCCCAGCAATGCTGCTTCAAAGTATTAGACATCACACCCTTTTCTTATTATAATTGAAAAAGTAAAATCATATAATTAACATATGCGAATAGCTAAAAAGAATACAGTGAACTTGAATCAGCTATTTATCTTACAGTGTTTCCAGGTGACGTGGCAGACAGCCGTCCAGAAGCTCTATGCATTGTCACTATTTCATCATCCAGACTCATATATTCAACATATACACCAACTGTTGGTCCCCCTTTCACGGTAAGCTAAGCATAGAAGAATTAACTTGTCATTACAGAAATTAAACACGAAATCGGCAGTGAACAATAGTGTGTTTGTGTGTGTGCCTAAAAGCAAAAAGAACATTAGTAGATTTCAAAAATACTTTCCTCCTCAGTAGTCTTTAAAAATGACATACAAATAAAAAAAATTAGCATAATCAACCTTCATCCCCAGTAGTTGCAGACAGCTAAAAGATAGCAACTACACCAACTCATTGTTTTAAAAAAAAATGCCAAAAAGGGTAAAAATAACAAGGTCAGATTCATATCGGAAACATACCACATAAGATGCTCCAGGTACAAGGAAAATTTCTTGTGGGTAGATTACTGGTGGTGCATAGACTTCCACCATTATTGGTTGACTCAAAATTTCATGCCCAGATTGTTGTACAGCACTCACCTAATTTCAAGTACTTTCAGAAAACTTTCAACGTTCATAAACGCAACAAAAGATTTGACAATGTGAAGAAAATTAAAGATGGTAACACAGAGGTATATGGCGAACGGAGAACTTACAAAGAAAGTGGTGATCCCAAGATGTGTAGCCAAAATCTTAAATTTTGGGACATTAACAAATCCACCACCTGGGCTTGAGATATCATTAATGTCTAACACCTCAATAATATGATCCTCAACATGCACATGAATATTCATGTAGGCAAACTGCAAAATAGGTTCCAAATCATCAAGCCTCTTGCATGCAAGATATGAAGCAAGAATATGGCTTGCACCTTGTGCTCTTACACAGAGACAAGAAGCCAAAGAGGTCAGGATCTACAAAATTAAATATCTAGACCATAGATGAGTTCACCACAAGTCACTTGTCAACACGCAACAGAGAAGCCTAATAAATCAGGTCAATTCAAACCTGATAAGCATTGAAAGTCCTCCCATCACCAATCCCAGCCATCAAATCAATAGTCTGCGAGCTCCCTTCCTGAAATTGTCAAAGCAGGATATGGTAAGATCCATAATGGATGTACGTTGAATTCTTTTGATTGCCCAGTAGCTCTGCAGTGTAACAAAAATAAAAAAATAAAAAACCAGAGAACAAGAAAAATAGTTACAATGGGAAAACATACCATAAGGCTTATTTCCTCTGGTGACACAATCTTTATCCAGTCAATGTCTACAACTTGTACCTAAAGAATACAGACACCTTCATGAGAAACTAGCCTACAAAAGCAAGCAATATTTAACATAAAAGATGAAGGCTTGTGACCAGAAAAAAGCATAACAAATGAGAAAAGAAAATGAAACAATGGGCTCTAAGAGTTTGATAGCACAATTTCAAGTTTCAAGAATCTGATTAAGTTTATATTTCACGTATGTGCGGTTTTGAAGTACCCAAAGACGAGATACATGTCGTACCATTCTCTTAGAATCACAAGTTAGGATCCATTATACATTGAACCAACAGTTCCATTTCATAGAACATATTAGTCGAGGAAATTTATCATGCATCTTCAGCAGAAGAAAGAAATTACCACAGCAGAAGCTGCAAGGGGAGGAGCAAGTCCAATATCATAAACTGTCACAAGTGCCGTCCCCATAGCTTTAGGAGACAGGATCAGTTGTGAGCACTGTAAACCTGTTGGGGGTTGAACGACTTCCAGTACTCGAGAATTGTTCACAGTAGCTTCCAAGAAACAGCTCCCACCAGTAATTGACAGGTTTAACTGAAAGATGATAATAAATGCATTTTGTAATTTATATGCCCACTTCTGTGTACTACTCTCTTTTTTTAATAGAATTGTTTCTTCTAAAAAATAAATGAGGAGTTCAGGGCCTACCTTAGCATTGGGATTGAAATACACCAGATTGAACTCTGGGCTGACAATCAGTGTAGAAACAAGCTGCACAGTTTTAACAAATCTAAACATGATATTTTACAATTTTAGAAAATTAAAAAGACTAATATAAACAGCGTACATTTAATAAATTTTAGTACCAAGTTCAAAAAGAAAAAAAGGACTATAAACCCTGAATCTAAAGTCATCCCATCCAAACACCAAACACCATATACCTGCAGTAGCAAAAGTTAAAATATTCATCACATCCAAACACGATATACCTGTAGACGAATTGCATCTGTAAGAACATTATCTGAATCCTCAAGCAGTGGAACAGACTTATGAGCACCCATGTTATCTCTGAAACCAATGACAGTAGCACGAACTATACACTAAGAAGCAAAGGATTCAACGTGTTAGCTCATATCCAATATTAGCATATAAACATCAAGTTGAGGAAAACATAGCATTGCTATACTATGAAGTGTTCTAGAACTGAAAAGAAACCCTAATAGCCAAAACGGAGGAATTTTGAGACATTAACATCACGAGTCTAGAAACAATTCAGTTGACGAGGCTTCACTTGATGAGTTAAAGCTCTGGAACAAAATTTTGAGAGTCAAAAAGCATAATTAACAAGATACCATAAAATGAAGGACAATGAAATTCTAGGCAGTACCAGGCCTGACTCATTTTTCAAGCTCAATAACCTCTCCCAACTGTGCTCCGACCTCTCTGAATCATCAGCATCATCCCAACTAGCCATCTCGCCACAATTGATAAGTTCCCACCTCAAGGAAAGAGAAGATGAGTTTGCAAACGCTTCTCCAGAGTTACTAATACCAACAGCAGCTAGTCTAATGGTGTGCCCATTTGCCACAGTAACAGGGGTGACACGGATTTTCCCAGAACTGCGATCAGCCTGAATTGCAGTCCGTATAACTTCATATTCATTTACTGCAGAGTGGTCATTCACCAATAACTTCAAATGTGTATCTCAATAGCACTGAAACTAAATTTTAACTACCTGTAGTTTTGATGCAAGGAAAACATTTATACCATGTTCATCAGCTAGCAGAACAATTGAGGTAGGAATGCTACATGTAAGATACAGCGGAACTTCTGCTACTGCAGGTAGAGGATGGCCATCCCCAACCAGATTACCGCGTTTGAAAACAATTTTCTGAGTCGTTGCAAGATATAGAGATATTATATTAAAAATATTTCACAAAGATAATTATATTAGAAAGCATCCGAAAGATAAAGAGAAGAAATTTACATAGGTTCCCAGCAGTTGACATGAAACTCTGTACAGACTCTTATAGCTATCAGATAACCATTGCACAGAAGCCCCATTGTCAATATGACCATGTCCTTCATTTAAAATATCCATAGTTTCAACAAAGTCAATACCATTGTTCCACTTTTCAGGTCCACCAAGAAGCATAACATCCAGATGCGTTCCAGGGACAAGGTGTATTTTGTCCAAATTTACCAACTGCCTATCAGTTTCCGTTTGAGCCAAATAAAAAAAGTAGCCACCAAAATGGTTTCCATCACCTGCCTGACGAATGCTAAGCGGTGAATATGCCGCAATAAGTGAAGATGCTTTTAAAACAACTGGCCCACTAAAAGAGCTATCCAAGTTGTGATATTCTTTTGATAATGTAGCATGAAGGGTTGCCCGACCAGAAGCCGAGGCATATAAATATGCCCGTGAACATGCGGGACCAGAACTTGATGCATAGAACTCAGCATTCCCTAAAATGTCTAAAGCAGGTGCCTCTCCTGTTGCATTGACAATAATGAAAGACTCGCTCCCTGCTTTCCACTTTATGAAGGAACTGAATGCATCACATCTATAAAAGTAGGCACCTGCAAATTAAAAAAAAATCAAAGTTTAAAAGGTCAAACACCACTGACAGAAATTAAGTACCCTACGCTTCTGGTATATCATAGATTCATAATTCATGTCATTACCATTTGATGCTTTCATTGTTACAGCAGCTTGAAGATGTGTTCCTACAACAGTCTCAACAGGGAAGTTACGGAGCATGACCATAGATGCTGGAACAGAGACTTCAATGGTAACCTATCACAGCAGACTAAATACTATAAAAACTAGTACAGACAATAGGCTTGAGAGAGAGAGAGAGAGAGAGAGAGAGAGAGAGAGAGAGAGAGATTTCTATTTAAACAGTGTATAGCATCTGAGGGTTTGGATGTAAAATCTTGAGGTTCGAATGCAGGGTGTGCAGAGTACATAAGTTTAAAAGATTCCAATTAAGCACAAGATATAATAAGTATGAAGCAGGTCAGTAGGCATTCAGTTATATGAAGATGAGAAAAGAATCACAACAAATTGAATACCCTGTACCTCATCATAATTAAATGAATCAAAAATGGATAGCGCTTTAATGGTAGCTTTACCAGGCCTCTTAGCCTGGACAACCCCAGAAGTAGATACAGACACGATACCCATGTCTGAAGAGAACCATTTGTAGTCACTGGATGCTTTAGCACAACCTGTATAATTTGATAGTGTTCAGAAACCTAACATTAGAGTCGAATGATAAAACAATTATCTAAAAAGCTACCAACCTCCTGTAGCCTTTAGCTCCACCTCCTGATAAACAGAAGGGGCCCATGGAAGGAGAATGGCTGGAGATGCACCACTTTTATCCAAAGTAAACTGGACTTGATCACAAACCACGACTTCTTGTATGACCTTTAGAACCTGCAAGGGGGAAATGAAACACATTTAAGCAAAATAAAACTTTGAAAAATGGAAAAGCAAGTAGAACAAAACTTAACAGCATAATAAACCAATCAGGAACTAGGAAAATGGCAATTAAGATCAAGTCATTACCTCCTTCTTCTCGTTTAATGCACTAAAGTAAGTCAAAGAAGCTGCCAATTTACCCTGTCCCTGTGAAGTTGCCTTCAGGATCATAGAATTCTGCCAGCCATGTTTGATTGCAATATCGCTTGATACAGGAGAAAGTCTCCAGTAGTCAGACTGGTCACTGGACAACTTTAAATCATCACTCTGCAATTCAGGGATCGAACTTCAGAGCGGAAGGTAGCCAAAAACATAACAAGCTACTATATCAGAGTAAATCAAAGCCATAATATAAAACAAGACAAACTTTTGCATCAAATGAGAATGAAGGACATCTGAAAGGAAGTATAAATGGACAAGAAAACATAGAATGCTAGAACATTATTCAACAGAGAGAAACAATCAATAGGACAAGCACTAACACCTTGGAGAAGACAATTATAATTCACATTGTGGAAAGGAAAACAAAAATGGAAAGGTCAAAAATGCAAATTAACTGGATAGATCAATGTTCAAAAAGATATTGGAAGAATGCATGGGTTACCTCTGTAAGATAGATTTCTTGTGCATCTGGACCTTGTGAGAAAACCTTCATTTGAATGAGGTACTGACGGTCAGAAACACCATACCAACGTGTCATGGGTGGAATTGCTTCAATTCCCTCAACAAGATCGCCAGAAGTAGACAAAGGTACCATGTATAAAGATAAAGAATCTGGCAGGACAACATTAAGTGACGACACTTGTATGTGGCCTGCAACCCTTGTATCTTCAACTATGGTGTTTGTAATTCCTAAGCTAAACGCATTAGCCAAACCCAGCATAGAGTCCACATGAGCAACAGAAGAGTTTGAAACAGACCATCGATGATGTGGAGACGGCAAAGTTACCACTGCAAAGGTCCAATGAAGAAAGGTAGCTTAGATCAAATAGTGCAATTTTTCACCATGGTTTAATAACAAAATCTCTTTGAACTCTAAGGTTGAGCTTTAGCACTAGTTTTATTTTATTTCCGGAAGCTCCCAGAACCTACCATACTAGCAATTTACAGTTTTGAGTATCTATTCACAAAAGAAGCTTCCAACAAGCTCCAAAACAAGCATCCATCAATTAGATTTAGCTCGCCGATGAAGGTTGCCACACTTTTATGCAATCACAAGTTTATAAAATAAAAGCAAGTTTCCTGTAATGCAATCCATATTTCCGGGTGGCAGAATCAAGAAAGTAGACAACATACAACAATAGAAAATAAGATTGCTACTTTAGAGCACACACATAAGGAGGGAATAAAAACCTTGAGCTTTGTTCCCACGGATAATTTTTAGACTATACTGAACAGCAGCACCAACGAGGACAAAAACAGGTGAGGGAGGATCAAGTGACATGGCTTCTGCTACAGTAAGAGCAATTCTATCAGTCATGTGCTGGAATCGTGGCTCAAGCAAGTGTACAGAAACAATCTCATGCCCAATTTCGATTCCCTTTACAACGTAGAGATCGGAAAATACACCCTGCATCATACATTAGAAAAATAAAAAGGTTAGATGCAAACTGAAAATGCAGTAACCCGCTGATATTGCTCAATCACACCCAATCGAAGTATACACATACATTATCTTCAAGGCTTATTTGGATATCTAGGTCTCCACACAACCCACCACAGTCACTCAGGGGAGAGTCCTTTAGAGGAACATGAGCAAGGTGGTGAGGCAGTTCATTGGTTTCCAGCTGCCACATAAATTGCAATCCCACCAGTGACGAAAACACATTTTCTGCAATGCATATCGGCAAATTTCTTAAAATTTAAGAACCAGCGCAATTAAACTAAAGATAGAACAAATGTTAAGCCCCATATATCTCACGATACTTAGCATTTCAAAACACACCTACTTAGCATTTCAAAACATACCTTCGCTGTCAAAGGCGCGAACTCGAAGCGTGGCAAGCCCATCCAAGTCAAGTTTAACAGAATTATGAAATATCTGAATCCTAGAAAGCCTGTCAATAAAAACTTTGCAGCGAATCACAACTCCAGTATTTACATCAGCAGCATAAACAGCAGTTTCCTTCCGGCCACTAAACGGAGCAATTGATCTCAACAGCGCACTCGTCGAGCAGTGACTAGTTGTATTGTATTCTGGCAGAACAGACAGAATGTCGTGGTGATCCCATGACCTGCAACAATTTTTCTTAAATTTCAACATTTATATACACACACATATTCATATACATTACCAGAAACATCAACTTAGCACAAACAAGCTTGAAAAATGACGAATTCATATACTGTAAGTACCATGAACATATACATACATACATATATATATATATATATATATAGATACGCAGAGTGGCTTACCATTTGAAGCAACCATCGCTCCCCTGGAGCCGATACTCGACCGGATGAGTCATTCTGGGAGGCAGCAGAATGTTGACGTCTGCAACGTGCGGACCGGAGCCCAAATGCGACGCCGTGTGGTCCGCCACCAGAAGAAGAAACAAACCGAGCAAAACAGTGTATCTCAACATCTTCATCCGCCGCACTGAATCTATCTGAAAGCTCGAAGCTTCAGCTTCAGCTTCAGCGAGCTTCGAATACTAGTGAAACTCGCCGGATAGATCGCCGGAGTCGTAGCTTGAGCAGCGGAGCTTGTATTCGAGGTGAGCGATCATGGACCGTAGAAAAATGGAGAATCGAAGGGTTTAGGGTTTTTGGGGGTTAGTGTAGGGAAAAAGAAGTGAGGGAAAAGTACTTGATTCAGGTGTGGGAGACGTGGCGACGAGGGGTTGGTGGTGACGCTAAGAACTGTCAGATTAGTCGTTTGTACAAGGGAAAGATATCGAGGTGTCTGTTTATTTTTGGTGGTGACGCTAAAAACCGGCGATTTCTTTTTGTTTTTTTATATTTTATATCGAAGCTTTGATGCAATATGTTTGACCTTGAGTTCCTTGACCTTAAAATCCTTTACGTTGGTATTTGTTGTATTCGTATTATATTTGTTATATTAATGGATAGTGTCGTGTTAAATTTATATTCTAAGTAGATTTTTAATAAATAACTCGATAATTATCGAATTCATTAATAGATGGTGTTATTTCGTGTCAAATTAATAAAATATGCAAAAAATTATTATAACTAATGGTTAAATTAGGCATACAACATCTTATATGATTATTAACAAGTGATCCAATATCAACCGACTATTTAACGAATTTTTAACGAGTGATCCAAAAATACTTGACTTATTAACAGAGTGACCAAAACATATTATTTTTTGTGTCGTCCCATGTCACATATAAAGTAATATGTTATAAGATATTACCAGTTATAGTTACACATATACTCCACGCGTAAAACCCAATGACTATGCCGACACGTGGCGCCAGAAAACCTCCTCACTCAACCATCCCTTCAAGGCTTGAATATGGATACTTCATGCTTTAATACACTTGAGCAGTTGAGACCATCTTTCTAGTTTTAGCCCTTACATGCGTGTTACTAGTACTCCTTCCATGGATGAGCAGAAGAAGAAAGCTACGCAGAGGTCGGAAGCTGAAAGCAAAGTTAAGGTAGCCAAGGAAATCAAAGGCGTGGTCGACGAAGGGACGAGCAACAAGAAGACGGGGAACGAAGAGAAGCATGGAGAACCAAAAGGCCTTCCTCACCAAGAAGTTCCCCAGCCCGGAGATTTCAACACTGAAGCCCTTGAGCGACTCTACCGAGTCTCATTTAGGCTCGTTTAATAACTATTTTGTTTTTATTTTTTATTTTTTGTGATGACGAGAATATCAACAAGAAAAATGTACTACTTTTATCTTTTACTTCTTGAAATGGGAAATTTAGCAAATAATTGACACTGGCAACGCGCTAGTTGGCGAGAGCCGTGTGCCGCCTTTTACTTTGAGTTCGATATTCCCCGATATTCCTCACATAATTACAGTAGCTTAGAATATCGGATCGACGAGTCAAGCCAAGGCGTCTGTTCGAGCTCTAACCAAGTTTGCATATAATCCATCCAGCTTGAGGAGCTCTCTGTGCTTTCCCATCTGCATTTTTACCATTACACAACTCCTAAATTAGTGAATAATCTTGTTATTAATCCACAATTAGATGAATGAATAAATAACACCCGACCTCGGTGATTCGACCGCCGTCCATCACAATGATTCTGTCAGCAGCTTCTATGGTTGAAAGCCTGCAAAAGAACACACGGTATATTGCGGAAGATCTCTCAAAAACAAATGAGAAAATGTCGATTGGGAAATGATTTCCGCATGCTCATTTTCTCCTTCCGCATGCCTTCCTTTCTTCAACTTTCTTCAATTGAATAAATCAAAAAGAAATCTTTGACTGAATAAATTGAAGGTGAATCAAGAGTAGATATAAAGAGAGTTGCGCACAAAAAAATGGGTGTGTGAAAATTACTTCTCATGCGGATTATGTTGTTATTATAAGTAGTGTTTAAAAAAAATGAGTCTATGGCTTTAGAGGTGGGGCTAGGGTGAAGACCCCAGAGTAGTGTTTTAAAACAGCTGAAAGCGTTTTTAGAGAAAATATTTTTGGGTTCCAAAAGCACTTTAAATGCTTTATGCAAGAAGCACTAGTTATCTGCTTCTTCCAAGAAGCACTTAAATGCTTTTTCAGGATTTACTTGCATTTTTACTAAAGATTGGTTCCAAAAATATTTTCACCAAAAACACTTTCATTTATTTTAAAAACACATTCAAACAAGCCATTTGGTCTCGTGAGGTTATCACTTCACGCTTCAAGGATTTCACCTAAGTGTGGCTATCCATGAGACGCCTTGGCTTCACCTTTCCCTTTTAAAACATTTGGTTGTAAGTTACCTGTGTGCTATGACAACGACAGTTCGTTTTGCTTGAATGTCATTCCTCATTGCATGAAGAATCCCCTGCAGATGAAAGAACATGAGGAACACCGAGCCAGCTTCAGGACTTGCATGGGATAAAAGGACTTGCCTTGACATAATGTTCAGTTTCAGAATCTAGAGCGCTGGTGGCTTCGTCAAGGATCAGTATGCCCGGGTCTCTGAGAATCGCTCGGGCAATAGCAATTCGCTGCTTTTGACCGCCGCTGAGCAAACCATCATCAACGATGGTTTCGTAGCCATCGGGGAGAGAGGAGATGAATTCATGAGCATAGGCCTGCTTTGCAGCCAATTCTATATCTTCGTCTTCGATTTCTCTCGAGCATCCGTACATTATGTTCGACTTGATGCTCATACGAAAAAGATGAGGTTCCTGTCTGAGACGAAAACTTAGATTACGATTCTAGTTAGCTTAAGTAAATCTTGCAGTTTGTGTATGCTAACCTGTGGAACAAATCCAATCTTCCCTCTCAGCCACCTGATATCCAACTCTCTGAGCGGAAGATCGTCCATGTAAATCTGCAGATCAAATTAGCTTCAGAAAAAGTGTGATGACAGTCCATGACAGAAAATATACTACGAAACAGAATGTACTTCGAGCGATGGATGAAACTGCCGGAAGAAAAAGCTTACCTGACCGGCAATTGGTTCATAGAGACGAAGCAAAAGATTGACCAACGTACTCTTTCCGCTACCACTCGGACCAACCTTGGCATCAGATGCAAGTCAGTCCTTAAAGTTGCCTGCCCTATAGGAGGGATCATAACGAAAGAGCAAAGGTATGTCTTACAATTGCGACGACTTCATGTGCTTGAATGGAAAGATTTATGTTCTCCAGTACAGGGACCTGTTAAAAATTTCGAGAGATGTTGACAGTTATCTGATGAACATTTGTAGCACAACGGGAGATGAATCAGATTTATTTAGGCCCGAAAAAGACATACTTTCGCTCTTGCAGGATAGCGAAAAGAAACATTTACGAACTGAATATGTCCCGTTACCCTCTGCAACTTCACACCTGTACACAGTGGGATTCCGTTCGATAAGTGCATTTGAAACGGAGTTATATGAAATCATATCTCTAAGAAAAACTCTGATATCTGGAAGCATGAAACCGAGGAAAAAGAAATGCCAGAACTGACTTTAAACGACATATTCAAAACCTGAGATAAAAAAAAATTAAAAAAAGTTATACTTCCGCTTCATGAGGTTGATTGCTACTGTTACCTTTCGATAAAACTTGGTCACTGGGCAACAAGTCCATTAACTGAAGAACCTTTTCACTTGCTCCAACAGATTGCATTAGCGACGATACATTATCCGTGACCCTCCAAGTTGCGTAAATTAACCACTCGCAATACAGTACATACTTCGTCAGTTGCTCAGCCGATACACGACCGCTCATAATTGAAATCCCTCCTAACACCACTGCGATAACCTGTTAAATGTGATTCGAGAAAATGGCGTCAAAGAACAGATTTTTGTTTAATTGCAGCATGCAAAGTACAATTAGTTAACTTAAGACCCAAAACCTTGGGATTTAGTTAACAAGAAAAGAGGACAAACCTGCGTTGCACGATAAAGAGTACTGAAACTCACACTCCAGAGTCCATAAGCCACACTTTCTCGAATGTTTATAAACGCTACCTTGTCTAGCCATTGCTCGAACCTAATAACACAAAGAAATGCATGCTTTGGGTGTCAGAATTTCATAGTTCCTTGTGTTTATTAGAACAACAACGGTAAAAAGAAAGATGGGTGACAGGAAAATAATAGTAAAATTGCCTTCCAAACTCCTTTTTTTCAGTTCCATAAACCCGGACAGTTCTCATTAGGGAAAGTGTTTCTTGCGCAGCCTACATTCAAATAGGAAAACTATCAACGTAGGAAGGTAGCCAACAAATTTCGGAGCAATTTGGATCAATAGTCTGACTATATACTTCATTGGCACCAGCAGTGAACTCTTGGACTAACTTTGCAGCTTTCTTTTGGTACCTATATGTAGTTATAAAATATATATATAAAAAAAAATCAAATATATAACTTTAAAAAATCCAGTCATATATCAAGTAGACTGACGGTACAGGAGCTTACCGGCCATAACGAAGAAAAATCAGAGATAATACATAGCATATAAACAATGCAGACACTGCAAGAGGCCAAGATAACATCAGCAAATTGATCAGTGCACCTGTCCCCTGAATATTTAGAGAAACCTGCAACTTAGCTAGATATCTAAATCAAGTGCACACATTGAGGAAGGGGAAAGGAGGGTAGGAGTCAAAACCTGAAGAACATTGCGTAATATTAAATGAATATCATTCGCAATAACAAGCGATAATCGTTGACAATCAGCCCCGAGTCTGCTCGTCAAATCACCAACTGCTTCTCTGTCGAAAAAGGATATATCCTACATGAAAGATGACAGCAAAATAGAGTACAATGTCGAATAAAGACGCGGATCAAGCGAGTCAATATCCTACATCAAAGATAACACCAATTGCTAATTGGAACACAAACCTGGGAAAGAAGAGCTGAGTATAGAGTTTCCCTGAGGCGCTTCACCTGCAGTACCATGATTCAAGCAGCAGATGGCTTACAATAAAGATTAGATTACAAAATATAACCATTCTTACAAATGGAGAAGGGATGAGACTCGAGAGTGACTCACCAAAACAATATTTGCAATTCCAAAACAACAACTTCGCAGGCCGCTGAAATTTAAACAAAATGTAGTAAATAATCAGGCATCTGAATTCCAACTCTAGAACAAACAAAAAAAGATATATTGTTTCCAGATTTTGCAATCAAAGAGAAATATAAGGACTGACCTGCAAATCCCTGAAGTGATACACAAAAAAGCCAAAAGCTTTGAGTTCCTATAGAAAACAACAGCATCGCCTTTCTGAGCAGCAAATATGGATTCTGTCAATATACTTGGCATTGAGATTTCAGAAAGCTGCAGCAGAAAAACATTGCAATATGATGGTTAAATCTCAATGTCAAAGTTGATATCTTGCTGATACAAACTATGCACTAATGTATCGTAAACACGACAATGATGAAATTGGGGTTTCACCATAAAACCAATTGGCAATATGGGGAGTAGCTCAAGATTATATAAGCACATAGCAAACCTTGCCCCTCACCAATGTGGGACAACTCTCAACAGACAAATCTCCCAAATATGAAATCCTCACTTAAACAATTGCAACATAAACACATTCAAGATAAGGAAAGAATTGAAACGCACTGCAGCGATAATCAAAGAGCTAAACGCAATGAAGATGAACCATCTTGAGCTACGAGTCTCCACCAAATCCCACATTCGACAAAGAGTGTGCAGCAGCGTAACAGGCTCCACGGCTGTGCAGCTTCGCTCTTCCTCATGCTCGCTTAAACTCCACCAGCTACAACTACCTCCTGGAAATGCCAACCCGGAAGTCCCAACCCACTTTTCAACAGCCTCCAAAACACCAAATTCGTTCTTTGGCACGCGGAACCTGCGTCCCTGCGATAAGTTTCCGAGGCTGGAAATTGGGATTTGTTTTTTATTTAACGATGAGATTAAGAAGAGCTTTCCGTTATGGAGATAAGGGGGACTGAGAGTGCAGAGGTTTCGACTGGAACACGTCCATGGGAACTGGAACGGAATACAAGGGCAAATGTACAAGCTAATCAGCCATCACAATTCCAAAATTTACAAATCTATTACACACAAAGAAAAGATTGGTTTTTTAGATATGAGGACTCACCTGCATATCCCCCAAATGATACAGAGAAAAGCTAAAAACTTTGAGTTCCTAGAGAAAACCACAGCATCACCACTCTCAGCAGAAAACACGGATTCCGAAAATATGTACTTGGTATCAAAATCTCAGAAATCTGCAACCGAAAAAACATAAACATCGATTGAACACATGATAAAACGTGCCTAATTCAACAATTCAATCTCAAAGTCGTCATTTCTCTGATACAAACTATGTATTAATGTGTTTAATTTATACGAACGATGTACAGCGGAAATCTAAACTGCGCAAAAAGGAATTCAAATCCCGGTGCAACGAGGGAGCACATCCATTCTAGTCAATGTGACTACGTTCGCGCCAGCATGCAGTGACGTATCTTAAACATTGAAAAATACACAAATTATGAAATTCTCACCTGAAAATTTTAAACTTTATAACTCAAATGTAATTAAATTACGGAGGAAACAAGCAATTGATCAAAGCCAGTTGAAGATATTCATGGGGTTTGCACTTTGCAGGCAGAGAATCAAAACGCACCGCATCAAGCAATAATCAAAGGAATAAACGCGAGATAGATAAACCCGTGTTCACCTGAGCTCTGATCAGCTGTGCTGGTCCACTCGGAATCCCTGCTGAAGTCCTCTGCTCCGCTTGCTGTTGAGATAGGGAGTGAGTTCCAGAGAGGGGAGAGGCAGTGGTGCCGGGACTTCAAAACACTTGAGTTACACGTGAGAACGTAAATTGGGCCTCATAGGAATAAGCAAAAGCAACGGCCCATACTCAAAACGCAGCGTTTCCCCTCGTTCGACTTCGACAATCCATTTTCTCCTTTCTTCCCTATATATTCTTCCCAAAAAAAACCCCTAACTCCCAAAGCGCCTCCATTTCACTCCTTAGCGGCGCTGCCCAAAAACCCTAGGCGGACAACGATGACGACGAGGTTCAAGAAGAACCGCAAGAAGCGCGGCCACGTCAGCGCCGGCCACGGGCGTATCGGAAAGCACCGCAAGCATCCCGGCGGTCGCGGTAACGCCGGAGGCATGCACCACCACCGGATCCTCTTCGACAAGTACCATCCAGGGTATTTCGGTAAAGTCGGTATGAGGTACTTCCACAGGCTGCGCAACAAGTTCCACTGCCCGATTGTCAACCTCGACAAGCTGTGGTCGCTTGTACCCCAGGAGGTGAAGGACAAGGCCGCCGCCGCCAAGGGAGGAAGCGAGGCGCCGTTGCTCGACGTCACTCAGTTCGGGTACTTCAAGGTGTTGGGGAAGGGCGTGTTGCCGTCGCAGCCGTTGGTGGTGAAGGCCAAGCTGATTTCAAAAACCGCCGAGAAGAAGATCAAGGAGGCTGGTGGCGCCGTCGTGCTCACCGCTTAGGTTTATTAAACCGATTTGATATTTCTGATCGTTTTACCGAGCTTTCGTTATCTCATATAATGTGCTACTTTATTTTTGAGATATGATGTTAAACTTTATTGCTTAATTTTAGATCGTCTTTCTTGTTCATGCGAACAGAGAATGAAATTGATTTTGTTGACTCCATCTTTTACCTGCATTTTGAATTCGTATCGATTTACGGGTGTTTGATTGGGTGTGTGATTATGTGTTTGCTTGCTGGATCTAGGTATAACATGAAAATGAAATGATCGATATCTTAAGAACAATAGGCGAGTGACTCAATTTGTATTTGGATTTAGAATTTGCAGGTTGTATGTGTGATTTCGTGTTTGATTTATGGGAATATGTCATACAATGAAAACGAAATGATTGATGAATCCCGAAAGAATATGGAACATCTTGGCAATGCTTGTCTTTAACTGTCATTGCTAGTCATTGCAAGTAAATCCTGGAAAACCACTTAAATGCCTCCTAGAAGAAGCACATAACTGGTGCTTCTTGCAGAAAGCACTTAAAATGCTGTTGGAACTCAAAAACATTTCTTCTAAAAGTGCTTTCAGCCATTTTAAAAGCACTTCCAAACAAGCCATTAGTGTTTCTATATAATCAATTGCGTGGTTGATCTTTGTTCCTAACGAACTGTATAGGACTGAGTTTATTGTTTAGGTGCTATAGGAGTGATCTGCTCTCACTGAAAAATCGGTTCGTTTATGTTTGCATTCTGTTTTCTTGGTACCTTTTTTTGCTTGAGCATCTATTTCGTTGTTCTAAGTATTACGTAGTTGTATATGCGTATGTTAAATGGGATCTGGACTTCTCGGTTCTACCCCGAGCTGGTGTTGAGGCCATCTGAATCTGATGTCCTGAATCAGAACCCGTTGAGGACGGGTTACTGTTTTTCTTCTCAAAGTGAATAACTGTTGCTGCTGCGTGTTTGGATGATCGATTTAGTTTTGTGACCGCAGCATCAGCGTGTAATCCAATTCACATGTAGTCTTGTTTTGCTCTTTTCATGAGATGTGAATGTCGTTTGGTGATCGATCAATTGCTTATCAAGAAGTTGCGAGGATTGCTCTCTAAGGCAGTGCAATGGGCGTTACAATTGTTCTACTAAAGGGATAGAAACCTCGGTTTGTTGTGATGAATAGATCCCGGGATCTGCATCCGAGGATGAGGATCCGGCCATGGTTGCCGGTGTATTTTATACTCCGGTGGATGATAGAAAATTCCGTTTTGCTGATGTTTTCTAGAACGTAGAAGAAAAAGGAGGGAACGGGACGAGAGAAGAAAAACTGAATAAAAATGGAAGCCAACCAAACTTAGATCGAAAATCGCGTCACCTCTTTATTGAACTAGACTAGCAGTAGCACGTTTAATAAGTTACTGTTAAAGCTCTAGACCGAATTAAAGACGTGGATGTATTCACATTAATTATATCGTATACGTTTCACGCTATGCATCCAAGTTTTAACTCTCACTTTCCACGTTTTAGACGGTTTTAAAATAGAATATCGCTTGTATAAAAAACGATTAACAACAGAGACTGCGGATCATGCTTCTTGCCAATACGGCCCATTTTAGATGAGATCCAAGCCCAAATCCTCTTTTACGTCTTGTACCAAAAAAGAAGCCCAAAGCCCATAACTTCCCCCAAGTCCTCGAGTCCACCCGCCACCGTTGATCTTGTCGTCTCTGACTCACTCACTGTCCGCTTTCAGCCTCGTCGCTCCCGACAAATGGAGTCCGACTTATCGACTGAGAAACTCACACTTCCCCCAACGGAAACAACCGATCCCAACCGTCATCGGATTTCGAATCACTAGGAGAACAATGGCGGAGAGTGGGAGCGAGACCGCCGCCGGAGCTAAACCTAAACGAAAACCAATCGTATGGCTGGGGATCTTCCTCATCTCCCACAGCTTCTTCTTCAGGTAATTGAATTGAATTTAATATAATATAATTTATTAAATTTTGATAGTAAATTATTACCAGCGAGCACTGATAGTGACGAATTGGCGGTCGTTTTTCTCTTTTGCCAGTGTCGTTTTCTCCGCCGCCGGGGTGGTGGCGCTCTTGCTGCTTCCGGTTCTCGCCAAGAACACTTACATTTCCGAGAATGCCCTCATGCCTGGTCGGTTCTCCGATTTCGTTATATTTTTTCACTTCTGTTTGTGTTATTATAATTTATTTGTTGAAATTAGTATTCGGTTATTAACATTGCTCTGTTGCTTGCTGCTGATGCGGTTGCTTAATTCGCAGGCTCCGCGGCGTCTATGCTTTCGAATCAGGAGGTTGCAGAGGCAAGCAGATTGGTTAGTGATTTGACCTCTTCGAATTCGAAGCCTCTCGGTTCAGCAATGTATGTCCTTCATTGGAATTTCGGCTGAACTTTGTTGTTTATGTTGGTTCTAGTCTGTAGAGTGTAGGCATTGCTGTTTTAACATTTGATGTTATGCAAAAATGCAAAATTTAAACTTTTCGCCTCTGGCTCTGGCACTGGAAAATCCTGTCTAATATTTATAGGTTGATTTAAGTACAATGGTAGGTGCTGGTTCGGGTGCATCACTTCTTAAGTTTTCGACTTTGAAAATAGATTAGTTGATCGTGTCAAATTTATTAATTTTTTACGGTATTTTTCAGAGGAACTCAAAGAATCTTAGCACAGCATATGTCAAACTTGGGTGCCGAAGTTAGTTTTCACAAGTTCCACCCTCAGGGAAATCAGTTTCACCCACTCCACTTCTTTTCTAGCCCTGATTGTGGAAGAGTTGAGCAGAACGTCAGTTGTTCAATGCACGGTGTCAGCACTGTTGGAATTATAAGAGCACCTCGTGGTGATGGGAAGGAAGCTATTGTCTTGGTTACACCTTTCAATTCTGCGGAAGTGAACCCAAATGAGGCCTTTTCTTTGGGCATTGCGTACTCAGTATTTTCCTTGCTCAACAGAGTTCCTTGGTTGGCCAAGGATTTTATATGGCTCGTTGCCGATTCCCAGTTTGGAGAGTATGCTGCAGTTTCTGCTTGGCTAAGAGACTATCACACGCCTGTATTTAGCGGACTGGGCACGCTAGATGCAGAAATGTTTCCCGAAAGCAATAATCTTTATGGAATGAATGAGAACCTGTCAACAGAAAGGGCAATTTACGATGGATTTAAACGTGCTGGAACCATGGCCGCAGCTCTTGTCATCAAGGTAGCAGATCGAAGTGAACAATTTGAGGATGGTCTAAGTATCTATGCTGAGGCATCCAATGGGCAAATGCCAAATCTTGACCTCATCAATGTTGTGAATTACTTAGCAGTACATAGGCAAGGTTTGCGGGTTAAGGTGGAGAAATTTTGGTCTTTACTTGGCGTGAAATGGCTCAATACTTTGGGTGAAATATTTGAATCACTTGGACATCTTGCTAGAAGCTTGAATCCTGATTGGAAATTTGGTATCCCAGCTGCTGATTATATCGAGGGCAGTGCTACACTCGCAAGTTCATTGTACAACCAGGTGGGCCTACTTTTATTTTTGTTTTGAAATTTTTCCGTACTTGAAATAAAGTAGTGCAGAATCTTTGTTTATAGTTTTTGTTTGATGAATAAGGATGTAAAACAAAGGTATTTTCACTTATATCACCTATTCTTCGTGATATCAGGCTTTGGGTGTCCCTACTGGCCCCCATGGTGCCTTTCGTGACTACCAAGTGGATGCAATTACTTTGGAAATTTCCCCCAAGTTTTCTTCTTTGGATAACATAGCCAGGCAAAATGACTTACTTCTACGAAGTGGCCGGTTAGTGCTTGATCATATCTATTATTTTCTTTTTCTCCCATCATATTCGTGATTTGTTGTTGTACTTGTCTATGCATCCATGACAAGTAACAGTAGAAGCTTTAATATATTTATGTAAATTTTTTGTTGAAGTTTTCTTGTTCTATATGCAGATTAATCGAAGGAGTCATTCGGTCAGTAAACAACCTTCTAGAGAAGTTTCACCAGTCATTTTTTCTGTACCTATTAACGTCTCCTGGTAAATTTGTGTCGGTGGGAGTCTACATGATTGCTTTTGCACTTCTAGTTGCACCACTCCCCTTGGTGGCAGCTTCTCTCTATGTTGATGCTAGTAACTCTGATTCTAGTGTGAAAAAAGAGAAACCTTCTCCTTCGGCCATCATCACTCGCGAATCATGGAAATGGCTGTATGCAGCAAAGAAAGCATTTATTGTCCACTTGTGGAGTTCTGTTGTTTCACTACTCCCTTATTTTATCTGTCAAATACCAAGTTGCACCCCGACAACTAGCTTTATAATCTGGGTTTTGCTTTCAGTACTCAGCCTTGTGGTTATGTACATGATTTTGGCTTCTCCATCATCTCACGCCAATGAATCTCAACATCAAAGAGTAGAATGGCCCATCTTGAAATCAGTGACTCTTTCAGCTGCCTTCATTGGTTTGTGTCTCATGTCAGTCATTAACTTTGCTACAGCAGAACTTGGGGGGTTACTAATGGTACCAATGTGCTTGATGGCTCATCCGTTGAAGCCCAATGTTAAAGCTAGGAGCATGAGAACACTTTCAAGGGCGGTTTGCAATCTTGTCCTGGGGTTTATTGAGTTCCCGCCAGTTGCTTTTATAGTGCTGAAAGGCGCATTTGAAGGTTTCGGCAGCACTAATGTTGGTGGCTACTGGTCCTGGGTGGAGTCTCTCTGGGCTTGGAACAGTGCTACTTATCTCTACATAGGTATGATTCACCTCCCATGCTGGACGTTGTGCATTCATATTTTGTTTCATCGTTCTTGACACGTTATAAACGACTTTCTCATGAATTTGTAGTTGGTTAGACCTGCAGAGAATTAGAAAACGAAGATTACTGCTTTTATATGTCTACATTCTGTCTAATCTGAACAGTGACTGTTGATTGAGTGTGGGATGGGTTTAGAAAATGCATCATTTTCCACATTGTACATGAGAAAAACTTACCTACAACGGGATGTTATTGTGCCGGTATCCCACATCATCACTCAAAACAATGAGTTTGAACCTTCTCTTATGTCAGGTCAGTTCGTAATTGACTTAGATATTTATATTTCAGTTTAACAAATAGGATGGAAAATTAAATGAAGTAAAAGTGACTGGTGAGGACCTATTGCCAGCTGACTTAGGCCATTGTCCCACCAGAATAATTTCCACATTGTACATGAGAAAAACTTACCTACAACGGGATGTTATTGTGCCGGTATCCCACGTCATCACTCAAAACAATGAGTTTGAACCTTCTCTTATGTCAGGTGAGTTCGTAATTGACTTAGATATTTATATTTCAGTTTAACAAATAGGATGGAAAATTAAATGAAGTAAAAGTGACTGGTGAGGACCTATTGCCAGCTGACTTAGGCCATTGTCCCACCAGAATAATTTCCACATTGTACATGAGAAAAACTTACCTACAACGGGATGTTGTTGTGCCGATATCCCACATCATCACTCAAAACAATGAGTTTGAACCGTCTCTTATGTCAGGTCAGTTTAACAAATAGGATGGAAAATTAAATGAAGTAAAAGTGACTGGTGAGGACCTATTGCCCGCTGACTTAGGCCATTGTCCCACCAGAATAATTTCCACTTTTCAATTGGATTGTAAAAGAAAAGAAAATATTTTTGCTCATCATCTTTAAGTAACGATGATACTCACCACTCTATTTATCATTATTAGATAAGTTTAAATTTCGAGATCTTTGTAGTAGATAGACAAATTTTAAAATTTAAACTCATTCAATGTAACAAGTAGGGTGGTGAGCATTGTCACCACTTGATGATGGTGAGCAAAAATGTACCTGCAAAAAAATTGAGTAATGTTACACTTACATTTTTCATACCACATTTATACTCTCTAATTAAGGTATAGCCTACTAAAACATGGGTCTCATCTCTAGAGATGTGACGAATGTGATATAAAAAATGTGGTAACAGTAGCATTTTTGTAAAGAATTAGATGCTACAAATTAATTAAAGACCATATTTTGCGAATCAACCAAAGCCAAAGGGTAAGGAATTTAGGCCATAGAATAAAGATGGTTGTGATTCGAAATTCCTAAATACGGATGAATGGTTATGGTATTTTCTTCTCTTTGTATTTTATTGGTAAAGTGTCACTTTAGATATCTTAAGTGCACTTTCAAGAGTTCTACGGCTGCGATTGCACTGTCTCAATAAAATAAAATAAAATAAAGTGGATATAGTACTGCATTTCGAGGTAAATGAATAAACGCTATTACCCATTTGAGTTGCAAGTTTCATGTAACTATTATAAATTGTGCATAAATTCTTATGCAAGAGAGAATTTTATTTTTTTTTCCATACAAGATTTAGTCTGGATAATGTTCTGGTTTATGTGTTAAAAAGTGCACTACTCGTATAATAGATAATTATAAAGGGCAACCTTAAGCCAACACAGCATTATTTTTACTTTGTAAAAAAAATATTATTTTCATGACCCGAACTCGTGGCACTTCAATAACGAAAGAGTAATATTTTTGTTACGCTAAAACTCTCACTCATGACAGACAAAAGCTCGCCCTCGTATTGGACAATTATTATATGATAAATTAGTGACGTGAGAATCTCTGAATCCTGGATCATAATCATACTTTTGTCTTGCACACTTGGCTTTTCTGTGATCAAATTTGCTTGGGACGGCCTAGAAAATCACAATCATAAAAACTTAAAAAAATAATAACGGTGAAGACGGCCATACGAGCGGCTGCCGTTGAATTATGTCAGAATCTGTGATTTAATTGGTTGCTTTTCTGGGGCCCACTTCCCTCGACTTCACACGCCTAGTAGCACGTGTGAATCACGTAATCTCCTGAGAATGCTGGTATGTGCCTGTACTCATGCACTTGAAACTTGGCACCGCGATTAAAGCAAACTCCCAAAAATCTTTAGTAAGCAAAACCAAAGGAAAGCAAAGCACCAGCAAAGCAACTGAAATAACCAAATAGTCAATGTTGCTAAAACGAAAATGAAACAACCAAATAGTCAATGTTGCTAAAACGGTAGAAGTTTTCTCCGAATCTCACTGTTCGATTCTCAAAAACCAAACCATTCAAATTAAATTTGATGGTCTTTGTTAACTTATTTCGCTGACTTATCTCGCCAAGAGCTTCATTCTCTCTTTCACACAAACTATAGACCCCTATTTCCTGGTCTTTAAGCTCCAAATACTAAAGTACGGAAAAAATTCAAATTCTTGCTAAATTTTTTTTTATTTTAGACGGCTATTGTGACCTTACATGTCAATAATATGTTACTTAAATATTATTGTGAGGTTGTGTGTAAGTTTTATTATATAGTATTGTTTTATTTTATTGACACGAGTTGTTTCAGTGACGATATACTCGTTTCCATTTTGGTAGGTGGTGACTCCAAAGTTTTATAGAAGATGAAGATTATGAAAAATTGAGGCTCAGAAGTGAGAGGGGGAGTTATGGACAAGTTGCTATGCGATGAACTTGTCCAAGAAATCTTCCAAAGGCTGCCACCGTCAACCGCTTCCTCCGTTTCTCTGGTCTCCAAGCGGTGGCTCCGCCTCTACCGCACCTCCACAACTACCCTCTCTCTGCGCCTTACCCCTCATCCTTCCACCCTCCCTTCTCTCTCCTCCCTCCTCTCTCACTACCCTTTCCTTTCTGCCCTCTCTCTCCTCTTACCTCCCGACCCCACCACCTCCGCCACCGCAAAAACCACCGCTTTCGCGGACCACCTCCTCCTCCTAGTATCCTCCTTCTGCCCCCAGCTTCACAACCTCAGGTTCTTGGCCGGCCCTATCTCTCTTTCCTCCCTCGCGTCTCTCTCCTCATCATGTACCCAGCTCACCGCTTTGTGTATCAATCTCTCCAGGCCTCTGTCCCTCATGTGGGTCCTCAAGTTTCCGTCTTTGAAGGAACTGTCGATCATGGTTTGCTCCGGGGATGGCGCTGACCATGCCGTTGACCCCAATTGGGAACATGGGTTTTCTGCAGAGGAGGATTCTGCTGCAGAATTGGGTTTGGATAGTCTCTGTTTATCTGGAATCGGAGCCGGCGATTGGGGTTTTGGCTGGCTATGGAGGAGCTGCACAAAGCTGAGGAAATTGCAGTTGAAAAGCTGTGAAGGGATTGGAGATGGAGGATCATTTTCGTCATTTGAAAAGTGTTTGCAGGGTGTTCAGGAGCTGGAGCTTCGTACTTGTAGGGCAATAATCGACGGTGTTCTGCTGAAAGTGGCGGAGAATTGTGATTCTCTGACTTCTCTTTTGGTTTATGATGGTGGCAGCAGAGAGGGCCTGCTCAGATTCTTTAGCCAAAGCCGTTGTAACTTGCGAAAACTCGACTTTCGACTGCCCCTCGACCTTAATAACGATCATCTATTGGCTATGGCGATGAATTTCAGAAGCCTTTCGAGTGTTAAGCTTCAAAGTTGCTGTCTTGTCAGCGGTGAAGGCCTCAGAGCTCTTGCTATCGCCGCAAGTTCAGGCCTCGAAGAATTGGCACTGGTGAATTGTGACGTGGTTGAAAGAGAGCGGGGGTTGTTGGCCACATTAGGACAGAATTTGAGGCAATTGAGGAAGTTGGATTTGTCTTACAACGAAATGCTGGTGGATAAAGAGTTCATGTCGATGTTAGTTTCGTGTAACGATTTGGTTGATTTGAGGCTGAGAGGCTGTAGAAGGCTTACTACTGCAGCCATGGTTTCGATTTTTAAGAGCTGTAAGCGTTTGGAGAGTGTTGATATCATGCACTGTGGTGGGATTCGAGCCGAGGCGATTGATTATTTGGTCCTCAACTCTCCTCAGCTGAGAGAGGTGCAGGTTGAGCAAAGCAAGATATCGGATGCAGCAAAGACTTGTGCCTCAAGTAAGTTCATTGAGGCTGATGCTTGATTCAGCGAAGCTACAAATGTATATTTATGTTAATAAAATGTTTCCAAGGAAACGAAACAGGTATTTATCGATTCACTAGACTTGTTCGGTTTTAAATTGTAAATAGGTTTGTTGTCTGGAGATGAACTCCAGAAGAGCAGCTATTGCTGTCTCTAAATAATGATACTTGTAAGTTATGTATATGAATGTTAATTATTAATAAATCAAGATTATTGCATCAGTTAAGCTTTGTTTTTCATACTGCACGTACAGTTAATCACCCAGTTTGGTTGGAAGCAAATCGATCGAAACAAAACATAAGAGTTTCTTGAGGTGTTGGAGCAGAACTCATTGGTTATGTAGTTAAGAAAGTACTAGGTTGCTCAGGTTACACAAGATTTTAGAGTTGTCTTAAGAACAATAATGCTGCTGGTTGGACTCAAAATGATTCCGCTCGAGCTTCATTCTGATTCCGCTCTTTCGCTTGTACTGGTCACTAGTTCATAGGGAGTTCTTAGAACATTTCAAAACGCATAACTGAGCATCTGTTTCAGTTCTTAAACCCCCGTTCGTGCAGCTGCAAGGTCGATCCACTAGACCATGCTGAATTGTTGCTCGATGTGAGACAGAAGTTTCTAGTTTATGGCATAATTTGGGTGTAAGACGCGTGATGAGTGAGATAGAGAGAAGGGGGTATATCTCCGGTTACACGGTAGAATCTCTCCCTGCTATGACAGTTTTGGAAAGCTTTGAGCTCTCCCCTACGAAATGTGAAACGCTGTTTTCGGGTTCTTAGGTGGTTCCGTCTCCATTAGTTTTGAGGGTTGTTTGTTGAACTGTTAGATTCCTATTTAGTTGGATTTCTGGATAAAAAGTCATTCTCTTGGTTGGTTCGTTGGTTGGTTGGATTCTAAACACTCAACCACTTCACTTAGATGTAACTTGTGCTTGTTAGTTAATCCTAATAATAAGTAATCGATTGCCATTTTGCGAATGATTAAGACTTAATCGTGTTGCTAAAACCGTCGTTAAGCGAGATCGAGAAGCAGTTTTCGTTATCTTCTTTGGATTTCTTGAGATTATGCAAACTATTGTGGGTTTAAGCAGGTCTCTGTCATAGGTTGTGCAAGTTGGAACAATGCCTTCAATTCACCCTTCTATTACTATTGTACCATTAAATTGACAAAATATTTACCTCCCTACCAAATCAAGTTTACTGCAGCTGCAATGTAAACTTTTATTTTGGAATGGAATGAGAGATTTTTCAGTGTGCCTAACACACGGCTCAACTAATTGTATTATTACACTTGGTGTACCTAGCACACGGCCAAAACAATTTCATTTGGAAAAGTACTAGTTGGTCAAAAAACTCAAATGTTAGCACTAATAATTTGACCAAAAAATAATAATAAAATAGCAAATTATTTATTTTATTTTTTTCAAGATGGGGCCGCTTTCTGTGAGAAAACACAAGTTCGGATTCCTTATTTATTTATTTATTTATACAATTCTTAGTTGGGTAGCATGGAACCGGATTCATTCCGGACCCAAATAAAATGAGCTCAAGAATCAAAAGATTCGGACTGTTGAAATTTGATTCAACGACTATAATTATTATAATTTTCAGAGAGTCCCCCTACCATTGGATCAAATTTCAACGGCATGAATCATTTACTCGGGAGACTCAATTTATTTGGATCTGAAGGAGATCCGGTTCTGGGTAACATAACCCTTGTTTTTTTAAGGCATGCATGACTAAACAATATGTAAAATATTATTTTTTTTATTAATATTAAATGGCGATGAAAGCAATGAATATTTTTAAATTATAGTAACATTTCTACGATAAACTAAACAATCTTCTAACACGTGAATTATTATTATTTTGAGATTAGTATTAAATGACGATAAAAATAATGAACAACGCAAATTATAGTAGTGTTTGTTCGATAAACTAAACAATCTTCTAATACGTGAATTATTATTATTTTGAGATTAGTATTAAATGACGATAAAAATAATGAACAACGCAAATTATAGTAGTGGTTGTTCGATAAACTAAACAATCTTCTTATCCACAAGAAGCCCAGTATTATTTCATTTTAATTAAAGTCTAGAAATTCAATTTAGGCTTTCATTGACACATTCAAGTCCATTCAAGTCAAGTATATTCAAATTATGATTTGTAATTTTTCTACAATGCAACAGAGCGTTGAGTACTCTCGTAAAATAAATGTGTGGGTTTGATCCAAGAGCCGTCGAGACTTGATCTTGGATGAACAGAAAAAAGTTTTTTCAAGGGCTGTTGGGCTTGATCTTGAAGTTGGATGAACGTTTAACGACGAACGGATCTTCAAGAGCTTTTGGGCTTGTTCTCGAACATGGAGCCCTTGGATCAAGCCCAAGAAATCAAAATCTTACGAAGATTGAATCAGATGAACAAATAAAGATTATAATCTAAAATCATCAAATACAAAATGATTCGGAACAAAATATATCATTCGGCTACAAATCAAGAGTAGTCAATACCACAGGACAATATCGTGGCCACATGAAATCCTCGAAAGTTTAGGTGTATGGAAATGGGACTAGTTTGCCGCTCTCCATGGAGGTCACCGGCGAGCCTCCGCCATTGCCGCGGTTACTAGATTGGTTTTCCACTAAAAAGTCCATAGCAACCTTATTTGATCCCCAAAAAAATGACAACAAAAAAAATCTACCATTGCCACTTAGTACTACGATCTAGTAGTATTCCTCTTCACTTGGAAGCGAGAGATCTTAGGCTCGAATCTCATGGATGGGGAATTTGATACCAAATTAGGTTGTCCATTGTGTGGTTTAGCCGAACTCCCCCTCCCCTTAGTATAAAAATATCGATGTATTAAAAAAAACAAAAAAACCTACCATTGACTCAAGTGTGTCGATTATTAATTAAACATAAATCGAACTCACAAACCACGTTTAATGCATCAAATACAATATAATACTATGATCCCAGTACATTACCAACAATTTCCTGATGGAACAACAAAATATAAGCATACCTGATAAACTTAAGTGATAAGATTCATCGTTTGGGTCGCCGTGGATGGCCTGAGAATTGAGAACCAAAAACAAGGATTTTTAACTAAAATGGTCCCTGAGATTGGCATAATTTCTCACTTCAATATGTAACAATGAAAATCGATAAAAGATGTCTTTTAGTTTGTCCGCCATAGAACATTTTTTTCATTCCGTGAAAAATATGTCCATATCCTTGATAAATGGAGGGGTTGATTTGAAGAAGAAAAAAAAAACAACCTAAAAAGTGATCACATGATCATTTACGTGATAATTTGATAAAATAATTTTCTTTTGGGGTTACACCACTGTAACCACGTAAACTCAAGGGACGCTCGGTCCACAAACCTTTACAAAAATCAAAATTTTAAAAATGATAGTAGCCTACACTGGTGATGAACCAAGATCCTAAAGATTGAGAAAAATCATTTATTCACAATCATTGATGAAAAATTCCTCGAAACGTTAAGGATTAGTAATCCTTTTTTCGAAATCAAATGTACATGGTCTTATACATACGCGAGGAAGGTAATCAAAAAAGAAAGAAGACGAGTTCTTCTTTTCTTTATTATTTAGGAGCCGTGCGAGATATAAATTTCTGCACAACTTGAATGAGAAAAAGAAGTGAAGAATCATCTTTTCGACTCTGACTCTCTCACTCCAGTTATTGCTTTTCTTCCTGTTACTTCGAAAATAGCTGCTTCAACTTCAGCCACTCGAATTTTAGATATTCCTTTTACTTCTCATCAAACAAATGACATCTTCTTTTGAAAAACCTATAAATTATCACCAGCCACGAACACCCAAATCGGGACACCAGACCACCCTTTTCCTGGACCATGGCTGGACATTGTTTTGGGCCATTTTGAGCTAAATGAGGCCCTTTGGGCCAGTGCATCACCGGGGCCCGCTTCTAGACTAAAATTTTCAACGGTCGGGAATTGGAATCAGTGGGACCCAGTGGCAAAATCAGCGGCACCGTGACAGCTTAGAAAAACATAGAAAAAAGCATCTGGCAGTCACACGGCTCTCGCTTTTCGCGGGGCAAAATTTTTAGCGCGAAACGAATGAATCCAAATATTGGAGCTTTCAAAGGCCAGGTTCCCGCCAAAAGCGTCGGGCAGTTCGGGCAGGCTGCAAAGCGGGTTGGGCAAGGGCGGCCTGAAACCGCGTAGAAAAACAAAAGTCAGCTTGTGAGGGCCAGCGGGCAGCGGGCCGAAGGGAACGACATTCGATAAAATTAATTAAAAATTTGATAAATAATTTCTTAATTATGTAATTAGTAACCTTATTAATCCAAACATTAGGATTAGAATCTTGAGTTAGTCTTAGGATTCCTTGGAAGGGCCACGTGTACGCGTTTACCACCTTTCTTTCCCGTTCATTGGATTCCTTCCTTGTTTTACCAGTGTATCTATCCTTTTGCCCTTCTCGTTTCAAATTTAATAGTGTAATGCGACACCAACTCTAAGCCTATCTCTACTCTCTAACCCCGTTCGCCTTCCTCACGACAATCATTTAGATGCAACTAGGTGTATACTCTTTTAATAGCATATCTCTATCTTTACGGGATATTAAAAGATGAGTATTGTTATTCACGCACTCTTTGTTAATTGATGTTCTTTGATTTTTTTTCAAATCATTTAATTCGACAGTCGTAAGTGCGTGAAAAGTAAAAAAGAACGTATGGATAGCACCACCTTAGAAGAGATATAGGCACACCAAAATATACACCTCTAACAAAGAAATAACCTGACTATTTTGGGTATATGTATATTTTGATGTCAGCATGCGTATGTATATTGCTTTTTAATTATAAAACTAAATCACGCAGTAAGTCTTATACTTACAGAGAGATATACTTTAGTAGCATGTAAGAAAATACCGTATCTAATACTTCTCTCTCTCTCTCTCTCGCAGGCAATGTACTATACGCATATATGTTAATATGATGCTTAATTAGTGCTATGTTTCACTAACTATCATGCATTATATTTTGGTATTTTCGTTGAAGCCCTCATGGGTTATGTATTTGTTTCGGTTAAGGAAGATCTTTGTGATCTTGTGTCTCAGTAATGCATACATGCATGTGTACGCCTCCTCTCAGTATGCATTTGAGTAACATATTTGCTCTTTACTAATCAAATTTTAAAGTGCTCAAACCAACTTTACCAACCTAGAAGCATGGTTCATGGAACAATTGTTCTCTGCTGTTCATAAACTATATTGAAGTGCGAACAGGGACAAATGGACATTGGGACAAAGGTAGTCCTAATGGTCCCAGGATCACCTAGAGTTTAAGAAATATATATGTGAAGTTATACTGAGGACCTCTGAATGTTGGGTACGGATTTTTTTTTGTGTCTATCTAGTGCTGATATCACTCGACATATGTTCTCTATATCACTCATAAGATCGCTTCAATATATGTCAATATCTGTTGACATGTGCGCAACATGATTGGCTGACGACAACAAGCCCGCAAAGTGTTTAACCAAATGCCTCTGTGACTAAATTGAAATTTTTTTTTGTGCGGTTCGACCTCTGTTTTTATCTAAAAACTTATATTTACCATGGAACCCTTTAGGTTCGAATCTTAAATCCGCTACTGAGTGCAAATCACTAATATATCAATAACTGAATTAATAACACCTCATAACGATGTTATAGCGAATCTGAAACACTCAAATCAACAAACTAAGTAATTATATCCTTGATCACGAGTCAATCCATCACTAATTTGACTATAACGAGTTTATTCTGGCTAGGAAGACTTGAAAGTGGGATTTAATGATGTTTCAAACCCTAATTAAGTAAGATATGAGGGAGAACAAAAAAAGGGTCAATCACTTTAATTTGTTGAATTGAAAGTTTGTGAATAAGCAACATTCATGTTGTCTTCTTCCAAGGAGACGATTTATAATTTGATTCCTCACAGTCCATTTCACCAGATTCTTGCCTGGTCAAGAAAACTATGTTCCAAATTTGTGAACAGTTTTTATCTCTCAGAGATTTGCCAATTGCCCCATTTGAAAATGATTGTGTTGCCTTGGTGCTATGCCGTGGTAAAATACCAAAGGAAAAGACAATAACTGTCAATTACAATTTACAAGCAAGTTATGAATTTGAAACAAGCGGAGAAAAACTCTCATGTAGCCGGAAACATCCCCTCATTTTTCTCTTTCAACTGATGAGCGAGGAAAAGAGAGAAGGGATATAGTCTAGGGATAGAGACGTATTTCTCGTTGGATACATCCCCCCGTTTTTCTCTTTCAACTAATGAGCGAGGAAAAGAGAGAAGGGATATAGTCTAGGGATAGATATGTATTTCTTGAATGAGTGACACGTACTCTATTTTGACTTAAGAGTACAAATGCTAACGAGACACTAATCAAGGTTTTTTTTTTCTTGGGAACAAAGCGGTATTCTAATCTAATATAAATAAATAAATAAATAAGGGATTTGAACTCGTGTACTGATGTGAGAGCATATTGTTTGAACAAACTTAGCGACGTCTAGTCCCAAATACATATGGAAACATTCTTGAGAATATGCAATCAAGTATTGCATCTTTGTAAAATCCAATAAAAAATAGAACCCAAAAAAGCAAAAAAAAAAAATTAAAAGCAGAAAGTCAAAAATTAACAATCTGACTTCTCATTAGAAAACCCTAAAAATCAATCAACTTGATGTGGTATCCAAGTTTAACCACACCACTAAGATGTCTATTTAATCCAAAAAATATCCCCAATCTGACAAAAATAGGACCTTAATTTTTACTAAAACTTTGCTGTACACTTTCTCTAAAGCCAAAAAAAAAAAAACCCTAAAAGGATCCTAATCCCTAGAACCCCTTTGTTTAATCTTTCATAATCACTTGTTAAACAAATCCCTTGATCATGCAAAACATATCCTCCCTACTCCATAAACAAATGGGTTGTTGCCTTTTTTTAATTCTTTTGCCAAAGAATAGCAGCAGGTAGTTTCGCAATCTACTTTTTCTAGACTGAGAAGATTTACAGAGGCATCTTGACTTCTTCCTGGCTAGCATCATATGATTCACTAGCACAAAAAATCAAACATGAGACGTGTTGTGCGAAATACGGGTCTGAAATTCGATCCAACCACTATGTTCGATTGTTATTACTTGTTTGGGGGCATGATAAACATGATTTAATCTTATCCAAAAACAGTACAACAAATTGACAACTTGTCTTTTGTCGACTCATCAAGTGCCGCAAACGTGTTTAACTTGAAGCTCTACCAAACAAGGCCTTCCAGCCCCACATAGGATTTTAATCTGTCACCTTGTATTGTGCTTTGTCTTTTAACAGTGAAAGAAACATTTCAAGGAGCTAGGGTTTCCAGGTGAGGTGGGGACTGATTGGAAGATTTAAGGCAGAGCGTGGAATTAAAAAGGTACGTGAGGTTGAAAAACAGGCATCCGCGCAGCAGCATCTACTCAGCCATGGAAAAAGATTTACTTTTACATGCAATGGCCAAACTCCAGGGTTTTCAGCCGGTTTTTTCTCGACATATTATCGAACATAAAAATGTAATTTTAATAAAGAACGGACATCTTAAGCTGATTTAGCTGATAAGACAGGTAGACATTGACAAGTGTATGGTAGGAATTATGAACCCTCAATGTATACAGTACATGTGTGTTTGTGAAGAGGAAGGTATTGCAGGCACAGGCTTAGCTACCTTCCTAGCTATCTCTCAGTTTAACTCTAAATATCTCTGCTCAAATGCCAATCATTCATTTGTTTCTGTGGAGAGAGAGAGAGAGAGGCACTCTGGCAGCACCGCTCGTTTCAGCTTTACAAAATTCTGCATGTAAACCAGTGAGAGAGCTCACTGTTCTGGCCGTGGCAGGCAGCCAACTGCCATGTTTAAGCAATCTCAAGAACTACAGTGACTTGAATTTTTTGGAAACAATACATAACGAAAATATCCCTGAAGAAAAATTGGAATATATTTGGTACAACTCTTTGAAATCTTAAGTTTGAGTTCTTGTAATTAAAACCCATCAATTTATTTAATGTTTTCACTTGCATAGTACCAAATATGGATAATACCTTGGTTTTTCACCTGATGAGTAAATGCAATTCAAAATTTTCAAAATTTTAGGTTTTCCAATCTTCAACTTTTAAAGATTTTACCATAATCTTCGACGATGGCGATAATAAGCGTTTAGATTATATATAATGAATTATATATTTTTTAAATTAATCAAAAAACTCAAAAACTAAAATATCCATTACATGGATGAACATCTCCTTTGAACAGAAGAGTTTCTGTTAACTGAGAGCGGTGCCGCAAAGAAAAACAAGCACCCTTGCAAAGGCATCCAATTCCAAGTTCCAAGACTAACAAAATAAGTCTCAACTCAAACTGCAAAATTATCAACTAAATTAGAAAAAATAAATAAAAAACTTGTCAAAATATATTAACTCATCTTCACTATGGGAGTAAAAACTTGGCCTAAACGCTAATCTGGAAATAAACCATTACATAAAAGATTATTTCATCTTTGTACAACACAAGCACTTCTGCTTTGACGAGCAGAGTCAAGATTCAGAGAGACAGACCAACGGCCCACTATTCAACACTAAAGGGGTGAAAACAAATAAATAAAGGTAAAATCACAACAAAAACTCCTAATGTCTGCTCTAATTCTTTGCTCTTGCAGCCTAAATATTCAACTCAGTTTGCTTTCTCAACATGGAGCTTGAACACCGCTTCCAAATCCGGCGGTGTGAAGAACTCCTTCACGCCACTGAAGTTGCATCTGGAAGGCGGCCGGCTCTTTCTCGGCGCCGGCGGGCATGACAAAATCTCCGGTATTCTTGTTCCTTTCGCTGTTGGGGTTGTCGAATACTCCTCCTCTTCTTCGACGTCGTCGGTCTCCTTCCCCCTCGCCGGTTTTGTGTTAACCGGCTTTAAGCAAGTTCGTACCGAGATTCCGGCAATCACCCACTTCTTGCCTTCGGATTCCATGCCTCCGTCCACCACCTGGGACTTCTTCGAAAAACCCATGTCTCAATTTCTGAAGAAATCGCTGTTTTCTTCGCCGAAATCCAGCCAAAACAGAGCAAGAACAGAGCAAAAAAAGGTAGGATTTTGATGCGAGAATCAGAATAAATCGAGGAAAAAAAAGATGGGTTTTGATCTGGGAATCGGAACAAACCAAGAGAACAAGCTCAAAGAATCGGAGAGAGAAAGATTGGAAGAAAGATTGAGAGAGAAAAGGGTCTTTGTTTCTTCTTTGAAGAAGCTAAAGATTTTTAAGGCGGCTGGAGAGAGAGAGAGAGAGAGAGAGAGAGAGAGAGAGAGAGAGGAGGGAAATAGTACGGTTTGATTGGAAAAGAAAAGTTTTTTTGAGAGAGAAAATAAAGATGTATATATAAACATATATTATATAGATATGTAGATATATATGTATAGCATAGGCAAAAGTTAAAAGAAGGCTAATCAGTGTGGAAATTGATCAAGAGAGAGCTGCCCGGTATTTTGCGGGCAGCCCAAAACCGAGTGAAATGGATTTGGGCGCCAAAAGTTTGAGGTTTGGTTAGCAACGGCTCTTTTTCCCGCGTTAGGGTTGATTTGGGATATTACGGTTGTGCCCATGTTGAGAATTATTATTTTCTGGGGACTGGTGCTGGCCAGTCAGGGCACAATCACCGGCATATGAAACGGTGTCGTTTTAAGGTTAAATCAACGGTGTATTACTGTCTGGTTCTGACCAACCTGGGCCTGGGCCAAAATTAGCAGGCTTCAGACTTCCAGTTCAGCCTTTTGGTTATATTACCTAGGAAGGTCCAAAGCAGGAGAAACGGATGTGACACCCTTACAATATCCCCAAGTTATGTACAATATATGTGTAGCATTGTATGATTGAACTGAGATACTGATAATTATACGAAGTTATGAAATGGGAAAATTATGAAGCAGAAAAGAAAAAGGAGGCAAAATGTGTGTGATCAACTTGCCCTCTTTATTGACATAATTCTTGATTTTTTATGTATTTGATTACATATTTTAAGACGGGTGTCACACTTATCCACTCCTACTTGTCTTAGTAAAATCTTATAAATTAGAACAATTCAATTTCTTATAATTTAGTGAATGCAGAAAAATAATTGAAAACAAGTTCAATTTTTTATTTTTTACAAGTAAACATATCACAACTAAGTTTTTTCACCATTGTGTGGAGTTTGATACACTTTACAGCCACACCTGAAAATTACTCTTGTATTAAAACCTCATATAGTATATTATATAGTTTTAGGAGTAAGATTCTGTCCCTTCTGAATTCTCTTCCTTTCAGTTATCTCCTCTCACATTTTTCTTTTTTTTTTCTATAAAAAGGTTAATAGAAGATGTTAACGTAACTTAATCTTTATCGTTTAAATAAAAGGGTACTGAAAAGAAAAAGTAAATTGAAGACCAGAGAATCTTACTCTTTTTTAGAATGTCTTAAATTCTGAGTTCCATATGGAATCAGCAAAGAACATGGTTTTGTTTTTTGTTGGGAAAATTAGCAAAGAATTTTGCATGCTGATTTGCAACTAGATGGATCCGCCAAACTACGTTCACATGATTTACTAGCACACGGGAAAAATCAGTGGCCAGATTTTTCTCGACGTCAGATGTGGGGTCCTCCATGGGCGGCCAGCCATCTCAGCCACCCAATGGGGAACGCCGTCCGAAATCAGGGCTGACATGGTACCACGTAAGCACAGTCTTCAGTTTCAGAGTCTACGAGTCCTTTGGATCCTGCGGTCGTCAATTCATGTGCGCCTTGCATAGTAGGCCCACAGAGCCTCTGACCAATCGGACATCTTGGAGGGCGGTGTCAGTGGCCCATCTCTGTGCCTGATCTCATCTTTTAGCGCAGCATTTATTTTTTCTCTGGACGGTGCTGATCGAACACGGATCCTTTTCGAATCCATTGTGTGAGGATTTTATGAATATTTATCTTTTAACCGTTTATCATGTAATCAGTTTTTATCAAATATTATTTGTGTTTAATTTAAAATAATAAAAATAAATTAATTTCTAACCGTACGATTCACGATATAAGACTGAAATGTGAAAATTCATATAATTCTCACGTAATCCATCCATCCGTGTTAGTGCTGATCCAGATAAGTGACATCACCGACAGTCGGCTCAAAGCCGTGGAGTGGTAGCCGTCGGATCGTGTTATGAAGTGAGAAAAGAATATTAGTGGAATAAAGAATAATATGGCTTATTATATGCGGATCAACTTTATAGAGTGGGGCTGGCTCACTGGGGCAGCATTAGCTTGGTGAATTGTTGAATTGTGACGTGACTTTAGTTCTTCTTGTGTTTAGTTGGACTAGGACAAATATATGGGGACAGAAACCGTGGTTTGACCACCTTATTGAACAATCTCTAGGGTTTTCATTTTTTCGGGGGATTCTGGTATAACAACAGGCAAAATATTGTTTTTTTCACTTTAGCTAAGTAATAAAAAAAGTGATTGTCAGCGTATACCACTACAATCATTAACTTTATATTTCTACCGCCATAACCACCACAACTGTTATTACAACTGTCACTACTATAACAAAAACTGTTATTACTATCATCATTGTTGTCATTATCATTGGCATAATTGTTACCATCACCACCACTATCACTGTCACCACAACCACAATCGCCACCACTGTCACCACAACCACAATCACCGCCTCTACTACCGTTGTAACCTCTGCACTCTAACCGCCACACTCCACTATTGGCGCCACAACTATACCTTTACAATTGTTGCTGCCATCACGATTATCATGGCCAAACCCATTGCTCTTGCCACTGCTAGTATCTCCATCATCGCAACCACCTACGACTAAACCACCAACGTTACACTACTACCATCTTCACCACAACCATGATTGGCACCACTAACATAACTACGGTCGCCACTTTTTCCGCTACCACCATTGCTACCTCTGCTGCAAAACCACACCATATCCTATTATTAGCACCATTGTTGGTGCTGGCACCAATGTCGTTGCTACTACGACCATTACTATGTCTTTTTTATCATTATATATAATTATATCATTATTACATTGAAATTTACTGAACATTTTTACTTTGCTTTCTATGCTCACAACATTTTTGAAAATATAGTTAATCAAATGCGTAACTGTTTTATTTTACAACTGATTATCTTAATGTACATCAGAAACAGTATTTTTACAAAAGCACAACAATCTCAATTTGGCCCTAACTATTCTGATACAATAACATACAATATACAACAATTTATAATATGCAAGCACTCTTTTAACTCTTAAACTGACGGGTTCACCCATTTCTATTTACATATGGAATGAAAACTAACTAAACAATGTGCATAGAAAGCCTTACTTCCTACTGTTCCAGCCAACCATTAAGCATTGGACAGATTATGATTTTTTTTTAATTCCATTTAAATATTTCAAAGCATTATAAATCAAGATGTATAACGCAATGCTGCATGCCATAGCAAGGCTGCAAATTTCTTTCTGAATGGAGTGATCAAATTGTAAAATACATTATTTCTCTTCTATATATAAATATTATTTTCGTTGAAAAATACAGGCAAGTTGCAGTCTCTTTTGCTTTATCCAAATGGGGGCGGCAATCGAAAGCAATAATGCTTTTATTTGGTCGGTTTGATGGAGATTGTTCTCTTGTAATTTTGTACTATTTTTCTCATAATCTTTATTATGAGCTCATTTGAAAATGCTTTTAAAAGACCGAAAACAATTTGTAGAGAAAAAAAAAATTTGAAACTAATTTTTATTAAAAATACACTTGAATTGCTTCTTGAAACAAACACATAACTGACGCTTATTTCAGAAAACACTTTAAGTGCTTTTGAAACCCAAGGCTATTCTCTAAGAGCAGTTTCATCTAATTTTAAAAATACTTCTAAACGAACTTATTATATGAATACAAAGTTGGATGTACTCATTGAATTTTGAGCAAATTTTCATTTGAGACAATTATTCTAGCTACTTGGACGGCGTACATGGTCCTAAATACAGATCATCTAGCTGGATGATGCGCCAACTTGGCATGCCAAGACTGAAAAATCCACCTAAGCATGATACTCTTTCGGTGTACGGTCCAAAACTTGTGTTGGACGATCAAATCACATTATTCACATGTTACGTTTCGCAAAATTTGTTTTCATTTGTTGGTGGAGAAAAGATGGAAAAGACACGATGACAAACAAAGAACGTTGGATAAAAAGTGGTGGGAGGATAAAAGAAATATGTGTAAACTTTCTTCGAAGTCACTCATAACTTTAGTAAGATGATAAGTAAAATATTTAACAAAAGGAAGAGATATATATAATGGAGGGTAACAAATGATATCATTGAATAATTTGGTCCTAATAGCACCAACCTCTCTAAACATAAATAGAGAAATTTTCAAAGAACTCTCATGAAAGTAAGACTCTCTGTAAACTTTACGTCATCTCATATTTTCGGTATGATATTATATAGTTTTAGCTTGAAAATTAACGTTAAATTATGAGGTTACAAATAATTTATAAAAGATGCCACTTTTAAAAGTCTCTTTAACATTTCTTATATAATTAACAACAAAATTAATATGTTCCAATCGGATGTTGAGATTCAATGAGATGGTTACCTGAGACACCTAAGCAGTGGGGGGCCCCTCCACGCTTGCCAACGTGGACCTTCATATTATATTGTCTCGAAAATCCTCAGATGAGTGTTTTAAGTTTAAATATCATAATCACGGTCGTTATCGTGGAGAGAATATTGTATTTGGACTCATTAGAAAAGCAGCCAACCAGAAGCACTTGCTGCAAAATTGCTTTTTCATATTTTCTTACACTAATTAATTCAGTTTAAGGCGGTTTGAAAACTTACCTTCATACGTAATCTTCCACATTGATGTCTGCAACCGTTTCTTCAAAAAATTGAAAGGTTAAATCTGCGTTTAAACCACCACAGTGATCCGGCATTGCAAGACCTTTTCTGTTCATTGGACGTATCGGTCTAGCGGCGTTCAATTTTTACTTTGTTAGAATAAGTCGTGAGTTTAAAATTTAAATATCATGAACGACACACAATTAGACTTGAATGTAACTTAAAATGAAAGTTCAAATAATCTTGGGATCAATAATCAGTGGTAGTAATTATACCGAGTAACTATGAGAAGGTTGAGAGTTGTCCCATATTGGAAGAATTAAGGAATTGGAGTAACACACTTTATCACCAATTGGTTTTGGGTTGAAATCTCAATTTCCTTTGTGGAATTGGGGTAACACCTTTATCACCAATTGATTTTGGGTTGAAATCTCAATTTTTTTTATGGTATCAGAGCAGACTATCTTATATGTGAAGTTCAAATGTTACACATACTTCAAGTAACCATATGCGTTTTTCACATGTTTAGCTCTCCACACAAAAAAGGACATCTAACAATGTCGAACCCCAACTTCCACCAAGGACACAAACAATAAAAGTTCACCCTAAAGATTTTCTGGAAAAACAAATTGTAGTACGCAGAATGGGGAGCTGTAAAGTTGTAAACCCATTATATATATAGTGGTCAGACAAAAAGGAAACTGTCAAAAAGTCTAGCCGCTTCCGACAGTAGGTGGATTAAACATCATAATCAATCTTAATAATTTAAACCACCACGAGGTGGTCTAGTGGTTGAGGCGAATTCTAGATCTGTATTCTATACGGCTCGCCTTGAGTTTGATTTCTAATGTTAGTGAATCAAACGATTATGACCAGGAAGATGTTGAAATAGTCTTTCAGACTCCAAAAAAAAAAGACTGCCGTGACTTCGCAACTAGCTGGTCTTTTTTACAAAAAGAAAATCTTAATAACATAAGAATTATTGATCCTAAGTGAATTCCCCCAGCTTCTATAAAGCTGCATTAGTGTTACTTACAATGCCATGTGGGAGATCAATCAATCAGTAGGACCATTGCCTTAGTGGCCAACTCACATCAATACAACAGATTCATAATATATGATGAAAAAAGTTGCAATTTTGTCACTTCTTTGGCTGCTTTTTCCAATATAACAATCAAGTGATTAGTACAGATATCTAATGATCAAACTTTCAACTTTAAATCCCACATCGACAGATTCAACTTAAAGCTGCAGACTTTTAAGGTTGCTTTTGAAGTTCTGAGATTTTGTAAGTTTTGATCAGAACAAAGTTTCTTCATGCGACTCAGAATCCGGAATCTGAACACTGATGGCAACGGAAGCTGAGGTTCCGGAATCTGTATCCGCCACGGTACGGTTTCTTCATCACTCTCAGTCAAATTGCTTACTGTTCTTTTTCTTCTTGTAATATTATGTTCGATCTTTGTATGTATGTAGGACATAAACTTTATCTTATAAGATGGTTTTTAGTAGTTTAATCACGTAATTAAAAGATTGATCCGCTGTAATCTACGATAGTACGTAAATAGTAAGTAGGCAAGATCATGGGTTACTAGTTTTAACAGTTTGTTTTTTGAGCATGAAATCCAGATTGCAACGTAGATACGCGAAAAAATTCAACGTAAACTAGTATGGTTATCCTTGAAGCTTGTTTGGATTGATAATCGAAGATCAACTGTATCGAATCTGGGAAATAGTTTATAAACTCGGATTTTCTCGTAGCATGTTAGATTTCATAGTATTAAATTCAGGATGGCCTGATGTAATGAAAGAAAAGAAACAGACAACCATGCAGAGTGAAGATATTTGTTCCCAAAGAACGCTTACCAAAACTAAAATTTAGCGTAAATCGTTGAGCTACTCCGTTCGTGTGCTGTGGAAGAATGAACTCTTAACGGTACATTCTGCGCAACGAAAAATAAAGAAATGAAACATTAGGGTGTGAAGAACAAAGAAAGGAGGGGATTCTTGTTTCGAATTCCATGCTTAGATTACTATTGTTCGTTGTACGACAGTTAAAATCTATCCTTTCGCTGAGCAACGAATGATCTCTTGCAACAGCTTCTTCGTGAAATAAACGCGAAAAGTATACAAGTTATGAAAATTTTGAAGCTTTGCATTCAATGTGACTATGTTTGTTTTGTTTTGCCTCCTACTGCTAGTTGTGAAAATTTGAAAAAAGTAATGTTTCCTTCGTATGCAGGCGGAAGGGGAAGGCGGATACCTGACAGCGGGGAAGTTTGACATAACTGTCAACCAATTTTCCCCAGTACAGTTGAAAAAATCCGAAGACGAGGAGGATCAACATCCTGAACCGGTGAAATGCTTTGTAGAGGGTGAAATTGCGAGCGTTGAAAGCAAGAACGGAATCTCAGAGTGCGGAAATCCTTTAGAACCACTCTCAGATTCAAAGGTTGACAAACACGAGGAAGATACACTGAGAAAAGGTGAGTCACTGGATGTAGGAGAGGCTTCAGTGGCGAAGGAGGAAGATAGTGAAGGATTTTCCGCTGTTGAGCACAGCAAGACGAGTTCAACAGATCACGAAGGAGAAAGTGAGACTAACTTATTTGAGAAAGTTCAGCCTGTCACCTACGAGCTTGCAGGACCTAGTTTAAATCCTGAGGAGGACGAAGCAGCAACTTCGAGAGAAAGTTCTAAAACAATCACCGCTGCTGAAGATGAGAGACAAGTTGTAAACCTAGAACAAAGCTGCGAGGAAGAGGGGAAGGCGGAGAAGGCAAATACTAGTTATGACACCATTGAAGATGAAACTCCCGACGAACAGGTTAATAAAATACTTGAACGCTTTTCATTTGAACTAGAAAGTGTTTATATATCTCAAAACCTTTTTTTTCAAGAGTTATTTTATCAAAGGACTTGGTTCGTGTTCTACTGATGTTGCAGAATCTCCCAGTGGCAAGTATCTTGATGCAAATTATTAAGGAGTCAGAGATTGCTGAAGTTGGCGAGAGCACCATATCGGAGCCAAATGAAAATGTTGAAAGATCCGAAGTTCTTAATGCTTCAACGGTGAAATGTGACGAAGGTGACCAGGGAGATGGTAAGGATGACAAAGATGTAGACACATCTACCGCCAAAGTGGCTGAAGATGAAGTGTATACTAGTGCAGTCACGATTACAGAAAAGAGCGCAAAAGTAACACCAAATGATGAAGAAAGTTCACCACAGACCTTGCAGAAATGTGATTCAGGAGAGGAGCTTCAACATTCGCGGGATGTGATGCCTGAGGAAACCAAGAGAGAAACATCCCGGGAAAATGCAGAAGAAGTTACCTGCACAAAAGAGGAAACAACAATTCAGAACGAGCAAGAATCCTTGGACGAAGAAAAGAAAGAAGCAGCTGAAAACACAAATAATTTAGAAGATGACAATGCAAGGGAGGAGGTAAGATTGGAGTTAACGATTTTTGCGAGTTTTTATTTCTGGTTTATGATCTGCCATCTCAGTTTATGATGGTTTCGTTGCTAATGTAGGTGCCTGAGATTGCCGGCACAGAACAAGGAACTGTAGAACATGTGGTTGGGGAAATTCATATGGTTGCGGAACCCCCTCAAGATTTCGTTGATAAGGAAATATATGAAGAAACCTCAACAGAACATCAGGTTTACTTGAATGCAAACATAAACTCTACCAAAACTGCTATCCTATTTCTTCATCTCCAAGTATATGACCTTTTGTTTTTTTTTCTCAAATTTTAGGCACGTATTGAGGCCGATTTGAGTACAAAGACAGAGGAAAAGAATTTAGAGGAACAGGCCATTCCAGAAATCTCTTCTCCGTTGGTAGTAGAAGAAAGAGCTAAGGAAATCCGAAAGGAAGAAGAAACCGATGTCTTGATTCTAAAAGAAGAGGTTAGCATGATATAAGAATTTTCGATTTTTACATTATAGTATTATTGTATTACATATTCCAATCAACAATTGGTATCCTCTTCAGAGAAAGGAAGAAGATGCAGAATGTAACGAGCCTGCTGAGGTAACGAGGATGACACATGAAACACAATCTGAAACCACAGAGGACATAACAGAGCCAAATAAGGACCTCAATGCTCCAATTTCAAAAGAAAGCAACAAAACATTTGTTGAAAATATTTCCACTCTTGCTGAGGTATCTGAGACGGAGACTGAGAAAAACATTCAGGAGAAAGATGGCCAGGCAGTCAGCAATTCTGACTGTGTGTCCGGTGAAGTGAGTCATGTAACAGGTTTGAAGGAAGCTGAAACAGAAAATGAGGAGCAGAAAGTAGACATTGATACTGCTCCAGAAGAGAAGGGTCAAACAACCATCTTAAAAGATGAAACGGCCTCAGAAATTGAAGATATTGGTGCACAAGCTGAGGAAAATTATGAATCAAAAGAGAAGTTGGAGGAGCATATTCCAACAGCAGCAGATGAGGGTGAACCATTCACGAAGGAAGCCGAGGAAGAAAATTTGGAGCAGATACACAACAGTGATGCAGCTGCTGAAGAGAAGGTTTTGGAAACCATCTTAACAAATGAAAGAACCTTCGACGTGGAAGACACCAATGTGCAAGCAGAGAAAAATGTCAAACCAAATGAGAACTTGGAGGAGAATATTCCAACAGCAGCAAATGAAGGCGAAACATCCCTGCAGGAAGCCGAAGCAGAAAGCAAGGATGAGATTAAAAGTACTGATATTGCTCATGCAGATACTGATGGACACGGAGATGAAATTGATAAATCTGAAGAGAACTTGGATAAGCAGATCTCAGCATGCGAACGTGAAACAAGCTTGAAAGCAGCCGAAGCAGAAAATGAGGAGGAGGTCAAACATGCTGACATTGTTCCTGAAGAGAAGGTTCTAGCAACCATCTTGACAGATGAAACACCCTTAAACGTCGAGGATATTGAGGTAAAAACTGAGGACAGTGTCGAATCAAAAGAGAATGTGGAGGAGCAGATTCCAACAACAGCAGATGAAGGCGAAAAAAGTACTTATATTTCTCCTGAAGATATTGAAGTACAAGCAGATGAAAATTTTATTACACAAGAGAATTTGGAGAACCCGATTCTAACAACATCAGATGAACGAGAAACAGGCTTGGGAGAAGCTAAAAGATCCGAAGAAGTTCTTAATGTTTCAACGGTGAAATGTGATGAAGGTGATCAGGGAGATGGTAAGGATGACAAAGATGTAGACACAGTTACCGCCAGAGTGGCTGAAGATGATGAGTATACTGGTGCAGTCACGATTAAAGAAACGAGCGCAAAAGTAACTCCAAATGATGAAGAAAGTTCACCACAGACCTTGCAGAAACGTGATTCAGGAGAGGAGCTTCAACATTCGTGGGATGTGATGCCTGAAGAAACGAAGACAGAAACATCCCGGGAAAATGCAGAAGAAATTATCTGCACAACAGAGGAAACAACAATTCAGACCACGCAAGAATCCTTGGATGAAGAAAAGAAAGAAGCGATTGAAAACACAAGTAATTTAGAAGATGACAATGCAAGGGAGGAGGTAAGATTGGAATTAACGCTTTTTATTAGTTTTTATTCTGGTTTATGATCTGCCATCTCAGTTTATGATGGTTTCATTGCTAATGCAGGTGCTTGAGACTTCTGGTACAGAACAAGAACCTCGAGAACATGTGGTTGGGGAAACTCATACAGTCGCGGAACCTCCTCAAGATTTCATTGATAAAGAAACAAATGAAGAAACCTCCACGGAATATCAGGTTTACTTGACAACAAACATAAACCCTACCAAAAGTGCTATCATATTTCTTCGTCTCCAAGTATATGACCTTTCGTTTGTTCAAATTTTAGGCATGTATTGAAGCAGCCGATTTGAGTACAAATACAGAGGAAAAGAACTTAGAGGAACAGGCCAGTCCGGAACTCTCTTCTCTGTTGGTGGCAGAAGAAACAGCTAAGAAAATCCCAAAGGAAGAAGAAACCAATGTCATGATTCTAAAAGAAGAGGTTAGCATGATGTCAGAATTTTCAATTATTACATTATAGTATTGTATTACGAATTCCGATTAACAATTGGTATCCCCTGCAGAAAAAGGAAGAAGATGCAGAATGTAACGAGCCCGCTGAGGTAACGAGTATGACACAAGAAAAGGAGCAGCAGAAAGAAAACATTGATACTGCTCCGGGAGAAAAGGGTCAAGCAACCATCTTAAAAGAAGAAACGGTCTCGGAAGTTGAAGAGATTGTTGCACAAGCAGAGGAAAATTGTGAATCAAATTCAAAAGAGAAGTTGGAGGAGCATATTCCAACAGCAGCAGACAAGGTTGAAACATTCTCGAAGGAAGCTGAGGCAGAAAATGACGAGCAGATAAACAAAAGTGATGTTGCTGCTGAAGAGAAGGTTTCGGAAACCATCTTAACAAATGAAAGAACATTCGACGTGGAAGATACCAATGTGCAAGCAGAGAAAAATGTCAAATCAAATGAGAACTTGGAGGAGAAAATTTCAACAGCAGCAGATGAAGGTGAAACATCCTTGCAGGAAGCTGAAGCAGAAAGCAAGGATGAGATTAAAAGTACTGATATTACCCATGCAGGTACTGATGCACACGGAGATGAAATTGATAATTCTGAAGAGAGCTTGGATAAGCAGATCCCAGCAGGCGAACGTGAAACAAGCTTGAAAGCAGCCGAAGCAGAATATAAGGAGCAGGTCAAACATGCTGATATTGTTCCTGAAGAGAAGGGTCTGGCAACCATCTTGACAGATGAAACACCCTTAAACGTCGAGGATATTGAGGTAAAAACTGAGGACCGTGTCGAATCAAAAGATAATGTGGAGGAGCAGATTCCAACAGCAGCAGATGAAGGTGAAAAATTCTTGGAGGAAGCCGAAGCAGAAAACAAGGAGCAGATCGACGAGGAAATTTTGAATTCACAAGAATCCTCAGACAAAGGAAAACAAAAAGTGACTGAAATTAACACTGCAAGGGAGGAGGTAAGATCGGAATAAACCTTTTTGTGAATTTTTCTTTCGGGCTTATCATCTGACAAGTAGTTTCCCTACACGGTTTTGCTATTGACCGAGATGCAGGATTCATAACGTATCACTGATAGATATGAACATGCCAAAAAACAACATCTTATTTTAAATGGCACAAATGATTTGCAAAATCTATTCTCTCCTATATATTATGACGGTTTCATCTTTAATGTAGGTGCTTGAGACTACCAGCAGGGAGCAAGAAGCTGGAGAACATGTGGCACACGAAATTCATACTGTTGTGGAACCCTCTCGAGATTCCATTGATAAAGAAACAAATGAAGAGAACTCCACTGGATACCAGGTTTACCTGGACACAAACATAAAGCCTACAAAACTGTTATCCTTTTTCTTCGTCTTCAAGTACATAACCTTTGTTTTTTTTTTCCCTTCCAATGTTAGGCATGTACTGAGGCAGCTGATTTGAGTACACCTGCAGAGGAAAATAATTTAGAGGAACAGCCCATTCCGGAACTCTCTTCTCCATTGGTAGTAGAAGAAACAGCTAAGGAAATCGTGAAGGAAGAAGAAACCGATGTCTTGATTCTAAAAGAAGAGGTTAGCATGATATCAGAATTTTCGATTATTACATTACTGTATTGTGTATTACAAATTCCAATCAACAATTGGTATCCCCTGCAGAAAAAGAAAGAAGATGCAAAATGTAACAAGCCCGCTGAGGTAACGAGTATTACACACGAAACACAATCTGAAACCACAGAGGACATAACTGAGCCAAATAAGGACCTCAATGCTCCAATTTCAGAAGAAAGCAACAAAACATTTGCTGAAAATATTTCCACTCTCGCTGAGGTATCTGACACGGAGACAGAGAAAAATATTGAGGAGAAAGATGACCTGGCGGTTAGCAACTCTGACTCTGGTGCGGGTGAAGTGAGTCATGTAACAGGTTTGAAGGAAGCTGAAACAGAAAATGAAGAGCAGAAAGAAAGCATTGATACTGCTCCGGAAGAGAAGGGCCAAGCAACCATCTTAAAAGATGAAACGGCCTCGGAAGTTGAAGAGATTGGTGTACAAGGAGAGGAAAATCGTGAATCAAATGAGAAGTTGGAGGAGCATATTCCAACAGCAGCAGATGAGGGTGAAACATTCTCAAAGGAAGCTGAGGCAGAAAACGAGGAGCAGATACATAACAGTGATGTTGCAGCTGAAGAGAAGGTTTCGGAGACCATCTTAACAAATGAAAAATCCTTCGACGTGGAAAATACCAATGTGCAAGCAGATAAAAATGCCGAATCAAATGAGAACTTGGAGGAGAATATTCCAACAGCAGTAGATGAAGGCGAAACATCGCTGCAGGAAGGTGAAGCAGAAAGCAAGGATGAGATTAGAAGTACTGATATTGCTCATGCAGGTACTGATGGACGCGGAGATGAAATTGATAATTCTGAAGAGAACTTGGATAAGCAGATCCCAGCAGGCGAACGTGAAACAAGCTTGAAGGCAGCCGAAGCAGAATATAAGGAGCAGGGAAAACATGCTGATATTGTTCCTCTTCAGGGTATAGCAATCATCTTAACAGATGAAACACCCTTAGACGTTGAGGATGTTGAGGTAAAAACTGAGGACCGTGTCGAATCAAAAGAGAATGTGGAGGAGCAGATTCCAACAACAGCAGATGAAGGCGAAAAAAGTACTTATGTTTCTCCTGAAGATATTGAAGTACAAGAGAATTTGGAGAACCCGATTCTAACAACATCAGGTGAACGAGAAACAGGCTTGGGAGAAGCTGAAGCGGAAATTAAGGAGCAGGCCAAAAGTATTAGTATTGTTCCTGAAGAGATAGCTACCATCTCAACAGCTGAGACACCATTGGACGTTGAAGATATTGGTGTACAAGCAGAGGAAAGTCTCAAATCAAAAGAGAACGTGGAGGAGCAGATTCCAACAGCAGCAGATGAAGGTGAAAAATTCTTGAAGGAAGCCGAAGCAGAAAACAGGGAGCAGATCGACGAGGAAAATTTGAATTCACAAAAATCTTCAGACGAAGGAAAACAAGAAGTGACTGAAACTACAAACACACTAGAAGATGACACTGCAAGGGAAGAGGTAAGATCGGAATAAACCTTTTCATGAATTTTTCTTTCGGTCTTATCATCCGACAAGTAGTTTCCTTAACGCGGTTTAGTTATTGACCGAAATGCAGGATTCATAACGTATCACTGATAGATATGAACATGCAAAAAAACGATGTTTTATTTAAAATGGCACAAACAATTTGTAAAATCTATTCTCTCCTATATATTACGACGGTTTCATCTTTAATGTAGGTGCTTGAGACTACCAGCACGGAGCAAGAAACCGGAGATCATGTGGTACACGAAATTCATACTGTCGTGGAACCCCCTCGAGATTCCATTGATAAAGAAACAAATGAAGAGAACTCCGCGGGATATCAGGTTCACCTAGACACAAACATAAAGCCTACAAAAGAGTTATCCTTTTTCTTCGTCTCCCAGTGCATAACATTTGTGTTTTTTTCCTTCCAATGTTAGGCATCTACTTATGCAGCTGATTTGAGTACAACTGCAGAGGAAAAGAACTTAGAGGAACATGACATTCAGGAACTCTCTTCTCCGCTGGTAGTAGAAGAATGTGAATCAAAAGAGAATTTGGAGGAGCATATTCCAACAGCAGCAGACAAGGTTGAAACATTCCCGAAGGAAGCCAAGGCAGAAAATGAAGAGCAGATAAACAATAGTGATGTTGCTGCTGAAGAGAAGGTTCTGCAAACCATCTTAACAAATGAAAAATCCTTCGACGTGGAAGATACCAATGTGCAAGCAGAGAAAAATGTCGAATCAAATGAGAACTTGGAGGAGAATGTTCCAACAGCAGCAGATGAAGGTGAAACATTTCCGAAGGAAGCTGAAGCAGAAAGCAAGTATGAGATTAAAAATGCTGATATTCCTCATGCAGATATTGATGGACACGGAGATGAAATCGATAGTTCTGAAGAGAACTTGGATAAGCAAATTCCAGCAGGGGAATGTGAAACAAGCTTGAAAGCAGCCGAAGCAGAATATAAGGAGCAGGTCATACATGCTGATATTGCTCCTGAAGAGAAGGATCTAGTAACCATCTTAACAGATGAAACACCCTTAGATGTCGAGGATATTGAGGTAAAAACTGAGGACTGTGTCGAATCAAAAGAGAATGTGGAGGAACGGATTCCAACAACAGCAGATGAAGGTGAAAAAAGTACTTATATTTCTCATGAAGATATCGAAGTACAAGCAGATGAAAATATTACAATACTAGAGAATTTGGAGAACCCAATTCCAACAACATCAGGTGACCGAGAAACTGGCTTGGGAGAAGCTGAAGCAGAAATTAAGGAGCAGGTCAAAAGTATTGATATTGTTCCTGAAGAGATAGCAACCATCTCAACAGCTGAGACACCCTTGGACGTTGAAGACATCGGTGTACAAGCAGAGGAAAGTCTCAAATCAAAAGAGAACGTGGAGGAGCAGATTCCAACAGCAGCAAATGAAGGTGAAAATTTCTTGAAGGAAACTGAAGCAGAAAACAAGGAGCAGATTGACGAGGAAACTTTGAATTCACAAGAATCCTCAGATGAAGAAAAAGAAGAAGTGACTGAAATAACAAACACAAAAGATGACACTGAGAGGGAGGAGGTAAGATCGGAATAAACTTTTTTATGGGTTATTCTTTCTGGCTTATCATCTGACTAGTAGTCTCCCAGACTCTCCCTATACGGTTTAGTTATTGACCAAAATGCAGGATTCATAATGTATCACTGATAGATATGAATATGTGAAAATACGATGGTTTATTTTAATATGGTACAAACGATTTCTAAAATCTATTTTCTCCTTATATATTATGATGGTTTTATCTCTAATGTAGGTGATTGAGACTACCAGTACGGAGCAAGAAACTGGAGAACATGTGGTGCACGAAATTCATACTGTCCCAGAACCCCCTCGAGATTCCATTGATAAAGAAACAAATGAAGACAACTCCGCGGAATATCAGGTTTACCTGGACACAAACCTAAAGCCTACAAGTGCTATCCTTTTTCTTTGTCTCCCAGTACATAACCCATGTTTTTATTCCCTTCCAATGTTAGGAATGTACTGAGGCAGCTGATTTGAGTACAAGTGCAGAGGAAAAGAACTTAGAGGAACATGCCATTCGGGAACTCTCTTCTCCGCTGGTAGTAGAAGAAGCAACTAACGAAATCTCAAAGGAAGAAGAAACCTATACCACGCTTCTAGAAGAAGAGGTAATCTAGGATTCGATATCAAATTTTAAATTAAAATACACTATAGTATTATCTTGCAAATTGAAATTTACAACTCATATCGACAACAGGAAAAGGAAGGGCATGCAACATGTAATGAGCCCAATGAGGAATATGAGGCAGAGATTGAGAAAAATATTCAGGAGAAAGATGGCAACACAGTTAGCAATTCTGAATCTCTGTCCGGAGAGCTGAGTCATGTAACAGCCTTGAAGGAATCTGAAACAGTGATCGAAAGGCAGGACAAAAACATTGATACTGCTCCTGAAGAGAAGGGTCAAGCAACCATCTCAGCAGATGAAACGGCCTCAGAAGTTGAAGATATTGATGTACAATTAAAGGAGAACCTTGAGTCGGAAGAGAACTTGGAGGAACAAATTCCAATAGCAGCAGATGAAGGTGAAATAATCTCGAAAGAAGCCGAAGCAGAAAAACAGGAGCAGATAAAAAATGTTGATATTGCTCATGAAGATGTTGATGCACAAGCGGAGAAAACTGTCAACTTAGAAGAGAACATAGATAAGCAGATTCCGCCAATAGCACATGAAGGTGAAACAAGCTTGAAAGAAACCACTGTCTTGATTCTAAAAGAAGAGGTTAGCATGATATCAGAATTTTCGATTTTTACATTATAGTCTATTGTATTACATATTCCAATCCAGAATTGGTATCCCCTGCAGAAAAAGGAAGAAGATACAAAATGTAACGAGCCTGCTGAGGTAGTGAGTATGACACATGAAACACAATCTGAAACCACAGAGGCCATAACAGAGCCAACTAAGGGCCTTAATGCTCCAATTTCAGTAGAAAGCAACAAAACATTTGTTGAAAATATTTCCACTCTCGCTGAGGTATCTGAGACGGAGACTGAGAAAAATGTTCAGGAGAAAAATGGCCTGGCTGTCAGCAATTCTGACTCTGCGTCAGGTGAAGTGAGTAATGTAAGAGGTTTGAAGGAAGCTGAAACAGAAAAGGAGGAGCAGAAAGAAAACATTGATACTGCGCCGGAAGAGAAGGGTCAAGCAACCATCTTGAAAGGTGAAATGGCCTCGGAAGTTGAAGATATTGGTGTACAAGAAGAGGAAAATTGTGAATCAAAAGAGAATTTGGAGGATCGTATTCCAACAGCAGCAGACAAGGTTGAAACATTCTTGAAGGAAGCCGAGGCCGAAAATGAGGAGCAGATAAACAATAGTGATGTTGCTGCTGAAGAGAAGGTTCTGCAAACCATCTCAACAAATGAAAAATCCTTCGACATGGAAGATACCTCTGTGCAAGCAGAGAAAAATGTCGAATCAAATGAGAACTTGGAGGAGAATTTTCCAACAACAGCAGATGAAGGCGAAACATCGCTGCAGGAAGGTGAAGCAGAAAGCAAGGATGAGATTAAAAGTACTGATATTGCTCATGCGGATACTGATGGACAAGGAGATGAAATTGATAATTCTGAAGAGAACTTGGATAAGCAGATCCCAGCAGGCGAACGTGAAACAAGCTTGAAAGCAGCCGAAGCAGAATATAAGGAGCAGGGCAAACATGCTGATATTGTTCCTGAAGAGAAGGGTCTAGCAACCATCTTAACAGATGAAACACCCTTAGACGTCGAGGATATTGAGGTAAAAACTGAGGACTATGTCGAATCAAAAGAGAATGTGGGGGAGCAGATTCCAACAACAGCAGATGAAGGCGAAAAAAGTACTTATATTTCTCCTGAAGATATTGAAGTACAAGCAGATGAAAATTTTATTACATTAGAGAATTTGGAGAACCCGATTCCAACAACATCAGGTGAACGAGAGACAGGCTTGGGAGAAGCTGAAGCAGGAATTAAGGAGCAGGTCAAAAGTATTGATATTGTTCCTGAAGAGATAGTAACCATCTCAACAGCTGAGACACCCTCGGACGTTGAAGATATTGGTGTACAAGTAGAGGAAAGTCTCAAATCAAAAGAGAACGTGGAGGAACAGATTCCAACAGCAGCAGATGAAGGTAAAAATTTCTTGAAGGAAGCCGAAGCAGAAAACACGGAGCAGATTGACGAGGAAACTTTGAATTCACAAGGATCCTCAGACAAAGAAAAAGAAGAAGTGACTGAAATTACAAACACAAAAGATGACACTGAAAGGGAGGAGGTAAGATCGGAATAAACTGTTTTATGAGTTTTTCTTTCTGGCATATCATCTGACTAGTAGTCTCCCTATACGGTTTAGTTATTGACCGAAATGTAGGATTCATAACGTATCACTGATAGTTATGAATATGTGAAAATACGATGGTTTATTTTAATATGGTACAAACGATTTCTAAAATCTATTTTCTCCTTATATATTATGACGGTTTCATCTCTAATGTAGGTGCTTGAGACTACCAGTACGGAGCAAGAAATTGGAGAACATGTGTTGCACGAAATTCATACGGTCCCTGAACCCCCTCAAGATTCCATTGATAAAGAAACAAATGAAGACAACTCCGCGGAATATCAGGTTTACCTGGACACAAACATAAAGCCTACAAATGCTATCCTTTTTCTTCGTCTCCCAGTACATAACCTATGTTTTTTTTCCCTTCCAATGTTAGGCATGTACAGAGGCAGCTGATTTGAGTACCAGTGCAGAGGAAAAGAACTTAAAGGAACATGCCATTCGGGAACTCTCTTCTCCGCTGGTAGTAGAAGAAGCAACTAACGAAATCTCAAAGGAAGAAGAAACCTATACCACGCTTCTAGAAGAAGAGGTAATCTAGCATTCGATATCAAATTTTAGATTAAAATACACTATAGTATTATCTTGCAAATTGAAATTTACAACTCATATCGACAACAGGAAAAGGAAGGGCATGCAACATGTAATGAGCCCAATGAGGAATATGAGGCAGAGATTGAGAAAAATATTCAGGAGAAAGATGGCAACACAGTTAGCAATTCTGAATCTCTGTCCGGAGAACTGAGTCATGTAACAGCCTTGAAGGAATCTGAAACAGAGGTCGAAAGGCAGGACAAAAACATTGATACTGCTCCTGAAGAGAAGGGTCAAGCAACCATCTCAGCAGATGAAACGGCCTCGGAAGTTGAAGATATTGATGTACAATTAAAGGAGAATCTTGAATCGGAAGAGAACTTGGAGGAACAATTTCCAGTAGCAGCAGATGAAGGTGAAATAATCTTGAAAGAAGCCGAAGCTGAAAACCAGGAGCAGATAAAAAATGTTGATATTGCTCATGAAGATGTTGATGCACAAGCAGAGAAAACTGTCAATTCAGAAGAGAACATAGATAAGCAGATTCCGCCAATAGCACATGAAGGTGAAACAAGCTTGAAAGAAGCCGAAGCAGAAGAATTGGAACAGGTCACATATGCTGATATTGCTCCTGAAGAGAAGGGTCTAGCAACCATCTTAATAGATAAGACACCCCTGGAAGCAGAAGATATTGGTGTAGAAGTGGAGGAAAGTTTCGAAACAAAAGAGAAGTTCGAGGAGCAAAATCCAATCGCAGCTGGTGAAGATGAAACACTCTTGAAGGAAGCTGAAGCAGAAAACAAGGAGCAGATAAAATATAGTGATATTGCTTCTGAAGAAAAGGGTCTAGCAACAATCTTAACAGATGAAAAGGCTTCGAACGTTGAAGATATTGGTTTACAAGCGGAGGAAACTTTCAACTCAAGCGGGAACTTGGAGAGTAAGATTCCATCAACAGCAGACGAACATGAAACAAGCTTGAAAGAAGCCGAAGCAGTAAGTACGGAGCAGGTCACATATGTTGATATTGTTCCCGAAGAGAAGGGTCTAGCAACCATCTTAACAGATGAGACACCCTTGGAAGCAGAAGATGTTGGTGTACAAGCGGAGGAAAGTTTTGAACCAAAAGAGAAGTTTGAGGAGAAAAATCCAATCACAGCTGATGAAGATGAAACATTCTTGAAGGAAGCCGAAGCAGAAAACAAGGAGCAGATAAAATCTAGTGACATTTCTCCTCAAGAGAAGGGACTAGCAACGATCTCAACGGATGAGGCAACATTGGAAGTGGAAGATATTGGTGTACAAGCAGAGAAAAGTTTCGAATCAAAAGAGGACTTCGAGGAGAAAATCCCAACAGCGGCAGATGAGGATGAAACATGCTTGAAAGAAGCCGAAGCAGAAACCAAGGAGCATATAAAATGTAGTGATATTGCCCCGGAAGAGAAGGGTCTAGCAAACATCTTAACAGATGAAACATCCTTGGACGTCAAAGATATTGAGGTAAAAGCAGACGATAGTTTTGAATCAAATGAGAACCTGGAGGAGCAGATTCCGACAGCAGAAGGGGAAGGAGAAACACGTCTGAGGGAAGCTGAAGCAGAATCCGATGAACAGGTCAAAAATGATATTGCTCCTGAAGAGAAGGTTCTGGAAACCATCTCAAAAGATGAAATGGCCTTGGACATTGATGATGCTTGTGTGCAACCACAAGCAGAGGAAAATTCTGACACAAAAGAGTTCTCGGACGAGCAGAATCCAACAGTAGCAGATGAAGGTGAAGAGAAGGTAGCACATGGAAATGTAGTTTTGAATGACACACCTGGAGTGCAAATTCTTGAAGAAGCAGAACCGAAAGTGGGAGTCGAAGAGGAGAGTTGCAAATCAGAAGATCAACCTGAAAAGACTAACACGATAGTTGAAGAGGTACGCAATATAAAATATGAGTGAATGTATGCCTGTGCCACAAACACACCGAATTATAAACAAACAATCAATAATTGCTGCATGTCTATATATATAAAATAAGGCACACTCTGTCTCTACGGGAATTTTATTTTATTTATTTCTTGTAACTGTATGTCTATAGATATAATAAGGTTATATTTTGTGCAGATTCTTAAAGAGTCACAAGCTGATGGAGTAGATGAGAGTATCATATGTGAGACAACTATGATTTCTGAAAGGTCTGAACAGATTGTTACTTCACCGGTGAAATATGAAGAAGGCGAGCAGGGAGAAAGTAGCAGTCCAGTTTCGAAGGAGGAGGGTAGCAATGAGGACACATTTTCTACCAAAGTGGCTGAAGAGGGCGATGGCAATAATGGTGCAGTCACGGTTATAGAAACAAGTGCAGACGTAAATGGTGAAGAAGGTTTACCACAGGCCGTGCAGAAATATGAACCAGTCGAGGGGCATGAAAAGTTGCTCGACCTGATGCCTGAAGAAAGTAAGACAGAATCATCGAGCAAAAATGCTGAAGTAGTTACCTGCACAAAAGAGGAAATAGAAATTCAGAACATACAAGAATCCTTGGATGAAGAAAAGAAAGAAGAAGAGACAACACCCGCGAATGACACAAAAGAAAATGAAACTGAAGTAGAGGAGGTAAGATTAGCATAAACAATTTATGACATGTTATGTTTTGGAACTTATGTCACAGTATATAATCCTTTCATCTCTGATATAGGTGTTTGAGATTGCAAGTACGGCACAAGAAACGGGAGAACATGCAACGCGTGAAATTCATACAGTTGAGGACAACACTCAAGAGTTCAATGACAAAGAAACAACCGAAGAAAATTTGAACGAATATCAGGTTTACTTGAACACGAAAAACAAAAGTGTACTGAAATACATGATCCCTATATTTGGTCTTCTTTAGTAATGAAACTCTTTTTTTTTACCATTTAGGTGTCATCTGAGGCAGCTGATTCGAGTACAGATATTGTTGGAAAGAACTCAGATGAACAGGCCAGTCGAGAACTCTCTTCTTCGCTGGTAGGAGAAGACACAAGCATCAAAAGCTCAAAGCAAGAAGAAAACTATGTTTTGAGTCTGAAAGAAGAGGTCAGCTTGCATAAAATATAGAAATCAGTTTATCAGATTGTTCAATTATATCATAACTTTACAATTGTCGATTTACGCATTTATACTAGGAAAACGAAGCGACTGTGGAATGTAAAGAGCCGGTTAAGGTAGCAATTACGGCACATGAAACACAATTTGAAACGTTAGATGACAGCATAGAGCCTAAAGAGGATCTGTATGCTCCTACTTCAGAGGAAGAAACCCACACAGACTTGAAGGGAGCCGAAGCAGAAACCAAAGAGCAGGTCAAAGATATTGAAATTGATCGTGAAGGGAAGGGTCTAGCAACCATCTTAACAGATGGAGCTGCCTTGGAAAATGTTGACTCAGAAGAGTTTTCAGAGGACCAGATTCCAACAGTAGCAGATGAAGGCGAATACAACACTGAGCTGGCGGGAGATAAGGCTGCGCAGGAAAGCTTTCAAGTGCAAAGCCTTGAGGAAGCAGAACCAAAATTGACAGTTGAAGATGAGAGTCGCGAATCAAGAGGCTATCCCGAGAATAACAACATGATACTTGAAGAGGTATGCAATATACAATATGATGACCATAATCATTGATAGAAACGCTAATTTCGTATTTTCTAACACGTCCTTTTCTTTGTGAAGCCTCAACGGCCAGAACAGGTCCTGGATGAGCCAAAGAGCACTGGCAGAGATTTCAGTGAAGGACAAACCACAGAAGGCAATGCTGCAATTTTTACACCAGAAAGAATTCAAGAAGAAACTGCTAAGAACTCTCAAGACGGTGACAAAGAGACAGAAAACTTAATGGAAGAGGGAAGTAGTATCGAGAGTGTGAAAGCATGCAATACTGATGACCCGTCACAAGAGTTTATCCTGGAAGATGGAAGCAAAAAGTTCGATGATAACAAACAGGATACAGTGAAGTTCGAAGGAGAGGTCAGCTTATAAAGCTTACTTCGTCTCTAGGGAAATTATTGTTTGTCTATTTCGAATATAAACTTATTTTTTGTACAGATACTTAAAGAGACCGAGATTGCTGGAGTAGGTGAGAGCACCACATATGAAATGAAGCAGATCGCTGAATCATCTGAAGAAATTTCTGGTGCTTCACCAGTGAAGTATGAGGAAGGTCAGCCGGGAGAAGGTAGCAGTCAAGATTCAGCAAAAGCTTCAAGGGATGAGGATGTTACTGAAGAAGATGACAATAATGGTGCAGTCACAGTTACTGAATCAAGTGCAGAGGTTACATCAAAAGGGGAAGAAGAATCAGCACAGGCTTTGGAGAAATCTGAACCGGAAGAAGAGAAGGTACCGGTCAAAATTAGTGATGTAGCAGATGCGAAAGAGGTTTGCGATTTGGAGGACAAAGCTCCTTTCGCTGAAAAGACAACAGAAGAGACAAGCTTGCAAACGGAAGGGCATGCGGAGGTTTCTGAATTGGCTCCAGAAAAGCTAGATGTTGAAGCTACTGAAGAAGAATTCAAAGAAAGTTCTGAAATAGTTCCGGAATCCGATTCTAGGAGCATTGATGTAGTTTCGAAAGATGAGATTGTTACCAGTCAGACACTCGATGAAGGGATATCACAAGAGCAAGTTGAATTCCCATCTTCTACATCGCTTACTGAGGCAAAGGAGATCGAAGCTTCTCAGCATGAAACTCCAACCAAAGACAAGAATATAGAAGAAGAGCATGAAAAGGAAATGCCAGCTGATGAAAACGCGAGAGATTTATCTGCTGAGAGGTCAGAAGATGAGACACCCTTGCAAAAGGAAGAGTCCAAAGAGGTCAAAGCTTCTGAGTTGGCTCTGGAAAATCAGGATGCAGGTGATACAGAAGAAGGAATCAAAGAAACTCTTAAGACAATCTCTAAATCCGATTCTCAAAGCACTGATGCAGTTTTGAAAGATGAAATTGTTGCTGACCAAACACACCTTGAGGCATCTTATGCTTTGCTTCCCATGGAAGAGGAGCTCAAAACTTATCAAGACGATCGTGAAACTACAACCCAAGAAAAAATTGTAGAGGAAGAGTATGCCAAGAAAACAGAAGTGCCAGCTGATGAAAATGGGAGAGATTTAGTTGCTACAACGTTGGCAGAAGAGACACTGCTGAAGGAAGAGCCTGGGGAGCTCAAAGTTTCTGAATTGGCTCCAGAAAATCTGGATGCTGGTGAAACGAAAGAAGAAATAAAAAAATCTTTTGAAAAGGTGTCTAAATCTGATTCTCAAAGCGCTGAAGTTGTTTCAGGAGATGAGACCACTGCTTACCAGACAAAGCTGGCGGGAGATAAGGCCGTGGAGGAAAGCTTTCAAGTGCAAGGCCTTGAGGAAGCAGAACCAATATTGAGAGTTGAAGATGAGAGTCGCAAATCAGAAGACCATCCCGAGAATAACAACGTGATAGTTGAAGAGGTATGCAATATACAATATGATGATCATAAGCATGTGGCACCATGCACAATTATATAGGAACTCTAATTTTGTATTCTCTAACTCTTCCTATTCTTTGCGAAGCCTCAACTGCTAGAACGGGTCCTGGATGAGCCAAAGAGCACTGACGGAGATTCCAGTGAAGGACAAACCACAAAACGCAATGCTGCAATTTGTACACCAGAAATAATTGAAGAAGGAACTTCTAAGAACTCTCAAGACAGTGACAAAGAGGTCAGCTTATAAAGCCTACTTTGTCTCTAGGGAAATTATTGTTTGTCTGTTTTGAATATAAACTTATTTTTGGTACAGATACTTAAAGAGCCAGAGATCGCTGGAGTAGGTGAGTGCACCACATATGAAACGAATCAGATCGCTGAAACATCTGAAGAAATTTTTGATGCTTCACCAGTGAAGTATGAAGAAGGACGGCCGGGAGAAGGTAGCAGTCAAGATTCAGCAAAAGCTTCAAGGGAGGAGGATGTTACTGAAGACGATAACAATAATGGTGCAGTCACAGTTACTGAATCAAATGCAGACGTAACATCAAAAGGGGAAGAAGATTCAGCACAGCCTCTGGAGAAATATGAACCTGAAGAAGAGAAGGTACCTGTCAAAATTAGTGATGTAGCAGATGCGAAAGAGGTTTGCAACGTGGAGGATAAAGCTTCTTTTGCCGAAAAGACAACAGAAGAGACAAGCTTGCAAACAGAAGGTCATGCAGAGGTTTCTGAATTGGCTCCGGAAAAGCTAGATGTTGAAGCTACTGAAGAAGAATTCAAAGAAGGTTCTGAAATAGTTCGTGAATCTGATTATAGGAGTATTGATGTAGTTTTGAAAGATGAGATTGCTACTAGTCAGACACTTGAACAAGGGATATCACAAGAGCAAGTTGAAATCCCATCTTCTACATTGCTTACTGAGGCAAAGGAGATCGAAGCTTCTCAACATGAGCATGAAACTCCAGCCAAAGACAAGAATATAGAAGAAGAGCATGAAAAGGAAATTCCAGCTGATGAAAATGCAGGAGATTTATCTGCTGTGAAGTCAGAAGACGAGACACCCTTGCCAAAGGAAGAGTCCGAAGAGCTCAAACCTTCTGAGTTGGCTCTGGAAAAGCTGGATGCAGGTGATACAGAAGAAATCAAAGAAACTTTGAAGACAATCTCTGAATCCGATTCTCAAAGCACTGGTGCAGTTTTGAAAGATGAAATTGTTGCTGACCAAATACACCTTGAGGCATCTTCTGCTTCGCTTCCCAAGGAAGAGGAGCTCAAAACTTACCAAGACGATCTTGAAACTACAACCCAAGACAAAAGTGTAGAGGAAGAGTATGCCAAGGAAACAGAAGTGCCAGCTGATGAAAATGGGAGAGATTTGGTTGCACCAACGTTGGCGGAAGAGACACTGCTGCAAAAGGAAGAGCCTGAGGAGCTCAAAGTTTCTGAATTGGCTCCAGAAAATCTGGATGCTGGTGAAACGGAAGAAGAAATCAAAGAATCTTTTGAAAAGGTGTCTAAATCTGATTCTCAAAGCTCTGAAGTTGTTTCGGGAGATGAGACGACTGCTTATCAGACACTGCATGAAGGTATATCAAGTGAGCAACTTCAATTACCATCTTCTACGTTGGTGCCCGAGGAAAAGGAGATAAAAATTTCTCAACGTGAGCATGAAACTACAACCCAAGACAAGAATAAAGAAGGTGGGAGCACAGAGAAAAATGAAGTTCCAGCTGATGAAAACACTAGAGATTTATTTGTTGCTGCAACTTCTGAAGAAGAGATATACTTGCAAAAGGAAGAGCCTAGAGAGTTTAAAGCTTGTGAGTTGGCTCCGGAGAAGGTAGATGCTGGTGAAACTGAAGAAATCAAAGAAACTTTGGAAACAATCTCTACATCTGATTCTCAAAGCATTGATACAGTTTCCAAAGATGATATTGTTGCTCATCAAACTCTCGTTGGGGCATCTTATACTTCACTTCCCAAGGAAAAGGAGCATGAGGCAGGAGAAAATGAAGTGCCAGCTGATGAAAATGGGGGAGATTTAATTTCTGCAAGGTCAATCGAAGAGACAATCTTGCAAAGGGAAGATCCCGGGGAGCTCAAAGCTTCTGAAGTGGCTCCGGAAGAGCTGAACGCTGGTGAAACTGAAGAAGAAATCAAGAAAACTCCTGAAAGAGTGTCTAAACCTGAATCTCCAAGTACTGATGTAGTTTCGAGGGATGAGGCTATTTCTGATCAAATACTCAACGAAGGAATATCAACAGAGAAACTTCAAATACCATCTTCTGTATTGCTTCCCGAGGAAAAGGAGATCAAAGCTTTGGAAGAGGCGAAAGAGACAAGCCTGATAAAGGAAGAGCCGAGGGAACTCAAAGCTTCTGATTTTGAGCCTCACCTTACTCCGGAAGTACCAACGGAAAGTTCAAATGAAGAGGTAATATATACGATTGGTTACTCATCAGGTATTTATTTTCCTGCAGTTATCTATATGTTAAAGCAATAGTATTAACTAGGGGTAAATTAACAGATCACGGAGGATGAGAAACTTCCAGAAGAGTTGGAGCCAGCTTCAGTCAGAGAAGAGAGCCATCATGAAAACAAAGCAAAAGCTGAAAAACAAGAAGAGCAGACCGAAGAAACATCTACAATCAGAACAAATGAACATCAGAACGAGGTCAGTGAACAGAATACAATCATTCCTAATTATCGTCTCTAACATAATTCTCATTACTTACAACTTTGAATCTTTAATCTATGATACAGTTGTCTGAGGTAGATGAAAAGGGAATTCCTAGTGAGAAGTATGAAAGACAGCTCACATTTGAAGACCTAAGTATCAAGGAGCATGACCCCCGTTTTATTGAGGATAAAACAATACAAGACAGCTTTCCAGAAGAAGAGAAGAGAGTTGAGGAGGCAGCTTTTGAATTTGGCATCAAAAATCAAGAAGAAGAAATAAACTCCAAGAGCAGCATGACAGAAGAAACCCAAATCCAAAAGGTCAGACTACACCAAACCCTCTCTCCTTTCTTGCCGTGCAAGTCATTTGTTAAACACAAAAATTATGCTTAATTAAAACAGATATTCCTCTATCTTCCTAAAAGAACCTTCAATCTTCTTCATTAACGATTTTTTACATGGTTAACAAAAAAAAAATCAACTTAGAAGCTTAACCATTTATCTCACAAGCAGGACTCAAAGAATTCTCCAATTGTCGAAACTTCACGAGAGGTTGAAGCAAAGGATACTAAGTCTTCCATTGATACATGCATTGCGCCGGAAATCAAAGAAAGAATACAAGTGGGTACGCACTTGCCTGAGGAGAAAGAAGCAACAACGACTTCCAAAGAACAGCAAATTGAGGAAGACGAAGAAGAAGAGCACGAACATTCCGAAGAGGTGAAAATGGATGAAGAGAAAGGAGAAAACGAACACAAAAACGGAGAGCCAGGATATGATTCCCCTATCATGGTAGAAGCCTCAAGAGATGCTGAAGTGAAGGTGGTTTCACATAAGAAATCTAGTTACATTTTTTCGGGTATCAAGCATTCCATTTCCAAGGTGAAGAAAGCCATCACCTGTAAGTCTTCTCATTCAAAGACACGGTCAGAAAAATGAAAGGAAACAAAATGCAAGAATCCAGATGGGTTCCAGTAGTTGAAGAATTGGGTGCTGTAACAAATTTTGTGGGTGTGCTAGTTCCAAGTTCCGATTGTTTTCGACGATGGAGGTTTGAGTGTGATGTGTGTGATTGTGCAGCTTGAATAAGTTCATATCCATTGATTTTGTAAAGAGTGAGCTAAGTGTTTGCAGGACTGTAAATTTGTAATTTGTGTACAGTATAGGGCGATTGTATATATTTCTCACTTCGATTTTTTGAGTGAAAAGTGAAAATTTTCAATATCTAGTCACAGTTTTCATGTATTATGGTTTGGAATGCTGCCACGTCGCTTGCTTAACAAAAATGTTACACTTACCATCTATTTGTACCATCTCTCTAAGCGATAGGGTGCAAAATTACATATGGAGTGCCATCAATATTAGAGAGTGATGGTACAAACAGATGGTAAAAATCGTATTAAATGGTCCTCTACTGGTCTACTCATGAATTGATATACTTTTAACTCAAAAGAGAAAACTTTAGCTTGTAAAATTATCTTTTCGAGTAATGCTAGGTAAATTAACTTTTTCAGTCCTGCGGATTTTCAAGGGCTACGGGAGGCACACTGAACACCATGTGTGATGTGCGGTGCTCTTCTAGATGTTGAACCCTACATTCGATTGAGCTGTCTCTAGGGTGGGCATGCTGTCAAACAGAAAATTAACTCTTCCCGAGGCCCCCAGCTCATGTCTCCCAACTCCCTAATATTGACGTCAACTACCACGTTTTGGTTCAAGAAATTTAACCCGGTTCCCCTTTAAAGTTCGCGCAAGACGGGCTACCAGACGAGGTTCCCCAACTTCTTAGGATTGGCTAACCCATGTGCACTTACAACATTTGTAAACCATGTGACGTGCAACCAATAAAAAATAGGAAGTTTTAATAAAACACTTCTGATAATGTTCACTTTTAACAACAAATTACATTTTTACTTTCTCCTGATACTATTCACTACATCTTTTAAAAAAACTTTTCATTAAGACTAAGGTTTTTTTTTACACTTTTTGTTAATTTTTCTTAAAAAATAAGTAAACTAAACAACACTTATAATAAATCTATCATCAACAACTATGTCGAATAATTTACAACTATTATTCAAATAAATAACCTCCCTAACATTACCGTATTTTTTCACACCTCAACAGTGTCAAAATGTTTTAAGAAACTTCACTAAAAAGAGAGGGAATATATAAATTTGTCAACACTTTATGTAAATTGGCGATAATTATAACAGCTTCAAAGTTGGAAGTTCAAACATAACTAGAGATTACAGAAGTCACTAAAGTCAACTACAAAATTAAACACAAAAATTTCCATGGCCGCATCAACACTCTCTTCAGATTTTTGTGCTCCAAAAACAGCATGTCAATAACAAAACCATACGGCGCAGGTTTCTTGACTGCCTTAACCCTCCATTTACTTTTGGGATTCTTTAAGTTTTCTCTTCCGTTCCCTGATGACATCGACGTGGTCCTTCTTTCGTTTTTTGCCTTTCTGTATTAACGAAGCACCCAAGAATCATTGATTTGAAATAAGGTACAACGAGAAACTTCTCGTGTTTTCAGAAAATCCACGAAAATAGCAGGAAATTATCAATGAACTTACCTCCATAGCTTCAAGCACGCCCCTCTTCTTACGGGACATTAACATTTTAGACATATTGTCACGATCAGTATCAGGATCAAACTCTTCCATATCCTCGGTGGTATCCTTGGCAGAGTTCTGATTATCTACATTTGAGGTAGATGATGGATGTTGGATGCCCTGAAGCTCCATATTCAATTCGTCATGATACTGCTTCTCAAGAGCCATCATCTGTACCGCATCAGAATTCAGTTAGCATCAATCAAGACCAAGCGATGAGGCTCTATGCACATAATGAAATCAAAAAGCAGAAAAATAACACGTCTCAGCATCATGATTTAAAACCTGTTTACCTTCTTCTTTCTCTCCGCAGCTTCTTTTGCCTTTGCTCGGTCAATGACACCTTCAGCCAGTAAATTCTGAGGATCTTCCAAATCTTCTTGTCCCACACCTGGCAGGGGGAGGACTTCACCAGCAGACTTCCATTTTTTTATGGTCTCAGCATAATCCGGAACATAACCTTCTGCCTCATTGTCAACAAATGGTGACAAGTGTGGGGGAGGATCCCTGTTAAAGAGCACCCAAATTAACAACCGGAAACTTTTAGTATCAAATTATGAGAAGAAAGGATAAGTAAAGGTATTCATCCATGTAACCAACAAACATATCAGCGGATGCATTAGAACATACTAAATGAAATAATAACTAGTCATTTCATCAGGGTCCAAGGCAGAAAGGTTAACAACTAAACAAAACAGTAAAAAACACGGACTTATATACGAGGAAGACAAAGAAAAATGTCTCCTAATATTACCTTCCCACCAAATAACCCCCAGTAGGCAAAATGATCCGAGCATTTATACAGTCATAAACCCATTGTGGTTGAACATATTCCCTGGCAAGGGTCTGACGACCATGCATTGGCCTGTCAACAATCTACAAATCAACAAACAGTGTTGTCAGCCTTATAATCAGTTCTTTTCGGTTTTTACTTTTTTTTTTCTTGTGGGGAAAAGAAAGAGAGATACCGCAGAACAGCCAAAGACTCAGCCATCAAAAACAAAATAAAAAAGGCAAGGGCATACCTGATGGGTAATACTGTCATCAGCTTCCTTAAATGGAGCCCCATCACCTTCCCAAGAAACAGTGCCACCAAAAGCAGGAATGACGAAAAGCAACGACTCTCTGTAAACCTGAATAAAGAAAAAAGATTAACATAATAAACTCAAACATGATTCTATTGCCTATCAACCACACGAACAAAAGTTGCTTAATAATCCCATATCAATCATGATGTGATTTTGCACTTCGGTTATTTTTTAAAAGATACAATTAACTTTTTTTGAAAAAAAAAGATCTACTAAGTTGAAATTTAAACTTTAAGACTCACCTCACGGTTCAAGAAAAATTTCATATCCTTGAAGAGTTGCTTACACTCCTTTGTATCATTATCCTCTTCATCCTCGATAGAAACATCTTTAACAAGGTGCATTAATGCACCTGGTTCATTCGAAGGCAGTTGATGTTGAAGTTGGGCAAGTCTTAGTTCAGACTCTTCAACTGAAGTCTCAATCTTCTTGTTCTCACCACTCCCAGATCCAGACAAACTAGAAGCTTGAGGATCCAATACAGCGGACCGAGAATTTGCATCGAGGTATCTTGCAAGTGCATAAAGTTCTGAAAAGTTGAGGAAATCCTTTAAAAGATATGCACAAAAGTACAATCACAGCTTAAGAGCGCTAAAAACTCTAAATGACAAGCTAGGAATTTGTAAAATATCATAAGCAACTAGTATAAATTCTTACCTGCTGCTAAAGCTTCCAATCGAGAATCAAGAATGGGTGGGTACTTCACATCTATGGAACGATATAAATGACAATTCACAAAGGCAAGAAGAGCCTGCAACATAGGGAGAGCGAGAGTTTATTTCAAGTAATTGGTTCGCTGGAATGAACCACAGTTTTACAGCACAGATATTGATAAAGAAAAAGTTGAAATAAAAAAAAATATAACCTCATAGAATTCCAAAAAGTTAAGCATGATATTGAAGTCGATATCATCAGTCAAAACTTGCTGCAAAGGGTGAGGGGTCAACCATGTGACTTTTTGCCCCTTAACTTCGGCCTGCTTGGACAAACAATGGAAGAATTCATACCCAAAAAATACAAAATTCCATTTCCCAGTTCAAGATTTGAATAAGCAGTGTACAGTACATAACCATACCTGGTAATATATGCCTTTAACAGATACAAAGACTTTACGCAATTTATGAGTCCGAGATATATAAGCTTGCCATTCATGACTCAACCTGGTATGAAAGCAATACCAATATTAAGGGAAGATTCCACAAAATGATGAACTCCTAGAAGTATCCAAGCATCATTTCATACTTAAGAACGCCTTTTGTTTGGAAAAATTCAAATATCTACCTCCGACAGTTATGAATGCGTTTCACATCAATTCTGTCCTCAATAGCAGGTAAGGCTGCAAAGAGGTGAACCATTGTGAGGCAGTCGTCTATATCTCTAAGTGCGTCAACGAATTTTGGATACCTGCAGTTCCAAACATGCCCAAACAATAACGGTCATAAGCTCTACATACAATAACAGACAGATAACTAACTTTTTAACATTACGAAAACGTTAACAAACCTCTGCAAAATAATTCTATCTAATTTGTAAGTGGGTCTTCTCTCTTTCAGAAGAGCAGCGCGCTCCTTGTTCTTCTTTGCATCGGCTTTCTTTACTTTCCTTTCGTATGCCCTGATCTCTCTCAACCGCTCGAGCAGCGGTTCATGCTGAATGAAAGAAACATCCTTCAAGTGATAATAAGTATGGTGATTTCCTTTCACCTTTTTCTTCGGCTCCCGAGGGAACACACCCTTTAGAATACACAACTTCCTATAATTTCCAAAATCACAAACATGAATTAATTCATCACACAGCTTACTTTTATTTCCCAACAAAACAGTAATGATAATTCAACCGATAAATCCGAATAATACATAAACCCTAAACCCTAATTATTCATAAATCACATAAATAATTTAAAAATACAGAAATTACAAGTTGAATACCAGAGACAAACCTGAAGACGGGAAGGCTGACTTGAAGCTGCTTAACAGCTTGTGACCTGGTGACGTACCTCGCGGCATTTCCTTCCTTTTTCTTTCCCTGCAAATTACGAGGGAAAATCAACGGGAAAGTGTGAGAAAATGGTGAAATTAAATATTGGAAATTTTAATTTGATATGTATAATATATATATATATATATATATATATATATATATATATATATATGAGCTTATCGGAGACGGAGGAGGTGAATTCGAACTTACAGCAGGCCTGTAATGCTTATGCTTCACCGGGGCGGCAGGGTGCTTCACCATGGCGGCAGCTGCGGTGAGGGCGGGAGTTGGAGAGAAAGGAAAGAGAGCGCGCGGAGGCTGAAGAGACAGTAATGAAGAGGTTTAGGTTAAGACTTAAGCCGAACCGACTTTCGGGTCGGGTTGGCGAGCTCGGGTTATCTAAGAAAAATTATTAATTTCTAGTTTTGGGCTTGTTACGGAAAAAACTCACAAATCCATTTTGTACGGGCTTTTAATTGGAACAACCAAATTGCCTTGGGCTTATTTCAAAGGTGTGGACGTTAAATGGGTCTAAGAAAACGATTTTAGATAAAATGTTTTTAAAATTAATTTTTAGTTGGAATGGAATTTAATTTTGGAAAAAGCACTAAAGTTATGTATTTTTTATTAAAAGCACTTTAAGTGATTTTTTTTTCTAAAAGCGCTTTTAATTATTTAAAAATATTTTTCAAACAAGTCCGCAAAATGCCATTTAGTACTATATTATAATAATATTTCTTTTCACTTGTAAGTAATAAGTCTTAAATTCAATTTTTATTAAATATAAATTTGAATCACGTTATTACTAATTCTTGATAAACAGTTTATTGAAAAACAATATGCGACTCCCACGTCAAAATCATAACCCAAGAGTTACATTTTCGCTTTATTTAGAGTCCATTTACTAAGGAGTAAAAATAATCATTACGAAAAAGAAAAATAAATAAATCCTTGGCGCCAGCTGAAATCCGCCAAACTTTCAGCAATTATCGGAAATTCATTTTCCCGCCAAACTTCACTCGCTCCAAGTCCCCCAAAAGCACATGAAGAAAAACAGGAAGAAGAAGAAGAAGAAAAGCCCTAATTCTTCATTTCTTTCCCAGTCGCCAGAGTTCCCTCCTCCGCAGCTCCACCGTCTGCTGCGTCTAACGATTCTTTAGTCCAATTTACGGTCTAAGGGTTTCGATGGAGATCTCAAAGCCCCAATCGTTCTTCCAAGACATCAGATCCAGAGAGCTCCACGGATTCAGAGGTTCTCTCTCTCTCTCTCTCTCTCTCTCTCTCTTTCTAAATCTACAGTTTTTAGTAATCAATTTGTTAGGGCATCTCACGATTACTAAACGCTGCGTTTTTGTTCCAGCTCGGAAGCGGCCGTACGTCAATGGCCTAGCATCGGATTTCTACGAAATTGGCGCCATCGCTGCAGAGCACAACGGCCCTCCGATGGCAATCTCGTTCGGCAAGGTATAAAATCTGTTCGTCTCAGCGTTTCTGAATCGCGAATCGTACTTTTTTTTGACACCGAGAAATTGTGTTTTTCTTGACATACTTTTGCTTTCGGTTTCTGTGTAGTCTTGGAAAAGCTCACACATCATCGCCATGTCCGACGAGGACGGGTACCTGAGCTTGTTCGATACACGCCGCAAATTCTGTGCATCTGCATCTCACCAAGAAAATGCAGGTTGATTAATTGGCGATCAAATCGATCGATTGATATAGACTGCTGATTTTGATACTGTTTGGGTTGTATTGTGAGTAACTTGGTCTTTGGGTTATTGGTTTCAGATAAAACTAAGGTTTGCGATTGGGTTGCGCATCATAACACCGTGTTCGATATCTGTTGGATTAAGGTATAATCCCTAACCTTCTCCTCAAATTTAGAATTATTATCTCAATAACCTTCAATTATATAGAACTTCATGTATGCTGCACACAATAGTTGATATGGTGAAATGCGGAAGCTGGAATTCTTGTGGAGTAAAATTTTACATGTGAAACTATTAGAAATTGGGAAGTGATATTGCTGTTAATAATGTCGACTGAAAAATGAAGATGTTGCTGTTAATCAGTAACTAACAAAAGAGCAATCCTTTCTTTTGATGTATTTTGGTGTTGATTTGGGAGACGGGTTAAACTGTTAAACAATTGGAGAACCAAATTTAAATTGCAAAGTTTTCGTCTTTTTAGTGTTAATGTGTTTTCTGCAATATAAATCTTTTTGCAGAATGATACTCAAATTATGACAGCTTCAGGCGATCAGACTGTAAGTGATTAAGTTCTAGTCCAGCCTGTTTACTTGTGTAGATTACAATCCTAAGAATGGTTTCATTCTCCGCAACGAATAAAAAAAGGGATTTGAGATAATTAGGAATAAACTCTAACTGCAGTGTGCTTGAAATAACAGATAACTTAGGAATACAAAGTTGTGAAATATGAAATATGGTATAGCTTACAAGGAAAGTTGCATTTAACTATTTCTCATTTCATATCACAGCTACTTCAGTTTCTTAAAAGATTGTGTTTTTCCTTGGGCCTTTTCTATTTTCTCCCAGATCAAGGTATGGGATATTCAGGAAAAGAAATGTACTGCAGTACTGATGGGACACACAGGAAGTGTGAAATCTCTGTGTCCTCATCCAACTGATCCCGGTACATTTATATTTTCATCTGTATGTGGGTTTTTGTACTTTTATTTGCTTATGCTATTTTTTGTGTTACGACTAATGAGAAATACAACTAATTTGAACCATTGCTTCTTATCTGACAGAGGTTATAGTCTCTGGTTCGAGAGATGGCTCCTTTGCTCTTTGGGATATGAGATGTAATTCAAGCTCCAAAAATATGCAGGGGGAGGTTTCTATATGGTAAACAAGTTCTCGTAAAGTATATTTTCATTGTCGTGATAAATTTGATTTGATTTTCCAATTCTAATTTATAATAATTTCTTGCAGCTCCACTGCAGTGGTTACAGGGGCTCATATTGTTCCACGGGCAAAGCGTGTAAGGCGCGGAAAGGTTTGTTTCTGATAATGGTTCATCTTAGTAAATTGTTATGTACTCTTCATTCAGACTTCAGCTTTTCCAGGCTGTTTCCATGAGCATCACATCAGTTCTTTATCTTAAAGATGAGGTCTCCATTGCTACCGCCGGAGCTGTGGACAGGTATATTGGAATACTGGCAATGATACAGCGTAACGCAATGCCAAATTTCCTTGCCAAAGTTATATCATACTAATGTGATCTTATGGTTCGTTTCAGCATTGTCAAGTTTTGGGATACCAGAAGTTTGAAAAATGTTGTCACACAGACATGCCCTCAACCGGAGTCAACTGAGAAGGTATGTCTGGAACTATGTGATAGATTTTTGACGTCCGCCTTGATGATATCAGGATCATTGCTGGTTTATTATATTATAAGGATTAAAAAACCTGAAAAAATAATAATAAAAACAGGCAAAGACTCATTACAGCTTAGCAGAAAGCCTGCAACAAGCGACTGTGCTCTTACTCATACACTTACTGAAATAAACAGTCTATGGTTTCAATATGTACTCAGTCAGTTGTTCTGATAGTTGGACATTGGCAACCTCCAACTATATAGATATATATATGACGATGTCGTGATAGCGAGCAATTCTTTTCACTTCAGGAAAGACAATTACACGGTATAACTAGCTTATCCCAAGATTTAAATGGAGTGTTTCTTTCAGCGTCATGCATGGACAACAGGTATCTTTTGCTCTTATTAGCACATCTTTTTTTGTGAACTGAATCGCCTGCTCAAAACACCATTATCAGAAAATTTGGTGCCTTGAGATTTCAGCTCATATGGTACGATACAACCATCAGATTAGTAGCTCCTAGCATAAGAAACCAGAATTGCTTTCAAGTCTTGGAGAGTTACCGTGCATCATATATATAATACACGGAGATCGTATAAACTATCAAATTTTCAGCCTATAATGCTCATTTTTTCGTATGTTTTCTTCAGCATATATTTGTACAATGTACTTCAGCTACAAAAGGGTCCTATGCAAGCGTTCACCGGATGCCGGATTGAAACATTTTTTGTTAAGGTAAACGTTGCTGTTTATAAGTGCAGTGCACTAATCCAGTTTGTGCAATTTCCCACCTACTTACGTCTTCGTTTCAATCACGTAATTGCAGTCAGTTATTAGCCCCGATGCTGCTCACATAGTCAGTGGCTCGAGCGATGGAAATGCCTATATTTGGCAGGTAACATTTGTTTTTCAAAGCACTGGTGTTACTGGCCTTGGATCGAGAATGACTATTGGCAATGCCAACCAGGTAAACAAGCCTCAGGAAGATCCCGTCGTATTGAAAGGCCATGACAGGGAAGTTACAGCAGTAGATTGGTATGTTTTCTCTCCTACCCAAATGCTGCTGGTTTTCGATATTTCTTGACAAATGACTGAAACTTTTTTCAACTTCGAATAGGTCCCAGTTTGAGGTCGGGAAGATGGCGACGTCGTCAGATGATTTTACGGTATGCAAGATTGAGTCACAGTTCATATATAAGATTGTACATTCATCAATTTTCACAATGCATTTGCCATTTTCTATAACGTTTTAGATTCAACTTTTCACTTGTATATTTCATCTCGATAGGTTCGCATTTGGAACTCTCAGAAAAGCTACTCCCCAAGCACAAGCTCACCATCTACCGTTCGAAGAAGAGTTATGGCAATCCCAAGCGCTGAGTGTAGAAAGCTTCTGATGAGTGAATCAACGATGCATACCTTAAAGGTTTCCGGAAATTTGTGTCCGTCAGATGAAGGATTAGACGAAACAAACTCACTAAATCCGATTAGTATGCCCAAAATGAGTACTCCCCCTTCACAGAAGAAACAATCTATGTCGGATACTGACTTTAGCAAGACCTTCGAGAAGACCCCCGAAGCTGCATCGGAGAGCCCGTCTTCTGTTCTGAACCCTCCCTCCCTAAAAAGGAAAACAATCCGTGATTACTTTGGAGTACCTCCCTTAAACTTGTAGGCTCTCTTTTTCCTTGGGCTTATTGTACAAAGTGCTGACATTCCCTCTGTGTCTACTGGTTCATAACCGGATGCATCAACCCTGCTTTCAGATTATTTCAACCGTAAGTGCAAAAAAAATTTCCCAGACAGTTTGTTTCCTCGAAATCTCATTCTTAGTTTCTAAGTTTTAATTTTTCTGGTTTGATTTTGTGCAGGTTTCTATATGGAATGTAAAGTGCATACAGAAAGATTTTTACGGTGAAAATATCACTTTCATCGCCTTGTATTTTTGTGCCATAAGTAACTGGGTGTGATTCCAAATACAGTTTTAGATGCTTACTTAGCAAATCTGATGAGTTCTTACGCATAGTCATCCATCCGAACTTCTACCCTCTAAAAGATTTTGTATGCTCTCAACTGCGTTGTAGACATCATCAGGGAAATCTCTCAATGCAACTTCCTTCCCCATGTCCACTATACGCCTAGTGACGTTCAGGATACGTTGCACGCGATCCTGTAACAAATAATAACCAAATACGAGTGAATGCAATTTCGACAACAGTTTCTACTCAAATTAAAATATTTACTACTTACCTGATAGTATGACGTGTGCGAGGTATATTGTGGGTCAAATGAGGAAGTACTATGTGCTGGGTTGTGGACATAAGGATGAGATACTTTGTGGTACCAGTCCACGTACCCAGAGACAACATCTGATGCAATGCTAACTGGGCTGCTTCGGTTATTTTGATGCAAGACGTGATTCTGCCACCCATCCCACATCCCATCAATGTATTCATATAGTACCTTGTTAACTGATGCATGAGTTGCTCTTGTACTTCGAGGAAGGACACACGGTGCCTTTGGAATTGTCTGGACACGTCCAAACTGCCTAAGTACCCTCTCAGGACAGTAAGGCTCAACAACGTCGAAGCATTTTAACATCCCAGTAAAGTATGTTATCTCATGAAACGGTTGTACTTGTCTACGAGATGTGTAGGGTTCCCAGGTGACCTGAAAAAGATATATATACATGCATTAGACATAATGGCATCACTACAAATTATATTTGATCAGTAACGCCTAATATGTCCGTACCTGGTTGGCTGTCAAAGAATCCAACTTTTTCCTCATCTTCTGCAAGTCGTCTGTCGTGGTTCCACTAGACGTTCGTGGCTTCCAACGACAAGCACGAGGGTCAATATCAGAGTAATTTTGGTCATAATTAGGGCTACAAATTAGATGCATGTGTTCGTACACCCATGCCTCTAACAAGGTCATATAGCCACTCATTTGCTTGACCTTAGATCTAGTCGATTGCCCTAACTGACGATATAACCAAGCTAGTGCACTAGCACCCCATGCATAGCCTCTTACAGCATCAAGATCCCTAAGTAGTCTTAGATAAGTAACATGTACCCTAGTCCCGCTTTTGTCCACAAAAAGAGTACATCCCAACAAGTACAACAAGTAAGCCCTAGCTGCACACTTATTTGCTTCCATTGAGTCTGTATCACTCACACCTTCAAAATGTTTTCGTAACCAAGAAAGAGTCACATATTCTTCATTGAACTCGCTCAAAGCCTCGGTTGCCTCCTCATCATTAACCCCTAATAACTCTACCAATAGTTCATGATTACTCATGACATCTTCCGCTTGTAAAGAGATAGCCTTGCCCGTGATGGGAACCCCTAGAAAGGAAACTGAAATTAGTAAAATTTTAATCTGTGTAAAGATAAAATTTTGATATTATGCAATCATAAAGTTTTTTTTTTCTTCTTTTCTTATACCTATGAGGTTTGACACGTCGTCTAAAGTAATGGTCATCTCACCAAACGGTAGGTGAAAGGTATTAGTCTCCGGCTGCCAGCGCTCAACAAAAGCAGAGACCACTATCTTATCAACAATTCGATATGTACACTCCAGCAGCGGTAACAAACAGGACTCTGTAATGTGCTTCCTAAAAGTGTTATTGTTTTGCTTGTCCTGCCATTTCCATTCTTTCAGTGTATTCCACTTGGACATGCACCTTAATGGACCACGTTCCTTTTGACAAAAATCAAATCCGACATTTAGATTGAAAACATGGAACAGGTAAGTGGCTAAAAATGCTATTATGTACCAAAACTAACAATACCTCATTATTCCAAACTGCCGTAGCAACGTGACTCTTAAAACTCTTTAGCAATGATGTATCTGTTGGCCCTCCTGGAAAAGGCTCTGTCACTTCGGCATCGACCCCAACATCTATATCGTCTGTAGCTGAGACGTTGGCCCCAACATTTGTATCGTCTGTAACTAAGACGATGGCCCTAACATTTGTATCATCTGTAGCTTGGATGTCGTCTACAACACCATCAACAGATGGTTTATCCTCTACGGAATCATCAACCACCTCTGATTCATTAGAGGAGGCAGCCTTTCGCTTCCTCATGGATGCAGGGGGATGTAACGGAATATTTTTCTCATTAGCATTACTTTTCTTAGATGATCTTGCAGCCTCCTTAGTTTTTCTTGCCTTCTTCATAGCTAGAATTAATTAAGAAAAGTAAAGAGGGCTTCGTATTAGATAAGCATCTTTGTGGAATAATATGCAAGGAATCATTAGGTGGTGTTCTGCTAACAAATAAAAGTAGTAGTATAACTGGAAACTTGAAAGGAATCTATTACACTTAATCATGCGTCGACGTCGAAATTTTTCCAGAAAGGGAAATGTTCATGTGTGCATAAACAACAACAACAACCAAGCCTTATCCCACTAAGTTGGGGCAGCTGTATGAATCCTAGAACGTCACTGCGCTCTGTACTGGTACAAGTATAACACAACCAATTAGCAGACTGCTCAGCTTTGCAATTGCTAAATTGTTGCCCTTTCAAATGATTTCTTGTTTAAGAAAAGCCAGTTAATTAGCCACTTGTGAAAGTAATTAGTAATACATTAATTTGTTAACCAATTTTCTACGTTTCCATTCCACAAGAATTTCAAAATTTTGTACTTGTTCTAACACAACCAGACAGCAGATGAAAACTTTAAAACTTTTTCAGAAACCTAAAAGCCCCAAATGGACAGAAACAGAGAAACCCAGAAACCCTAAACCCCCAAATTGACAGAAACCAACAAGTGCAGATCAAAATTGAATAGAACCAACGGGTTTCGTACCTGATTCTTCTCCGGTAACGACGTTCGTGGCAAAAGAATTCCGTGCGCTGTGTTCTAGGTGAGGACCAAGACACAAGTTTTTGGACCAGATCAAAACTTTGCGTTTTGGCTTGGGGTAAAGGTGAATGTAAAAATATGCAAGTGGTTGACAAAAAAAATATGAAAAAATACTAGAAAGATTAAATTTTTAGACAATTTTTTTGTTGATCAAAAGATATGGAGGTTGATGGTTTGATTTTTGTTTTAATGATTTAAAAATGAGTCCAATTATCAACCGTCACATCGTATTGTCTAGAAAAATATAATCTAAAAATTTACTCTCTTTAGCATCACAAAAAAAAACACAGGATCCTCAAAGGAAATGAATCCCTTGTTTCGTTGTTTTTGGAAGGTTAGTGCCACTTGAGCAAATTATAAAAAGGTTTTTTTAGCCAAAATGATACCTCAGATTATTATAACTAACTTTGATCTATGAGATTTGAAATCAATAGAAGTGGTCATGAGTTTGTCCACTGTCAATCATTTTGGTCATTATGTAAAAAAAATTCATTAAATAAGGATAAAATGACAAAAGTACTCTCATTTTTTGTCAAATCATTTTGGACCATTGTTTATTATTGAGCGTATTTTTGTCATTTTGATAGACTTACTTGATGATGCTACTTTGATCCTTAAATTAATTTGTACTCAAAGTATGGCTTCCAACTCTCAACTAGGCTTACTTGATGCTACTCCTTTGATCCTTGGATTAATTTGTAGGCAGAGTATGGTTTCTAAATTCCCAGGTCCCAGCTAGGCTTACTTGATACTACTGCTTTGATCCTTAAATTAATGTGTACGCCAAGAATGGCTTCAAACTCCCAACTAGGCTTACTTGATATTGCTACTTTGATCTTTAGATTAATTTGTAGGCAAAATATGGCTTCTAAATTCCCAGGTCCCCGCTATGCCTACTTAATACAGGTGCTTTGATCCTTAAATTAATTTGTACGCCAAGTATGGCTTCTAACTCCCAGCTAGGCTTACTTGATACTGCTCATTTGATCCTTAGATTAATTTGTAGGCAAAGTATGACTTCTAAATTCCCAGGTCCCAGCTAGGCTTACTTGATACTGCTGTTTTGATCTTTAAATTAATTTGTGCGCCAAGTACGGCTTCTAATTCCTGGTTAGGCTTACTTGATAATACTCCTTTGATCCTTAGATTAATTTGTAGGCAAAATATGGATTCTAAATTCCCAGGTCCCATCTAGGCTTACTTAATACTGCTGATCCTTAAATTAATTTGTGCGCCAAGTACGGCTTCTAATTCCCGGCTTACTTAATACTGCTGATCCTTAAATTAATTTGTGTGCCAAGTACGGCTTCTAATTCCCGGCTAGGCTTACTTGACACTACCCTTTTAATCCTTAGATTAATTTGTAGGCAAAGTATGGCTTCTAAATTTCCAAGTCCCAACTAGGCTTACTTGATATTGTTGCTTTGATCCTATTAATTTGCACGCAAAGTATGACTTCTAACTCCCAGCTATGCTTACTTGATACTGCTCCTTTGATCCTTAGATTCATGTGGTATGAAAAAAATGGTAATTGTAACATTACTCAATTAATAAAAATGAATGTCTAATAACATGTCAACTTACTATTATTAAAAAAATGATAATAACATATTTTTCTTTGTGGAATAATATGCAAGGAATAAAAATGGTAATAACAAACGGGTTTCGTACCTGATTCTTGTCCAGTAACAACGTTCGTGGCAAAAGAGTTCCGCGCGCTGTGTTTTAGGTGAGGACCAAGACACAAGTTTTTTGGACCAGATTAAAACTTTGCGTTTTGGCGTGGGGTAAAGGTAAATGTAAAAATATGCAATTGTTTGACAAAAAAAAATACGGAAAATGCTAGAGAGATAAAAAAATTAGACAAATTAGACAATTTTTTTGTTGATCAAAAGATGTGGAGGTTGATGATTTGATTCTTGTTTTAATGATTTAAAAATAAGTCCAATTATCAACTGCCACATCATATTGTCTAGAAAAACATAATCTAAAAATTTAGTATCTCCAGCATCACAAAAAAACACAGGATCCTCAGAGGAAATGAATCCCTTGTTTCGATGTTTTTGGAAGGTTAGTGCCGCTTGAGCAAATTATAAAAAGTTTTTTTTAGCCAAAATGATACCTCAGATTACCATAACTAACTTTGATCTATGAGATTTGAAATCAATAGAAGTGGTCCAGAGTTTGTCTACCGTCAATCATTTTAGTCATTCTGTGAAAAAATTTCATTAAATAAGAATAAAATAACAAAAGTACCCTCATTTTTTGTCAAATCATTTTGGACCATTGTTTATTATTGAGCGTATTTTTGTCATTTTGATATACTTACTTGATGATGCTGCTTTGATCCTTAAATTAATTTGTACTCAAAGTATGGCTTCTAACTCCCAACTAGGCTTACTTGATGCTGTTCCTTTGATCCTTAGATTAATTTGTAGGCAAAGTATAGTTTCTAAATTCCCAGGTCCCAGCTAGGCTTACTTGATACTACTGCTATGATCCTTAAATTAATTTGTACGCCAAGAATGGCTTCAAACTCCCGTTAGGCTTACTTGATACTGCTGCTGTGATCTTTAGATTAATTTGTAGGCAAAGTATGACTTCTAAATTCCTAGGTCCCCGTTATGCTTACTTGATACTGGTGCTTTGATCCTTAAATTAATTTGTACGCCAAGTATGGCTTCTAACTCCTAGCTAGGCTTACTTGATACTGTTCCTTTGATTCTTAGATTAATTTGTAGGCAAAGTATGACTTCTAAATTCCCAGGTCCCAACTAGGCTTACTTGATACTGCTGCTTTGATCCTTAAATTAATTTGTGCGCCAAGTATGGCTTCTAATTCCCGGCTAGGCTTAGTTAATACTACTCCTTTGATCCTTAGATTAATTTGTAGGCAAAGTATGGATTCTAAATTCCCAGGTCCCAGCTAGGCTTACTTTATATTGTTGCTTTGATCCTTAAATTAATTTGTACGCAAAGTATGACTTCTAACTCCCAGCTAGGCTTACTTGATACTGCTCCTTTGATCCTTAGATTCATGTGGTATGAAAAATATAGTAAGTGTAACATTACTCAATTAATAAAAAATGAATGTATAATAGCATGTCAACTTACTATTATTAAAAAAAATGGTAATAATATATTTTTCTTTGTAAAAGACAAGGTCAATTTTTTATTTTTACTACTTTGATTAATATTGTCAAGTATTTCTAAAGTTAGATTGCAATAACGAGACTTGACATTGTAAAACGGGGACAGCTGATTAATCTGATTCCATGTCGATCCATACGCGTACACCAATAAAATAAGGGAATAGTTATTAGCACTCTAAATTATCATCTCCTCACAAATATATTTTCTTTCTTTCTTTCTAATTATAGAAAGTTTGGATTGCAAAATGAGATTTTTAGAGTGCCAATAACAATTCCCTAAAATAAAGTACAACTTCGTTTTGAAAAGGGGAATCTGGATTGCAAAATGAGATTATCAGCACAATATGATATCTTATCCTTGACTATATAGTATATCTATATACATGTTGCAGCGCCAATGCTATAGATCACAAATTCAAGCTGAAGCATTTTCTGAAGGCTTCCCCATTTCAATCGTAAGTAGTTAATTCCTTATACTTGGTTTAGTATTTCTTTCTTTATTTTCTCGTACACATACATGATCGTGATCTAACTAGTAAAATCTGGTTTGGGAAAATTGACAGATTTAGAAGCATGGCCGCTGCGTCTATTACTACAATTGTTCCTCAAATCCTCAACGGAGAAGACGATTATAAGGATTGGCGTGTCCGCGTCAAAAACTATCTGCTCTGTAAAGATCTTTGGGACGTTGTTGAAACAACCGGTAGACCCAAGTTTAAGGCTTGGAGGAAGAATAATGCCGAAGCTTTGCTTGCAATCCAACTTTCTTGCGGGCCGCCTACTTTTCCTTTGATCCGTGACAAAACCACCGCCAAAGATGCTTGGGATACTTTGGAAGCAAAGTTCAACCGAGAAAAAAACAACTCGTGAGTTGTTATTTCTTATACTTGCTTCACTATTTCTTTCTTTGAATTCATATATAAACAGATGATCATGATCTACATATAATAAAACTTCATTTGGATAAATTGACAGATTGAGCATGGCAGAGTCCAACCGAGAAGAAAACTCAGGTATCTATCATCAAAATCAAAGAACTAAATGTATACAAAAGGTTCTCTTGGTTTCCTTGTGTGTAAGGAATGCATAATAGCTCATTATTGATCAATTATCAAGGGTGGAACCATGATGAATAAATGGACGTGCTTTTAAGGTTTTATCTCAAACCTTGATATCAAATTCAAAGGGTAGTAACTATCAACTCTTGATGATTAATTGACCAAAAAAATGAAACTCGACCTATTTATCACTATCTTGTGCATTATTTTCTTTTATCTTTCTAATTAAAATTAAAATTAATTTTTTTTCCCTATAACCCCTGTTTCACATTATGGTTTTAATCTCAAAGCCTTGATATTAAATCCAAAGATTAGAGATTGTTGGGTGTGTTGGTTATCGAGTTAAAAGTTGGGTGTGAAGAGATTGTTGCGTATAAATAGAAATTAGATTAAAGTCATAACATGCTATTTACTTAAAAAGTAAGTTATTTTAAGTTACTCTACGAGAATTGAAGAAGAAAGTAGTTAATAATAGGGAACTTTAACGAAAAGCTCATGGTACTGTTTACTTTAACGAAAAACCACATTTTTACACTAAAAAGTCAATCATGGTACTATTCATTTTACCCTTTATTTTATCCTTATCGTTAAAACTCAAAGTTTTCAAGCCCTTTTCATTAATTTTCGTTAATGTATAAAATGCCAACATTAATAACATACGTACCCTTACAGATGAGACCCGGCGGGAGTATAAAGCTTTCTTCGCTGCTGTAAGGGTGGGTGATTGGTATGGCATGGATGAGTTTCTTAGCCTACCCAATGCAAAAACAAAACAGGATTCATTGGGGACAGCTCTTCACAACGCAGTAATATTCGGGCACGAGCAAATTGTGGAAAAGCTGGTGGAGTTGATGACGGAGGAAGAGTTGGAGATTAAAGATGGTGATGGTTGGACGGCTCTTGCTTATGCTGCTAGAGACAACCTCAAGATGGTTAAATGCATGGTTACGAAGCACAAGAAACTAGTAGGTATTGCCGAAGAGGACCGCCAAATGATTCCGATTCTCATCGCTGCTATGTATGACCAGTGGGGTATAGTTCGGTACCTCTACTCTCTCACTCTAAGCGAAGGTCTAATGGCTGATAAAAGCCCTGACGGCTCTCAACTTCTCGTCTTTTGTCTTTTTGCCGAACAATTTGGTAACCTAATACTCTTAACCGAATCAAATTTTCTACACTATGTGTGTATATATTATACAGGCCTTTTATGCAAATGGATCTCGATTTTTTTCAAAAATTGGAGATTAGGCGTGGAATCCACTCTATATCGAATTTCAACGATCCAAACCGTATTTTGTAAGTCTCGATTTATAGATCATCCTTACAAAAATTCAATTCAATTCGAAACTATTTGCATATTTAATTATCAAGACAAAATTTCATTGTTTGTTATATAACAAAGTATTTTTTAATTTATTTGAACTCGATTAGATGTCTTAAATATTTCCAATTTGGCTAATATTTTGCAAGGATGATCTATGAGGTGTAACTTGAAAAATAGAAGGTTCGGGTTGTTAAAGTTCGATGTGGTGTGGATCCTACAACTAATTCCGATTTTTATTAAAAAAAATAGGGATCTTTCCTTAAAGGCTTCCTATATATATATGTTAGTGCTATCAACACATCCATTTTTATTTCTACAACTCCCTCAATTTTCGACAGTTAGATCGAATGAATTGAAGAATATAAACGAAAAAAAATTAATGAAGGTGCGTTCGAGGTAAAAAATAGGTGTGTGAATAGCACTTTCCTATATATATATATATATATATATGGGTAATTCTTATTTAACTACCCTAAAGTATCATGATTTTCAAACTTTCATACATCAAGTTTTTTTCATCTTAATGTCATACTTAAAGTGAGGATTGTGGTACACTTTAATACTTTTATTAGGCTTTTGTCAGAACCTAAGTTAAAGTGTGACTTGACGCTCACATGGATAATGAATGGGAGTCATATGTCAATATGACCCCATGTGGGCGTCACGTCACGCTTTAACGGAGGTTCTAATGGAAAACCTAACAGAAGTATGAAAGTGTCTTACAAATCACACTTTAGGTATTGACATTGGGATGAAAAAAAACTTGATATATGAAATTTTAAAAATCACGATACTTCAGGGTAGTAAAGTGAGAAACCCTATATGTATATATAGCATATATATATAATAATAATAATTGGTCTAAATACATACATACAGATATTGGATGGGATTTACTTATGCGTAGCCCAGGCATGGCATGTACTCGAGGCCACGGAATATACTCCCCTTTATCTGCAATTTCTAGTATGCCCTCTGCATTTCATAGTGGGATGTCACTCAAATTCTGGCAATGGTGGATCTATAAATGTTAGTAATATCTTCCCTTTTCTCTTGCTACCATCAAATTTGTCAACACTATGAGTGGCATGTACAAATGTCACCTTCCAAGAATTTCATAAGGTGGTTCAAATAAGATGGTCTCCTTAATATTTTTCTTAAATCATATTACAACCATAATTGGTCTTATGTCAAAGATACTATCTACAAGGAGTATTTTGAATGAGGAAGTCGTATTTCTTGGTAGGTAAATACATAGAGCATGCTTGTTCCATCAAATAAGATGGCCTCCTTAATATTTTCTTATACAAATGGGTACTACCATAATTGGTCTTATGTCATAGACACTATCTGCAAGGGGTATTTTGAACGAGGATGCCGTATTTCTTCATAGGTATACACATAGAGGATGCTCCTCCCATCTATGAATTTTGTATAGATGTTCAAGATGAAGAAAATGAACAAGGCAATCAAAGGAATAGAACAGGTATGTTACATCTCAAAAATCTAACTCTGGTTTGATATGTTGAAGTCCTTTCCATATGGTTTGCGCTTTTTTATTTATTTATTTTGTTTTTCTGTGACTTTTTTCAATTATCCATCTCCTTGTTTTTAGTAATTAGTTAGGTGATATATAGGTATATATGATGGCATATAATTTTTTTTAACTATTTTTCATTGAAAATGATTAGATTTTCATATGTAAATATTCAAATAAAAAATTTGAGTAAAAATGCATAAATAAAAAAAATTAATTAAAATTGAAAAATAAGAAAACTAAACTAAATCTATTAACAGCTTTAAATTTTGGACTCATGAGGTTTTGTAAACAGAATATTTGATGAATTCTTATTGTTAAGACAAACCTGCATCGATTGATTAAAGAAGTCCATATACAAATGAATGTAACTTTTGAATTTTAGTAATTTGTGCGATGACATGATCACATACTTTTTTTTTAATAAATAATATTATTTACACTAAGTGGGTGGGAAAGTGAGGCAAGCCACACTGACTCAGTCATAATAATATAGTTTAAAATCGAATATAAGACCTCTTATTTACAAATATAAAAAAATATTATTAGATCGTAATATGTAGTAGGTGGCTATCAAATACCTTTTGTGTTTATAATTTGTCTCATAGCAGAAGTAAATAAGGGTGCGTTTGGTACGCAGACGGGACGAGACGGGACGGGACGGAACAGGACAGGACGGATGTTGTAAATTTTGAAAAAGACAAGGGGCATTGTTGTCCTAAAATGTTAAAATTTTTTGTCCCACAGACGTGGAACGATCCCGTTCCATGGGGGGAGGTGGAACAAAAAATCATCCAAAACTTGTCCCGTGGAACGCCTCGTTCCACTCATTTTAGGCGTACCAAACGCGGGACGGAACGCCTCGTCCCGTCCCGTCCCGTCACGTCCCGCGTACCAAACGCACCCTAATGGAACAAAAAACAAGTGAAACATTTCATGCACATAAATATATTTAAAATATGCAATTCGCGTTATGATGAAAAAGCCTTTCACCCGTGCAGAGAGGCTAGCAGTTTCTCTTTTTTTGTTCTCATTGGACGAGACACGCACCGCCCACCCTGAACAGGCGCTTTTTTTTTTTCTTGTTTTTTTTTTGGGTCAATAGTTAAATAGGTTTCTAAGGTGGGAATGGACCTTGATTGCACTAGCCCTTCTCAACCAGCCCTCAACTATGTACGACCCCTTTTTTTAACTCACTAACAGTGAAAACTGACTGTTGTTTTGATCAGGAATAACATATAAATCATTACTCTATGCAAAGCGTACACACAAAAAACATTACAAATTTTTGGAACGTGCGTGATAAATAAAAAGTTTTTCGTTTGTACAATACATTGTAAATATCTCTTAATATTTATAATGAAAAGCAACATATGCAATACGTCTTTTAGGGTGCGTAGAGTCTGTGATTAAAAAAAGGTCTCTAGCATGCACAAGTGCGTGCAAAAGGCTGTCTTATGCCATATATCATCTAATCAGCATATAAATAAGATTTGTATTTAATTTTTCTAATTTGCTTATGCCATTGCCATATATCATCTAATCAGCATATAAACAATTTTGGAAGCAAAGTTTGATTTTAAATTTGTGTCGCAGTCTTCGGTTTATTACAAGGACTTCCATCGAGGCTTTCAGAGTTTTTGGGTACGTGGACATTAATTTATTTATTTTTTTAAGAAAAATGATACACACAATTAACTTCTCATATCAAATTCAATCAGCTCCTATTTTTCATTTGTTGAAACCATCGATTTATATATTTATTGGTAAAAATATGGTTGTGAGTTGTAACATTGTTTTGAATGTCAACTTAGGAATCAGCCGCATTCGTAAACTGAAAATGACCCATGCTCAACTAGAATTAATGTTGTGCTTCATGTGTGACGTGATAGAACTTTTAAATCATCAAGAAATGAAGGATGGCCTTGTGTACGAAGCAGTATACAGTGCTGTCCAAAATGGGACTGTTGAGATCGTTAGAACTCTATGTAAAGCCAGACCAGAATTATTGTTCAGAGGCTTAGAGGACGGAAAGAACATATTTCAGTATGCTGTTGAATGCCGTCAAGAAAATGTTTATAGCCTTATATACGGGGTTGGTAAAAGAAATCTCATTAAGACTTTGAGAGATAATTCCGACAACAGCATACTACATTATGCGGGGATGTTATCTCCATTAGCTAGCAAAAAGCTTGATGGTATTGCAGGTCCAGCCTTGCAAATGCAGAGAGAAAGGCAATGGTACAAGGTTAGAATATTATTTTACATTATTCTTGTACGCTTAATTACATTTATGACCCCTGAAATTCAATCCGCATACTTAACCCCACGAAATTCAAATTGTGTCACTTAATTTAACTTCTTTCTCGCTTTGTTCCATGCTGTTGTTGTCTAAGAATAATATAAATTTTCCCTCATTATATTCATGTATCAAATGAAGCTTTTTTTTTTCTTTATAATTACTGAAAGAACACGATCACCTCATATCACTACGATGTATAAGTTTTTGTTCAATGAAATGCAGGAGGTAGAGAGTATTGTGGTTCCACTCTCGGGAGCCTCAACTTTAAACAAAGATGGTTTGACACCCCCTCAATTATTTACCGAGGAACACAAGGAATTGCTCGAGGGTGGAGAAAAGTGGATGAGAAGTGCAGCAAAATCTTATACAGTTGTCAATGCCCTCATTATTACAATCATGTTTGCTGCAGCATTCACAGTTCCTGGTGGAAACAACCAAGTAACAGGGTTTCCCATATTCTTAAACAAAAAGGTATTTATGGTTTTTATAGGTTCAGATGCTATTTCGCTCTTTTCTTCCGCAACTTCAGCGTTAATATTTTTGGGCATCCTTACATTGCGTTATGCTGAAGATGATTTCCTCAAATCCCTACCTACAAAGATGATACTAGGCCTTTCCGCACTTTTGATCTCCATCGCCACCATGATGGTTGCCTTTTCTTCTGCCCTATTCATCATGTTTAAGGACAAATCATTGTTTACTTATCCATTCATTTTCCTTGCTGCTATACCCGTCACTTTATTTATTTGGATGCAATTTCCTCTACTCGTTCAGATTTTCAAGTCTACTTATTGTGAACGAGCATTCGATAAGAAAATCAAAAAGTGGATATAAATTCTTGATGGGGTATGCGATACATTAATTGTGTAATTGTAGTAATGTAATGTTATCACTTCTAAGAAAGCTTGTATGCATTGTACACACTACTAAGTGTTTGGTTCCTATAATAAAAACCCCATTGTTCAATTTTTTATTTATTTGTTCTCCAGAAGATATAATTTAATTGGAAAACTTGAAGAATGTTGAGGTTCTATCATAAACCCATTAGTAATATGATCTTGGATCATATATTTATGAATGTGAGATTGAAGTTGGAAATGGAATGGAGCTCTTGGACCGAATCACCATGGCAGTCAGGTATAACAATTTTCAATTATCTGTTTGGAGGAATGGATGTGTTGAGAACTGAGGACTCACGCAATGTGAAATTATCTTTCAAAAGTCGTTGATGTTGTACACGACGTACAACCTATTCAGCGAGTTCACTGTTCCTCTATCCTATTGCTGCTTAGCCCAAACCAAAAAAGCGCCAAGCTTGGAATTATATATGTAACGACATTATATCCACTCTTTTTTATTTCATGCATACTTTTTTCAATTTTGACTATTATATCGAGTGAATTGAAAAAGAAAGAGACATAAATTAACAAGAAGTGTGTGAGAAGTAAAAATGAGTGTGGATAACACCACTCAAACTTAATTATGTATCCTTGTATAAGCATGCATGTTTACAGGTAAGTTCCTACAAGATATATTTAGCATATCTTCAATCAACCAATAATTGCCTCTCTAATCGTTAGGTCTGTTGGAGATATACCTCCAACAATCTTGAAACAGAAAAATGGATCAACAATCTGTGATTATGAATGGCACTGTGCCAAAATACTCTGAGAAGCCTGAGAAATTCAAAGGGTTGAATTTCAAGAGATGGCAACAGAAGATGCTATTTTTCCTAACAATCATGAATCTCACTCATGTTGTCAAGGAAGACGCCCCACAATCTAATGAGAATCCAATGACGAAAGAGACTGTCATGGCAATTGAAGCTTGGAATCATTATGAGTTTTGTTGCAGGAATTATATTCTAAATAGTTTGGATGACAATCTCAACGACATTTATTCTATGTGCAAGATTACAAAGGAGTTGTGGGAATCCCTGGGGAAAAAGTATATGATTGATGATGCCGGTTCAAAGAAATTTGTTATCGGTAAGTTTGTCAAATATACTATGGTGGATTAAAAATCTGTTGTATCCAGTGTTTTAAAGAACTCGCCTCAGGGCGCGCCTAGGGCGCCCTTGAGGCTGGGCGGTGAGGCAAACGCCTCAGTTTTGAGGGAGTAGGCGAAATGCTTCGCCGGAGACGTCGGGACGGCGGAGGCGCGCCTCAAGGCGTCTGGACGCCTTGTCAGACCCTTTTTTTTTTTTTTTTTTTTTTGAAATCCATCCAAACCCAAAACGACATCGTTTGGGTAAGGATTTTCAGTCTTCTTCATAACATACCTTCAAATTCTAGCCTTTGTTTGCCTCTGCCTTCTGCCTTCTGCCTTCTTCGTTCTTCTTAACGTCAGCCCAGCCCCAGCGCCGTAAAAAAGGTTAGGGTTTATAAAATTCTGAAATTAGGGATTTAGTTTTCTGGGAAGGTTTTTCTATAATAGAGGGGTTAATAGTTAGAGAGAAAAGTTATTGATCTGCCCTGCTGCCTTGTTAATCTGCCTCTGCATTTTCTGGGGAAGTCGAAGGTTTTGGGAAAGGTTAGGCGATAAATGTAGAATGTAGTGGAAGTTAGTAGGTTGGATTGGAACTTGGAATCTGTGGCCTAAGTGGTCTGAAAATTGTGGCTCGAGACTCGGGAATGGGTATACATGGGTGGATATAATATATATAAATTATTTAATAAATTGTTGGTATATAGATTGATTAATTAATAAATAATTGTTAGAAATTGTTGGTATATAGATTAAATTGATTAATTAATAAATAATTGTTGGAAATTGTTGGTATATAGATTAAATTGATTAATTAATAAATAATTATTGGAAATTGTTGGTATATAAATTATTAATTAATAAATTGTTGATTCATTAACTGTATGTATGCATGGAATGTTTATTGTTTGGATGATATTACCTTTGAATGATGAATTTAAATGATATTATCTTTTGAATGACTGAATTTGAATGAAAAATTGAGAATGGATATTTATTTTACATAGTATTATTTTTTGTACAATTATATGTATATTGTATTATATATAAACCATATATATATAAAATATATAAAAAAAAATCCCGTGAGGCTTCGCCTCACGCCTTACGCCTAGGCCGGGCTTCGCCTCGGACGCCTCGCCCACGCCTCGCGCTTTTAATACATTGGTTGTATCTCAGGTCGAAGAAATCCAGAAATTGATCTATGAACTGCACTCTGAGGGATGCTAGATCAATGAACATTTCCAAGTTAGGGCGATAATCGAGAAATTGCCAACTTCCTGGAATGACTTCAGAATTTATCTCAAGCACAAGCGTCGTGAGATGAATATGGAGGATTTGATTCTAAGGCTACGAGTGGAAGAAGACCACAGAAAGACAGACCGTTCTCGTGGGTTTGTTCACATTGAAGCCAATACGAATTATGTTGAGGGAGGAAACTCCAAGGCCAAGCCACCAAAGAAGAATAAGGCTAAAAAAACCAAGCAGTTTGTACAATCTGCCTTTGCTCCTAAAGGCAAAAATCTGAAGAAGATTAAGGGCACCTGTTATGTGTGTAGCAAATCTAGTCACAAGGCACAAGAATGTTATCATCGCAAGGATTGAAATCATGACAATGGAAACAACAATAACCATGCTAACATGACAATCACAGATGAAGAGTTGGTTGCTGTTGTGTCCTAGGTTAACATGGGCAAACAACGCAGGAATTCATACCCAAATAATACAAAATGCCAGTTAAAGATTTCAATAAGCAATGTACAGCACATAACCATACCTGATAATATATGCCTTTAACAGATACAAAGACTTTACGCAACTTATGAGTCCGAGATGTATAAGCTTGCCATTCATGACTCAACCTAGTAAGAAAGTAACACCTATATTAAGGGAAGATTCCACAAAATGATGAACTCCTATAAGTATCTAAGCATCATTTCATATTTCAAAATGCTTTTTGTTTGGAAAAGTTCAAATATCTACCTCCGACAGTTAGATATTTCTATCTAATTTGTCAAACATTACGAAAAAGTTATCAAACCTCTGTAAAATAATTCTATCTAATTTGTAAGTGGGTCTTCTCTCTTTCAGAAGAGCAGCGCGCTCCTTATTCTTCTTCGGATCGGCTTTCTTTACTTTCCTTTCGTATGCCCTGATCTCTCTCAACCGCTCGAGCAGCGGTTCATGCTGAATGAAAGAAACATCCTTCAAGTGATAATAAGTATGGTGATTTCCTTTCACCTTTTTCTTCGACTCCCGAGGGAACACACCCTTTAGAATACACAACTTCCTATAATTTCCAAAATCACAAACATGAATTAATTCATCACACAGCTTACTTTTCTTTCCCAACAAATCAGTAATGATAATTCAACCGATAAATCTGAATAATACATAAACCCTAAACCCTAAATATTCATAAATCACATAAATAATTTAAAAATACATAAATTACAAGCTGAATACCAGAGACAAACCTGAAGACGGGAAGGCTGACTTGAAGCTGCTTGACAGCTTGTGACCTGGTGACGTACCTCGCGGCATTTCCTTCCTTTTTCTTCCCTGCAAATTACGAGGGAAAATCAACGGGAAAGTGTGAGAAAATGGTGAAATTAAATATTGGAAATTTTAATTTGATATGTAATATATATATATATATATATATATATATATATATATATATATGAGCTTATCGGAGACGGAGGAGGCGAATTCGAACTTACAGCAGGCCTGTAATGCTTATGCTTCATCGGGGCGGCAGGGTGCTTGACCATGGCGGCAGCTGCGGTGAGGGCGGGAGTTGGAGAGAGAAAGGAAAGAGAGCGCGCGGAGGCTGAAGAGACTGTAATGAAGAGGTTTAGGTTAAGACTTAAGCCGAACCGACTTTCGGGTCGGGTTGGCGAGCTAGGGTTATCTACGAAAAATTATTAATTTCTAGTTTTGGGCCTGTTACGGAAAGAACTCACAAATCCATTTTGTATGGGCTTTTAATTGGAACAACAAAATTGCCTTGGGCTTATTTCAAAGGTGTGGACGTTAAATGGGTCTAAGAAAACGATTTTAGATAAAATATTTTTGAAATTAATTTTTAGTTGGAATGGAAATTAATTCTGAAAAAAGTATTAAAGTTATGTGTTTTTTACTAGAAACACTTTAAGTGATTTTGTTCTAAAAACGCTTTCAATCATTCAAAAAAACTTTTCAAACAAGTCCGTAAAATGTCATTTAGTATTATGATATAATAATATTTCTTTTCACTTGTAAGTAGAAAATTTTAAATTCGATTCTTACTTAAGGTAAATTTGAATTACATTACTGTTAGTTTTTGATAAATAGTTTATTAAAAAAATAATATGTGACTCCCACGTCAAAATCATAACCCAAGAGTTATTTAGAGTCCATTTACTAAGGAGTAAAAATAATAGAAGGCAAAATAGTCTTTACGAAAAGGAAAAATAAATAAATCCTTGGAGCCAGCTGATATCCGCCAAACTTTCAGCAGTCACATGAAATTCATTTCCCGCCAAACTTCACTCGCACCAAGTCCCCAAAAGCACATGAACAAGAAGAAGAAGAAGAAAAGCCCTAATTCTTCATTTCTTTCCCAGTCGCCAGAGTTCCCTCCTCCGCAGCTCCACCGTCTGCTGCGTCTAACGATTCTTCAGTCGAATTTACGGTCTAAGGGTTTCGATGGAGATCTCAAAGCCCCAATCGTTCTTCCAAGACATCAGATCCAGAGAGCTCCACGGTTTCAGAGGTTCTCTCTCTCTCTCTCTCTCTCTCTCTCTCTCTCTCTCTCTAAATCTACACTTTTTAGTAATCAATTTGTTAGGGCATCTCACGATTACTAAACGCTGCGTTTTTGTTCCAGCTCGGAAGCGGCCGTACGTCAATGGCCTAGCATCGGATTTCTACGAAATTGGCGCCACCGATGCAGAGCACAACGGCCCTCCGATGGGAATCTCGTTCGGCAAGGTATAAAATCTGTTCGTCTCAGCGTTTCTGAATCGCGAATCGCACTTTTTTTGACACCGAGAAATTGTGTTTTTCTTGACATACTTTTGCTTTCGGTTTCTGTGTAGACTTGGAAAAGCTCACACATCATCGCCATGTCCGACGAGGACGGGAACATGAGCCTGTTCGATACACGCCCCAAATTCTGTGCATCTGCATCTTTCCAAGAAAATGCAGGTTGATTAATTGGAGATCGAATCGATCGATTGATATAGACTGCTGATTTTGATACTGTTTGTGTTGTATTGTGAGTAACTTTGTCTTTGGGTTTTTGGTTTCAGATAAAACTAAGGTTTGCAATTGGGTTGCGCATCATAACACCGTGTTCGATATTGTTTGGACCCGATTTTACACCATCAGCCCAAGCGGTCGAGGCCGTTGAATGGGCATGATTCTCAACCGTCAGATAAATAAGATGAGATTTATATCCCAAATAAGCAGTACAGTTCAAATTGATTTGGGATGTCTGACGACACTTGAAAGTAAAATGAATTTAAAATTCATTTTACTTGGAATGATGATGGCTATTGTTGATGAGGTGAAGATGAGATAGGAGACCTAAGGGGGCTAGGTTATTGTCAGGTAAAGTGAAGTGATGGCTTGCATGCCGTGTCAAAGGCTACCAGCCACACACACACACACACATATATATAATTGGCGGTGAAGGTTTGCGGATTCATTGGAAAGGTGCAAACTTTATATATATATATATGATTGGTGGTTGTTTAGATGAACGTTATCCAAGCGTGCCGGTTATCTTGGAATCGATGAGATAAAATGAGTTTTAATAGTTTGGGAGTCTTTCCCAGCTTATCAACTAGTACGTATTCGTCACTATAAATACACAGTCGCATGCAACATTCAAGGGACATCCAACTCAACACACAAATTTGCCCTGCGCAATTTTTTGCTCTACGCGAAACTTCTCAACACCCTTGAGATTTTTATTTTCTTTTTCGCCTTCACACTTTTAGTTTAGATAAACAGCACTGTTGCCATAGAGTCAGTCGTCCTTGAAGCACATTTAGTTTGGATAAACAGCACTGCGTCGAGGCCGACTGGTTATCTATCCAAGTCTCGGTCGGCAAGGGTTCCCAAATCCCTGTCGGTAGAGGTCATCTCATTAACCTTCTCGACGAAGTGAGGTGTTACTGTTTCTTTCGAGCTCGGCACATTGAACGCCGAGTTGTTATATGATTGGATATTCACAAGTGAGATTTAGTGTTCGGCACTCAGACGGCCAAACTACGTTCACCATCAAGACCTTTATTTGCTTTGAGTACCTGTGTCCCTATACCTTAGTGTCAATTCGGCGAGAGTTTACCTTCACAAATACGGTGATTGTGGCCAAATCTGACGACGACGAGCCGTGAACTTCGCATATTTAGTAACCTTGTCTTCAGGTTTGAGAATCCAAAGACCGAGGGATGTTCCTTCCTCGGCCGCAATCGCAAGACGAAGAAGTCAACAGCGCGACCAACGCAACATCACATTTTTTACTCCCCGGTCGAGCTCGACCGATGAGTTGGCACGCCCCGCACACATTTGAAGGACGTAGTTAGTTTACTAATTATTCGGCCTGCGCGCCACGTAGGTTAGGTGATTTTTGTAGTCAACAGATATCTGTTAGATTAAGGTATAATCCCTGACCTTCTCCTCAAATTTAGAATTATTATCTCAATAACCTTCAATTATATAGAACTTCATGTGTGCTGCACACAATAGTTGATTGAATGGTGAAATGCGGAAGCTGGAATTCTTGTGTAGTAAAATTTTACATGTGAAACTATAAGAAATTGGGAAGTGATATTGCTGTTAATATGTCTCCTGAAAAACGAAGATGTTGCTGTTAATCAGTAACTAACAAAAGAGCAATCCTTTCTTTTGATGTACTTTTGGTGTTGATTTGGGAGACGGGTTAAACTGTTAAACAATTGGAGAACCAAATTTAAATTGCAAAGTTTTCATCTTTTTAGTGTTAATGTGTTTTCTGCAATATAAATCTTTTTGCAGAATGATACTCAAATTATGACAGCTTCCGGCGATCAGACTGTAAGTGATTATGTTCTAGTCCAACCTGTTTACTTGTGTAGATCACAATCCTAAGAATGGTTTCATTCTCCGCAACGAATAAAAAATGGGATTTGAGATAATTAGGAATAAACTCTAACTGCAATGTGCTTTAAATAACAGATAACTTAGGAATACAAAGTTATGAAATATGAAATATGGTATAGCTTACAAGGAAAGTTGCATTTAAGTATTTCTCATTTCATATCACAGCTACTTCAGTTTCTTAAAAGATTGTGTTTTTCCTTGGGCCTTTTCTAATTTCTCCCAGATCAAGGTATGGGATATTCAGGAAAAGAAATGTACTGCAGTACTGATGGGACACACAGGAAGTGTGAAATCTCTGTGTCCTCATCCAACTAATCCCGGTACGTTTATATTTTCATATGTATGTGGGTTTTTGTACTTTTATTTGCTTGTGCTACTTTCTGTGTTATGACTAATGAGAAACACAACTAATTTGAACTGTTGCTTCTTATCTGACAGAGATTATCGTCTCTGGTTCGAGAGATGGCTCCTTTGCTCTTTGGGATATGAGATGTAATTCAAGCTCCAAAAATATGCAAGGGGAGGTTTCTATATGGTAAACTTGTTCTCCTAAAGTATATTTTCATTGTCGTGGTCAATTTGATTTGATTTTCCAATCTAATTTATAATAATTTCTTGCAGCTCAACTGCAGTAGTTATAGGGGCTCATATTGTTCCACGGGCAAAGCGTGTAAGGTGCGGAAAGGTTTGTTTCTGATAATATTTCTTCTTATTAAATTATTATGTACTATTCATTCAGACTTCAGCTTTTCCAGGCTGTTTCCATGAACATCACATCAGTTCTTTATCTTAAAGATGAGGTCTCCATTGCTACCGCCGGAGCTGTGGACAGGTATGCAGGAACACTGGCAACGACACAGAATAACTGAACGCCATATTCCTTGTCAAAGTTATATCATACTAATGTGATCTTATGGTTCATTTCAGTGTTGTAAAGTTTTGGGATACCAGAAGTTTGAAAAATGTTGTTACACAGACATGCCCTCAACCGGAGTCAACTGAGAAGGTATGTCTGGAACCATGTGATAGATTTTGTCTGTCCGATGATATCTGGTTTATGTTTTCTTACATTATAAGGATTAAAATACCCGAAACGAAATAAAAACAGCCAAAGGCTCATGACAGCTTAGCAGGAAGCCTGCAACAAGCGACCATCCTCTTGCTCATACACTTACTGAAATAAACATTTTATGGTTTCAATATGTACTCAATCAGTTGTTTACGATGTCTTGATAGCCGCGGGCAATTCTCTTCACTTCAGGAAAGACGATTACATGGAATAACTAGCTTATCCCAAGATTTAAATGGAGTGTTTCTTTCAGCCTCATGCATGGACAACAGGTATCTTTTGCTCTTATTAGCACATCCTTTTCTTTTTTGTGAACTGTATCGCCTGCTCAAAACACCATTATCTGAAATTTGGTGCCTTGAGATTTCACCTCATATCCCCGTACGATACAACCATCAGATTAGTAGCTCCTAGCATAAGACACCAGAATTGCTTTCAAGACTTGGAGACTTACCGTGCATCATATATATAATGCGCGGACATCGTATAAACTATCAAATTTTCAGCCTATAACCTCATTTTTTCCTATGTTTTCTTCAGCATATATTTGTACAATGTACTTCAGCTACAAAAGGGTCCTATGCAAGCGTTCACCGGATGCCGGATTGAAACATTTTTTGTTAAGGTAAACGTGTCTATAAGTGCTGTGCACTAATCCAGTTTGTGCAATTTGCCACCTACTGACACTTCTTCGTTTCAATCATGTAATTGCAGTCGGTTATTAGCCCCGATGCTGCTCACATAGTCAGTGGCTCGAGCGATGGAAATGCCTATATTTGGCAGGTAACATTTGTTTTTCAAAGCGCTATTGTTACTGGTCTTGGACCGAGAATGACACTATTGGCAATGCCAACCAGGTAAACAAGCCTCAGGAAGATCCCGTTGTTTTGAAAGGCCATGACAGGGAAGTTACAGCAGTAGATTGGTATGTTTTCTCTCCTATCCTACCCGAATGCTGCTGGTTTTCGATATTTCTTGACAAATGACTGAACCTTTTTTCGACTTCGAATAGGTCCCTGTTTGAGGTCGGGAAGATGGCGACGTCGTCAGATGATTTTACGGTATGCAAGACAGAGTCACAGTTCATACATAAGATTGTATAATATTAATCAAATTTCACAATGCATTTGCCATTTTCTATAACGTTTTAGATTCAACTTTTCACTTGTATATTTCATCTCGATAGGTTCGCATTTGGAACTCTCAGAATGGTTACTCCCCAAGCACAAGCTCACCATCTACCGTTCGAAGAAGAGTTATGGCAATCCCAAGCGCAGAGTGTAGAAAGCTTCTGATGAGTGAATCAACGATGCATACCTCAAAGGTTTCCGGAAGTTTGTGTCCATCAGATGAAGGATTAGACGAAACAAACTCACTAAATCCGATTAGTATGCCCAAAATGAGTACTCCCCCGTCACAGAAGAAACAATCTATGTCGAATCCTGACTTTAGCAAGACCTTTGACAAGACCCCAGAAGCTGCATCAGAGAGCCCGTCTTCTGTTCTGAACCCACCCTCCTCTCAAAAAAGGAAAACAATCCGTGATTACTTTGGAGTACCTCCCTTAAAACTTGTAGGCTCTCTTTTTCCTTGGGCTTATTGTACAAAGTGCTGACATTCCCTCTGAGTCTACTGCTTCATAACTGGATGCATCAACCCTGCTTTCAGATTATTTCAATCGTAAGCATAAAGAAAATTTCCCGGACACTGTGTTTCCTCGAAGTCTCATTCTCAGTTTCGAAGTTTGATTTTTTTCTGTTTTGACTTTGTGCAGGTTCCTATATGGAATGTAAAGTGCACACAGAAAGATTTTTACGGTGAAAATATCACTCTCATCGCATTGTATTTTTGTGCCATAACTGGGTGTGATTCCAAATACAGTTTTAGATGCTTACTTAGCAAATCTGATGAGTTCTTACACATAGTCATCCATCCGAACTTCTACCCTCTAAAAGATTTTGTATGCTCTCAACTGCGTTGTAGACATCATCAGGGCAATCTCTCAATGCAACATCCTTCCCCATGTCCACTATACGCCTAGTGACGTTCAGGATACGTTGCACACGATCCTGTAACAAATAATAACCAAATATGAGTGAATGAAATTTTGACAACAATTTCTACTCAAATTGAAATATTTACCTGATAGTATGATGTGTGAGAGGTATATTGTGGGTCAAAATGAGGAAGTACAAGGGGCTGGGTTGTGGACATAAGGATGAGATACTTTGTGGTACCAGTCCATGTACCCTGAGACAACATCTGATGCAACGGTAACTGGGCTGCTTCGGTTATTTTGATGCAAGACGTGATTCTGCCACCCATCTCACATCCCATCGATGTATTCATATAATACCTTGTTAACTGATGCATAAGTTGCTTTTGTGCTTCGAGGAAGGACACACGGTGCCTTTGGAATTGTCTGTACACGTCCAAACTGCCTAAGTACCCTCTCAGGGCAGTAGGGCTCAACAACTTCGAAGCATTTTAACATCCCAGTAATGTATGTTATCTCATGAAACGGTTGTACTTGTCTACGAGATGTGTAGGGTTCCCAGGTGACCTGAAAAAGATATAATACATGCATTAGACATAATGGTATCACTACAAATTATATTTGATCAGTAACGCCTAATATGTCCGTACCTGGTTGGCTGTCAAAGAATCCAACTTTTTCCTCATCTTCTGCAAGTCATCTGTCGGGGTTCCACTAGACGTTCGTGGCTTCCAACGACAAGCACGAGGGTCAATATCAGAGTAATTTTGGTCATAATTAGGGCTACAAATTAGATGCATGTGTTCGTACACCCATGCCTCTAACAAGGTCATAGCCACTCATTTGCTTGACCTTAGATCTAGTCGATTGCCCTAACTGACGATATAACCAAGCTAGTGCACTAGCACCCCATGCATAGCCTCTTACAGCATCAAGATCCCTAAGTAGTCTTAGATAAGTAACGTGTACCCTAGTCCCGCTTTTGTCCACAAAAAGAGTACATCCCAACAAGTACAACAAGTAAGCCCTAGCTGCACATTTATTTGCTTCCATTGAGTCTGTATCACACACACCTTCAAAATGTTTTCGTAACCAAGAAATAGTCACATATTCTTCATTGAACTCGCTCAAAGCCTCAGTTGCCTCCTTGTCATTAACCCCTAATAACTCTACCAATAGTTCATGATTACTCATGACGTCTTCCGCTTGTAAAGAGATCGCCTTGCCCGTGATAGGAACCCCTAAAAAGGAAACTGAAATTAGTAAAATTTTAATCTGCGTAAAGGTACAATTTTGATATTATGCAATCATAAAGTTTTTTTTCTTCTTTTCTTATACCTATGAGGTTTGACACGTCGTCTAAAGTAATGGTCATCTCACCAAATGGTAGGTGAAAGGTATTAGTCTCCGGCTGCCAGCGCTCAACAAAAGCAGAGACCACTATCTTATCAACAATTCAATATGTACACTCCAGCAGCGGTAACAAACACGACTCTGTAATGTACTTCCTAAAAGTGTTATTGTTTTGCTTGTCCTGCCATTTCCATTCTTTCAGTGTATTCCACTTGGACATGCACCTTAGTGGACCACGTTCCTTTTTGACAAAAATCAAATCCGATATTTAGATTGAAAACATGGAACAGGTAAGTGGCTAAAAATGCTATTATGCACCCAAACTAACAATACCTCATTATTCCAAACTGCTGCAGCAACGTGACTCTTAAAACTCTTTAGCAATGATGTATCTGTTGGCCCTCCTGGAAAAGGCTCTGTCGCTTCGGCATCAACCCCAACATCTATATCGTCTGTAGCTGAGATGTTGGCCCCAACATTTGTATCGTCTGTAACTAAGACGATGGCCCCAACATTTTTATTGTCTGTAGCTTGGATGTCGCCTACAACACCATCCACAGATGGTTTATCCTCTACAGAATCATCAACCACCTCTGATTCATTAGAGAAGGCAGCCTTTCACTTTCGCACAGATGCAGGGGGATGTACCGGAATATTTTTCTCATTAGCATTATTTTTCTTAGATGATCTTGCAACCTCCTTAGTTTTTCTTGCCTTCTTCATAGCTAGAATTAATTAAGAAAAGTAAAGAGAAAACAATTCCGGCTTCCTATTAGAGAAGCATCTTTATGGAAGAACATACAAGGAATCATTTTCTAGTGTTCTGCTAACAAATAAAAGGTATAATATAACTGGAAACTTGAAAGGAACCTATTACACTTAATAATGAGGTGACGTAGAAATTTTGTCAGCAAGTGAAATGTTCATATATGTATAAACAACAACAACAACCAAACCTTATGAGGGGTCGGATGTATGAATCCTAGAACGCCAGTGTGCGCTGTCACATTAGTACAAGTAACACAATCAATTAGCAAACTGCTCAGCTTTGTAATTGCTAAATTGTTGCCCTTTCAAATGATTTCTTGTTTAAGAAAAGCCAGTTAATTAGCCACTTGTGAATGTAATTTGTAATACATTAATTTGGTAACCTATTTTCTACGGTTCCATTTCCACAAGAATTTCAAAATTTTGAACTTGTTCTAACACAATCAGAAAGCAGATGAACATTTTGAACTTTTTCAGACACCTAAAAGCCCCAAATGGACAGAAACAGAGAAACCCAGAACCCCAAATTTGACAGAAACCCTAAACCCCCAAATTGACAGAAAACAATAAGTGCAGAGCAGAAGATGATAAACAAAGCAAACGACGTAAAAATTGAAGAATCCAATCGACTGGTACGAAAGAAAATTGAATAGAACAAATGGGTTTCGTACCTGATTGATTCTCCTCCAGTAACGACTTTCCTGGCAATAGGATTCCGTGCGCTGTGTTCAAGGTTGAGGACCAGGACATTTTGGACCAGATAAAAACTTTGCGTTTTGGCATGGGGCAAAAGTAAATGTAAAAATATGCACGTGTTTGACCAAAAAAAAAAATGCTATAGACTAAATATTTAGACAATCTTTTTGTTGATTAACAGATGTGATGGTTAAGGGTTTGACTCTTGTTTTAATGGTTTAAAAAGGAGTCCAATTAGCAACTGACACATCATATGATCTAGAAAACATAATTCAAATGAATCGCTTGTTTTTTATGTTTTTGGAAGGGTAGTGCCACTTGAGCAAATTATAATTTTTTTTTTGTCAAAATAGTCTCTTAGGTAAGCATAACTAACTTTGATTCGTGATATTTGAAATCAATAGAAGTGGTCATGAATTTTCCACTGTCAATCATTTTGATCATTTCGTGAAAAATCTCTATTAAATAAGGATAAAATGACAACATTACTCTCATTTTTGTCAAATTATTTTGGCCCATTGTTTGTTATTGGGTGTATTTTTATCATTTTAGTATACTTACTTGATACTGCTACTTTGATCCTTAAATTAATTTGTACGCAAAGTATAATTTGTAGGCGAAGTCTGGCTTCTAAATTCCTAGGTCCTAGCTAAGCTTACTTGATATTGTTACTTTGATTCTTAAATTAATTTGTACGTCAAGTATGGCTTCTAACTCCCAGCTAGGCTTACTTGATACAGCTCATTTGATCCTTAAATTAACTTGTATGCAAAATATGGCTTCTAAATTCCCAGGTCCCAGCTAGGCTTTCTTGATAATTCTGCTTTGATCCTTAAATTAATTTGTACGCAAAGTATGGCTTCTAACTCCCAGCTTGGCTTACTTGACACTACTCATTTGATCCCTAGATTAATTTGTAGGTAAAGTCTGGCTTCTAAATTCCCAGGTCCCAGTTAAGCTTACTTGATACTATTGTTTTGATCCTTAAATTAATTTGTACGCCAAGTATGGCTTCTAACTCCTAGCTAGGCTTACTTGATACTGCTCATTTGATCCTTAGATTAATTTGTAGGCAAAGTATGGCTTCTAAATTTTCAGGTCCTCGCTAGGCTTACTTGATATTGCTGCTTTGATCCTTAAATTAATTTATACGCAAAGTATGGCTTCTAACTCACAGCAATGCTTACTTGGTACTGCTCATTTGATCTTTAATTAATGTTATATCAAAAATATGGTAATTGTAATATTACTCAATTAATAAAAATGAATAAGTATCATGTCAACTTGCTATTATTAAAAAAAATAGAAAACTTCATTTTAATCATTGGCAAAGATTACTTTTTGATTAAAACCATGAGTAAGATCAAAATCTAATTTTTAGTCCATTGATACATTAATAACCTCATTTATTAATTATATTTTAATTTTTTAATTATTTATCTTTTTCTTTTTAATTTTTAATGTATTAATTTTATTTCATTATAATTTTTATTTTCATTTCATTCATTGTAATATATTTTTGTTGTAAACATTTAGATAAACTAATTTTTGTTATACAATATATTTCGATGTATTGTAACTTCTTCATTTAGGTATATTAAATTCATTATAATACATTTTGGTGCATATATTTAGGTACACACATTTCGGTACTAACATTTCGGTGCATACATTTCAATGCATACATTTCAGTACTAACATTTCGGTGCATATATTTCGGTACACACATTTAGGTACATTAATTTAATATTAATACATTTCAGTGCATATATTTAGGTACATACATTTCGGTGCATATATTTAGATACATATATTTCGGTGCATATATTTAGGTGCATATATTTAGGTATATACATTTCGGTGCATATATTTAGGTACAAACATTTCAGTGCATATATTTCTGTACACACATTTAGGTACATTAATTTAATATTAATACATTTCGATGCATATATTCAGGTACATACATTTCGGTACTAACATTTAAATATAATATAATATATTTCGGTACTAACATTTAGGTACATTAATTGAGTCTTTCAAGTTTGAAGAATGTTAAATAAAATTAATAAATTAAAAAACTCTTTTTTGGTCAAAAAATAAATTAAAATTTGTGTATTAATAAATTTAAATATTTAATGGGAGATATTGAATAAAATGCACATTAATTATTTTAAATTAAGGACACATTAGGGACTAAAAATCGATATTCAATCTAACACCAGGTTTTTTTAAATTTTAATCTTCTTGAAGGATTAAAGTTCAAAAACCCCTTAAAAAATGGCAATAACATATTTTTCTTTGCAAAAGACAAGGTTTTTTTTATCCTTTACTACCTTGATTTATATTGTCAAGTATTTCTAAATTTAGATTTGTTACCGTGTGGATCTATAAGCGTACATCAATAAAATATGGGAACTGTTATTAGTACTCCAAATTATCATCTTCTCACAAATGTATTTTTTTTCTTCTAATTATAGAAATTTTTCTTTTTTCCTTTGAAAGTCACTTAGTACTATGATCTAGTGATATTTCTCTTCACATGTAAAGTGAGAGGTCTTAGGTTTGATTCTCACTAAAGGCGAGTTTGAACAATATTATTGCTAACCCGTTGTGAGGCTAAGCCCCCCATTTTTTAGTGAGAATATTGTTTGTTAAAAAAAATTATAGAAAGTTTGGAATGAAAAGTTGGAGTGCCAATAACAATACCCTAATTCTAAAATTGCTAGGTGGCTAGTCACTGTCCCAATTAATGTCTAGGCATTTGAAAATTAAGAAAGGTCGCTTAGAATGCCTAGGCACCCGCCTAACCCTCCTAGACCTCCTAGACCTGCCTAGGTGTCGACTCACTTAGAGAGAAAATAGATAACTTTCATTTTGCATTTTTTTAATAAATTATGGACACACATTATATGTTTGTTTCTCAGGTTTTCATTATATTATCATACTTTATAATGTATATGTCATTCATTTTTGTAATTTATGATAAATTTATTTATATTTTAAGAATAAACAGACACTTAGTTACACGAAATATAATAGATTTATTTAATTTCGCCTAGTTTGCCTAGGGGCTAGGCCCCACCTAACCATTTAGGCGCTAGGCCTCAGCCTGCCGACCGACTAACACCTAGCGTATTTTAGAACCTTAATTAAAAAGGAGCAAATTATTAGTTTATCAGCATAAAATGCTATCTTATAGTTGACTATTAGTGTACCTATATATGTGTAGCAGCACCAATGCTATAGATCACCAATTCAAGCTGAAGCATTTTCTGAAGGCTTCCCCATTTCAATTGTCAGTAGTTAATTCCTTATACTTGGTTCACTATTTCTTTCTTTATTTTCTCACACATATACATGATCCTGATCTAACTAATAAAATCTGGTTTGGAAAAAATGACAGATTGAGAAGCATGCCAGCTGTGTCTAGTACTACAATTGTTCCTCAAATCCTCGTCGGAGAACAAGATTATAAGGATTGGAGTGTCCGCGTCAAAACCTATCTGCTCTCTAAAGATCTTTGGGACGTTGTTGAAAGTGAACCCCCTAAACAAGAAGGCGTCTTTAAGTTTAAGGATTCGTGGAAGAATAATGCCGAAGCTTTGCACGCAATCCAACTTTCTTGCGGACCGCGTACTTTTCCTTCTATCCGTGACAAAACCACCGCCAAAGCTGCTTGGGATACTTTAGAAGCACTGTTCAACCGAGAAAAAAGCAAGTTGTGAGTTGTTAATTTCTTATACTTGCTTCACAATTTCTTTCATTGTTTTCATATATAAACACAGGATCATGATGCCGATAATAAAATCTCTTTTGGATAAATTGACAGATTGAACGTACAAGACCGAGGTATCTATCATCTAAATCAAAGCATTAAATGTATATGAAAGGTTCTCTTGGTTTCTTCATATATAAGGAATGCATAATCACTCATCATTAATCAATTATCAAGGGTGGAACCATGATAAATAAATGGACGTGTTTCCAAGGTTTTGTCTCAAGATATCAAATTCAAGGGGTAGTGACCATCAACTCTTGATGATTAGTTGACCAAGAGAACGAGACTCGACTTGTTAATCACTATCTTGTGTATTTTTTTTTTTTTTTATGTTTCTATTTAAATTTTAAATTTAATTTTTTTTGCCCAATAATCCCTGTTTCACGTGAAGGTTTTAATCTCAAAACCTTGATATCAAATCCAAAGATTAGAGATTGTCGGGTGTGTTGGGTATGAGTGATAAAAGTTGGGTGTGAAGAGATTGTTGTGTATAAATAGAAACTAGATTAAAGTCATAACATGCTATGTAATTAATAATTAAATTATTTTAAGTTACTTCACGAAAATTAAAGAAGAAAATAGCTAATATATTGTATAAAATGCCATTTTAATTACATACGTACCCTTACAGATGAGATGGAGAGGCGGGATTATCAAGATTTCTTCGCTGCTGTAAGGACTGGTGATTGGGATGAAACGAAGTTGTTTCTTGACCGGCACGCCGATGCAACAGGACGAATGGATTCATTAGGGACAGCTCTTCACAACGCAGTAATATTCAAGCAGGAGCGGTAACAAACATGATTCTGTAATGTGCCTCCTAAAAGTGTCATTGTTTTGCTTGTCCTGCCATTTCCATTCTTTCAGTGTATTCCACTTGGACATGCACCTCACCAGCGGACCTTGTTCCTTTTGACAAAAATCAAATATGATATTTAGATTGAAAACATGGAACAGGTAAGTGGCTAAAAATTCTATTATGTTCCCAAACTAACAATACCTCATTATTCCAAACTGCCGCAGCAACGTGACTCTTAAAACTCTTTAGCAATGATGTATCTGTTGGCCCTCCTGGAAAAGGCTCTGTCGCTTCGGCATCAACCCCAACATCTATATCGTCTGTACCTGAGACATTGGCCCCAATATTTGTATCGTCTGTAACTAAGACGATGGCCCCAACATTTGTATTGTCCGTAGCTTGGATGTTGTCTACGACACCATCCACAGATGGTTTATCCTCTACAGAATCATCAACCACCTCTGATTCATTAGAGGAGGCAGCCTTTCGCTTCCACACAGATGCAGGGGGATGTACCGGAGTATTTTTCTCATTAGCATTTCTTTTCTTAGATGATCTTGCAACCTCCTTAGTTTTTCTTGCCTTCTTTCATAGCTAGAATTAATTAAGAAAAGTAAAGAGAAAACAATTCCGGCTTACTAATAGAAAGCATTTTTGTGGAAAAACATACCAGGAATCATTTTCTGGTGTTCTGCTAACAAATAAAAGGTATAATATAACAGGAAACTTGAAAGGAACCTATTACACTTAATCATGCGTCCATGTAGAAATTTTGTCAGCAAGTAAAAAGTTCATGTATGTATAAAAAAACAACAATAACCAAGCTTTATCTCACTAAGTGGGGTCGGGTATACGAATCCTAGATCGCCAGTGCGCTCTGTCACACTGGTACAAGTATAACACAATCAATTTGCAGACTGCTCAGCTTTGTAATTGCTAAATTGTTGCCCTTTCAAATGATTTCTTGTTTGAGAAAAGCCAGTTAATTAGCCACTTGTGAATGTAATTAGTAATACATTAATTTGGTAACCTATTTTCTACGGTTCCATTTCCACAAGAATTTCAAAATTTTAAACTTGTTCTAACACAACCAGAAAGCAGATGAACATTTTGAACTTTTTCAGAAACCTAAAAGCCCCAAATGGAAAGAAACAGAGAACCCCTAATTTGACAGAAACCCTAAACCCCCAAATTGACAGAAAGCAACAAGTGCAGAGCAGAAGATGATAAACAAAGCAAACGAAGTAAAAACTGAAGAATCCAATCGACTGGTGAAAGAAAACTGAATAGAACAAATGCGTTTCGTACCTGATTCTCCTCCAGTAACGACGTTCCTGGCAATAGAATTCCGCGCGCTGTGTTCAAGGAGAGGACCAAGACACTACTTTTTGGACCAGATCAAAACTTCGCGGTTTGGCGTGGGGTAAAAGTAAATGTAAAAATATGCTAGTGTTTGACATAAAAATACAGAAAATGTTAGCTAGACTGAACTTTTTTACAAATTTTTTGTTGATAAAAATATGTGATGGTTGGTTGTTTGGTTCTTGTTTTAATGATTTGAAAATGAGTCTAATTATCAACCGCCATGTTATATAGTCTAAAAAAATAAAATTTAAAAATTTAGCTTATTTAGCATCACAGAAAAAAAAAAAAAAAAAACACGCGCAGGATCCTTGGGGGAAATGAATCCCTTGTTTTGATGTTTTTGGAAGGGTAGGGCCACTTGAGCAAATTATAAAAATACTTTTTTACAGCCAAAACAGTCTCTCATATTAGCATAACTAACTTTAATACATGAAATTTAAAATCAATAGAAGTGGTTTTGAGTTTGCCCACTGTCAATCATTTGGTCATTCCGTGAAAAGTTTCCATTAAATAAGTCCAAATGACAAAAATACCCTCATTTTTTGTCAAATCATTTTGGCTCATTGTTTAATATTGAGCTTATTTTTGTCATTTGGGTAGACTTACTTGATACTGCTACTTTGATCCTTAAATTAATTTGTACGCAAAGTATGGCTTCTAACTCCCAGCTAGGCTTACTTGATACTGCTCCTTTAATCCTTAGATTAATTTGTAGGCAAAGTATGACTTCTAAATTCCCGAGTCCCAGCTAAGCTTACTTGATACTGTTGCTTTGATCCTTAAATTAATTTGTACGCAAAGTATGGCTTCTAAATCCTAGCTAGGCTTACTTGATACTACTCCTTTGATCCTTAAATTAATTTCAAAGCCAAGTATGGCTTCTAGCCCAACTAGGCTTATTTGATACTGCTCATTTGATCCTTATATTAATTTGTAGGTAAAGTATGGCTTCTAAATTCTCAGGTCCCAACTAGGCTTACTTGATACTGTTGCTTTGATCCTTAAATTAATTTCTAAGCCAAGTATGGCTTCTAACTCCAAGCTAGGCTTACTTGATACTGCTCCTTTGATCCTAAAATTAATGTGGTATGAGAAATATGGTAAGTGTAACATTACTCAATTAATAAAAATGAGTAAGTATTATAACATGTCAACTTGCTATTATTAAAAAAAGGGTAAAATGCGGTTTAGACCCTTGAACTATTTAAAATCAGCCAATTAACCCCTTGCAGTTAGGTTCCATCCACCACGTCAAATTCAAGGGCAAACTTGTCATTTCATTATCAATTCTTACTTGTCAATGATAACTACCAATAAAATTATGATACATGAACACAAAATAATGTGTAAAACATATAGCATAATCAGAAAACATAAAAAGCCCAAAACATTTACATAAAGGACAATTTCACATTGTCATTACACATTATTTTGTGTCCATATGTCATAAGTTTATTGGTGGTTATAGTTGACAAGTAAGAATTGATGATAGAAAGACTAATTTTTCCTTGAATTTGACGAAATAGTAAATGTAATCTATCATCAAGGGGTTGATTGGCTAATTTCAAATAGTTCAAGGGGTTAATTACCAAAAAAAATAGTGTAGGAGGTCAATTTCAACTGGAGTAATAATTCAAGAGGTCGAATAGAAGTTTACCCTAAAAAAATGATGATAACATATTTTTCTTTGCACAAGACAAGGTTTATTTATTTATTTAATTTTTTTTTACTACTTTGATTAATATTGTCAAGTATTTCTATAGTAAGATTGCAACGAGATTTGACATTGTAAAACGGGGATAGCTGATTAATTTGTTACCATGTCGATCCATAAGCGTACATGAGAATTGTTATTAACACTTTAAAGTATCATCTCCTCACAATTTTTTTTCTTCTAATTATAAAAAGTTTGAATTGCAAAATGAGATTTTTAGAGTGTCAATAACAATTCTCTAAAATAAAGGACAAATTCGTATTAAAAAGGAGAGCAAATTATCAGTTTATCAGCATAATATGATATCTTATATCGGTGACTATATAGTATATCTATATATGTAGCAGCACCAATGCTATAGATCACCAGTTCAAGCTGAACCATTTTCTGAAGGCTTCCCTATTTCAATTGTAAGTAGTTAATTCCTTATACTTGGTTCACTATTTCTTTTTTGTTTTGTTTTCACACACACATATGAGCGTGATCTAACTAATAAAATCTGGTTTGGAAAAATTGACAGATTTAGAAGCATGGCAGCTGCGTCTAGTACTACAATTGTTCCTCAAATCCTCGACGGAGAACACGATTATAAGGATTGGAGTGTCCGCGTCAAAACCTATCTGCTCAGTAAAGATCTTTGGGACGTTGTTGAAAGAGAACCCCCTGAACAGGAACAGGAAGGCGTTGGGGACCTTAAGTTTATGGCTTGGAGGAAGAATAATGCCGAAGCTTTGCATGCAATCCAACTTTCTTGCGGGCCGCGTACTTTTCCTTCTATCCGTAACAAAACCACCGCCAAAGCTGCTTGGGATACTTTGGAAGCACTGTTCAACGGAGAAAAACGCAAGTTGTGAGTTGTTAATTTCATGTACTTGCTTCACTATTTCTTTCTTTGTTTTCATATATAAACACATGATCATGATGCCGATAATAAAATCTCCTTTGGATAAATTGGCAGACTGAACATACAAGATCGAGGTATCTATCATCAAAATCCAAGTATTAAATGTATATGAAAGGTTCTTTTGGTTTCCTCGTATGTAAGGAATGCATGATCACTCATTCTTAATCAATTATCAAGGATGGAACTGTGATGAATAAATGGATGTGTTTTGAAGGTTTTATCTCAAGATATCAAATTCAAGAGGTAGTGACCATCAGCTCTTGATGATTAGTTGACCAAGAGAACGAGACTCGACTTGTTAATCACTATCTTGTGCATTATTTTCTTTTATCTTTCTATTTCAAATTTAAATTTAAATTTTTTTCCCTATAATCCCTGTTTCACGTAAAGGTATGAATCTCAAAACCTTGGTATCAAATCCAAAGATTAGAGATTGTGGGGTGTGTTGGGTGTGAAGAGATTTTTGTGTATAAATAGAAACTAGATTAAAGTCATAACATACTATGTACTTAAGAATTATTAAGGTATTTTAAGTTACTCCACGAGAATTGAAGAAGAAAGTAGTTTATATATTGTATAAAATGCCATTTTAATTACATACGTACCCTTACAGATGACATCCAGCGGCGGGATTATCAAGCTTTCTTCGCTGCTGTAAGGAGTGGTGATTGGAATAAAGCGAAGTTGTTTCTTGACCAACACGCCGATGCAACAGGACGAAAGGATTCATTGGGGACAGCTCTTCACAACGCAGTAATATTCAAGCAGGAGAAAATTGTGGAAGAGCTGGTGAAGTTGATGACGGAGGAAGAATTGGAGAAACAATCTAGTGATGGTTGGACGGCTCTTGCTTATGCTGCTAGAGACAACCTCAATATGGTAAAATGCATTGTTACGCAGAACCAGAACCTGATTGGCATTGCCGAAGAGGGCAGCCAAATGACTCCGATTCTAATCGCTGCTATGCATGACCAATGGGATATAGTTCGGTACCTCTTCGATCTCACTCCACCCCTAGATCTACTGCCACATGAAGGCCCTTACGGCTCTCAACTTCTTGTCTTTTGTCTTTTTGCCAAACAATTTGGTAACCTAACTCCTCTTAACCGAATCAATTTTTCTGCACTCTGTGTGTGTGTGTAGGGTAGTGCTATCAACTCACCCATTTTAATTTCTCACATAATCCTCTTTATTTTCGATCGTTAGGTCGAATGAATTAAAAAAATAAGATGTTTGAGAGGTAAAAGAATGGGTGTGTGAATTTCCTATATATGAGTAATTCTCAGTTTACTATCATGAAGTATCGTGATTTTCAAACTTTCACACATCAAGTGTTTTTTTTTCATCTCAGTGTCACACCTAAAGTGAGGATTGTGGGATACTTTCATACTTCTATTAGACTTTTTGTTAGAACCTAAGTTACGTGGACAATGACTAAGCGCTACGTGACGTGGTGCCATATTTACATGTGGAGCACAATTAGTCCACCGGGTGCCACGTCACTTGTTAACTTAGATTTTGACGAAAAGCCTAACAGAAGAATGAAAGTGTCCCACAATCCTCATATCAGGTATGACATTGGGATGAAAAAAACTTAATATGTGAAAATTTAAAAACCACTACACTTCAAGGTATGAGAATGAGAATTACCCTATATATACATATATATATGATACTTGGTCAAAATACATACGTACAGATTTTGCATGGATGTTACTTCAGTGTATCCCAATGTTAGCATATACTCGAGGCCAAGGAAGATATTCCCCTTTGTCTGCAATTGCTAGTGTGCCCTCTGCATTTCTGTGTGGAACATCGCTCAAATTCTGGCAATCGTTAATCTATAAATGTTAGTAATATCTTCCCTTTTCTATTACTACCATAAAATTTGGCAACATTATGCGTGTCATGTACAAATGTCACCTTACATAAAGAGTTTCATAAGGTGGTCTCACTAATATTGTTCTTAAATGTTATGTCAAATGGGTACTACCATAATTGGTCTTTATGTCCAAGACACTATCTACAAAGAATATTTTGAATGAGGAAGTCGTATTTCTTGTTAGGTATACACATAGAAGATGCTGGTCCCATGAGTGGTTTTCATATAAATGTTGAAAGTCAAGAAAATGAACAAGGCAATCAAGGGAATAGCACAGGTATGTTACATCTCAAAACTCTAACTACGATTTGAACCTTTTCATATGTTTTGCTCATTTTTTGTTGTCGACTTTTTTCAATTATCCATCTCCTTGTTTTTAGTAATTATTTAGGTGATATGTGTGGTTTGATAGAAGTATGGATTCTACAATGAAATGTGTTCGGCCTACCCGAACATAATAAGATGGTAGTATCCTTTTTTTAGGGATCTTAAAGATCTTGTGATAGAAATCGTCTATTATACATCGTGATGTACGATGAACAATCGTGATCACATGATCCCTCCGACGAGAATTCTTTTCCAACCAACACAGCCTATCCAAATTCAAACGTAAAAATCAAGAAAAGAATCTTTACATATAGAGAAAGCACACCAAAATGGTGGGACATTCGAATATTCCTAAAATGCCATTACTTGATTGAAAAAAAAAACTACAATTACCCAATTAAAATAAAGTCAAAATTGTAAAATGACACAATTCACAAAACTGGAGTTGCTCCTGCACAATTCACAATACTTGGGTGCTGCTAGTCGGTACCCAATTTACTCACCATATTATGTGGTCCAATAAGATTGTAACACCTGTCTATTTGATTATTTCTCAGACTCTTTGCTATGTTAACAAACACCCACCCACTTTCTCCTACCTTTACCACTGCAATCGAAAATCTGCAAATTCGAAGCCCTTGATCGGATCCCATCCCAACTCCTCCTCCTCCAACCTCCCTCCTCCGTCGAACCACCCTTGTCCCCTCCAACCTATCTTCTCCCTTGTTGCCTTCCTCTGCAAATCCGACCAAACCAGCACCTGACCCTCGATTAAACATGATCTTCAATTAAATTTGGATACTGAGTCACATAGGATAAGTCTAGAAAATACTAGGGCACTGAGATTTGCCGCATAGATAGGCTCGTGGTGATAAGGTCTCAATTATGTTTGACCCTTTTTCAAATATGTTTGACTCTTTTTTTTAATTTTTAATATACGATATAATCTACATTAAATGAGACATGATGGACTTAACCTCATAATGAGCTAGCAATAATGTGATCTAAATTTGTATTTGACGATAATCAAACTTAAACCTCTCACTTACAAGTAAAAATAATATCACTATATTATAATACTAAGTGACATATTTTAAGTTACTAGCGGACAAAACTGATTGTTGTTTTGACGGTTGCATGAATAACATATAAATCATTAATCCACGCAAAGTGAAATAAAAAAACATAACAAATTTTTGGTTCTTGCATTGCATGATAAATAAAAAGTCCTTAGTTTGCACAATACATATAAACATATCTAAAAAATTATAATGAAAAGCAACTAACGCAATATATTTTTTAGGACGTGTAGAGTCCGTGATTTAAAAAAGCTCTCTAGCACGCACGTTTGCGTGCAAAGAGTTTAGTCTTATGTCATATATCATCTAATCAGCATATAAAGAAGTTTTGGCAGCAAAATTTGATTTTAAATTTGTGTCGCAGCCTTCGATTTTTTACAAGGACTTCCATCAAGACTTTCAGAGTTTTTTGGTACGTGGACATTAATTAATTTTTTTTTATTTATGGAAAATGATAATCACAAATAACTTCCCACATACCTTAATTTATTTTATTGGATCATGTTTGTTGATTTATCAAATTCGATTGCTATAAATTAAAAATTGTGTATGAACAATCAGCTCCTATTTTTCATTTGCCAAAGCTATCAATTTATTTATTTACTGGTTAAAATGTGGTTGTGAGTTGTAACATTGTTTTGAATGTCACCTTAGGAATCAGCCGCATTCGTGAACTGAAATTGACCCATGTTCGGTCACGTCAAATTTTGATGTGCATGTGTGACGAGATAAAACAGTTGACTGATGAAGAAATGAGGGATGGCCTTGTGTATGAAGCAGTATACAGTGCTGTACAAAATGGGATTGTTGAGGTTGTTATGCCTCTATGTGAAGCCAGACCAGAATTATTGTTCAGAGGGTTAGAGGACGGAAAGAACATATTTCAGTATGCTATTGAATGCCGTCAAGAAAATGTTTATAGCCTTATATACGGGGTTGGTCAAAGAAATCTCATTACGACTTTGAGAGATAATTCCGGCAACAGCATACTACATTATGCCGGGATGTTATCTCCATTGGCAAGCAAAAAGCTTGATCGTATTGCGGGTGCAGCCTTCCAAATGCAGAGAGAAAGGCAATGGTACAAGGTTAGAATTATCTTTTACTATTCTTGTACGCTTAATTACATTTATGACCCGCTTATGTTTTTCGACGTTGGAACAACATGAAGTGAGCTGTCCTATCTACAAACTTGAGTCAACGGCTACCACCCTTAATGACACCCCTCCGTGGCGACTTTGGGTATACTATCCCTCAGTCCGTAAGGACTATACCTTGAGCTGTTCAATGTTTGTCGACCATATCACTCGGTGTACTATCCCTCAGTCCGTAAGGACTATACCTTGAATCATTTAGCCGAGTTCCTTATCCACGAAATGCAAATTGTTTCACTTAATACCCTGAAATTTAACTTCCTTCTCACTTTGTTCCATGCCATTGCCGTCTATGAATAATATAAATTTTACCTCATTATATTCATGTATCAAATGAAGCCTTTTTTTTTCCTTTATAATTACTGAAAGAACACGATAACCTCTATATGAGTTTTTGCTCAATGAAATGCAGGAGGTAGAGAGTATTGTGGTTCCACTCTCGGGAGCCTCAACTTTAAACAAAGATGGTTTAACACCCCCTCAATTATTTACCGAGAAACACAAGGAATTGCTCGAGGGTGGAGAAAAGTGGATGAGAAGTGCAGCAAAATCTTATACAGTTGTCAATGCCCTCACTATTACAATCATGTTTGCTGCAGTATATACTGTTCCTGGTGGAAACAACCAAGTGACAGGATTCCCTATATTCTTAAACGGAAAGGTATTTATGATTTTTATAGGGCTATTTCGCTATGTAGTTCCGCAACTTCAGCGTTGATATTTTTGGGCATCCTTACATCGTGTTATGCTGAAGATGATTTCCTCAAATCCCTACCCACAAAGATGATACTAGGCCTTTCCACACTCTTGATCTCCATCGCCACCATGATGGTTGCCTTTTCTTCTGCCCTATTCATCATGTTTCAAGACAAATCATTGTTTACTTATCCGTTCATTTTCCTTGCTGCTATACCCGTCAGTTTATTTATTTGGATGCAAGTTCCCCTGCTCGTTAATATTTTCAAGTCTACTTATTGTGAACGAGTATTCGATAAGAAAATCAAACACTGGATATAAATTCTTGACGGGGCATGCGATATATTAATTGTGTAAGTGTAGTAATGTAATGTTATCACTTCTAAGAAAGCTTGTATGCATTGTACACACTACTAAGTGTTTGGTTCCTATAATAAAAACTCCATTGTTCAATTTTTTTTATTTGTTCTCCAGAATATATATATATATAATTTAATTGGAAAACTTGAAGAAAATTGTGGTTCTACCATAAAAGTCATTGGTAATATGGTCTTGGATCATATATTTATGAATGTGAGACTGAAGTTGGAAATGGAATGGTAATCTTGGATCGAATCACCATGGCAGTCAGGTATAACGAATGAGGGTACTGATACAACATACTTACATACGTACACTCCAGCAGCGGTAACAAACATGACTCTGTATTGTACTTCCTAAAAGTGTTATTATTTTGCTTGTCCTGCCATTTCCAGTCTTTCACTGTATTCCACTTGGACATGCACCTTAGCGTACCACGTTCCTTTCAACAAAATTCAAATACGATATTTAGATTGAAAACATGAACAGGTAAGTGCCTAAAAATGCTGTCATGTACCCAAACTAAAAGTACCTCATTGTTCCAAACTCCCGCAGCAACGTGACTCTTATCTGTCGGCCCTCCTGGAAAAGGCTCTGTCACTTCGGCATCAACCCCAACATCTATATCATCTGTAGCTGAGACGTTGGTCCCAGCATTTGTATCGTCTGTAACTAAGACGATGGCCCCAACATTTGTGTCGTCCGTAGCTTGGACGTCGTCTAGAACACCATCGAAAGATGGTTTATCCTCTACGGGATCGTCAACCACCTCTGATTCATTAGAGGAGGCAGTCTTTCGCTTCCGCGCAGATGCAGGGGGATGTACCGGAATATTTTTCTCATTAGCATTACTTTTCTAAGATGATCTTGCAGCCTCCTTAGTTTTCTTGCCTTCTTCATAGCTAGAATTAATTAAGAGAAAACAATTCCGGCTTCCTATTAGAGAAGCATTTTTGTGGAAGAACATACCAGGAATCATTTTCTGGTGTTCTGCTAACAAATAAAAGGTATAGTATAACTGGAAACTTGAAAGGAAACTATTACACTTAATCATGCGTCGACGTAGAAATTTTGTCAGCAAGTAAAATGTTCATGTATGTATAAACAACAACAATATGTCAATAACTAAGCTTTATCTCACTAAGTCGGGTCAGGTGTATGAATCTTAGAATGCCAGTGTGCTCTGTCACACTGGTACAAGTATAACACAATCAATTAGCAGACTACTCAGCTTTGTAATTACTAAATTGTTGCCCTTTCAAATGATTTCTTGTTTAAGAAAAGCCAGTTAATTAGCCACTTGTGAATGTAATTAGTAATACATTAATTTGGTAACCTATTTTCTACGGTTCCATTTCCACAAAGAATTCAAAATTTTGAACTTGTTCTAACACAACCAGAAAGCAGATGAACATTTTGAACTTTTTCAGAAACCTAAAAGCCCCAAATGGACAGAAACAGAGAAACCCAGAACCCCAAATTTGACAGAAACCCTAAACCCCCAAATTGACAGAAAGCAACAAGTGCAGAGCAGAAGATGATAAACAAAGCAAACGAAGTAAAAATTGAAGAATCCAATCGACTGGTATGAAAGAAAATTGAATAGAACAAATGGGTTTCGTACCTGATTCTCCTCGAGTAACGACTCTCCTGGCAATAGAATTCCGCGCGCTGTGTTCAAGGTGAGGACCAAGACACTACTTTTTGGACCAGATCAAAACTTTGCGTTTTGGCGTGGGGTAAAAGTAAATGTAAAAATATGCATGTGTTTGACCAAAAAAATACATAAAATGCTAGACAGACTAAATTTTTAAACGATTTTTTTGTTGATAAACAGATATGGTGGTTGATAGTTTGACTCTTGTTTTAATGATTTAAAAAGGAGTCAAATTATTAACCACCACATCATATGATCTAGAAAACATAATCTAAATATTCAGTCTCTTTAGTATCACAAAAAAAAAAAAAATACTAGATCCTCGGAGGAAATGAATCCCTTGTTTTCGATGTTTTTGGAAGGTAGTGCCACTTGAGCAAATTATAAAAAAGTTTTTTTTAGTAAAAATGGTCTCTCAGGTTCGCATAGCTAACTTTGATTCATGAGATTTGAAATTAATAAAAATGGTCATGAATTTGTATATCGTTAATCTTGATTATTCCGTGAAAAATCTTCATTAAATAAGGATAAAATGACAACAAGTGGTCATGAATTTGTCAAATTATTTTGACCCATTGTTTGTTATTGACCGTATTTTTGTCATTTTAGTATACTTACTTGATACTGCTGCTTTGATCGTTAAATTAATTTGTACGCAAAGTATGGCTTCTAACTCCCAGCTAGGCTTACTTGATACTGCTCCTTTGATCCTTAGATTAATTTGTAGGCAATGTATGACTTCTAAATTCCCAGGTCCCAGCTAGGCTTTCTTAATATTGTTGCTTTGATCCTTAAATTAATTTGTACGCAAAGTATGGCTTCTAATTCCTAGCTCGGCTTACTTGATATTGCTCATTTGATCCCTAGATTAATTTGTAGGCAAAGTCTACCTTCTAAATTCCCAGGTCCCAGCTAAGCTTACTTGATACTACTGCTTTTATTCTTAAATTAATTTGTACGCCAAGTATGGCTTCTAACTCCTAGCTAGGCTTACTAGATACTGCTCCTTTGATCTTTAGATTAATGTGATATGAAAAATATAATAAGTGTAACATTACTCAATTAATAAAAATGAATAAGCATCATAACATGTCAACTTGCTATTATTAAAAAAAATGGTAAAACATAATTTTTTTTGCAAAAGACAAGATTTTTTTTTCTTTTACTACTTTGATTAATAATGTCAATTATTTCTAAATTTAGATTTGTTACCATGTCGATCCATAAGCGTACATTAATAAAATAAGAGAACTGTAAGTGAGAGGCTTTAAGTTCAATTCCTTTGAAAGCCACTTAGTACTATGGTCTAGTGATATTCTTCTTCACTTGTAAGTGAGAGGCTTTAAGTTCAATTCTCACTAAAGGCGAGTTTGAACAACATTATTGCTAGCCTATTGTGAGGCTAAGCCCACCCCCTCTCCCTAAGTGAGATAATATCTTTTATTCAAAATTTTTTTATAGAAAGTTTGGAATGCAAAATGAGATTTTTAGTGTGTTAATAACAATAACAATGCCCTAAAATAAAAGACAACTTCGTACTAAAAACTTTCTAATAGGTGGCGCTAGACGGCTAGTTACTGCCCCGATTAATGACTAGGCGTTTGAAATTAAGAAATGGCGCTTAGACTCGCCTAGATGTCGACTCACTTAGAAAGAAAATAGATAACTTTCATTTTGCATTTTATTTTTTTTCAAAAATTATAGGAGACTTGTTGAATAGTTAAATAAACACACATTATACGCTTGTTCTCCAGGTTTTGATTATGTTCTCACACTTATGTCATTCCATTTTGTAGTTTATAATAAAATTATATATATTTTAAGCATAAAAAGACACTTATTTATACGAAATATAATAGATTTACTTAATTCTGCCTAGTTTGCCTAAGCACTAGGCTCCAGCATGCCGCCCGACTAGCACCTAGCGTTTTTAGAAACCTTAATTAAAAAGGAGCAAATTATCAATTTATCAGCATAACATGATATCTTATCGTTGACTATTAGTATATCTATATATATTTAGCAGCACCAATGTTATAGATCACCAATTCAAGCTGCAGCATTTTCTGAAGGCTTCCCCACTTCAATTGTCAGTAGTTATTTACTTATACTTGGTTCACTATTTCTTTCTTTATTTTCCATACATGATCGTGATCTAACTAACAAAATCTGGTTTAAATTGACAGATTTAGAAGCATGGCAGCCGCGTCTGGTACTACAATTGTTCCTCAAATCCTCGACGGAGAACACGATTATAAGGATTGGAGTGTCCACGTCAAAACCTATCTGCTCTCTAAAGATCTTTTGGACGTTGTTGAAAGTGAACCCCCTGAACAGGAAGTCGTTGGGGAATTTGAGTTTGAGGCTTGGAGAAAGAATAATGCCGAAGCTTTGCATGCAATCCAACTTTCTTGCGGGCCGCGTACTTTTCCTTCTATCCGTGACAAAACCACCGCCAAAGCTGCTTGGGATACTTTGGAATTACAGTTCAACCCAGAAAGACAGAAGTTGTGAGTTGTTAATTTCTTATGCATGCTTCACTATTCCTTTCTTTGTTTTCATTTATAAACACATGATCATGATACCGATAATAAAATCTCCTTTGGATAAATTGACAGATTGAGCATACAAGACCCAGGTATCCATCATCAAAATCAAAGTATTAAATGTATATGAAAGGTTCTCTTTGTTTCCTTGTGCGTAAGGAATGCATGATCACTGATTATTGATTAATTATCAAGGGTGGAACCATGATGAATAAATGGACATGCTTTCAAGGTTTTATCTCCAACCTTGATATCAAATTCAAGAGGTAGTGACCATCAACTCTTGATGATTAGTTGACCAAAAGAACGAGACTCGACCTGCTATCTTGTGCATTATTTTCTTTTATCTTTCTATTTAAATTTTTTCCCTATAATCCCTGTTTCACATTAAAAATTTAATTTCAAAACCTTAATATGAAATCCAAAGATTAGAGATTGTTGGGTGTGTCGGGTGTTGAGTGATAAAAGTTGGGTGTGAACAGATTGTTGTGTATAAATAGAAACTAGATTAAAGTCATAACATGCTATGTACTTAAGAAGTAAGTTAATTTAAGTTATTTCAGGAGAATTGAAGTAGAAAGTAGTTAATATATTGTATAAAATGCCATAGCTAATTACATACGTACCCTTACAGATGAGAACGAGCGGCAGATATATCAACCTTTCTTCGCTGCTGTAAGGAGGGGTGATTGGCGGGTAACAGAGGAGTTTCTTGGCCGACACAGCGATGCAACAAGACACAGGGATTCATTGGGGACAGCTCTTCACAACGCAGTAATATTCGGGCGGGAGCAAATTGTGGAAGAGCTGGTGCAGTTGATGACGGACGAAGAATTGGCAATAAAAGATAGTGATGGTTGGACGGCTCTTGCTTATGCTGCTAGAGACAACCTCAAGATGGTTGAATGCATGGTTACGAAGAACACGAAACTAGTTGGTATTGCCGAAGGGCTGCCAAATGATTCCGATTCTCATCGCTGCTATGTATGACCAATGGGATGTAGTTCGGTACCTCTACTCTTACACTCTAAGCGAAGGTCTAATGGCTGATAAAGGCCCTGACGGCTCTCAACTTCTTGTCTTTTGTCTTTTTGCCAAACAATTTGGTAACCTAACTACTCTTAACCGAATCAAATTTTCTGCACTGTGTGTGTATATATTATGGGGTGTGCTATCAACACTTCTCTTTTTACTTCTCACACACCTCTTGTTAATTTCTATCCGTTGATCTTCTTCATTTCATCCGATCCAACGGCCGAAAATTAAAAGAGTGTGAAAAGTAAAAATGGGTATGTGAATATCACACTCCTATATTATACGGGTCTTTTATGCTAAGGGATCTCCAATTTTTCAAAAAATGGGGATCAGGTGTGGACCCACTTCACATCGAACTTCAACGATCCAAACCTTTTGTAAGTCTCGATTCATAGATCATCATTACAAAAATTCAATTCAATCCAAAACTATTTGCCTATTTAATTATTAAAATAAAATTTCATTATTTCTTATATAATAAAGTATTCGTTAATTTCTTTGAACTCGATTAGATGTCTTAAATATTTCCGATTTGGCTAATATTTTGCAAGGATGATCTATGAGGTGAAACTTGAAAAATAAACGGCTCGGGTCGTTAAAGTTCGATATGGTGTGGATTCTACAACTAATTCCCATTTTTATATAATAAAAAAATAGGGATCCTTCCTTAAAGGCTTCCTATATATATAAGGTAGTGCTATCAACACACCCATTTTTATTTCTACACCACCCTCAATTTTTAGCAGTTAGATTGAATGAACTGAAGAAAATCAATGACAAAAAGTTAACAAAGGTTCGTTTGAGGTAAAAAATAGGTGTGTGAATAGCACTTTCTTATATATATATGTGTGTGTGTGTGTGTGTGTGTGTGTGTGTGTGTGTGTGTGTGTGGGTAATTCTTATTTTACTATCGTAAAGTATCATGATTTTCAAACTTTCATACATCAATTTTTTTTCATCTTAGTGTCATACCTAAAGTGAGGATTGTGGTACACTTTCATACTTTTATTAGGCTTTTCGTCAGAACCTAAGTTAACGCGTGACTTGGCGCCCACGTGGATAATGAATGGGTGCCACATGTTAATATGACCCCACGTGGACACCACATCACGCGTTAACAGAAGTTCTAAAGGAAAACCTAACATAAGTATGCAAGTGTCCTACAAATCTCACTTTATGTATTGACACTGGGATGAAAAAAAACTTTATGTATATGGGATGAAAAAAAAACTTTATGTATAAAATTTTAAAAACCACGATACTTCAAGGTAGTACAGTGAGAAACCATATATGTATATATATATATATATATAGCATATATATAATAATTGATCTAAATACATACATACATACAGATATTGGATGGGGTTTACTTATGCGTAGCCCAGGCATGGCATGTACTCGAGGCCACGGAACATACTCCCCTTTATTTGCTATTTCTAGTGTGCCCTCTGCATTCCTTAGTGGGATATCGGTCAAATTCTGGCAATGGTGGATCTATAAATGTTAGTAATATCTTCCCTTTCTCTTGCAAACATCAATTTTGACAACACTATGAGTGGCATGTACAAATGTCATCTTCCATGAATTTCATAAGGTGGTTCAAATAAGATGGTCTCCTTAATATTTTTCTTAAATCATATTACAAATGGGTACTACCATAATTGGTCTTATGTCAAAGACATTATCTACAAGGAGTATTTTGAATGAAAAAGTCGTATTTCTTGGTAGGTATATACATAGAGCATGCTCGTTCCATCAAATAAGATGGTCTCCTTAATATTTTCTTATACAAATGGGTACTACCATAATTGGTCTTATGTCATAGACACTATCAGCAAGGAGTATTTTGAATGAGGAAGCTGTATTTCTTGATAGGTATACACATAGAGTATGCTCGTTCCATCAATGATTTTTGTATGGATGTTCAAAATCAAGAAGACGAACAAGGCAATCAAAGGAATACCACAGGTATGTTACATCTCAAAACTCTAACTATGGTTTGATATGTTGAAGTCCTTTTCATATGTTTTGCTCTTTTTTTTTTTTTTGACTTTTTTCAATTATCCATCTCCTTGTTTTTAGTAATTAGTTAGGTGATATTTAGGTATCATATACGATGACATATAATTTTTTTATTGAAAATGATTAGATTTTCATATGTAAATATTTAAATTAAAATTTTGAGTAAAGATGCATAAATAACATATTACTCTACGCAAGTGAACACAAAAAATATGACAAATTTTTGAAATGTGAGTGATAAATAAAAAGTTTTTCGGTTGTACAACACATTGTAAATATCTCTTAAAAATTAGGCTAAATTTTGTTTGTGGTTCCTGTGGTGACAAGTCTCTTTCAATGTGACCCTTGTGGTGAAAAAGCTATTAATTAAACCCCCGTGGTGAGCCCTGTTAGCAATTGAGGTCTAAATCCAAACTTCCGTTAGTCTTCCGTTAAATAAAATCATGTGACTATCACATGTGGATCGGTCAAAATTAAGTTTATTTATTTTGAAAAATAAAAAAACAAAAACATGATTGGATTAAAATAAAATTACAAATAAAAGAAACTTGTAAAGATAAATATAAACAAATAAATAAAAATTTAAAAAAAAAAAACGCAACAGTTCCCGTATCTCATTTCAGGCTCCCAGCCACTGCCATAGCCACTAGTGGACCTCCTCCACCGTCACTAACCATCACCCAAATTTGATAGCACATGTATCTCAACCTATATAATGCAGAAAAATCACATATGTACAAGAATAACTTAAAGAGTTAAAGACAATGGGTGAAATGCTGTATATATGCATTCAGACAGGTGAAAGACATTGTGGAATTAAAGACAATGGGTGAAGGCATTGCAGAAAATTCAATCTTCAGGTCCGCCCTCCGCATATAAACTTCAAGAGCGTAAGAAAGTTAAAGAATTAAAATTCAAAGAAGATTAAGAAAAAAATTGAAAGGTTGTGTACTGGCCGATTATGGCCTACATAAAACCACATTACCAATTAAAGACAAAGATGAAAGGCATTTATGCATTCAAACTGGTACAAATTGATACAAGAATGAAAATTCAAGTAAGACTAAGGCTCTAACTCACGATCAAAGACGTGTTGGCATTGAGAAAAAAAAACAATGGTATATTAGAAGTATTTTTCCAAACAAAATTAAATCATACCTAAGAATTTAGGCGTGACTTCACCTTCACCTCTTCTCCTAGCCATAGACGTGGTTTTACAGGTTTAGTTTCAATCTTCACGTTCAAGCTTTATTTTTTATTTTTTATTTTTGTAAAATCTAATTTCAGTTAAACCCTAAATTATAATAGATGTCCATTGAATAAGATGCAATTTGGATTGAAATAATGAATTTGACCCTTCATGTGATAGTCACGTGAGTTTATTTAATTGAAAACTAACGGAAATTTGGATTTGGATCTCAATTGCTAACAACACCCACCACGAGGGTTTAATTAAAAGCTTTTTTTACCACGAGAGTCACATTGAAAGTAGCATATCACCACAGAGATCACGAAAAAAAATTGGCCTAAAAATTATAATGAAAATCAACAAATGCAATACGTATTTTGGGGAGCATAGAGCCTGTGATTAAAAAAGGTCTCTAGCACCCACGTGTGCGTGCAAAGAGGCTAGCTAGTCTTATGCCATATATCATCTAATCAGCATATAAATAAGATTTGCATTTAATTTTTCTAATTTGCTTATGCCATTACCATACATCATCTAATCAGCATATAAAGAAATTTTGGAAGCAAAGTTTGATTTTAAATTTGTGTCGCAGTCTTTGGTTTATTACAAGGACTTCCATCAACACTTTCAGAGTTTTTTGGTACGTGGACATTAATTTATTTATTTTTATGAAAAATGATATACAAAATTAACTACTCACATACCCTTTGTTGAATCATGTCGGTTGAATTATCAAATTCAATCAGCTCCTATTTGTCATTTGTTGAAACTATCGATTTATTTATTTATTGGTAAAAATGTGGTTGTGAGTTGTAACATTTTTTTAATGTCAATCTAGGAATCAAGCGCATTCGTGAACTGAAATTTACCCATGTCCAATTAAGTTCAATTTTGAACTTCATGTGTGACGCGATAAGACATTTAAATCATCAAGAAATGAGGGATGGCCTTGTGTATGAAGCAGTGTACGGTGCTGTCCAAAATGGGACTGTTGAGATCGTTAGATCTCTGTGTGAAGCCAGACCAGAATTATTGTTCAGAGGCTTAGAGGACGGAAAGAACATATTTCATTATGTTGTTGAATGCCGTCAAGAAAATGTTTATAACCTTATATACGGGGTTGATAAAAGAAATCTCATTACGACTTTGAGAGATAATTCCGACAACAGCATACTACATTGTACGGGGATGTTATCTCCATTGGCAAGCAAAAAGCTTGACGGTATTGCAGGTGCAGCCTTGCAAATGCAGAGAGAAAGGCAATGGTACAAGGTTAGAATTATTTTTTATTGTTCTTGTACGCTTAATTACATTTATGACCAGCCAACGGTCTAGTGATATTCCTCTTTACTTGTAAGTGAGAGGTTTTAGGTACGATTCTCGCCAAAAGCGAATTTGAACCACATTATTACTAGCCCATTGTCCTCACGAAATTCAAATTGTGTCACTTAATACTCTGAAATTTAACTTCTTTCTCGCTTTGTTCCATGTCGTTCCCCTCTAAGAAAATATAAATTCCACCTCATTATATTCATGTATCAAACGAAGCATTTTTTTTTTCCTTTATAATTACTGAAAGAACACAATCACCTCATATCACTACGATGTATAAGCTTTTGTTAAATGAAATGCAGGAGGTAGGGAGGATTGTGGTTCCACTCTCGGGAGCCTCAACTTTAAACAAAGATGGTTTGACACCCCCTCAATTATTTACCAAGAAACACAAGGAATTGCTCGAGGGTGGGGAAAAGTGGATGAAAAGTGCAGCAAAATCTTATACAGTTGTCAATGCCCTCATTATTACAATCATGTTTACTGCAGCATTCACTGTTCCTGGTGGAAACAACCAAGTAACAGGGTTTCCCATATTCTTAAACGGAAAGATATTTAAGGTTTTTATAGGTTCAGATGCTATTTCGTTATGTTCTTCTGCAACTTCAGCGTTGATATTTTTGGGCATCCTTACGTCGCGTTATGCTGAAGATGATTTCCTCAAATCCCTACCCACAAAGATGATACTAGGCCTTTCTGCACTCTTGATCTCCATCGCCACCATGATGGTTGCCTTTTCTTCTGCCCTATTCATCATGTTTCAGGACAAATCATTGTTTACTTATCCATTCATTTTCCTTGCTACTATACCCGTCACTTTATTTATTTGGATGCAAGTTCCCCTGCTCATTAAGATTTTCAAGTCTACTTATTGTGAACGAATATTTGATAGGAAAATCGAAAACTGGATATAAATTCTTGATGGTGTATGCGATTTATTAATTGTGTAATTGTAGTAATGTAATGTTTATCACTTCTAAGAAAGCTTGTATGCATTATACACACTATTAAGTGTTTGGTTCCTATAATAAAAACCCCATTGTTCAATTTTTTTTATTTGTTCTCCAGAAGATATAATTTAATTGGAAAATTTGAAAAAAAGTTGAGATTATACCATAAAACCTATTTATATGATCTTAGATTATATATATATATATATGAATGTGAGATTGAAGTTGGAAATGGAATAGAGCTCTTGGATCGAATCACCGTGGCACTCCGGTATAACGATTTTCAGTTCTCCGTTTCGAGGAATGGGTGTGTTGAGAAATTAGGACTCACGCAATGCGAAATTATCTTTCAAAACTCGTTGATGTTGTACACGGCTTACAATCTATTCAGCGAGTTCATTGTTCCTCTATCCAATTGCTGCTTAGCCCAAACCAAAAAAGCCCAAGCTTGGAATTATATGTAACGTCATTATGTTCAAATTAAGAATCGTGCTATCTACACACTTTTTTTCACTTCCTGCATACCCCTTCCAATTTTGACTACCGAATCGAGTGAATTGAAAAAGAAAGAAACATAAATTAACAAGAAGTGTGTGAGAATTAAAAATAAGTGTGGATAACACCACACGGAATTAATTATGTATTCTTGTATGAGCATGCATCCAACCAACCCACAATCCTAAGCTAATATTATTCTTTCGGTCTCAAGCATGCACAAGAGAAACTTCCACTTGGTGAATGTGGCTTTTGATGATGACAACCATAGATATATATACTATGGCCATGTAGGTCCATCGCCACTCGCTCGGTCGTTTTTCTTGAGCAATTTTTAGTGGATTTAGAATACAGTCTAGTTACGTTCTTATTTCACTAAAGGATTTTTATTTATTTATTAGTATACCCTAGAAGAGGGGCATCTCAATCATGGTATCCATCTTTATTATAATAATGCGTAAACAGTGCACGACGTAGCTTGTGTTTTCATTACTCATAAAAAATTCTAGTTTTTCTTGATTCCCAAACATATTACGGAATGACATCAAATTAATCGACATTATAGGTTTGATTCTCGCCAAATGTGAATTTTAACCTTATTACTACAAGCCCATTGTGGTACTTAACCCACTTCCCCACCCCTTAGTGTAGATAATATTGGTTGTTTAAAAAATTTTAAAAAAAAGTGTGGAATGTCATTGGCTAATATATTGTTACTTTTTTTTACCAGCAAATTGTTGGTGATACACATTGCAAAATTTAGTGGCCACAAAATCAAAGGCAACAAGATTAATCATGCAATGCATACAAATATGGCATATGATTGAGAGAAAAATTAAAAATTCATGTATCTTGATAAAGAGAGAATGTAAAGATGGTTTTGGCATTAGCAGTTCATGATTACTAGTATTCATGCGGAAGCAGGATGAGGGTTCCGATACAAGTACACTCCAGCAGCGGTAACAAACATGATTCTGTAATATACTTGCTAAAAGTGTTATTATTTTGCTTGTCCTGCCATTTCCATTCTTTCTCTGTATTCCACTTGGACATGCACCTTAGCGGACCACGTTCCTTTTGACAAAATTCAAATACGATATTTAGATTTGAAAACATGCTGTCATGTACCCAAACTAAAAATACCTCATTGTTCCAAACTGCCGCAGCAAGGTGACTCTTAAAACTCTTTAGCAATGATGTATCTGTCGGTCCTCCTGGAAAAGGCTCTGTCACTTCGGAATCGACCCCAACATCTGTATCGTCTGTAGCTGAGACGTTGGCCCCAACATTTGTATCGTCTGTAACTAAGACGATGGCCCCAACATCTGTATCGTCTGTAGCTGAGACGTTGGCCCCAACATTTGTATCGTCTGTAACTAAGACGATGGCCCCAACATTTGTATCGTCTGTAACTAAGACGATGGCCCCAACATTTGTGTCGTCTGTAGCTTGGACGTCGTCTACAACACCATCAACAGATGGTTCATCCTCTACGGAATCATCAACCACCTCTGATTCATTAGAGGAGGCAGCCTTTCGCTTCCGCGCAGATGCAGGGGGACGTACCAGAACATTTTCATTACTTTTCTTAGATGATCTTGCAGCCTCCTTATCCTCATAGCTAGAATTAATGAAGAAAAGTAAAGAGAAAACAATTTCGGCTTCGTCTTAGAGAAGCATTTCTCTGGAACGTTATGCAAGGAATCATTTTGTGGTGTTTTGCTAAGAAATAAAAAGGAATAGTATACCTGGAAACTTGCAAGGAACCTATTACACTTAATCATGCAGGAAATGTTCATGCATGTATAAACAACAACAACACCAACCACATAACTTTATCTTACTAGGTGGGATCGGCTATATGATTTCTAGAACGCCGTTGCGCTCTGTCACAGAGGTGCAAGTACAACAGAGTCAATTAGTAGACTCCTCAGCTTTGTAATTACTAAATCGCCAACCTTTCAAATAATTTCTTGTTTACGAAAAGTCAGTTAATTAGCCACTTGTGAGTTTAATTAGTAATACATCAATTTGGTAACCAATTTTCTAGGGTTCCTTCCATTTCCGCAAGAATTTCAAAATTTTAGACTCGTTCTAACACAACCAGATAGCAGATGAAAATTTTGAACTTTTTCAGAAACTTAAAAGCCCCAAATGGACAGAAACAGAGAAACCCAGAACCCCAAATTTGACAGATACCCTAAACCCCCAAGTTGACAGAAAGCAACAAGTGCAGAGCAGAAGATGACAAACAAAGCAAACGAAGTAAAAATTGAAGAATCCAATTGACTGGTATGAAAGAAAATTGAACAGAACAAATGGGTTTCGTACCTGATTCTTCTCCAGTAACGACGTTCGTGGCAAAAGAATTCCGCGCGCTGTGTTCTACTTCTAAATGGGGACCAGGACACAACTTTTTGGACCAGATCAAAACTTCGCGTTTTGGCGTGGTGTAAAGTAAATGTAAAAATATGCAAGTGTTTGACCAAAATAATAGGGAAAATGTTTTTATTTTTATTTTTTTTGACAAAAAATACAAAAAAAGTTAGGTAGGCTAAATTTTTAGACAATTTTTTTTGTTGATCAAAAGATCTGGTGGTTGATGGTTAGACTCTTGTTTAAATGATTTAAAAAAAAGTCAAATTATCAACCGCCACATCACATGGTCTAAAAAACATAATCTAAAAATTTAGTTTATCTAGCATCACAGAAAAACACAGGATCCTCGAAGGAAATGCATCCCTTGTTTCAATGTTTTTGGAAGGGTAGTGCCACTTGAGCAAATTATAAAAAAGTTTCTTTTAGCTAAAATGGTCACTGAAATTAATATAACTAACTTTGATTCCTGATATTTGAAATCAATAGAAATGATTTTGAGTTTATCCATCATCAATCATTTTAGTTATTTCGTAAAAAATCTCCATTAAATGAGAATAAAATGACAAAATTACCCTTATTTTTTGTCAAATCATTTTGGCCCATTGTTTATCATTGAGCGTATTTTTGTCATTTTGGTAGGCTTACTTGGTACTACTGCTTTGATCATTAAATTAATTTGTACGTAAAGTAAGGCTTCTAACTCCCAACTAGGCTTACTTGAATTTACTCCTTTGATCCTTAGATTAATTTGTTGGCAAACTATGGTTTCTAAATTCCCAGGTCCCAGCTAAGCTTACTTGATATTGTTGCTTTGATCCTTAAATTAATTATTACGCCAAATATGGCTTCTAACTCCCAGCTAGGCGTACTTGATACTGCTGCTTTGATCCTTAAATTAATTTGTATGCCAAGTAGGGCTTCTAACTCCCAGTTAGGCTTACTTGATATTGCTCATTTGATTCTTAGATTAATTTGTAGTCAAAGAATGGCTTCTAAATTCCCATGTCCTAGTTAGGCTTACTTGATACTGCTGCTCTGATCCTTAAATTAATTTGTACGCCAAGTAGGGCTTCTAACTCCCAGCTAAGCTTACTTGATATTGCTCCTTTGATCCTTAGATTAATATGTAGACAAAGAATGACTTTTAAATTCTCAGGTCCCAACTAGGCTTACCTGTTACTGCTGCTTTGATCCTTAAATTAAGTTGTACGCCAAGTATGGGTTCTAACTCCCAGCTAGGCTTACTTTGTCACGCTCCAATCCCGACATACGTCCAGAATCGACACATGACGTCACCAAATGTCTGTATCTCTAACTCACCCTGCCTCTAGGATATAGCAAGGCACAACTTGAGAATCGAATCGCATTGTAATTTTTCGTACTCTTAATGGCTGCATCTAACCTCTTCGTTAGACTGCCTACGTACCCTAAATGGGGATCAAGTCATTCATAGTTCACGATTCACTACACTCGACACTTATCCTAGTACTTTCTAATAGGAAAGCGTTGCAATTTGTAACATCAGAATAGCAAAGCAAAATTTGAAAGGCATTTTACTCAACTTACACCTGTTTCTTTTCAAATATATATGTAGCAAGCGTTGACAACGCCAACCAAAACTAGAAAAGAAATTGAAGTAAAAGAACCTCATGTCAATTCATTGAATTTAATCAACAAACACCACACACAAACGTTGAACTACAAATATTTTAGGACATGCGGAATTAACTCATGGATATCAACGTTGCCCACAAATTCTTCACATTCTTGTGATTATAAGAAGACTAGAAATCAACGTAGTCCTCACCAAACTTCTATCTGATTGCTGTAATTATATAATTTCGCTTCATAAAAAAAACATTCTTCATTTGAAATTCCACACGCATGCAATAAATTTCCTGCTCAGACATTCTAACCAAGGATGCCAACATCGTAGGAAGTACGAAATCTGAAAGAAGTAATCAAATAGCATTCTTATCAACTGAGTTTCACTGGCTTAAACTATAAGCACGATATGTAAATAGATGTAGACCTCAAACCAACGAATTCACCCATTTGATGCCTTTATATAATCTGGATAGTGCTCATTCACTTGTCAAATATAGCAAGCTCAGGTTTGTTTTCAAGATTATAACTTGCAAAACCATTATCGATGCATCGAACACGCATTGACAAAATTAAAGCTCACCATTTATGTGTATAATCTCCTGGTAGGCTTGCTAATCTGAAGGACATCATAATGACCAGTCCAACATGGAGTCCGTCGAATCTGCATCGGCATCAATCGAAAGGTGAGTGTGTGTGTGAGAGGGAGACTCCTCCCCTCTTTTGCTTTTTCCACCATCAGGCAGCTTCTAGAGTTCTCTTTTCCATTTTTTTTCCTTCTTCTTTTGCTCCCTCACTCTTTTATCTAATTAGCTACCGTTCCCACACAGTGAAACTTTTAAATAAATTTAAAAATCTATAGTTTAGTAATACAACTTCAAATGTCCGTAAATATACCGTTAAAATCCGGACTCGCAAACGGCTTTCGTCTATCTGTTCGTGGTTTCGAGATCTATTCGAAAGCATTACTTGTGACCCCGAAAAGTCAACGAATTTAAAAATTAATTACGAAAATTCAAACCCGATAACTATTCCATTTAATTCCTAAAATTAATGAAATTAAAATTAACTAATGAAAATAACGTAAAAGTGAAATACGAATTTAAATAACGAGATACGTAATTAATAGTGAAATTTCGAGTACGGGATTTCACATACTTGATACTGATCATTTGAACCTTCAGATAATTTGTAGGCAAAACATGGCTTCTAAATTTCCAGGTTCCAGCTAGGCTTACTTGATACTGCTGCTTTGATAGTTAGGCTTACTTGATACTGCTGCTTTGATCCTTAAATTAATTTGTACTCAAAGTATGGTTTCTAACTCTCATCTAGGCTTACTGATACTGCTCATTTGATCCTTAAATTGATGTGGTATGAAAAATATGATAAATGTAAAATTACGCAATTGATTCCGGCAACGACATGCTACATTGTACGGGGATGCACCTGGCAAATGCAGAGAGAAAGGAAATGGTACAAGGTTAGAATATTATTGTACATTATTCTTGTAGGCTTAATTACATCTATGACCCTTGAAATTCAATCCGAATACTTAAGCCTGTCAAATTCAAATTGTGTCACTTAATACTTTGAAATTTAACCTTTTTTTTCACTTTATCCCATGCCAGTGCCGTCCAAGAACAAAATAAATTCTATCTCATTATATCCATATCAAATGAAGCATTTTGTTTTCCTTTCTAATTACTGAAAGGACACGATCACCTCATTGAAAAGCTGCTTATGATTTTTATAATTTTAAATGCAGTTTTGCTCTTTTCTTCCATAACTTCAGCATTGATGTTTCTGGACATCTTTACATCTCAACAAATGTCAGCTGGATAGGAATAATTCTCATTTCGAATCTGCTCAGGCGATATGTAAGTGACCATCCCAACAAATGTCGCACACTGGTAGTTATGTTGCTTGCTTTGTTAATACCAAAAGACCACTTTTAATATCTATGCGTCAAATGTAACATGAAAGATGACCAATTCCGTGCAAGTAGCTCAGTCCCTTCCACATTGAAAACATAAAAAAAAGAACCTTAAATACCAAGCAAACGCACCAGTATTCTGATCAATATAGCTGAAACCGAGTGGGAATATTCTTACGCTTAGAAGTTTTTGAAACGTAGAAGAAAGTAGAGGTTCAGGTATTCTTTTCTGCAACCTTGGGCATCTATTTGGCAATCTAGTGCTGGACAAAGAATGTTTTGCGATTTAGGGCTTGATAACTTATACATAGTATGTGACTATGTGCCAATTTTTATTAGCGTAGGCGCTGTATCTAGGCTTACTTGATACTGCTGCTTTGATACTTAAATTAATTTGTAGGCAAAGTATGTCTTCTAAACTCTCAGCTAGGCTTGATACTGCTGCTTTGATCCTTAAATTAATTTGTAGGCAAAGTATGTCTTCTAAACTCTCAGCTAGGCTTGATACTGCTGCTTTGATACTTAAATTAATTTGTAGGCAAAAGTATGGCTTCCAAACTCCAGAGTGTCAAAAGTTAAGATTCCATATATAGATGGTTCACTATTTATTTCTTTATTTTCATTTATAAACGCATGATCATGATCTACCTATAATAAAATATCCTTTGGATAAATTGACAGATTGAGCACGGCAGCAGAGTTCAACCCATTAGAAAACCCAGTTATCTATCATCAAAATCAAAGTATTAAATCTATATGAAAGGTTGTCTTGGCTTTCTTATGTGTAAGGAACGCATGGTCACTCACTGTTGAATTTAATACGAAACCAGATTAAAGTCATAACATGATATGTACTTAAGAAGTTATTTTAAGTTATTCCAGGAGAATTGAAGAAGAAAGTAGTTAATATATTGTATAAAAGGCCATAATTAATTACATGCGTACCCTTGACAGATGAGTATCAAGCTCTGTTCGGTGCTGTAAGGAGGGGTGGTTGGCAAGAAAATGAGGAGATTCTTACACTGCTTTTCATAGTCACAACAGTTTTAAAAATAGTTTATGAACTGTCATTTGCTTTATTTTATAACTGATTATTCTTAAAGCACAACGAAAACACTTTTCTAAAAACTCACAGCAATCCCTAATTAGTCCTAAGGTGGATGGATCAGTCCAAATCCAAATATACAAAAATCAGTCTATTAAGAACTTCAGAGCGATTCCTTAGTGCAACCTTGGGCATCCATTTGCCAATCTAGTGCTGGACAAAGAATGTTTTGAACCTTAGGGCTTGATAACTTCTACATAGTATGACAAACTGTCAATTTTTATTACTTGATACTGCTGCTTTGATCCTTAAATTAATGTGTAGGCAAAGTATAGCTTCTAAATTCCCAGCTAGGCTTACTTGATACTGCTGCTTTGATCCTTAATTGAATTTGTATGCAAAGTATGGCTTCTAAACTCCCAAGTGTCAAAAGTTAAGATTCCATGTATAGTTGGTTCTTTCATTGTTTATTTTTGTTGGAAAGACAATTAAAAAATGTGAAAGTATCATAACTTGTCAAGTCATTGCTACTATGGACGGGCATATTCTGCTGATTTGTTACGAATGTCGATCCATAAAATACACGACAAACTTCGTATAAAAAAGGGGACAAATCATTTGTTTATCGTTGACTATATAGTATATGTTAGGCTTCATGCACGTGCTCACACACGTGCAGAAGGTATTTTTGGAATTACGGTGTGTTATGATGGACTTACACGTTTTAAATGTTTTTATATAATTTAAAAAAAAAAACTGTACAAAAAGAATTAATTATTAAAAAACACTGCTATATGATGAAAATATCTCTGCATTATTTGGTGCATTATTTTAGATTGCTTTTAAACTTTTTTGGAGGCATTTTTGTCCATTTTTTAGTGAAGCTTGTGACCCAAAAAACACTATTCACTTTAGTGTTGGCTTTATATATGGAGATTAGATACAGGTTTAGCTGCACCGATGATATAGCAATTCAAGCTGAATCAGTTTTCTGAAGGCTTCCCCATTCCATTTCAAGTAGTGCGGTGTTAATTATTTATCCTTTGTGTTCACTATTTCTTTCTTTGTTTTCATATATAAACACATGATCATCATCTACCTATACTAAAATCTTCTTTGGATAAATTGATAGATTGAGCATGGCAACAGAGTTGAGCGGATCACAAAACCCAGGTATCCATGCAGAGTTGAGTAGATAAAAAAACTCAAGTATTTATCATCAAAATTAAAGTATTAAATGTATATGTAAGGTTCTCTTGGTTTCCTTCTATGTAAGAAACGCATGGTCACTCGCTCTGAATTTAATATCAAGGGTGGAATCATGAAGAATAAATGGACGTGATTTCAAGATTTTATTCTCAAATTTTGATATCAAACTCAAGGGTTAGTGACCATGAACCCTTGACCATCAGGAGACCAAAAGAACGAGACTCAACATGTTTATCACTATCTTGTGCATTATTTTCTTTTCTCTTTCTATTTCAAAATTTTAATTTCAATTCTCTTCCGTATAATCCTTGTTTCACAATAAAATTTTAATCTTAAAACCTTGATATCAAATCCAAGGATTAGAGATTGTTGGGTGTGCTGGGTGTCTAGTGATAAAAGTTGGGTGTGGAGATGGCTGTGTATAAAATAGAAACTATATTAAAGTCATAACATGTCATGTACTTAAGAAGTAAGTTATTTTAAGTTACACTAGGATAATTGAAGAAAAAGTAGTCAATATTTTATATAAAATGCCATAATTATTACATACGTACCCTTGACAGAGGAGATCCCGCGTGAGTATCATGCTTTGCTCGCTGCTGCAAGGAGGGGTGATTGGGATGAAGCGAAGGAGTTACTTACCCGACACCCCAATGCAATAACAGCAACGGATATACGGGGGACAGCTCTTCACAACGCAACAAGATTCGGGCACAAGCAAATTGTGGAAGAGCTGGTGCAGTTGATGACGGAGGAACAATTGGAGATAAAAGATATGTATGGTTGGACGGCTCTTTCTTATGCTGTAACAGAAAACATCAAGATGGTTGAATGCTTGGTTATGAAGAACAAGAAACTACTCGGTATTGCCGTAGAGTCCAGCAAAATGACTCCGATTGTCACCGCTGCTTGGTATGAACGATGGGATATAGTTCGGTATCTCTACTCTCACACTCCACCCCAAGATCTAATGCTAGATGAAGGCATTTACGGCTCTCGACTTGTTACATGTTGTCTTTATGCCAAACAATTTGGTAACGAAACTACCGAATCAAATTTTCTGCATTATACACACACACATATACAATAATTGGTCTAAATACATACATACAGATATTGCATGGGAGTTACTTCAGCGTTACCCACGATTTACATGTACTGGAGGCATCAACTCCCCTATAAATGCATTTGCTTCTTTGTCCTCTGCATTTCCGAGTGGGACGTCGCTCAAATTCTGGCAAAAGTGGATCTACAATCGTTAGTAACATCTACCCTTTTATCTTACTACCATCAAATTTATCAGCATTATATGTAGCATGTACAAATGTCATCTTCAACTTAAAGGGTTTCATAAGGTGGTTCAAATAAGATGGTCTTAATGTTAGGGTGACCAAATTTTTAAACGAAATGTGCAAACCAAATGATGTGTTACCAATAATAAACAAGCACGTTGATCGACATTTAATTAATAATTTAATTATCTATAACACGTCATTTGATTTAAAAAAATTTGTTCCCTAGCATTACTCTTTTCTTAAATCATATTCCATAATGGTATGTATTCATTCACAAAATCTGTTTTAAAATATCTACAATGAGTACTTTGAATGAGGAAATCTTATTTCTTGGTAGGTATATGCATAGAACTTGGTCATTTAGTCAATGATTTCCGTATAAATGTTCCAAATCAAGAAAATGAACAGGGCAGTCAAAGGAATAACACAGGTATGTTACACCTCAAAACTCTTAACTACGATTTGATATGTTGAAGTCCTTTTCATATGTTATGCTCTTTTTTTTTTTTTTTTTTTTGGAATTGTTTCAATTATCCATCTCCCTGTTTTTAATAATTAGTTAGGTGATGTGGTTGATGGAATGGAATACAATGAAATGCTGTCGGCCTATCCGAACATTACAAGATACAATAGACAATTAACGCCTAATCCGAATTCAAATGTGAAAATCAAAAACCAAAAGTATTATCTGTCGGCATGGTGGAGATTCTGTAGTGCGTCATGAACACCGGGCTAAGGGGCGGTTGAGCAACTCAAGCAAACCACTCTACCTTACTACAACATAGGAAAACAAAAGTATCATATATTATCTATATATATAAAGGGATCGCACCAAAATAGTGAAACATTTGAACATTTCTAAAATGTCATCAAATTAATAACTGACGAGTAGTTTACCCAATAAAAATGGGTCAAAATTATAAAATGACACAATTCACATCACCGGCGTTGCTCATGTACATATTTAATGTTTGTGCACATCTTATATTGACAGTTTTTAACCGTTAGATGAAGCACACCCACACTTAGAAATTGATCATAAAAAAAGGTGGCCCCCTCGATCAGACCTCCTTCAAATAGTGTACCATGTAGCTAGACATGTGTACTTCAACTTAACTCTAGTTTACTATTTAATTAATCAATTATTTTTAATTTTTAAAATTGACATGTGTACTTCAACTTAACTCTAGTTTACTATTTAATTAATCAGATTCTCTTTGTGGGGATTCTAGGAATTCTCGAATCCAGTGCGTCCATCGTTCATCGTGCGGTCAGAAATTATTTTAAATAATCATATTTAAAATTAAACATGAACAGTACCTGATGAAAACTGTCTGCATGATGAACGATGGACGCACCGGATTCGAGGATCCCCGGATCTTGCAAAGATGATTCGAAGGGGATCCTCTTCCTAATTAATCAATCATTTTAAAAAATTTAAAATGATTTAAATCTAAAGGAAAAATGAACGCTCTGCACAGATTTGTCAAAATTGATGCCAGGTTTGAAGGAGGCCCCTAAATTTTTTCTCGATTTTTCTTCCCAATTGCCGCTCGGATTTTGCTTTTTTTTTTTTAAAAAAAAAATTTAATTTTAATTTTATTCTGTGGTTTCCAAATTCGAATTTTCCAGAAATTTAATTTAATTGTTCTGAAATCCGATTACAGAAAGTCAAAATTTGATTGTACTGTTATGAGATAATTCAACGGTTCGTTGACAACATCATCGCCGTCACCAAAGAGTGAGATTCTTCCTTCCCTTTTAACCAATCGATTCGAATTCGAATTGCTTTTGAATTTCGAATATGGTTTTTTTGGAATCGTTTTTGAAATTGGGTTTTGGTTTCATGGCTGCAAGGGCAGCCGTCGTAGTGGTCTTCGGCTGTTGTTACAGTGGAACAAGAAGGAGGGAGGGGGGGAGGGGGAGGGGGAGGGGGAGGGGGAGGGCGGAGGGCGGAGACATGGCAGATTCGCCATGGCAACCGAAGAAAGAAGATTGGCTGGGTGGAACTTTGAAGACATACTGAAAGTGGTGGCGCGGGTAGGCGGGTCTGTGGGGTTAGGCTGGGTGGGAACTTGAAACAGTTTATTTATTATTTATTTTTAATTTTAATGCTTAAAATTAGTTTTAAAAATTGAAAATGATATATTTAATCAAGAAATTTACTAGAATAAATAAAGAGAGGCGTGTGAAAAACTATAATTAAAAAGAGGTGATTTTCGGAAAGTGATTTTCACGTACTCTGTTAAGCCTTTTAATTACACACCCTTATTTAACTTTGGTCGTTAATTTTGTTTGATTTATTCGATCTGATAACTATAAATAAAGAGAAATGTGTGAAAAACTATAAAGTGTGGGTGAAATTGCTTTTTTTTATTTATTTATTGATTTATTGGAATCAAATTTATATGAAGATTCATTCATTTGAATTTGGGACCAAATTTTTTATTGGGATCAAATATTTCGAGGATTTGTATTGATTGGATTTGGAAATTGCTGAACCCATGGAAATTGCAGTTCGAATAGGCAAGCTTCCAAAATCTATGGTGCCTGGGTATTAAGGTGTTGTTGGGTTTCATATAAAATTTCGTTAAAATAAATAAGAATTGCATTCTATTTTATGTAATTGTTTGTTTATTGTTTCAGTTTGTTTTGCAAGTATATTTCAAAAATAAAGAATCAATTATTTTAAATTATGTTATTATTTATTTTCTGAATTGTTCTCTAACATCTTGAAGCACCAAGATACATGGATTTGGGTCTTTAAACTTGGGAATTTGAACTCTTCCAAGTATATTTCATGCATATTGCCATATATCATGTAATCAGCATATAAAGAAATTTTGGCAACAAAATCTGATTTTATATTTGTGTTGCAGTCTTGGGTTTACTACAAGGACTTCCATCGAGGCTTTTGGAGTTTTTGGGTGTGTGGATATTAATTCATTTATTTTTTTTTCATGGAAAATGATAACATATAGTTAACTTTTAATACACCTCTATTGAATTCATTTTCTTGATTTCGTTTGATTTATCAAATTTGATGAGTATAAATTAAGAGAAATTTGTGAGAAACTAAAAATTGTGTATGAAAATCAGCTTGTATTTTCCTTTTGTTTAAACTAATAATTTATTTATTCTATCTTTTTATTTCGTAAACATGTGGTTGTGAGTTGTGAGTTACATTGTTTTGAATGTCAATGTAGGAATCAACCGCATTCGTAAGCTGAAATTGATCCATGTTCGGTCACGTCAAATTTTGGACTGCATGTGTGATGTGATAAAACATTTAACTCCTAAAGAAATGTTGGATGGCGGTGTATATTATGCAATATGTGTAGCTGTTGAAAATGGGATTGTTGAGGTCGTTACTTCTTTATGTAAAGCCAGACCAGAACTGTTGATGACATATATTAAAGGCGGAAATATCATACTTCAGCATGCTGTTGAATGCCGTCAAGAAAAAGTTTATAGCCTTATATACGGGGTTCGTCAAAAAAATTTCATTACTACTTCGCCAAATAATTCCCAAAACGACATCCTACATTGTGCGGGGATGTTATCTCCATTGGCAAAGCTTGATCGTATTGCAGGTGCAGCCTTGCAAATGCAGAGAGAAAGGCAATGGTACAAGGTTAGAATTATTTCCCTTTATATTATTCTTCTAGGCTTAATTACATCTATGACCCCTGGAATTCATTCCGAATACTTAATCCCATGAAATTCAAATTTGTCACTTAATACTTTGGAATTTAACTTCTTTCTCACTTTGTCACATGTCGATGCTGTCCAAGAATAATATAAATTCTACCTCATTATATGCTTAAGCTCAAACTGTATCCATGTATCAAATGATGTATCATTTCTTTTCTTTTCTAAGTACTGAAAGAACACGATCAACTAATATCACTGCGGTGCGTAATTTTTTGTTCAATGAAATGCAGGAGGTAGAGAGTATTCAATTCCAACTCTCGGGACGCTCAACGAAAAATAAAGATGGTTTGACACCCCCTGAATTATTTACCAAGAACCACGAGAAATTGCACAAGGAAGGAGAAAAGTGGATGAAGGGAACAGCAACTTCCTGTACAGTTGTCAGTGCCCTCATTATTACAATTATGTTTGCTGCAGCATTCACAGTTCCTGGTGGAAACAACCAAGAAACAGGGTTCCCAATATTCTTAAATGAAAAGCTTTTTATGATTTTTATAGTTTCAGATGCAATTTCGCTCTTTTCTTCCGCAACTTCAGTGTTGATGTTTCTGGGCATCCTTACATCGCGTTATGCTGAAGATGATTTCATCAAATCCTTACCCACAAAGATGATAATAGGCTTTTCCACACTCTTCATCTCCATCTCCACCATGATGGTTGCCTTTTCTTCTGCCCTATTCATCATGCTTTGGGACAAACCATGGATTACTTATCCAATCATTTTCCTTGCTGGTGTTCCTGTCATTTTATATGTTTGGATGCAATTTCCCCTTCTTGTTGATATTTTTGTGTCTACTTATGGTGGAGGAATATTTGATAGGAAAGTCAAATACTGGATATAAATTCTTGATGGTGTATGCGATATAGTAATTGTGTAACTTGTAGTAATGTTTTGTCACTTCTAATAAAGCTTGTATGCATTGTACACACTATGTAAGTGTTGGTTCCTATAATAAAAACCCCATTGTTCAATTTTTTTTATTTTCTATTTTTGTGTCTACTTCTGCTGATTGTTACAGGGGTTTGGCTAGACAGGGAAATGATTGGATCCTCTCTCATAGATAGGTTTAATTTTGGTGTTTTTGAGACTCGTAGATATGGCCGTGCAATTGTGAGTGAGAGTGTATCTTCTAGAAATCGAAAGAGACGTTAACAGGAGATAAAGTAAGAGTTTGTCATTGAATTATCATTGTTGCATGAAGGTAGTTAAGTACAAAAAGCACATGTTCGAGACGTCAGTATTTGGAGTTACATTACCCAATTGATGCATGTCTAATAATCTACCTGAAGGTGATTCGAACTCGGTACAAGGGTCTGCATATGCATACGTATCCTAACCAATTGGCTTAACTCATTAAGTTTCAAAAGATACTCCTAGTATTATTAGTAATACGCGCCACATTAGATACCTTTATATAGCATGATATATCATGGAGTAGTTGAGCTACTACAATAAAGTTAGACCACTACAGGGTTTTTTTATAATAAATTAACTAGAATTATGTTCCTTATTTGTCACTTTAAATCAATTATTTTGATTTTGGATAAAAGTTTTAACGGTTTTACAAAAAATAACTAGTAGGGTGATGCTAGAGAGACCACATTTAGACCATCTTTTGTAGTCCACATGATGTAGTAGTTGATTGTTGGATTCTTTCTTTAAATCGTTAAAAAAGAAGCCCAAACATCAACCGTCACATCATGTGATCCACAAAATATTGTCTCAAAATTTAGTGCCCTTTGCATATAAATTGAATACTGAGGACAAAAAATTTTGAACGCGAACTGTCACATATTTGACTTACAAATTGTTAGAGATTATATCTAGACTCGGCATTTGTAAGTTGTTTTTAGCACGCTGGTGTTGGTTTAAAGATAATGCAAGTGTCAAGTACTCACATCTGCCAAGTCCTTCATCCTCTGCGTTGGATCAAAAACGCTTCAGACAAATGCTCCTAAGTCCACTTGGGAATCCTCCTACTTTGTGACGAAGGGGTGTGAAAGTATCTGCAGAAGAAGAATACTAATTAAACAATGTTGATGTCAAGCTACCATCTCCCAGATTGATATCTGTGGTTAATAAACGAGCAGAATTCTGATGAAAACTTGTGTTTTGAAGGTGTAGGTGATGGATCATCCAAGGTCTGCCATAGACCTCAGAATGTCAGTTGCAAAACAACGGCGGATGTAGGCATTGGTAAGGATATGAATGCAGCATAAGATTGGTGGGTCCTTCATTAGCTGTATATGAAAATTCTCCAGTACCACACTCAAAGAGAGCAAGACCAAGGCTCCAAATATGAGCTGGATAAGAATAATTCTCATTTCGAATTCGCTCAGGCGACATGTAAGTGACCGTCCCAACAAATCTCGCAAACTCGTAATTACACGGCTAGATTTGTTAATACCAAAAGGCCACTTTTAATATCTATGTGTCACATGTAACATGAAAGGAGACTCACATCTGCAAGTGTTTTTCTAGCACACTTTTGTTGGTTTAAAGATAATGCAAGTGTCAAGTACTCACATCTGCCAAGTCCTTCATCCTTTTGTGTTGCATCAAAAACGCTTGGGGCAAATGCTCCTAAGTCTACTTGTGATGAAGGGGATGTGACAGTAGCTGCAGAAGGAGAATACTAGTTAAACAATGTCGATATCAAGCTACCATCTCCCAGATTGAAATCTGTGGCTAATATGATCACCTGCTCTGCTGTTGGCCTAGCCATCTGCATCCTTTTGCAAGCAGGCTTCAATAAACGAGCAGAACTCTGTTGAAAATTTGTGTTTTGAACGTGTAGGTGATTAGGGGTGGGTTCGGTTCCGTTCGGTTCGGTTTTTTGCCAAAACCGAAATCACTGTTCGGGTCGGTTCGGTTCGGTTTTCTGTCAGTTTGTGTTCGGTTCAGGTTTTCTCGGTTCGGTTTTAGAATACCTATAAATATTATACTTGTACAATTATAGCAGCACAAAGCCTCCTGTCAAGTTGGCTTGCGGCTGCTATTCCCAACCTGGAGGGAAGGGGTTCGAAACCATGCGGAGGGTTTTGTTGATTTCTCATAAAAATTGGAAAAAATTTCCAAAATCCGGGAGGCATGAGGAGGGTTCGAAACCATACGCTCTAACTTCGAAAGTTTAATTGAAACCAACTTGGCAACAACATCTGTTTTGTTATGATTGTATGACTAAACTATTTATAAACATTGAAAAAAATAATTAAATATATATATCGGTTCGGTTAGGTTTTCGATCCTCAAAAACCGAAACCGAACTGGGCAGATTCGGTTCGGTTCGGTTTGAGAGGTTCGGTTTTTTTCAGTCTCGGTCCGGTTCGGTTTTCGGTTTTTTGAACCCACCCCTATAGGTGATGGACCAGCCAAGATCTGCCATAGACCTCAGAACTTTAGTTGCAAAACAACTGCAGAAGTAGGCAATGGAAAGGATATGAATGCAGCATAAGATTGACGGGTCCTTCATTATCTGTAAATGGGAATTCTGTTAGCTTAAATTGAGATCTGATTATTTTGCTTCAATGAATTTGAAGAAAGAAGGAATACACAGAGAGAGGAATTGAAATGGTTGCTTTTCTCTGCAAGTCACAGAGGAGCATTTGGATTTCTCATTAGATTTCTTTCACACACCTCTCACACACAAGTCGTGCAAAATGAGGGAATATTACCGTTAGAGAGTGTTGGATCCTTCTCTCTCCCTAAGTTTAGATCACAGCCACTCATCTAATCTAATAACAAAAGACAAAAAACTGAACATCGCACTCGTGGCCTTTACATATCAGAATTTTACATTTGGCATTCTTTGCACAAGTGAATACACCATTTACATCACAAAATTTATTCTAATACTATCAGCTCACAACTTATAATTCAACAAATTCACCAATACTACACTCAAAGAGAACAAGACCAAGGCTCCAAATATCAGCTGGATAAGAATAATTCTCATTTCGAGTTTGCTCAGGCACGACATGTAAGTGACCGACCCAACGAATGTTGCACACTGGTAATGACATTGCTAGATTTGTTAATACCAAAAGACCAATTTTGATATCTATGCGTCAAATGTAACATGAAAGGAGACGCCACTAGTAGTGGAAATGAATGCACTTAAGAAATCAGTGATGAATCACGACGATTAAACCAAAGTACAAAGATGCAACAAGTACCACGAACCGATGCCATTGAATTCTCTAAGCCAGCACTTATACCAAAATCTGTTATTTTTGGCTCACGCTTGAGATTTACAAGCAAATTGTAGGCTTTATGTCTCCGTGGACTAGATGCCTAACTCCGCGCAAGTAGCTCAGTCCCTTCGACATTGAAAACATAAAAATAAGAAGATTAAAGACCATGCAAACGCACCAATGTTCTGATCAATGTAGGTTCAGGTATTCTTTCCTTTCCGGTCACTAATCACTAGCATAAAGTTCCTAAATTTGGAATTTACACGGGGAAAATCAATATACTTACTACTAATCAATACTATGATCCCATTTTTCACTTAAGAAAAAAAAAATCAATAGAAACAGAATTATCCGAAAAGGCGAAATATGATACCTTTTCGAAAATGTTGATCTTCTTTAGCGCTAGAATCCGATGAGTGGGAATGTGGATAGCTCTCTGCACAACGCTGCTGGCGCCGCTGCCAATTGCCCCAAAAACCCTAATCTCCTGCGACTGCGAGGCACACCGATAGGTGTTCTCGGCGCTGCCGTCCACAGCCAAGGTCGTGCGTTTCTGCAATCCGAGCTCGTTGATGTTGTACATACGCCGTACGATATGCTCAGCAAGTTCACCGTTCCACTGTCCGATAGCTTCAACCCAAAACCAGAAAATCAAATTTCCACAATTTCTAGAAAACCAAAATCAAACTTTGACTATTTCGATTGCAAAAAAAAAGCCAAAAGTGCTTACAGTGTAGGAATCGCAGGGGTCGATCTCCAAGGACGAGCCGCCGGCTGAGAAGCCCTTTTCCGCATCGAATAAAGGAGTGAGTTTTTTTCTAAGTTCTAATTTAGCCATCTGAGGATGATGAATTGATCGAATTTTGGTTCCACTTGATTTGTATTTGGTGATTTGAAATCATGTAGTTTGATGTTCAGGTCCTTCATCTTCGTCCTTCGAATCGTCTCCACTTCGACTCTAACGCCGTTATGTTCCTGTGATGCTCGCGGTTACCCCTTTTTTTTTAATAGTTACCAATTGAAAAATAGTTTTTATCACTGCTCTTGAAATTAACACATTATTTTCTGAAATTTAAAATTAATTAATGTAGTTTTTGAGACAGGTGTCGCAAATTATTTTAGCCATTCTCTCATAATTTTGTCAATTTATATCTTCTTGATTGTGAGTCCCACAAATCTAATTAAATATTGACATGTAATTTAAAAATATGAAAATGATAAAATAATTTTTATTTTTATACAATTAAAAAAAAAGTTTGATTAGTCAAAAATGTGTAGAAACTCATGCTTAAAATTTTTCGTTGAGTTTGTGATTTCGAAAGTACCTCTCAACTCTTTATTGTAAGTGTTTTTAGCACACTTTTGTCGGTTTAAGGATAATGACTCACACCGTTCTTGAGACACTATTTCCAAATCTTGCATATTTGAAGAAAGTTGTCACCGTGAAAAAACATTGGTGCATTTTACATTTTTTACATTGAAAAACGGTGCCCAACAGATATTATTAACTTTTACTAGTGTCTATATGAGTTATGGAAGAAATTTTTAATTGTGACGGAAACACGGATAGTATACTAAGTGTTTTTATACAAGTAATAAAAAAAATTAATTTTTAAATTATTAACCTTTTAACACACATATCCTACTATAGTGTACACCTCGTGTGACGATGAGACTAAAAAAACTCTCGGATTATAGAGCTGCCCTGACAACTTTTATAGTCAAACTGATTTGATATTGCATAGAAAATTGGAATACAAAAGATGCTGTAGATATAATTATTGATTCCATACTGATGACACCAAGTCCTTGTAAAACGCTCTCTCTAAATCCTACCATGTGGCCGTGTGTTTCTCAAATATCGAAGTATGGACCGGAGCATAAAAGTAAAGTAATAAATAATATTTCACCTCCACTTTTCAGAGCTGGATTTGCGTTCGAGTTAGAAGACGAAGAAGCGAAATGGATTAATCTAGAAACCCAACAAACGGTGATTGCTGAGACTGAGAGGAGAGGCGTGGGCCGTTGGATCTTGTACTGGGTAGAGGTACGGGTTTGTGGCTGTTGATTTGGAGGAGAGGTTCGGTGCTTTGATGACCTCCAGAGTCGTACGAGAGATTTGTTTGCTGGGTTCGTAAGTTGTTTGATGGGAGTTTGTTTCACTCTTAAACCTGTTAAAAAGTTTCCTTGCGTCTCTTTGTCTCTTCTCTTGCTTTATCATTTTAGATTTTTTTTTAAATTTCTAATTTTTATTTTTTGATTGAAGTTTAAAACTTTCTTTTAAAAGGCTCATTTTCTCTAAAAAGTAATAATAAAAATATCAAATGAAAAGCTCTGGTAGTCTTGAAATACGTGTATTGTAGTTTCTCCATGTATAAAACAAGAACATTTGATAATCTGTATCTTTGGAAACCAACCATAATTCTCAGTTCCCCTCGTCGCTCAGAGTGCCTTCTCCCTTTTGTCCTCACGAGTAGCGCTAGATCTAATGATCTGATTTCAACGACGCCTCCGGCTACCAGATCGGGTACTGGCAACCATTTTTGCTTGGATCTCGTTCTCTCTCTCTCTCTCTCCCTATAGATGCTCGACGCCAAAATGATGGATGTAAGTTGACCGTAGAGATCTGATTTCCTGCTGCCACCCCACCTCCTTTTCATCATGTTGTGGCCTAAACCTAATATGGTAGGTATTTATTTGGGTATTTTTTTTATCTCAGTTTCTTTTTCTAATTCATTTTCAGATCGTTGGAATGTATGTATATCAAGTTCTATTTCTAACCTCTCTTTTTAAATCATTTTCAGATATTCGGGATTGTTCGAGAAGACCTATAAGAATCCCACTTACAAAATTTTGTGAGCAACAGACATAAGTGTTGAAACATTGTTTGTATTTTCTATTTTTCGTTGAAGTTATTGTTTTTTATTTTCTGTTTTTGTATACTTAATGTTGACTCTTTTGGTGGTATTGTTTTGAAGGTGAATCTGAAAAAATCTGTTCATTATAGAATCGGTACTCGAGTTCTTGGATGGATAGGAAGGTTGTGGAACTCCTGGGATTAAATGATTAATTTTCATCCAAAGCATGTGGTATTAATCATGGACTTCGTCAATGGGAGCTCAGCGGGCTCCCTCTTTTAAAAGCATAAATTGCAATTTGGACAGTGATGCTAAAAGGCATATTTTATCTGACAAAATATTTAATCTTTTAATAAACAAATAAACCAAAATATAATAATCTCATATGTCTATTATTCCTTTGCACGCCAATCTATAAACTTTTATAGAGGACATGAACCCTAATTTAGTGACTGCATGGTGGCTGTTTATGCTTGCCACCGAATTCAGTGTCCACTGTTTTCAATGGGCACCAAAAAGATCAGTGTTCTATAGCTATTTTTTCTAGTAGTGGTTGGATAAAAAACGCTTCGGGCAAATGCTCCTAAGTCTACTTGCGAATCCTCGTACTTTGATAGTAGCTGCAGAAGGAGAATACTAGTTAAACAATGTCGATATCAAGCTACCATCTCCCAGATTGGATGTTATCTACCTTGGCAAAGGGAAAGCTTGATCGTATTTCAGGTGCAGCCTTGCAAATGCAGAGAGAGGCAATGGTACAAGGTTTGGTATTCTAGGCTTAATTACATCCACGACCCTTGAAATTCAATCCGAAAGTTAACCCCATGAAATTCAAATTGTTTCACTTAATACCCTGATAACTTATTTCTCATTTCGTCTCATGCCGATGGCGTCCAAGAGTAATATAAATTCTAACTCATTATATCCATGTATCAAATGAAGCATTTTTTTTCTTTTCTAATTACTGAAAGAACATGATACTCACCACATAAGTTTTTGTTGAATGAAATGCAGGAGGGAGGGAGTATTGTTGTTAAACTTTCAGGCCATCTCCAACCGAATTGTCCAGAGGTCCAGAGGGCCAGAGGGCCGAAAATAGCCCGAAAACCGTCTCCAACCGAGGGCTAAGCCAGAGGGCTGTGGAATCTAGGAGGGCCCCACGTAATTGGAGAGGGCTAGAGGGCTATTGGCCACTTCCAGCCAGCCAGCTAGCCCCTGGCTGGCCTTTTTTTTTTTAAAGTGTCGAAATTCTTGTCGGTTATAACTGACAGGAATACGTTTATATTACAATATAAATGTATTACTGTCGGTTATAACTGACAGTAATACATTTATACAAAATAATATAAATGTATTCATGTCGATTATAGCCGACAGGAATTCTTAAGAAAAAATTCAAATGCAACGACTAGTTTTGAATTTTTTTTACAGTTTTATTATTATTTTTTATTTACAAAATTTTTCACATAACTTCTATTTTTTCCTATAACTTTTATTTTACAAAATTTGTTTCATTTTATTTTAAATTCTTTTTTTTCCCTATAACTTCTATTTCACAAAATTTGTTTTATATTTTTTTTAATTCTATTTTTTTTCCTATAACTTCTTAAGCCATTATACAACATTGAATTAAATTAAGTAACATGAAACAACATTAAATAACATTAACCAACATACAAATTATACAACATAAAAAAAACATAAATTATGTTTGGCCATATGGCCCTTTGGCCCTCGGTTGGAGACAGTTTTTTGTGACAGGGCTAAAACGAGCCATCTGGCTCTCGATTGGAGACGAAGGCAAATATGATCATGTACTATTTATTAAAATATTAATATCTTGGAGAATCTTGGAGGGCCAGAGGACTAAAATGAGCCATCTGGCCAGCCATCGGTTGGAGATGGCCTCAGGAGCCTCAGTTGAAAATAACTTTGGTATGACACCCTCTAAATTATTTTCCAAGACCCACAAGGAATTGCATGAGAAGGGAGAAAAGTGGATGAAGGGAACAAGAAGTTCTTATATAGTTGTCAGTGCCCTCATTATTACAATCATGTTTGTTGCAGTATTCAAATTTTTTTTTGAAACAACCAAGAAATAGGGTTTCTCATTTTCTTAAACGATAAGCTATTTATGCTTTTTATAGTTTCAGATGCAATTTTGCTCTTTTCTTCGGCAACTTCAGCATTGATGTTTCTGGGTATCCTTACATCGCGTTATGCTAAAAATGATTTTCTCAAATCCTTACCCACAAAGATGATAATAAGCCTTTCCACACTCTTCGTCTCCATTGCAACCATGATGGTTGCCTTTTCTTCTGCCCTATTCATCATGCTTCGGGACAAACCATGGATTACTTATCCAATCATTTTCCTTGCTGACGTTCCCGTCATTTTATTTATTTGGATGCAATTTTCCTTTCTCGTTGAGATTTTCGTGTCTATTTTTGGTTCCGCAGGAAAGTCAAATGCTGGTTATAAATTCTTGATGGTGTCTGTGATGTATTAGTTGTGTAAGTTGTAGTAATGTTTGTCACTTCTAAGAAAGCTTGTGTGCATTGTACACTATATATAAGTGTTTGGTTCCTGTAACAAAAACCCCATTGCTCAATTTTTTTTGTTTTTTATTTTCGTGTCTACTTCTGCTGATTTTTACAGGGGTTTGGCTAGACAGGGAAATGACTGGATCCTCATTTATAGATAGGTTTAATTTTGGTGGTTTTGAGACTCGTAGATATGGCAGTGCAATTGTGAGTGAGACTCTGTCTTCTAGGAATCGAAAGAGACATTAACAGGAGATAAAGTAAGGCATTTTAATTTGTCATTGAATTGGCCATGGGTGGTTATTCTGCTGTTTTCAGACTTGTTAGATAAATAGTCGGTCTCTTTAGCTTGTCACTGAATCTTGGTGTCGACTGAAAGCTGGAAAGGGATACTAGTTTTTGAACCCTTCTAGCTTTTTTTTTTTCTAACATTCGCAATTGTTTTCTGTGCATATATTACCCCCTAAGTTTCTGACACCAACGGACACTTTCCCCACGTGTTATCTTCTACAATAAAAAACGTTCCACCCCGTGGAGGTTACCCAAGATGATCTCGCTGCCATGCTCGCAACTTTCACCCAAGCTTCTTGATGATCAGCAAGGCGTACAATCTGATGATCAGCAAGTTCACTGTTCCTCTATCCAATCGCTGCTTTGCCCAAACCAAAATTTAATTTCCACAACTCGTAGAAATTCATAATCCAACCAAAGGAAAGAGCATTTTTCTTAGCTTTTGTAATCCAGCCATTTGGAACCTCTGCAATATCTTACATTTTTCCTATGCAATATATTATACATGTTAATCCATAATGCTTTCCATGCAATATATTACATTTTCCCAGACTTATTTTCATGTTTTAAGAACCAATTTGGTTCCTCTGCAAGCTTGATTACTATACAAAAGTGTGACAAATAGGTAACCAAAACACGAATCGAATTCTTTTTCTGTGCAAGGGTAACGAAGACGACTAAAAATTTGACACAAAAGAAAGAAGACTGAAAAATTGAGCAAAATTTTCATTGTTATGCGAAAGGAGTCAAGTGCAAAAGCGCGTGTCCGAGATGCTAGTATTAAGAAATGGTACTGTTAGAATGCATGTCTCATAATCATTCTAATGGTGATTCGAACTCGGCGCAAAAGTCCGGTCACGTACATTAACCAGTCGGCCTAACTCACCGTGTTTATGACTCGGGAAACATTTTGATTTTCCTGGTCTCTCTCCTTCGTGAGAGTTCTCATTTCCTTCGTGAAAGTTCTTTTTATTGTGTGTGTGTGAGTTTTTCGATTCCGTCAATCTCGTATCCTCCGGCCCTAGCTATGGTAAGTGTCGGTGGCAGTCCCTTTTCCTTCTCTTTCCCTTTTACTTTCTTTCTTTTAAGTCTACATCTTCCTTTGCTTTTTGGCCTGCTCGCCCCTTTCCTCTACCCTTTCTTGCCTTCGGTTGTTCTGTCCTCAGCCTGCTTTCCCTCTTTGTTGTTCATCCTCCCTCCTGATTCTCCTCTTTTTCTTTTCATTCTCTTTCCTATTTCCTTTCCGTTTTGCCTTTCCTTCCCCTCTGTTGTCCATCCCCCTATCCGATTCTCTTCCACCTCACCTTTTAGATTTCCAACCACTAATTTTCTACGTAATTTTTCGCGATTCTCTTGGAAGGTGTGTAGAGCTCCGACTCAGGTGTTCGCACCACCTCCTTCCATCTCTGTGCCTATGTTGGCACTGTTGCTTGTGGGTTGCTTCTTTCCACTGCCTTCCATAGTTTGGTTCTTTGATATTTCGAGCAGGTGTTGAGGTCGTGGATTGTGGCGTTACGGCTACAGCACAGGTTGCAGGCTTCTACGGAGTGTGCTTGGTTTTTCTATTTTGGGCTCAAAGCTCGGTTTTTGGGGTCCTATTTTAGTGTGTGCTTATCTTGTATATTTGGGCCTCCTTATATAATTAAGTTTGTTGTTTAATAGTAATGAAGTTACCTTTGACGACAACAACAATTTAAAAAAAAAACACTTAAAATTAATCAGGAATAAAAGGCGCAAGCTAGGAATTATACATGTAGTGACATTATGTTTGAATTAATTAAGTATTCTAGTGTGAGCATGCATGTTTACAGGTAATTAATGGAGTTCCTAATAGATATAACACATTTTCCATCCACCAATAATTGCCTCTCTAAACATTAGGACCACATTTGGTTGGGCTTAATCTATATTCATGTTCCAAAAGATACTCCAACTATTCATATACCCAACCAACCCACAATCTTAAGCTAATATTTAACTTTCAGTCTCAAGCTTGCACGAGAAAGTTCTTCTTGCTGAAGTTTGTGATCATCTTATGGACTCAATAGGCATGACCTAATTGGTTTTATTAAGGATAATGTTATCCGCACACTCATTTTTATTTCTCACATACCATTCTCAATTTTTGATCGTCAGATCGAATGAATTGAAGAAGACCAATGGCTAAAACTAACAAAAATGTGTAAAAGGTAAAAATGAGTGTGTGAATAACATTTTCCTTTATTAAATATGGCTTTTGATGATGAAACCATAGATGGACATACCAGGGCCAGGTAGCTCCATCTCCACTAGCTCGATCGCTTTTCTTGAGCAATTTTTTAGTATTGTATCTAAAATATAATCACATGATGTTTCTATTTTACTAAAATTATAATACGTGAATTTGGTTTTTCTAACACATAAAATAGTGTATCACGTAACTTATGTTTCCATTACTCATTAAAATCTATAGTTTTTTTATTCCTAAATATATAATGGAATGGCATCAAATTAAAAGAAATAAAATAAGAAAAAGTGTGGGATGTCATTGGCTAATATATTGTTACTTTTCTTTTACCAGCAAATTATTGGTGAGACCATTGCAAAATTTAGTGGGCACAAAGCTTTCATTCGAAGAATCAAAGGCAACAAGTTTAATCATGTAATGTATACAAATATGGCATATGATTGAGAGAAAAATTCATATATCTTGATAAAGAGAGAATCTAAAGAGGCTTTGGCATGATCAGTTCATGAAGTAGGATGAGGGTTCTGATACAACATAAGATATATTCAGGCCCTTTATTTAAAATGATTCTCATTTTATTTTAAATGAGGACTAGTTGTCGGAATCATTTCTCATTCAACTTTGACTACTCAAATCATTTATTTTTCAAGTTGCACTTTATATATCATCCTTACGAAATGCTAGCAAAATTGAAAATGTTTAAAACATCTAATTAAGTTCAAAAAAATTGACAAACACTGTGTTATAAGAAAAATTGAAATTTATTTGTGACAATTAAATGGGTAAATGGTTTCATATTGAATGGATTTTTTTGTAAATAGGGACCCAAAACTAAACAGTTTAAATCGTTAAAATTTGATGTAAAGTGAAGTCCACAACTATTCTTTATTTTAGAAAAAAAAATGAAGATCCGTTTTAATAAAAGCTCTTTTATATATATATATATATATATATATATATATATATATATATATATATATATATTCAAATAGTTAGTAGTGCAGTATTTTGATAGGGGTGTGCTATTCACACGCCTAATTTTACTTCTTACACATCTTTGTTAATCTCTGTTCGTTGATTTGTTTCAATTCATCCGATCTGAAGGCCAAAAATTAAAATTAAATATAAAAAGTAAAATAAAGTGCGTAAATATTACATTCCTTTTATATTCAACAAAGTCGTATACGCATAAGCCAGTTCAAAATTCAACCAAAAATGAAAGTACTAATTGTGGTGAGTGGTGACTCAATTCCAGGTCCCACCACCAAAACTTATAACAGGTGGGGCCAAAATGATCGTTGATTCAATATAAGGTTATCGTATACCTTTCTGGCCTTTAGGCAAGATTTCCAAGTTGATTATTTATATATAGGCTAGGGGAGCTTTCTACAAGTATAGTTTCGAGAATGCAAAGACAGTAGTATTCGTACTACTATTTTCTCTTTTGTGTTCACCTTTTAGGCATGAACCTTCAATCTTGATTCTTGATATCAAAATCTGCCTACAATTATGTGTACTATGTGTTTTAGTGAAGTGTGAAAATTATAGAAAGCTACTTAACTAGACACTCTCTATTATTTTAAATATTAATACAATCGCAATTTAAAGATTAACCTATGCAACAACGCACTTGAATGTGAGAGCGAGACCCTTGCATTCGAGTCACGCATCTTGTTAATGTGCTGCTCCATATGGCAACCTCACCCAAAACTCTCCATGCTCTTAAGAATTTATTACCAATTGATAGGCCCTTTAACTACCTCATATGTGTGCAACTAAATTCACCTGTTATTATAAGTTATTCACATTTTGTTTTCCTACTTCATTTTTTTACTGTTGATAAAAAAGTTTAGGGTGTTTCAAAGCATAGGGTAATTCGAAAATTTTAACAATTAAAGCTTAATTTGTGATTTTAACCAAATATCTAGTGGTTAAAATACCTGAAGATAATAGAAAATCCCATTGTTGATGCTGATTTTCAAATATGCAGGATGTTCTGTTAGCTAGAGTCATGTGAAGAGTTATCCCACATCGGTGAAGAACAAGATATACTATGTGTTTATATAGTTTTGGACTACTTCTCATATTGTCAATCAGTTTTATAGTAAAATCTCAATTTCATCATCATGTAGAATTTTTTAGGTTGACGGGCCAATAACCTACTCCAACAATACCGATATTATCCTCACTTTACAAGAAATTTTTCGGGGTACCGGGTACCCCAGTTGAGTTCGTGCTCCTAGTCCTAGTGAATAGAAGCTTGACAATTAATTAACCAAGTTTTTAATTAAGAAAATGTCAGACTAGCATTTTTTTTGTTAACAAAATTTCTAATTTACCCAAAACCCTAACAGAAATTGAGAGTAATCACCGTCAGCACTACCCACCCAGCGCCGCCAAGAACTCAGCCAAGACAATCACCCCCATCAATCGAAGCTGATAATTTTCACTGGAGAATGCCGAAGTTGATATTTTCACTGGAGACTGATCGACGACTCTCCGACCTTCAAATTAGATGTCGCAGACCTCTGATCGAAGTGCGAGGGTGGTCGCGGGCAATTTCTAGGATCTTTCTCCGGCGTAAGGGAGGAGTAGAGTGAAAAATTGGAAGAGAAGGAGATAGAAAGAGAAAGGGAGAGGAAGAGAGAGAGATAGTGACGACGATGGGAGGCGGAGCCGCGGAGATGGGTGGGGGTGGGGTGAAGGTCGGAGACTAGGGATGACGATCTGGGTTCAACAATTTTTGTTTAACTTTTTATGTTTTTTTTTTATATAATTATTTTCTGAAAAAAGTTTTGTTAGGGACTAACTAGGAAGATAAATTATTAAGTGCCAACGTGTGCAATACAAGAAAAAAAGATAGTCAGGTGTCCATTGGTGGGGAACACCAGCTGTCTTGAGTACCCGATACTCAGAAACATTTCTTCTATTTTAACACATGTTTAATCCGTTATGTGTAAAATTTTATCACAAATATATTCAATATTAATTAAAATAAAATAATTCTATTTAAAATGCTCTTTCTCCTTCCTAGTGTCACGGGATGACTCTTTAAGCCTTCCGCCCGTGCGGCACTTAGACTTGAACGCCTCGATGAACAAGCTAAGTAAGCCTTCGAAGCCTCGCTTCCCCGGATCGAATCACTAAGAAAGCTAAGATAGCTTGGAGAATGCTAAGATCACTTAGAAGATGGGAGAAAGAAAGCTTTGTATTGAAGCTTAAGAGAACTTTACAATTGCTTACAACTCTTGGATGGATTGGCCAAATGGCCTTGCCTCCTATTTATAGGCCTAAGCCACCTCCTCAATGGAGGGTTCTAGATTTCCCTACTTGCATCCAAAAATATCTAGCATAGTTCTAGATACAACTTGCCTATTCTAGATTGTTCTAGGTGAGGCTTAGATATGTACACTTGTGTGGAATGTTCCGGAATGCCCTAGATTATCTTGAACGCTCCGCCATGTTCTTGACTTTTCCGGAATGTTCCAGAAGCTTCGATAAAGACAAGGCTTTATGGGCTTAGATATGATGTCTTGGGCTATCTCTTTGTTTTTAGTTTGCGGCCCGTGACATCCTCCCCCACTTAAGCCGTCGACGTCCTCGTCGACTCTTGCCTCTCGAACGTCTCAATCAAGTCCTTATATTGCCATAAGGACGTCTCCTTCTCCCATGTCGCCTCGGAGTATGGTAGCCCCTTCCATTTGACAAAGTACTCCACGTGCTTTGGTTGTCTTGGCCGCACCACGACACGCTTGGCTTCAATGCTCTCCGCTTCTTTGTCAAATGCCTCCACCATCAAAGGGGGTGCTCGATGAGACTCCCCTCGGCTTGGTTCCTCATCGTCAGTATGATAAGGCTTCAAGTTGCTCACATGGAACACCGGGTGAAACTTGAGGCGGGGTGGGAGTTCCACAACATAAGCGGCCTTGCCAACCTTCTTGATGATAGGGAATGGTCCCTCATATTTCCGCAACAAGCTCTTATGCAAGCCACGAGTACTTTTGTGTTGAGACGCATTGAGCTTCACAAAGACTTGGTCGCCGGTTTGGAACTCCACATTCCTTCGCTTACGATCCGCCCATTTCTTCATCTTCTTTGAAGCCTTCTCCAAATGAGCTCGAGCAAGTTCGTGGGCTAACTGCCACTCCTTAGCGGTTTTGAAAGCGGCTGGACTACTCCCCGTGTAACCAGTCACGACAGTGTTCGGGGTCAAGGGTTGTTGCCCTATAGCCAACTCGAACGGGCTTTTCCCCGTCGACTCCGAACGTTGCAAGTTATAAGAGAATTGGGCAACGTCAAGTAACTTAGCCCAATCTCGTTGATTGGCACTAACATAGTGCCGCAAGTAAGTCTCTAACAATGCATTAACCCGCTCCGTTTGTCCATCAGTTTGGGGATGAAAAGCTGTGGAGAAGTCTAACTTCGAGCCAAGTAGCTTGAAGAGCTCCTTCCAAAATCTACCCGTGAAGCGAGCGTCTCGATCACTGACTATGCTCCTCGGAACTCCCCAATACTTTACCACGTGCTTTAGAAACAAGCGTGCGGCTACTTCGGCTGTGCACTCCACAGGTGCGGGTATGAAAGTGGCATACTTGGTGAATCTATCGACCACGACGAAGATAGATCCACATCCATCAGACTTGGGCAAATGTGTGATGAAATCCATGGTTAAACACTCCCATGGTCTTGATGGGGTGGGAAGTGGCTCCAACAGACCTCCCGGTTGCCTTTGTTCCCCTTTGTCTTGTTGGCACACAAGACAAGTCTTCACGTACGAATCTACGTCATCCCGCATTTGTGGCCAATAATAAGCATCGCTCACCAAAGCCAACGTGCGGTGAGTGCCAGGATGTCCTGCCCACATTGAGTCATGGCACTCCTTAAGGATTTCTTTCCTTAAGTTTCCCCACTTTGGGACGTAGATCCGCTTACCCTTAGTGTATAGCAAGCCGTCCTCAAGCCAGAACCTTCTTGTCTTCCCATCCTTGACAAACTCCACAATGTTCTTGGCTTGGACGTCATGTGATAAACCTTCTTGGACACGGCCCAAGAGATGGCTTTGCGGCTTGAGTACCGTAGCCATTAACTCTGCTCGTCTACTTAGAGCATCGGCCACCACGTTCTCCTTTCCTTGCTTGTACTCTAGCTTGTAATCAAACTCTGCTAAGAACTCTTGCCACCTTACTTGCTTAGGTGTGAGCTTTTGTTGAGTTTGAAAGTAGCTAGTGGCAACGTTGTCCGTCTTGATGATGAATGGGGTACCAAGCAAATAATGCCTCCAAACTCTAAGGCAATGGACGATGGCGGTCATCTCCTTTTCATGGGTCGTGTACCTCTTCTCGGCATTGTTTAGCTTGCGACTTTCATAGGCTATCGGATGTCCTTCTTGCATCAACACTCCTCCTATGGCAAAGTCGGAAGCATCAGTGTGCAACTCGAATGGCTTGCTGAGGTCAGGCAACCTTAGTACAGGCTCCTCCATTAGGGCCTTCTTCAACCTCTCAAAGGCCTCTTGACACTGGTCCGTCCATTCCCATGCCTTGTTCTTCTTAAGAAGGTCTGTTAAGGGTGCCGCTATGGCTGAATACCCTTTAATGAATCTCCGATAGTAGTTGGCTAGCCCCAGAAAGGATCGTAGTGTTGGTACCTTGGTCGGCGGTTCCCACTCTTGAATGGCCTTGATCTTGCCCTTTTCCATCATAAGTTTCCCATCCTTTATCTTGTGGCCAAGAAATTCTACTTCATTTGTGGCAAGAAATTCTACTTCATGCTCCCGAAGGGTCTTGAACACTATGCGCAAGTGCTTGACATGCTCCTCCAATGTCTTGCTATAGACAACGATATCATCAATGTAAACCACGACAAACTTGTCAAGATAAGGATGGAATACCTTGTTCATCAATGTGCAGAATGTTGCGGGGGCATTGGTCAGACCAAATGGCATGACTTTATACTCGAACGATCCATATCTGGTTACCATTGCCGTCTTCGATTCGTCTCCAGGGGCTATCCTCACTTGGTAGTATCCCGAGCGAAGATCCAACTTTGTGAAGTACCTTGCTTCACTAAGTTGATCGAATAAGTCAGCGATCAACGGAAGTGGGTACTTGTTCTTGATGGTAATCTTGTTCAATGCTCTATAGTCGATGCACAACCTTAGGCTACCTTCCTTCTTACGTTGGAACAAGACGGGTGCACCATATGGGGACTTGGATGGTTGGATGAAGCCAGCATCAAGTAGCTCATTGAGTTGCTTCCTCAATTCCTCCAACTCGGGTGGCGACATCCTATAAGGTGATTTGGAGGGAGGCTTAGCACCAGGCTCCAACTCGATCGCATGGTCGACCTCTCTCCTTGGTGGCAGCTTCTTTGGCAGTTCCTTAGGTATCACGTCCGCAAACTCCACAAGGACTGCTTCCACTTGTTTCGGCAAAGGCCCGTGCTTCTCCTCCCCTTCATTCAACATTAGGGTTGCAAGAAATGTGGCCTCGCCTTTCTTCCAAGACTTGGCAAATTGAATTGCCGACAAGTGCTGGGTACACTTCTTGGCTTGCCTCTCCAATGGCACCAGGCAAGGTTGTCTTCCGTCGGCTAGGATACAGAAGATATTATAGAAGGGAATGGGAAAGGCTCGTACCTTGTCCATGAACTCTAACCCAATGACTACGCCATAGTCGTCCATCTTGACTACGGTGAAGTCGATCTTTCCCTTCCATGCGCCAATGTCTACTTGTACATCGCGCGCAATTCCAACAATAGGGGTGGCAGGGGAATTTACCGTCTTCACGCTGCCAGGCTCCTTCGTGACTCGGAGGCCAAGCCTTTTGGCTTCCTCCGACGTCATGAAGTTGTGGGTTGCTCCCGTATCCACCAACACATGCATCGTCTTGTCGCCAGTCTTGACGTCGACGAACAATGATCCTCCCCCAACTTGAGCCTTAGGTTGTGGGAGGGTTGTCTGGATGGCATTCAGTAGATGGATGCATCCCATCCTTGCATCGTTACTCTCATCGGGCTTGTCCTCCTTGAAAGCCATGGCTTTAAGGGCCTTCTTTTGTGGGCAATCTCGCATTAAGTGAGGGCCGTCGCATAGGTAACAATTGGGTTGCCAAGACTTACCCTTGCTTTTGTCATGCTTATCGGCTTTCTTCTCTTTCGGCTTGCTTGTCTCGGCCTTGTCCTTCGGCTTATGTTCTCCCCCACTTTTCTCATGGTTACCCCTCTTCCCCGTGGTCTTGGAATCACCTTGGTGGCTTGATTTAAACTCAATCAAGGATTCGGCGGCGGCAATGGCATCAGACAATGTTTGCACCTGTCTCCTTTGTAGTTCGAGTCTTGCCCAATTTTGCAGTCCGCTCATGAAGTACACGAGCTTGTCTTCCTCTGACATGTTGGGCACCTCGAATAACAAGCTCACGAAGGCGTTGACATAGTCTTTGACGCTCCCCGTTTGCTTGAGCCACCTTAGTTTCTCCTTGGCTTCGTACTTGGCATTTTGGGGATAGAAGTGCAACATGAGATCTTTCTTAAATTCATCCCAAGTGGTGAGGGAGAATGTACCTTGCTCAATCTCCATGCTTTGGCGACGCCACCACATAAGGGCATTGTCGGCTAAGAACATGGTTGCCGTTGAGATTTTGGACTCGTCATCTTCAAGCTTCAAGTACTTGAAGTATCGCTCCACGTTCCACACGAATGTGTCGAGCTCCTTTGCTTCCCTCTTCCCATTATAGGATTTGGGTTTAAAGGAGTCGATTACCTTCGAGTCCAACGCCTTAATTTCCCTCGGCCCTTGCACAAATTGCTTCACGACCGCCTCTTTACAAAACGCCACATCTCCCTTAAGCTCCCTTGTGTCCTTTATCTCTTCTTGAAGCGTCACGACCCTTGCCTCTATGTTGTCAAGATGAAGCTGGACTTCCCTCCGTATCTTGTCCGCCATGGTGTTGAGAGCGCCAAGGAGCTCATCTCGTAGCCCTTCCACCAAGCCACGTAGTTCATCCTTACCATTGTCCATCATGGTTTGGATTTCCTCCTTGTCGACAATGTCCTCATCAAGTCGAGTATCGAACTCGAGTATGGCTCCTTCCACCTTCTCGAGTCGCTCTTCCATGGTCTCCATCGATGCTTGCAAGTCCTTTAACTTTGGCTTGCTCTTGGCAACGTCTTGGACCTCGGAGATTCCGGACACCATCTCTCCACTTGCCATATCTTACTTTCCTTCAAGTGATTCACGAGCTTGGCTCTGATACCAACTGTCACGGGATGACTCTTTAAGCCTTCCGCCCGTGCGGCACTTAGACTTGAACGCCTCGATGAACAAGCTAAGTAAGCCTTCGAAGCCTCGCTTCCCCGGATCGAATCACTAAGAAAGCTAAGATAGCTTGGAGAATGCTAAGATCACTTAGAAGATGGGAGAAAGAAAGCTTTGTATTGAAGCTTAAGAGAACTTTACAATTGCTTACAACTCTTGGATGGATTGGCCAAATGGCCTTGCCTCCTATTTATAGGCCTAAGCCACCTCCTCAATGGAGGGTTCTAGATTTCCCTACTTACATCCAAAAATATCTAGCATAGTTCTAGATACAACTTGCCTATTCTAGATTGTTCTAGGTGAGGCTTAGATATGTACACTTGTGTGGAATGTTCCGGAATGCCCTAGATTATCTTGAACGCTCCGCCATGTTCTTGACTTTTCCGGAATGTTCCAGAAGCTTCGATAAAGACAAGGCTTTATGGGCTTAGATATGATGTCTTGGGCTATCTCTTTGTTTTTAGTTTGCGGCCCGTGTCCTTCCCTCTGTCCGCGGGACAAATGGGCTCCAACAGACGTCTCTATACATCATTGCTGCCATACATTAATTACATGAAAGTTATCCCCTTTGTCATAATATATGGTATACCCGACGGCATTTAATCCTTTTGTTTTGGTCCTTACTTATTTCAGCCGTTTTGCCAGTAATCTACTCAAAAACTTTATGCATGTAAGCAGTGCCGGATTCAGAATTTTAAATTCGGGAGGTTCCAATAATAAAGATAAAAAAATTTATAAATTAAAATAACATTTAAAAGTTAAATTATAATACATTTTATTCATGAATTATACGCCAAACAACATTACAAACTATAAAATCTAATTCAAGCATCTACGACGAGGTTTCATAGTATGAAAATGTTCCATTTGCAAATATGCTTTTTGAACCTCATCTTGAATATTAGAGGGATAATCCTTTATTTGAATTTTTTTTTTCAAGATCTCTCTCAAGATTATTCAAATTAATGTCACACGTTTTGTCTTTAACTTGAACTATCCAAACAAATAGATGGTGCTATTGGTTTTGCTTGAAAAATATTTCCATATTTCTTATCCATACACTACACATTAATAAAAAAACACAAAAACATATACCAATTAATCAATAAACAAAATTCCAATAATTAAATGAATATACAAACATAAAACATATCAATAATCCTATCAATAATAGATTATAAAATCTCCATCAATATAGAATATAATTTAGTTGAGATTAAATTAGAACACCAAAAAATCTTATTTGAATTTGAACCAAATGATGGTGGTGTGAATATTTAAAATAAATTGAGATATGATATTGGAGTAAAATTAAAATATGAGATTGGGTGGGATTTTAGGATTATGAGAATTGGGAAATTGAGGAATCCCAAAAAGTGGAAATATTCCTGCACTGCTCCACCATCTGCTGTCGAACCACTGCACCGCATTGAAACTGATCCGTCAAACCCTCACCGACCGAAACCGTCCTAGAGATCAGACCCGCCGCCTGCAACTTGAAGGTTGAACCCATTGCTGCCCTCTGCAACCACCATCGTAACTCGCGTGACCTGCTTTTTCCCAGATCGCAGAAATACCAAAAATTGCTGTCTGAAGCCGAGCCGCTTCTGCTTGACGCTGTTACCTGAAATCGGATCTGCAACAAGAACCCAGAAACCTACCACTGAAACCCGCAAAATCGCTGATGTTCCTGTCCCAGACCCGCATCCAACTGCCGACGCCGTTGCCCCACTCGCCCGCCGCACCCACCATCAATCCATCTGACCTGAACCCGCATTTGAAACCCTTCTGCACCGTCGCTGAAATCTCTGCTGAACTGCCGGCTAAAATCCCTGCCAACCCGCTTCAGAACCCACCTGCTGCAACACCGCCCAGATCACCAAAATCCACACCATATCCGACGGCCACCATCTGCTGCAATTCCATCTACACCGCATACTGTCGGAGTTTTTTGTTACTTTGGAGATTTCAAAAGGTTGGTGGAAGTTTTATTGGATTTCATGGTTTTTATGCATCTAGGATGGTTTGTAACAAGTTTTAATGGATGGATTTCATGGGTTTTTTAGCGATTTGGTGCTGGAATCGGCGAAGATGGCCTTCAAATTCCAAAGCACTTTAATTAATTGTTTTAATTAAGATATTAAATTTTAATTTTTTAACAGCATTTATAAGAAAATCAGTTTTTTATTAGTTGGTTGGCATGTGGGGCAACTTTGACAGCATGTGAAAAGTTTTAAAAATAGTATATGAGATTGCAATTACACCCTTAGAGGATAAAATATAATTTACTCTTATAAATACTATTTGGAATAGCAGTTAAGAAGAGGAAATATCTATATCATTAGGACAATTCACGATTTGCACTAATTTACTTTACTAACGTTTAAACTTTTTGTACAAAGATATTCTACTGCACATTGTGATGAGCATATTAGAGTTAAGCTACGAATGGGCCCAACATAATATTATAGCAATGAACTTATCATCTAAGCCGAACCTAATATATCTTGCTTACAAATGAAAGAGAAGTACTATTATATCAAAATACGATACTAACTTATTCCCAAATCAAATTAGAACATGATTTTTCAAATCGAAGGCAAAAATTATCTTCCAACAATTATCTTTATGTTGGTCACTGTCATTTCTTCCATCGCTTGGTTATATATCTTGATCAATGGCAAGTGCAATATGAATGGGCATCTTCTTAATCAACACCAGTTGGCTCAGGTCATTAAGATGGCCTAGTGTTTGAATCAATTTGATATCAATAAAGTGAGTTATCAATAAAGCTTCAGTTTCCTGTTTGAAACTCTCTTCCATATTCTCTCATATCCATCTTTCTCCAACAGGTTTAGCTGCAACAATGCTATAGATCACCAATTCAAGCTGAAGCATTTTCTGAAGGCTTCCCCATTTCAATTGTAAGTAGAGTTAATCCCTTATACTTGGTTCACTATTTCTTTCTTTGTTTTCACACGCACATACACGTACGATTGTGAACTAAACTAACAAAATCTGGTTTGGAAAAATTGACAGATTGAGAAGCATGGCAGCTACGTCTAGTACTGCAATTGTTCCTCAAATCCTCGACGGAAAACACGATTATAAGGATTGGAGTGTCCTCGTCAAAACCTATCTGCTCTCTAAAGATCTTTGGGACGTTGTTGAAACAGCCAGTGAACCCCCTGAACAGGAAGGTGTTTGGGAATTGAAGTTTAAGGCTTGGAGGAAGGTTAATGCCGAAGCTTTGCATGCAATCCAACTTTCTTGCGGGCCGCGTACTTTTCCTTTGATCCGTGACAAAACCACCGCCAAAGCCGCTTGGGATACTTTGGAAGCACAGTTCAACCGAGAAGAAAGCTCAGGTATACATTCATAACATCGTATTTCCCTATATATATATATATATTTCATTTGTAACTCAACATAGTTTCATCTCTTCTCAATACTTAATACGACCAGATCTTTAGTAGAAGTCAATAGTAGTAATAAACCGTAGAACTTGCCACGCCCATATATATATATATATATGAGAGAGAGAGAGAGAGAGAGAGGGCGCATCTGCATTACAAAAAAGAAAAAAAGGTTTGACATAAGTTTTAAAGGAAAAATAACTTCAAAAGTTTGCATTTTAACCAAAAGCCACCCTATAATTTTATTTAATGATAAGGACCAAAAAAAAAAAACAAAACAAAAAATAACCTCACAAAAGAACGTGCATTGCAAATTATGTAAACTTACCATATATATTGCAGCAGCCCTCACTTATTATTATTATTTTCTTTAGTAGCTTCAAACCTAGCCTTGTAGCCCCACGTGCCTCCTTTCTCTTTCTTTAGTTCATGTTTAAGAGCTTTAATGATGATAATTAGTACTTTCAATGCTCCCCTAATATTCCCGCTCTCGCCATTTTCAAAGAAAATGTAATAAACTATCTCCCATAATAATTTTATTTGATGATCTTTGTGAGAATGGAATAGGCTCTCATCTTTCCTAAAATTAGAGAAAGACCTACTCTCTTTAGACTTAAATGATTAATTGCTTTGGATGACACTTCCTGAAGAGATTTGATCATCATAATACTTTTGACGACAGTCTCGTGTATCAAACAATTATAATGTTCATGACTCATCCATTAATCAGTATAACAACTAATCAGAAAACACAACTAATCATTTGTATCTAGTTAATATTGACGACATGCCTTTTCCAAGTTTATTTTTCAAACCATTGGCTACTAATTTATGAAATAGTGATAGTACTAGTTTACGAATTAGTGATAGTAATAGTGTTTGGTTTAAGAAATTGTCAATGATTAGTTTACGAAATTGTGATAGTATTAGTGTTCAATTTAAGAAATAGTCAGTATTCAGTTTATGAAATAGTCAGTGTTCAGTTTAAGATATAATGATAGTACTAGTATTCGGTTTAAGAGTTAGTCATTATTTGGTTTGAGAAATAGTTAGTGTTAAGTTCTAAATATAATCAGTGTTCGATTCTAAAAATAATTAATGTTCAGTTGCAAAAATAACTAGTGTTAACATGGACATGACATAAATTTAAAAAATTGTCCAATCTAAAGATAAAATCAGTATTTCAAAATTAAAATAAGCATTGTTTATTAGGGCTGGTTCGGTATGGGATACTGAACCGAAACCATTGTCTCAATTCCCAAATCGAAATTTCAAGATTCCCAATTTCAAGACCGATCCCAAACCAAATTTTCGGGATTTCGGGACAAATCGGGAATCCCAAAATAATTTTGGGATACTGAACCGAAACCCTTAATCATAGAATACAAGCTGGATGGATGAAGGGGCAGAGTGCACCCGGCGTGTTGGATGAAGGGGCAAAGACTTAGAGTATTTGGATCTAACGGAAGATATGACACAGGACCGAGCGCAATGTCGTTCTAGGATTCATATAGCCAACGCACTTAGTGGGAAAAAGGCTTTGTTGTTGGGCTATAATAACTTCTTGTGCATTGTGCAGTGTGGTTTAGGGTTTAGGGCTATAATAACTTGATGTGCACTGTGCACTGTGCAGAAAAGCCAATTTGCATATCTATTGTTCCCAAGCATGAATCAAGTGATCAAGTCATTTTGTGTAGAAATAAAACCAAACAAAAATCCTTGCATATATTTGCCTATTCTAGTACACATGCATGCAACAAAAATAAATTAGTAACAAATCCAAAATGAAAGACCTCATAGTGTCAATTGGAGTGGAGTGGTGCAGTCAGTGCTATACTTCAACCACGGTGCTCCTAAAGAGAGGACAACACAAACTTTAATGAACAAGACGTGTATGCCATAAGCTTTAATGAATAGGACGTGCATGTGAACAGAAAAATGAGAACACAATTAATGAGAACAGGACGTACATGCTTCTGATGTACTATATTTATAATCAGATTTTATTGTGTAGTGTAGCCTTAACTCAAAGATGAATAAGTAATAAAAGTTAATTGCTCAACCCAAAACCGATAAATGGTTTTGGCCCTTCCTCCCCACCCTGCCACATATTTCATTACAAACCCCCCAATACTTTTAGCCCTCTCCTCCTACTAACTTCTAAAAGGCTTCACGCTAGATAACAAGGTAAAATCACAAAACAACAAAAACCCACCAGCAAAACGTAAATGCAGACACTACCATCACAAAATTCACGTTTCACAAGCTCAAAAAATGGTTTGAAAATTGAAACTTTTGAAAGGAAAAACAATGAGGACGAAAGCAAAAACTATTAACACTAATCTAAGAATTAGCAAAGAAGAAGAAGTAATATTGTAGAAAGACTTCAAGAGAAAGAGAGAGACTTTAGAGCTAGAAAGATTGAATCTGATTTCTATATTTGCAGAATGAATTGTTACACATCACAGAGAGTTGTTATCTATTTATACATGTTTGCTTTACTTCACTCGCTAACAACTTAACAACCACCCTTATCTTTTTACAAACCTAACTGCCTGTCTAACAACCCTGCTGACATGTACATAGTTGATGTGGATTGCCTTGCGGATGTGTATGTTGCACTGCTGATGTGTATATCAGTCAACATCCCCCCTCAATCTCAACTGGGTTTCCAAGTTTGAGATTGAAAGAATGCTTGAGAAATGATGGACTATGCAACCCTTTTGTCAAAATATCAGCAGTTTGATCCTCCGTGGACAAGTATTGAACTTGAAGATCTCATTTTTGAACTCTTTTACGAACAAAATGATAATTTGTGTCTAGGTGCTTAGTCCGAGAGTGAAACACCGGATTTGCACTTAGAGCAATCGCAGATTTGTTATCACAGTATATCACTGGAGAAACATTTAACGCTACAGCTATTTCTCTCAAGATGTTCCTTATCCAAGCTATATTAGTAGCTGTATGAGCTAATGCTTTATACTCAGCTTCTGTAGAACTACGAGACACTGAATCTTGTTTCTTTGATTGCCAAGAAACTGGATTGTCACTAATGTAAACAACATATCCAGTCACGGACCTCATTGTATTTAAATCAACAGCCATATCTGCATCACTGAATGCAGTAATTCCAACTGTTGTATTGGCTGTAAAAGTAAGGCCATGTTGCATTGTGCCTTTCAGAAACCGCAATATCCTTTTAATAGCCCCAAAATGTACCTCAGTCGGTGTGGCCATAAATTGACACACAGTATTCACTGCGTATGCAATATCTGGTCTTGTAAATGTGAGGTATTGTAGGATCCAACAAGACTTCTATACAAACTAGGATCTGACAGTACACTTCCTTCACTAACAAGCATTGGATTATGAGGTTTACATGGTGTCGATGTTGGTTTACATGAGTCCATCCCAGCTTTGTGGAGAAGATCTTTCACATATTTAGACTGATTAACACAAATATCTCCATTTTGCTTATAAGTGATTTGCAAGCCAAGAAAATATGTTAACCTGCCCATATCCTTAAGCTCAAATACCTCAGACAACTCTGTGATAACCGTTTGAACATGACTAGAATTGGAACCAATAAGAATAATGTCATCTACATAGAGGAGTAGTATGACAATATCATTGTCCCATTGTTTGACAAATTAGACTGGAATCAGAAACCCCCATTGCTGGTAGATAGCTTGTGAACTTAGAGTTCCAAGCTCTTGGTGCCTATTTGAGACCATATCAATGTTTTAAAGAACTCGCCTCGGGGCGCGCCTAGGGCGCCCTTGAGGCTGGGCGCCATGACAAACGCCTCAGTTTTGCTAGAGTGGGCGAAAGGCTTTGCCGGAGCCGCCTAGGCGCTGCCTCAGCCACCTAGGCGCCGCCCAGTGGGTTTTTTTTTTTTTTTTTTTTACTCCCAAACCCAAATTTTGGGCAAGATTTTATATAATTGATGTGTGTGTTGTCTACGTGCATTGTTATATGTGTGTTCATTATGCTTTTCATCCTCTATTTTATACATATATAATATAATATATGTATATATATTATATTATATATATATTTATAATATATGTGTGTGCTTAGGTGATTATTGATTAATAATCTTTCTCTTTTTAATATAATATATGTGTATGCTCAGTGTATATATTAAAAAATTTAGGTCCCGTGAGGCTTCGCCTCATGCCTCACGCCTTACGCCTAGGCCAGGCTTCCCCTTGGATGCCTCGCCCACGCCTCACGCTTTTAATACATTGGACCATATAAGGATTTAATTAATTTGCAGACGTGTGTTGGCTTAGTCATATCCACAAAACCCTGAGGTTGTTTCATGTATATATCCTCTTGCAAATCACCATGTAAAAATGCATTCTTAATATCGAGTTGTCTCAATTCCCAGTGATTAATTACAGCTAATACCAAAACAATCCGAACTGTGGTATGTCTCGCCACTGGACTAAATGTTTCTGAATAATCAACACCTTACTCCTAGGAAAAACCTTTAGCCACTAGCCTTGCTTTGTACCTGGAAACTGTGCCATCTGGATTCTTTTTTATTTTATATACCCATTTGCTGCCAATAGTAGACCTGTCATTTGATGGTGGAACCAACTCCCAAGTTCCTTGAGCCCGAATAGAGTTATACTCTTCTTGCATTGCATTTTTCCATTGTGGCAGTGTAGCAGCTTTCCTGAATGTTGATGGTTCAGCAACATCACTATTAGTAACCAAGAAAGAAAAACCTCCACCAAAATGTGAATCATCAGTTAATTGGAGTGATTGAAGTTCTGGCAATGTAGCTAAATATCCCTTATAACTCCTTTGTGGTATTGTTCTACTCTTCAACCTAGTAATCTTTTGATGAACAGAAGCCTGACTTGATTCACCAATATTAGATGATATAGAAGATGAGAAAGGTAAAATTACCTCAAGCTGTGTGTCATTGTGGATAGGCAACATCCGTGGTACACCAATAGAGCTAGGAATGATGGGAAAGGAATCTGGAGTTAATGATATACCCTGTGACAGTGATGTGGATTCTGAAACTGATGCTCCATTCAATGAATTGGATCTGTTAGCAGAATGAACACTATGATCTGATATAGAAAGTTACACATCATGTGCAACCTCACTATTATTGTCCCTATGAATATTCTGACCTGCTGTAACATTCTCAATAGGAACCTGGATTACAATAGGTCTTTGAGTAGTACATGAGGTCTTTGAGCTATCACTGAACTTAGAACTGTGCATGATTCTATATGGAAATACTGACTCATCATGAATTACATGTCGTGATAAAATCATTTTCCTGGTTTCAATATTGTAACATACAACCACCTTATACCCCAGAGCATAACCAAGAAAAACACATTGAACAAACTTTGCCTGCAGCTTATTGGCATTATAAGGCCTAAGAAATGGATATATTGCAGTTCCAAATACTTTTAAACTTTGAATATCAGGAACCTTGTCAAACACCATTTGATATGGAGACTTCATTTGTAACACTTTGCTTGGCATTCTATTGATTAAAAATGCTCCATATGAACATCATGATACCAGAAAGATGGAGACAAATTTGCTTCAGACATTAAAGTCAATGCTGTTTCTATCAAATGTCTGTGTTTCTCTCAGAAATGCCATTCTGTTGAGGAGTCTATGAACAATCCATTTTGATTCCAGAAATTAACAAACACTTTACTCATATACTCTCCTCATCCATCAGTTTGCAAACATTTAATCTCAGTGTTGAATTGATTGGATACAAAAGCACGGAACTTTAGAAATGCAGAAAATGCTTCAGATTTATTGACTAAAGGAAATATCTACAAGAACCTTGAATAGTCATCAATAAAACTATGTAATATCTACATCCTTCAATTGATACTTTTGGAGAAAGCCCCCATATATCTGAATGTAATCTTTCAAACATAAACGTAGAACTACTTTGTTTTACAGGAAAAGACTGCCTACAAATTTTACTTGAAATGCATGAAGTACACATTGACTGAAATGAATCTATACTAACTTGTACTTTTGCTACTTTCAACATCTTTGTCAATACCGCTTCAGAAGGATGTCCCACCTCTTATGCCAAATTGCAGTCTTGATCATCTTTCCCACAAAGCCAACTGTCACATCTTGTGTTCCTTTATTCACATAGCAAGACCTTGAAAACACTGTCACATGTATTGTAAAGAGTTCCCCATCACTCCTTCCTTGGTAGAGTACCACATTGGTTGCCTTGTCTTGTATGAAAAACACAGTATCATCACATATAAACTAGCAGCCATTATCATGACATAATTTCTTTACTGACAAAAGATTTACAGTAATATGTGGGACGTGCAAAACATTTTTTAAGAATAGACAATGATCTGGGGTAATAAGATTAGTGGAACCAATATGTTTCACATCCAAACCTTGACCATTTCCAATGACTATCTTCTCATCTCCATTGTATGCAGTAACTTGGTTCATATTATTGAGATTTGCTATCATATGATGTGTAGCTCTAGTGTCGAGCACCCATGTTTTAGCAGCAAAAAACCCTTGTGGTTGAGACTCATTTAGTGCTAGAGTGAAACTAGATGGACCTTGTGCAGATAAGGCAGTGAGTGATGGAGGTGGTGGAGCCCCTTGATATGCATAATTGTTCTTGTGAAAACACTCCAATGCAGTATGACCCTTCTTTCCACAAATCTGACATACCAAGATTTGATATTGATTGGCATTTGTAATACTCCTGAAATGACAATTAAGTGCAGTGTGACCTCTCTTTGAGCATATTTGACATTCAGGGGTAATTGATGTTCTATAAGTAGTATTCCCATTCCAACTCTGCTAGTTTGAACTATTCTTTGATCCACCATTAAATGACTGACCATTAAAACTTGACTGAGAATTCTGCCTTGATCAGAAAAAGTGTTATTCGGCCCCTTATTCTTGTTGCCAAAGTAAGGTTTTGAAGCATTGTTTCCATAAGAATTCCTGTTAGAGTTGAATGACCCTCGATTCTGAGAAGAATTAAATGTCCTCTGATTACTGTCAGTAAACCCATAGCCTCCTTGATAGTCATTAACCCCCATATTGGAACTTTCACCTCCTTGATAACCACTAGCCCCCCCATAGCTGAGCTTTCACCATGATAACTACCATTTGCCTGATAGGAACCAATATGGTCCCTTACCATTATCTTCATTCATATACATTGCTGCTATTGAACCTGTAAGAGCTGAAACTTTGGATTCTAAAGTTCAGCACTAAGAAGCTGTGCACAAAAATCTTTCAAAGAAATCGGTGTATCTCTTGCCAAAATTACAGTTCTAATCATATCATATTCCTGTGGCAATCCAGTTAAAACAGCAATAACCAGATCATTTTCCGAAACCCTTTCTCCAGCAGAAATTAATTGACCTCGTATAGCCTTTAATTTCAACAAAAATTTATCAATTGAATCCCCCACTTTATGTGCAGTATGAGACTCAATCTTTAAGTGATTGATTCTTGAAACTGACATATGAATAACGATCTTGTAAAGCACTCCAAGCTTCATGCGATGTTTTACAGCAATAACATGCTCCATTGCGTGATCAGATAAAGTGGCAATAAGCAAACTAAGCCATATCCTTTTTCACCCAATTCTTATAAGCAGTAGTGATCTCTCTTGTCACACCAGTTTTAGTATGTATGACATATTTAGGGGGACATGGGTTGTAAAGAAATGTGGCAAATCATACCCACGCAAAACTAACTAAAATTGAAAATTTCACTTAACAAAATTATCATCTTGCAACTTCACAGTAAGCATTCCCAAAAGATTTTCGATCTTCACAGATTCGATGGTATTTATCAGACATATTGACAATCAAGATTTCAAGAATTTATCAAACAAACAGATCAATTCAAACTACTATATTTGGCAATCGGCCTTTAACAGAGGAAATATAGCAGAATATTGCAAGATTCAATCACTCCAGCAATCGGCCTTTAAGGAGGAAAGAATATCCAAATCAGGAAGAAAATGGCAATCGGCCTTTGTAAACATTCATTACGACGGAATAACTTCAACTGGCTATCGGCCTTGTAAAGCAAAGAAAAGCACAAAAAAGAACTCACTGAGACAAAATAACAAACACCTGGCGTGCACTGATCTTCCTTTCCCAAGAAACTCTATAGACAAGCACGAACACCTTTCCCAACAGACCGAAGTTTTTCAGAGATCAACAATCTTTCAGAAGTACTGCAGCGGAAACCAAACAATCATCAATGGCGATGATACCATATTAACACTAATCTAAGAATTAGCAAAGAAGAAGAAGTAATATTGCAGAAAGACTTCAAGAGAAAAAGAGAGACTTTAGAGCTAGAAAGATTGAATCTGATTTCTATATCTGCAGAATGAATTGTTACACATCACAGAGAGTTGTTATCTATTTATACATGCTTGCTTTACTTCACTCGCAAGCTCCCTAACAACCTAACAACCACCCTCATCTTTTTACAATCCTAACTGCCTGTCTAACAACCCTGCTGACATGTACATAGTTGATGTGGATTGCCTTGCTGATGTGTATATTGCACTGCTGATGTGTATATCAGTCAACAAAAACAAACCTATTGTGTGAAAGCCTTGGGAATTCGCGTGGTGGTGTTAAATAGGCCCTTCCTCCCCACCCTGCCATAACCGATAAATGGTTTCCACCCTAATTAACTGAAGGCATTTTACTTCGTTCACCTTTCACAAATTTAACAACAAATGAACAAAACATCCCCAACAAAAGTAATCAAAATTACCAATAAGAATCATATAAATGGACCAACCAAGGTTTGCCAACGAAAATAGAGATATTTTTTTGTAACAAATTACACACCCTCCTCCAATCCCCGAATTAATCAAGCATTTGTTCTATAAAAAATGTTATGAGTCGATTGAAACAAGAAGAAATCTGAACAAAAAATGATTGTTTAATTCAATCCATTAACAAACCAGCCTACAGAAAGCTACAAACAAATTGAAAACACAAAATATAAAAACAAAATACTAACACTAGGGTTTCAGCCCCTAAATGTCAACCCCTAAATTTCAAGTTCAAGTGTTCAACCAGTAAGGTATATTTCTTCAACCCCTAAACCCTAATCTAGAATTCCAACCTTAAATTAAATTTCACAAACCCTAATCTAGAATTCACACATTATATGATTGTTCCCCATGTTTTCATTATGTTCTAATACTTTATAGTTTTTTTATTAGCACCCCACATAAAATTGAATACACCCCATATTAAAATTTAATATTAACTAACTTACATGCCCTAATATGCAATGACTATTTTGACCTCATAAGGTTATGAAATTTTTTAAAAGAATTCTAAATACACCCCAAAATCACACATTTCAAGATTATTTATCTTCTTCAACTCTCAAAACTATTTTCATTCTTGAATTTAATATAAAGGGTGGAACTGTCAAGAATAAATGGACATGCTTTCAAAGTTTTAATCTCAAACCTTGATATCAAATTCAAGAGTTAGTGACCATGAAGCCTTGACCATCTGGTAACCCAGAGAACAAGACACTCTTGACAGATGAGATCCAGCTGCGTGAGAATCAAGCTTTCTTCGTTGCTGTAAGGAGGGGCGATTGGCATAAAACGAAGGAATTTCTTACCCTGCACCCCAATGCAATAAGAGCAACGGATAAATGGGGGACAGCTCTTCACAGCGCAGCAAGATTCGGGCATGAGCAAATTGTGGAAGAGCTGGTGCAGTTGATGACGGAGGAAGACTTGGAAATAAAAGATGAAAATGGTTGGACCGCCCTTGCTTATGCTGCTAGAGACAACGTCAAGATGGTTGAATGCATGGTTACGAAGAACAAGAAACTACTCGGTATTTCCGTAGAGTCCCTCCAAAAGACTCCGATTCTCGTGGCTGCTTTGCTTGACCAATGGGTTATAGTTCGGTACCTCTACTCTTGCACTCCACTCGAAGATCTAATGCCAGATAAAGGCCCTTACGGCTCTGAACTTGTTTGCAATTGTCTTTATGCCAAACAATTTGGTAATGAAACTACTCTTAACAGAATCTAATAATTTTCTGCGCTATATATATATATATATATGGTCAACAGTTCGGCACTATATATACATACACACACATATACATATATAATAATTGGTCTAAATACATACGTACAGATATTGCATGGGAGTTACTTCAACATTGTCCACGCTTGGCATGTGCTAAAGGCATCGGAAGATCCCCTATATCTTCATTTGCTATTGTGGCCTCTGCATTCCCAAGTGGGGCTTCGCTCAAATTCTGGCAATGGTGGATTTATAACTGTAAGCAGTCTTTTCTTTTTCTCTTACTACCATCAAATTTATATGTGGCATTTACAAATGTAACCTTCCACATAAATGAGTTTCATACGGTGGTCTTCCTAATATTTTTCTTAAATCATTTTACAAATGGGTACTACCATAATGCTATGTTTTCGTACACAAAATTTGTTATATCACATGACAGTGTTGTAAAAGAAAATTGGTCTTATATCATAGACATTTTCTACAAGAAGTATTTTGAATGAAGAAGTCCTATTTCTTGGTAGGTATACAAATAGAGCCTTCTAGTTCCGTCATCAGTGATTTTCGTATAAATGTTCAAAATAAAGAAAATGAACAAGGTGATCAAAGGAATAGCACAGGTATGTGGCATCTGAAAACTCTTACCATGATTTGATATGTTGAAGTCCCTTATCTTATCTTATGTTCAGCGGGGTACACGGTTGGTCTTAGGATAGATACTTACATTTTAATATGTTATAAGAGTAAGTTATTCACGTTTTGAGCTGAACAACTCACGCGCCACATCACTCAATATATATTGTCTATACGTAAAGCTTAAATGATGACACACATTAGAAGGTATGTTGAGAGTATGAAATCTCATCTAAATCTCACATCGGTAATGGAAAGTCTTGCGTAATAATTTAAATAACTATGTTCATCTCTTTCCTATTTCCAATTGGTTTAAAATGAATTTATTGACGAAAAAAAAGCTATAAAGGGTGGATAAAAATCTTTTTTTATTTATTGATTTATTGGATTCAAATTTATATGAAAATTTCATTCATTGGAATTTGGGACCAAATTTTTTATTGGGATCAAATCTTTCAAGGATTTGTATTGACTGGGTTTAGATATTGACGGACCCTATTATATTTGGAAAGGGAATTATTATTATCATTTAAAATTTTTTATTCTGCATTTTAAATTTTTTATAATTCATTAGAAAAATATACTTATGAAGAGTGTAAATTGATGTTTTTGAAATACTGATAACAGTTCCTTTTGGAAATTGCAGTTCAAATGGGCTAGCTTCCAAAATATATGGTTTCATATAAAATTTCTCTAAAATAAATAAGAATTGCATTTTATTTTTCTTTGCTTATGCCATATTCCATCTAATCAGCATATAAAGAAATTTTGGCAGCAAAATCTGATTTTATATTTGTGTTGCAGGCTTGGGTTTCCTGCAAGGACTTCCATCGAGGCTTTTAGAGTTTTTGGGTAAGTGGATATTGACTTTTTTTTGTTCTTTTAAGGAAAATAATAACACATAGTTAACTTCTAACACACCTCTATTGAATCCAATTTGTTGATTTTGTTTTATTTATCAAATCCTCTATTGAATTCAATTTGCCGATGGTTATAAATTAAGAGAAGTTTGTGAGAAACTAAAAATTGTGTATGAAAATCAGCTTGCATTTTCCATTTGTTTAAACTAATAATTTATTTAATCTATCTTTTTATTTCGTAAAAATGTGGTTGTGAGTTACATTGTTTTGAATGTTCACGTAGGAATCAACCACATTCATGAGCTGAAATTGACCCATGTTCGGTCACGTCAAATTTTGGACTACATGTGTGACGTGATAAAAGATTTAAATGATAAAGAAATGGAGGATGGCTATATATATGATGCAATATACAAAGCTGTTGAAAATGGGATTGTTGAGCTCGTTACTTCTTTACATAAAGCCAGACCAGATCTGTTGTTGAGATCTTATGGAAGTGGAAAGAACTTATTTCATTATGCTGTTGAATGCCGTCAAGAAAAAGTTTATAGCCTTGTATACGGAATTCGTCGAAGAAATCTCCTTACGATTTTCAAAGATGATTCCGACAACGTCATGCTACATTGTGCGGGGATGTTATCTCCATTGGCAAAGGAAAAGCTTGATGGTATTGCAGGTGCAGCCTTGCAAATGCAGAGAGAAAGACAATGGTTCAAGGTTAGAATTATTTTATATTATTCTTCTACGCTTAATTACATCTATGACCCCTGAAATTTATTCCGAATTCTTAAACCCATGAAATTCAAATTGTCACTTAATGCTTTGAAATTTAACTTCTTTCTCACTTTGTCCCATGCCGATTCCGCCCAAGAATAATATAAATTGTCATATCCCAGACTAGCTCCACCGTAGCACGATATTGTCCGCTTTGGGTTCGGCCCTCACGGTTTTGTTTCTGAGAACTCACACGAGAACTTCCAAGTGGGTCAACCATCTTGGGATTGCTTTCGCCCGAACTCGCTTAATTTCAAAGTTCCCACGGAATTTGAAGCTAGTGAGTTCTTAAAAAGCTTCGTGCTATATGGAGGGAAGCATGTACATATAAGGCGCATCACCCCCTCTCCGTTGATCGATATGAGATATTACATAAATTCTACCTCATTATATGCTTAAGCTCAAACTAACGCATCATTTTTTTCTTTTCTAATTCTGAAAGAACACGATCAACTAATATCACTACGGTGCATAATTTTTTGTTCAATGAAATGCAGGAGGTAGAGAGTATTCATTTCCAACTCTCGGGAGCCTCAACTGAAAATAGAGATGGTTTGACACCCTCTAAATTATTTACCAAGAACCACAAGAAATTGCATAAGGAAGGAGAAAAGTGGATGAAGGGAACAGCAAGTTCTTGTACAGTTGTTAGTGCCCTCATTATTACAATCATGTTTGCTGTAGCATTCACAGTTCCTGGTGGAAACAACCAAGAAACAGGGTTTCCCATATTTTTAAATGAAAAACTATATATGGTTTTTATAATTTCAGATGTAATTTCGCTCTTTTCTTCCACATCTTCAGCGTTAATGTTTCTGGGCATCCTTACATCGCGTTATGCTGAAGATGATTTTCTCAAATCCTTACCCACAAAGATGATAATAGGCCTTTCCACCCTCTTCATCTCCATTGCTACCATGGTGGTTGCCTTTTCTTCTGCCCTATTCATCATGTTTCGGGACAAACCGTGGATTACTTATCCAATCATTCTCCTTGCTGGTGTTCCCGTCATTTTATTTATTTGGATGCAATTTCCCCTTCTCGTTGACATTTTCGTGTCTACTTATGGTGGAGGAATATTCAATAGGAAAGTCAAACGCTGGATGTAAATTCTTGATGGTGTATGTGATATATTAATTGTGTAAGTTGTAGTAATGTTTATCACTTCTAAGAAAGCTTGTATGCATTGTACACGCTATACAAGTGTTTGGTTCCTATAATAAAAACCCCATTGCTCAATCTTTTGTTTTTTTTATTTTCGTGTCTACTTCTGCTGATTGTTACAAGGGTTTGGCTAGCCTGGGAAATTACTGGATCCTCACTTACAGATAGGTTTAATGTTGGTGTTTTTGAGACTTGTAGAAATGGCGGTGCAATTGTGAGTGAAACTTAACCGGAGATAATTTAAAGCGTTTGAGTTTGTCATTGAATTGGTCATGGATGGTTATTCTTCCAAATCACTGTTTTAAAAATCCCCGCCTAGCGCCGCATAGGTCCCGCCTAGGCGCTAGGCCCCAACCCACCGCCCCGATTAATGCTAAGGGCGCCTAAACCCGCTGAGGCACCACCTAGAACAGCTAGGCACCCGCCTAGACCGCCTAAGAACCCGCCTAGATCGCCTAGGCACCCGACTAGACTGCCTAGACCTGGCTAAACACTCGCCTAGGTCGCAACTCACTTAGACAGAAAATAGATAACTTTCATTTTGCATGTTGTTTTTTTTCAATAAATTGTAAGAGACTTGTTGCATACTTAAATGAACAAACATTATCTCCTTATTTCACATGTTTTCATTATGTTTCAATACTTCATAATATATATGCATTCTATTTTGTAGTTTATGATGAAATTATATATATTTCAAGTATAAGCAGATACTTATTTACACGAAATATGATTGATTTATTTAAATCCGCCTAGTCCGCCTAGGCGCCCGCCTAGTCCGTCTAGGCGCTAGGCCCCAGCCTGCCGCCCAACTAACGCCTAGCGAATTTTAGAACCTTGTTCCAAATACAGCGGAACTGAATAGTATAGAAACACAATAGTCTTCTTTGTGGAAAGCTTTTGGTAGTCGTAGATTGGCTAAACTCTGCTGTGTTCAGACTTGTTGATAAATATGGTAGTTATTGAACCCTTTTGGCTTTTTTTCTATGGGTATACTATTCACACACTCATTTTTATTTTTCACACGCTCTCTTAATTTCTAGCCATCAGATTTAATAAATTGAAAAATATCAAATGGTGTGTAGATAACACATCTCTTCTTATAACATTCACAATTGTTTGCTGTGCATATATTTTGCCCAAGGTTTCTGACATCAACGGACACTTTCTCCAAATGTGTTATCTTCTGCAATAAAAACACGTTAGTGTTGGGGGCGAAGGTTACCCAAGATGTTCTCGCTGCCATGCTAGCAACTTTCACTGTTCCTCTATCCAATCGCCCAAACCAAAATTCAGTTTCCACAAGAGAAGTGTTATTGACACTCCAAAAATCTAATATTACACTCCTCACAAGTGTATTTTTCTTTCTAAATATAGAAAGTTTGGAGTGTTGAATGAGGAATTTGGAGTGCCAATAACAATTCCCTTCCACAATTCGTGGAAATTCAAAATCCAACCAAAAGGGAAGAGCCTTTTCTTAGCTTTTGTACTCCAGCCATTTGGATCCTCTGCAATATATTACACATGTCAATCCATAATGTTTTCCACGCAGTATATTACATTTTTCTCGACTTATTTTCATGTTTTATGAACGGATTTGGATCCTCTGCAAGCTTGATTATAATACAAAAGTATGACAAATAGGTAACTGAAACACGAATTGAATTCATCATTTTCTATGTAACGGAAATGGATATGAAGACTTTCAATATAATTATAATGTTTAGTTGCAGGCATTCTATAATTACTAACAAATCAAATGATGGGAAAAGAAGAAAAACGGATCGTAAATGATGATTATTATCCCATTGACACGAAAGAAAGAACAAGACTACAAAAATTGAGCAAAATTATCATTGTTACGTGAAGGGAGTTAAGTACAAAAGTCAATCTTACATCAAACAAGCACTTTCTCCTTCTCTTGACAAATAGATATATTATCCATGAAGGTGATTCGAACTCGGTGCAAGGGTCTGGACGCGTACATTATCCAATTGGCCTCACTCGCCATATTTATGACTGGTCAATCTTACATCCAACAAGATAACAAATAATGTATCTTTCATCAACCAATAATTGCCTCTCTAATCATTAGGACCAATTGAACAACGTGAACTGTCACATATTTGACTCACAAATTGTTAGAGATTATATCTAGACTCGGCATTTATAAGTGGTTTTTAGCACAATTTTGTTGGTTTAAAGATAATGCAAGTGTCAAGTACTCACATCTGCCAAGTCCTTCATCCTCGGTGTTGGATCAAAAACGCTTCAGACAAATGCTCCTAAGATTGATGGGTCCTTCATTAGCTGTATATGAAAATTCTCCAGTACCACACTCAAAGAGAGCTGGATAAGAATAATTCTCATTTCGAATTCGCTCAGGCGACATGTAAGTGACCGTCCCAACAAATGTCGCAAACTCGTAATTACATTGCTAGATTTGTTAATACCAAAAGACCACTTTTAATATCTATGCGTCAAATGTAACATGAAAGGAGACGTCACCAGTAGTGGAAATGAATGCACTTAAGAAATCAGTGATGAATCATGACGATTAAACCAAAGTGCAAAGATGCAACAAGTATCACGAACCGTTGCCATTGAATTCTCTAAGCCAGCACTTAATAGCAAAATCTGTTACTTTTGGCTCACTCTTGAGATTTACAAGCAAATTGGCAGGCTTTATGCCTTCCTGCGTGCAGGTAGCTCAGTCCCTTCCACATTGAAAACATAAAAATAAGAAGCTTAGACACCATGCAAACGCACAATATAGCTGAAACAGAGTGGGAATATTCTTACATGTAGAAGCTTTTGAAACACAGAGAAAGGAGAGTTTCAGGTTTTCTTTTCTTCAATCTTAAGACATCCGCCAATGATCCTCCATCGAAATATTTGACCAGAATCCGGTGTATAGAATGCGGCATGAAGTTCTACAAGACCTTAGTAACAAGTTTGTTCTCACAGTGTCAGTATCTCAGTAAGCAGCTATTGCCTTTTCTCCTATCATGCAACAAACAACGCTATGTTTCAAGTCCCACGCTCAAAATTTCTGGGGTTTTTTCCGCAGCATTTCCTTTCCGGTCACTAATCACTAGCATAAAGTTCCTAAATTTGGAATTTACACGGGAAAACCTCTACTTCCAGTCTAACGCCGGAGGGTACCCAAAAAACTAACTCTTTGAAGTGGCCCAATTACACCTATTATGTCCAAACACTAGATATGCTCATACACAAACACCCCTTTTCCTCCTCACTGTCAACCCATCTCTTCTCCGTTTGCTTTTATCGTTTCTCTCCGACGACCCCTACCCTAATTCTTTTTATTTTCCAGCAACCACCTCTAATCCCTCACTTCTCCAGCAACCGCCTCCGATTCTAATTTTTCAGGCGACTGCGAATAGACAGCCTCCCGCGATCGACGCCCTTGATTTACTCAATCTTTTGTTGTGTGGTCATAATCCCGATCTTCCAGCCATGGTCAGAAAACTGCAGTGGTGGAGGCGTTGGGGTCCTAGGGATGAAGATGGGGATGTTTGGATGAGTTATTAGCGTTGTTTGGTTCTGTGTTTTATATAACTTAAACTTTAACAGGTGTCTTATTTACATTGGGCCACTTCAAAGAGTCAGTGTTTTGTGTACTCTCCCGTGAGTACCCAAGCATTGGCCATGTTAACTTTTTTTTTAATTAATTGAAAGCATTAATTACATTAAAAGTTTTAATCAAGATTGTGAGCTCCGTTTTTACTCAAATTGCAATTTTTTTTATGTTAACTTTTTTTTTAATTAATTAAAAACATTAGAAGGGTTAATCAAGATTGTGGTTCTCCTTTTTCATTCAAGGTTGTCCCTATACATTGTCTATATGTAAGTACATACATTATGTATCCAATGAGTCCTATACTTAAGGAACTCACTTTCCAATTTACTGGAGATTCATTTTGTCTCTATATTTGTTTTATACCCATTTTATACGATAGTTGTCCCTATTGAGGGACTCTACTGGAATGCTCTAATAAGCACATGTAAAGTCTATTTTTTTTCTTTTCAATATGAGATTCATACTCAACATAACTTAGAGAGTGAGAAAGCTATGGTCTTGGATCATATATTTATGAATGTGACTGAAGGTGGAAACTGGAACGAAAGTCTTGGATTGAAACACCATGGCCATGTAATTAGAGTTTACATGGATGATAGCATGAACCAATAGATTTACATCGAAATAATTGGCAAAGAAGGGACATACGTACGGCCAGCGCAATGCAATGTTCCAAGTCCAAGTCTTGAGCTGCAAGAAAAAGTGATTGTGCCGTTGGCGTCCAATATAGAAATGTATTAATGCTGTATATTTAGAGCGATAGCCTTCACTGCCCAAACTATAAGAATTTCGTTCCCTACAACTTGTCCTCAAAATAGTAGAAGAGATGTTTCATGACTTTTAGTAAACTGAATTTTCACCCTTAGATATCTTTTTTTGTGACAAGATCAATCCCTTAGAACAATTGCAAATGAAACATTTAATTAAAATTTTAACAAAAAATTAATGAAGATAATACATTCACAATAAAACATGAGCATGATTTTATGTTTTTGTAGTATTTGCTAACATAGTTAATATTTCAGGTAGTATTTGTGCAATTTTTTCCTAAATTAAATAAAAAGAATCATGCAAGGTCAAATAACCAATACGATCTCAACATAAATCGAATTAACAGTTGTAATCGATCGATTATATATATCAAACAAATCGATGGGTTTGACAATCGGAGGGTTTTGGTTGATTGCCCAAACGTTTCTTCATTCAGTTTCGATGCCAGTTGGTTTGACAAGTTTGTGGTGAAGAATGCTTCGTCCCCGTATGAGATTCGTGCTGGCTGATACTGAGCTCCGAAAGCAGTGGTTTAAGGTAATTTTCTTGATTTGTGCTCTAATGAAGTATTATTTTACTGATTTGATTATTTCTTGAGCAATGTGGCAATAATGCCAAAGACTTGAGCCGTATGTAGCAGCTTGGTTGGTATTCTGATTACATAGATTTTGGTGTTTTCGGACTTGAAATACAGCCGTGTATTTTGATATATACTAAAAATTAGAAGTCTACTCGCGAAAGTCTAAGTCAATGCCACGTACAATATTTGTTAAAGACATATTTAAGGAACTGTTATTAGTATTTTAAAAATCTCATTCTACACTCCCCACAAGTGTATTTTTCTTTTAAATTATAGAAAGTTTGGAGTGCCAAATGAGATTTTTGGAGTGCTAATAACAATTTTCTATATTTATATACATTTTATTTTAGTTTGGAAGTCGACTTCCTTTTTTTTTCTTTCTTTATCATGTTGGGAGTATCACTGACTGTGACCTTGTGCAACTAGTTGTTGATTCGTTTTAAATAATCAACATTATTTCTTACAATGTCTTGGGCATATGAATAACAAAAAGAAAATGGTAATGATACAAGCTAATAGTAGTAATACTAATTAGTAAACAACTTGTGTATGATGTTTGCTTATAACCAAGTGGCATGAAGGGACAAATGTGTATGTTTCATGCATGACTTGGAATAGTATTAGTAAATGCATGATGTTTGCTTATAACCAAGTCGCATGAAGGGACAAATGTATATATTTCATGCATGACTTGGAATAGTATTAGTAAATACATGATGCTTGCTTATAACCAAGTGGTATGAAAGGACAAATGTATTTGTTTCATGCATGACTTGGAATACTATTAGTCGTAGGGAGATTTTGCATCAGTTTGTTTTTGTTTTTAATATGTATATATTAAGTTCTATTTTAATGGGATTGCTCACCACCCCTAAGTTGTGATAATGCCTTTATTTATAGTTGTTATGTGAGTTTAATTAAATTTTGAGATTGTGTTTATCCACTGCATACATTTCAATTTTTTTTAGTCGAGTGATAGCATTAGTAAGTTAGATATTAGATTAGTCACGGACATAATTCGAACACACGCCGTCATGCAAGAGCACAACACTTTTTCACCACTGTGGTAAAGGGTCACTTGCCAACAAGTTGATTGGCCTGTGTGACTTTACTAATACTATTCCAAGTCATGCATGAAACATACACATTTGTTCCTTCATGCCACTTGGTTATAAGCAAACATCCTGCACAAGTTGTTTACTAATTAGTATTACTCTTATTTAGCTTGTATCATGACTGTTTACTTTATGTTATTCATACACCCAAGACATTGTAAGAAATAATGTTGATTATTGAAACGAATCAACAACTAGTTGCACAGGGTCATAGTTAATGATACTCCCAACTTGATAAAGAAAGAAAGAAAAAAAAGTCGACTTCCAAACTAAAATAAAAAGTATATAAATATAGAAAATTGTTATTAGCACTCCAAAAAAGGGTTAAAAATATTCATTGATCTACCAAACGTTATAATGGATGTACCCATTTTTCTACCACAGATAGGAATATAGAGTCTAGAAGATTCTCATTTAATTGAAACATACCAAACTCATTAAACACTCTAACCAGAAGCTCATTTAATTGAAAAGAAAAAGGAATCAATACGTAAAAAGTGAACCAATCAATTGAACACATACCAATTATTAAGCTAATTAGTGCTCTAGAAATTTAGAGATGTCAAATGATGAAGAAAAGGAAGATGAAGAGGTTTGGATGACTACTGAGGAGTAGATGGGGGTGCAGAATGACAACCATGGGAGATGGAAGGATTTTTTAAAGAGAGAGAGAAGGGGATTTGCTCCATAGAGATGATGGATTGGTTAGGTTTTATTTTTTATTTTCAAGTAGATTGAGTTAGGTGTAAAAAGAAGTTTGATTGAGTTGAGTTTTAATAAGTAAGGGCGGTTTCGAAAATAACGTTGGGTGTAAATAGATAATAATAGATAAATCAAATACAATGTGGGTATAAAAAGTAAGCTAGGTTTATCTAGGGTTCATTTATAATATAACGCAATCTAAACACTTCAATTCTCTTACCCACTCATTGAGTCTAAAATCATTCACTAACTTGACTGTCGAAGATCATTTGGCCGGTACACCCCATGTTTTGGGCTTGCTCACAGTTAATTACTATTTTGCAGGTTGCTCGGATTTGTGCTCAACCACCACTCACGGCGGTGCTCAAGTTTGGTTCCAACAATCCTTATTTTTGTTGTAATTTCTTTCTCCAATGTTGTAAAATGACAAAATGCTCATGTTGAGCTAAGTGAAATCCTACGTGGATGTTTAAGCTTAGTTCATATTTTGTTTCCCTTCTTATTGTATTTGAGTAGTACTTGTTACTATTAACGTGTGGGCGTAAACAGAACCCAAATCGAACTAGTAAAAAAAAAAAGGTCTTTTGATATGGGTCCAATTTTATAAGTCTCTTTTGATATGGGTCCAATTTCAAAATGATGTTCATTAAAAGTTTAAGGGCAAAGTGGTAAATTCATACTCATAGCTATTCTACACGTCCTTCACGTGTGATGTTTTGTCTTCTAGGGAGGAGGCTTTTATATACAGAAACTTTCACCTTTGAGAATATCATTCCATCGGTACCTGTTGAGATAAAAAATCTGATAAGACAAATATGATGAGACTTAATAAAGCCTTGTATCAAAGTGTCTTGTCTTTATGTCTCCCTAAAACAAGGGATCATGTTTAGAGCTTAAATTAGGGCTTAAATTAGGGAGTAGTGTTGTAGTGTTTTTTTTTCTTTTTGCTCTTTATATTGCTTGTAAGCCGTGTGCTTCTAACACATATCAAATACAAAAAAGTACTCTTTACCATTCTTAATATGGTATCACAGAGCTAGGGAAATCCAAGTTCTTCCCGCTGCATTTTTTCTGCATTTTTTTCTTCTGTGTCGTTATTCTTTCATGGCTGGCGAACAGAGTTCGGATGGAAATAAGCCAGATATTTCCAGTCCTTATTTCATTCACCATTCCGATCATCCGGCGATGGTCCTCGTCTCCAAGTTTCTAAACGGAGACAACTACTCCACTTGGAGTCGTTCTGTGAAGCTTTCTCTAAGTGCCAAGAACAAGCTAGGTTATGTGGATGGGACACTGAAAGCTCCTGATGAAAACAAGAAACCAGATGACTTTGCTTCCTGGAAACGGTGCAACGACATGATCGTTTCTTGGATCTTGAATTCAGTTGACCAGACTATCCATGATAGCATTGTCTACTACACCACACCCCAAGCAATTTGGCAGGATCTTGAAGATCGTTTCAGCCAAGGTAATGCACCCAGAATTTATCAAATTCAACGAGATATAGCTTCTATTTCTCAGGACCAATTATCTGTTGCTGCTTATTATACCAAACTGAAAAGTTTATGGGATGAACTTGCATCCTACAATGATCATGAGTCTTGCACTTGTGGTGCTTTAAATAAGCAAGGTGATCAAATGGAGAGAACCAGATTAATGCAATTCCTCATGGGTCTCAACGAGTCCTATAGTGCTGCGCGTGGCAACATCCTGATGATGAGTCCATTGCCCTCTGTGCGTTCAGCATATTCCATGATTGTCCAGCAAGAAAAACAGCGCGATGTGAGCGATTCACGTGAAACTGCAGATGTATCAGCAATGGCGATTCGTCAATGGCAGAAGTCGCAAACTGGCAGCCAAGCTAGTAGCCAAACAGGCAGCAGCTCATCTTCCCGTAAACAACTCCACTGCACTTATTGTGACATTGCCCACCATACCGTTGACACATGCTACAAACTACACGGATATCCTCCCGACCATCGTCTTCATCGTAGCAACAAAGTTGGTGGACGTGGGAACAACGGTGGTGGACGCAACAAACGCCATGGAAGTTCTGCCAACAATATCACCAATGGGGCTTCTCTGCAAGAACTGCATTCAGCTGTACCTGGTCTTTCTGACGTTCAATTCTAGCAAATACTATCCATCATGAACAGCAATGAGACAACACAGAATGCTCCCAAAGCCAATGTCGCTGCCAATGCCACTGAAAACTCATCAGGTTTGTTAAAACCTCTGAAGTACCTTCGTCGATGGATAATCGACAGTGGTGCAACAGACCATATTACATCTTCACCAAATTCACTCACTCATTGTACCAAGAGTGTCACCTTACCACCTGTTCAAATGCCTAGTGGACAGAAGGCTCCTATCACATCCATTGGGAATTTATCTTTAAATTCTTCAATTAATTTGCAAGATGTATTATGTGTGCCAACTTTCAAAGTTGACTTAATGTCTGTAAGCAAGGTCACTAGCGCTATGGCTTGTTCAGTAACATTTTTCCCTTACTGGTGCATTTTGCAGGATTTGGCTACGAAGAAATCGATTGGTTTGGGTAAACAGCATGGAGGACTGTATTACTTGGTGGCGCTAGTTTCAGAAAGGCCAACGACTCCTGCCAAACCCTCCTGCAACCTTGTCACCTCTTCCACTGAATTATGGCATCGACGTTTAGGTCACATATTGTCATCTCGATTAGAGTTCATGGCAAAAAATATGTTACATATCCCTTTTAAGTTGAATGATGCTTGCGATATATGTCCATTGGCCAAGCAACATCGTCTTCCCTTTGGCATTAGTTCAATCACTACTAAGAAGCCTTTTGATCTCATCCATTGTGACATTTGGGGTCCTTATAAGATAAGTTCTCTTTCTGGAGCCAATTATTTTTTAACAGTGGTAGATGATTATTCTAGGTTTACATGGGTCTTCCTCATGCACCATAAAAGTGAAACACAATGCCTTCTCAGAATTTTTTTTTCCTCTGTGCAAACACAATTCCAAACACAAGTCCGAACGATTCGAACCGATAATGGTGGGGAGTTCCTTTCATTGCGTCCTTTTTTTAAGGATATTGGGGTTGTTTTTCAACATTCATGCGTCTATACGCCCCAACAAAATGGCGTTGTAGAACGCAAGCACCGTCACATTCTTGAAATGGCACGTGCTTTGCGTTTTCAGGCTCATCTTCCATTACGTTTTTGGGGGGATTGTGTGTTAACTGCCGTTCACCTTATAAACAGATTCCCAACCCCTCTCCTCCATTACAAAACACCTTATGAACTGCTTCATGCTAAACCTCCCACATTTTCTCATATACGTGTGTTTGGATGTCTTGCCTATGCAACCAATGTACATGTTTCTCATAAATTTGATGCCCGAGCTAGGCGTTGTGTATTTCTAGGTTATCCTTTCGGGCAAAAGGCCTACAAACTTTATGATTTAACAACAAAACAGATTTTTACGAACCGAGATGTCATTTTTCATGAAAATACCTACCCCTTTCAGACCTTGCCATCTTCTCCCATGATAGAACCTCCTACAAACATGCATCCATACCCTACTGTCGACCCTATTCCTTCTACACCCATCATTTCTCCATCCACTCCAGAAACGCCTCGTCCACCATCTCCTGATGCCTCATCCCCTCCTACCATTACAGACCCTCATTCACCCAATACAACCACCTCTGACACATCTCCATCCAATCCCATAACTCCTTCTCTTTCCACTGATGACAGTATAGCTCCACCAGACTCTCTTGGGCGACCCCAACGCCATCGCACTGCACCTGCTTACCTCGGTGATTATGTTTGCTCTCAAGTGATGCTGCCCCCACCCAAACCATCGTCTTCTTCATCGTCAAATCTTTCTAAAGGTACACGGTATCCATTGAGTAACTTTTTATCTTATCACCGTTACTCACCTCATCATTTTGCTTACATTGCTTCTGTTACTCATGATGAGGAGCCTAGTACATATACCAAGGCCGCTTCTAACCCTCACTGGCAGGCTGCAATGCATGCTGAATTACAGGCGTTGGCAGACAATAACACTTGGACACTTACTCCTCTTCCTCTTGGCAAAACTCCCATTGGTTGTCGATGGGTTTATAAGATCAAACGGCGTTCTGATGGCACCATTGAGCGTTACAAAGCGCGTTTGGTAGCCAAGGGCTACACTCAGATGGAAGGCATTGATTATCATGATACTTTTTCGCCTACAGCTAAAATGACTACTGTTCGATGTTTACTAGCCCTTGCTTCTGCTCAAAATTGGTCCCTTCACCAACTGGACGTTAATAATGCATTTCTGCATGGTGATCTTCATGAGGAAATATATATGTCACCCCCTCCTGGTCTTCTGCGATAGGGGGAGAGTTTAGTGTGTCGCCTCAACAAGTCGTTGTATGGTTTAAAGCAAGCTTCTCGTCAATGGTTTGCCAAGTTCTCCACTGCTATTCAAACTGCAGGTTTTGTACAATCCAAAGCCGATTACTCTCTTTTTACTCGTCAAAAAGGAAAGTCATTCACGGCCCTTTTGATTTATGTGGACGACATCGTCATTACTGGAAATGATATGGCTGCCATATCCTCTCTTAAAAGGTTTCTACATAGTCATTTTCGAATCAAAGATCTTGGACACTTGAAATATTTTCTAGGAATTGAAGTGTCACGTTCACACAGAGGTATTTCCCTCTCACAACGGAAATACGCTTTGGAAATTTTGAAGGACGTTGGCCTCTTGGGAGCACGGCCAGTGAACTTCCCAATGGAGCAAAATTTGAAGCTTTCAGACAAAGGGGAACTGCTTAAAGATCCATCTCAGTATAGAAGAATTGTTGGGCGTTTAATCTACTTAACCATCACTCGTCCTGACATTACTTATTCTGTGCATGTGTTGAGCCGTTTTATGCATGAACCACGTAAGCCACATATGGAAGCAGCACTTCGTGTTCTACGGTATATCAAAGGCACACCAGGTCAGGGCCTTTTCTTTTCCTCACATCACAATCTAGCTCTAACAGCTTATTGTGACTCGGATTGGGCAGGTTGCCTAATCACCTGAAGGTCTACCACAGGTTATTGCATATTCTTAGGATCTTCTTTGATTTCTTGGAGATCAAAAAGACAAAAGACGGTTTCCCTATCTTCAGCCGAAGCTGAGTATAGAGCTATGACTGGTGCTTGTTGTGAATTATCTTGGCTTCGACATCTTCTCAAAGACCTGAGCTTATCACATCCAGGGGCCGCAACACTGCATTGTGATAACCAAGCAGCTTTACACATAGCTGCTAACCCCGTCTTCCATGACAGAACGAGACATATAGAGATTGATTGTCACTTCATCAGAGACAAAGTGCAAGATGGTTCCATTGTTACAAAATATGTCTCTTCCTCACACCAACTAGCAGATGTGTTCACAAAGGCGTTGGGAAAGGATACTTTCTCAACCATGTTACGCAAGTTGGGAGTTCTTGACATACACTCTCCAACTTGAGGGGGAGTGTTGAGATAAAAAATCTGATAAGACAAATATGATGAGACTTAATAAAGCCTTGTATCAAAGTGTCTTGTCTTTATGTCTCCCTAAAACAAGGGATCATGTTTAGAGCTTAAATTAGGGCTTAAATTAGGGAGTAGTGTTGTAGTGTTTTTTTTTCTTTTTGCTCTTTATATTGCTTGTAAGCCGTGTGCTTCTAACACATATCAAATACAAAAAAGTACTCTTTACCATTCTTAATAGTACCACTTCCTTTCTTTCGATCCTCTCTCTCTCACTCCTCCAGTGGCTCAACCTCCAAACCACCATCGTGGTCTACTCCTCAAACTCAACACGGCCGTGTCTTTTTTACGTGTCCCAAACTTGGACCCAAGGCCGGACCACCACGACCTCAGTCGGGGTTCGACTTTCCCGACAAGCCCCGTCGCTTCCCCGATGAAGTAAGAACTTTAACCACCGTAGAT